>OY282397.1:10792954-11992954 GCA_958295455.1 Coleophora deauratella | reverse complement strand
GTTTGGAGCATTGAGAATCCGTATTTGCTGAAAGCCTTATAATGTTTTACGTTGCTCCCTTTTAAGTAAGGTGATTACGTTTAAAGCTGTACTACATCCGATTAACAGCAGCCTTTCATGCTGATTGATGAAATACTTTTTTTGATAGATTTTGATCGATGCTCCGAGTGTTTCCGGTCATGCCGTTAAGCTTGAAAGCACCTGCGATTGATCAGTCGAGACTTTTCTGTTTAATTGACGGAATCTGTAATCCTTTATGAAAATGTATTTGTTTTTCAATACCTGTTTTGGTAGTATCTGTATTTTAATAGCAATTTTTTTGTAAAATATTAAATATTTTTTTGTAAATAATTATAATACGTATTCGTTAATCGTAGGTGGTTGTAAGTCCTTGTAAAGTTGTCAATTATACATGTTATTCATAAAACTGAATTATTATCCATATGGCACCCAGATTTAATACAAAATATTGTAATTTAATATTTTTATTATTCCAACTCTACAAAGCTTCAGTTTTTAGTTTGGTGAAACGTGTTCAATATAATACTTATATCTACCATTTACAGATAAAAGACTACACATTTTAATACATAGAGAAATATTGTAAAACTGTATAATTAAATCGTAAGTATAATAATTTTTAGTTTAGACTACACCATCGAATAAAATAAAAAAAAAGTTTTTTCCCAATCGATTATATTGAGGAAAACAGCAAATATGATATTAAGACAGACTACGATTTTCCAAGACTTTTTCTCTACCCTTTATAATAACTAAGTCATTTTCGCTTTATATCTCTTTGTTGGAACATTACCTTATAATTATAGGGTATTTACATGTTATTTTTTCCATTAGAATGAACAATTTTAACTCATTTCATCTCACTAATATCATGAACGCGAAGGTGTCAATGTCTGTTTGTTCCATCACGGGATTTGAATGGAATTTGGTAATCGTAGGTTATAGATCATATCTAGACCAGGCAAGTATCAAGTAGGTAAAATTGTAAACATTTGTTAATAAAGATATCTCTGCTTTGATTCCGTCTGTAGATAAAATGGCTGGAATTTATAAGGGCAGAATCGTTAGGCTACTCACAATCTTCATAGTGATCTAGAATTTATAATATTTTGAAGAATCAGATTTTTCATGTCCAATAGCCATAGTAAGTCGTAATTACTAAGCTGTCATTGTTCGTCTATCCTACGTGTAAAATTTCTCGAGTATTTCTTAAGTTCCTTATAGAAATAATCATTTCAGATATATTTTTTTTCACAAGCAATCTTTATGCGTAGGGTTCTTTTTTAAGCAAAGTGAAAAAAGATTTAAGTACAGAGATATAAAAACCATGCTCGAAGCATTAAATTTCTCTATTATACAATAAATATCCGAACACTAAATACTTCACATCCGTTCTCTGATGATGCTTCAAAACTCATAAGAAGCAGCGATGTGCGCCAGTCAGCCTTCAGAACAATGTCCTATTCAAATTGCGTACAAAACAGTCCATATTTCATTTTCGTGCGCCCGACGAATCCAAATGAGACCACTACTATGAATACTAAATACAGCGAACAGTTTATTTCGTTAATCGTGCAAACAAGAACTTTCAGTTAGTAATACGCTTGATGGATACTTGCGAACAACTCATTGCAATATTCTGCGCTTGCTTGCATACATTTTCAACTTTCTTTTGCTTTGTACACGAATTGTATGTAGAAGTAATTAATTATACTGTGTTAACTGCAGGGTGAATTTGTTTTCTGTATGTTGTACTTAAATATATGATCTACTTTATGAAAAGCTCCACCCTCCCTCGATACTTTTTACATTTCCGTAAACCTTTACAAAAATGCCTTAACTTTATTTTAAAATTCCACATCATATTGTATAAGTTGCTTTAGGACACGACATAGAGTTGCAAACCGGTAGTTCAGTGCAAGTTATTTGAGTTACATTTTAGGGTTCCGTATCCAAAGGTCAACGGGACCCTATTACTAAGCCTCCGATATCCGTCCGTCCATCTGTCTGTCCGTCGGCGTCCGTCTCGTGAACCATAATAGGTAGACAGTTGAAATTTTCACGGTATGCGTATTTTGTTGCCGGTATAACAAAAAATAATAAAAATAATTAATTAAAAATCAAATGGGGCTCCCCTACTAAATACGTGTTTTTGGCTTTTTCTTCTTAATAATGGCAATAGGTAAATGAAATGCTCACAATGTTTGTATCGCTAAAAAATTAAATAAAATAATATTTAAAAATTAAATACATACAACAGACGTGTTTTTGGAGTTTCTTGAACGTTGGGACGGAACCTTTCATGCGCGAGTCCGACTCGCACTTGGCCAGTTTTTTATCAAATGTTACGAATAAAATTTTGTTCAAAATATATTTGTAATTCTGAAAACTTCATTTCTCAATACATTTAAGTACATCGTTTGCACACCAAAAACGGAATAGAATATTGTATATGGAATGAAAATCTTAGCAAGTTATTGTGTCAGTTAAATAAACGAGCTATTTAGTAAACAATATTTCAAAATTTTTGATTCTGTCAACTCCCAGACTGTTATCATGGTAGGTTAGAGAAATATAAGTTGATGCCACTATTACCTACCTGCACCAGAAAAACTCTTGTCATAGGTGTACGTATCAGCAAACGTGGTTGTGTTTCCTTTTGTTATCTATACAATTTCCATGGGAACAACTTTAAAATAAGTTAAGTCTGACCAGCTTTTTCTATGAAACCTATGCAATCTCATCTCATCTCACTAATATTATAAATGTGAAAGTATGGATGTTTGTTTGTTAGTTTATTTATTTGTTTGTTTGTTCCGCTTTCACGCTGAAACTACTGAACGGATTTGGATGAAATTTGGTAGGTAGATAGATAAAGCACGAGTGCTTTATAGCCGGGACTAATACTTTTTATACCGGGAAACTCGAAGGTTTCCGGAGGAATGGCTAAAAACTGAAATGTTGACTTCGCAACTAGATGGCGCTGCCTTAACATTTTATCTCTCTGGACCCAATTCTGAAGTTAATTCGGACGAAGTCACGGGCGGAAGCTAGTTTGATGAATATTAGGTACTTCTCGTCTTTTCAGTTAATTAATTATTTATATGGAAAGGCACTAAGAAGCCTTATTTTTTAGGAATTAGTTTATAACCAATCAGTCATTGTTATTATTACACGAAAAACTGTTCCTAAGATTTATAAGTAGATCATCGACGTAGAAACAAATGGACTTCGGTTCAGCGCTCAAAAGTGTCCGTACCAAAAGAGTAGTAAAACGCAAAAAGAGTTGTAATTTCGCGCCAGTCTTCATTTGGTCAGCCAGCTAACTGCGCGTCCAAAATGGCGTACTGCGTCGTGAAAAGTTGTAAAAACTATTTAAGTAAAGTGAAAAAATAGGGTGGAGTATCATATTTCCGTTATGTAAACTCTTGCTTTATCATTTTATAGTAATATTTTGCTACGAAACACAGTAGTTTATTTTAATTTTAATTACACATTTAGTTTGATTTCAATGAGCGAACAATCGAACATCACAACTTTGGAACAAAAATTTTATAGAGTCGCTTTTAAGTATAAAGTTTATTATTAAAATATGTTGTTACTTTTTTCTATTGTTTTTATAACATGAAATATTTTATTTATTTTAGCTTTCCCCGAGATCCTATACGTTGTGCACTATGGAAAAACATTATAGCCAAATCGAGACGAGAGAAATACTTTATTCCGAAAAAAATCCACTTTGTTTGCTCGAATCATTTTCACCCTGTATAATTCATATTTAAGCGTGTTTCTGTGTTTGTTATAAAAAAAAATAAACAACATTCTGCAAAAAAATATTTATAAAACATAGCCAACAAAAAAACATTATAAGTGAAAGCTACTCCATTACTTCTCTGTCTTCACTCGAAGCTGCGTAAGGTGAAGTACGTTCCAGTCGAAGCTTCGTATGGTGATAAATTGTTACAAACAAAAATCAACCGTAATGCAATGACACACGATCTAAATTAAAATGCATATAACTACGTGTGTATAGGTTAACTGCGGACGCTTTTTTCGTGAATTATGTACTAGACCCGTCGTCCATTTATTTCTACGTCGATGAAGTAGATAGATTATTATATTTTATTTTCTCTCAAAATTTTTCGTTTTGAAAACTACCACATATGTGTATAGTTTACCTTCAATTTTTTTCAGATTCCTATACTAAAACTGAATAGTGAATCAAGAATTTGTATGGAAAACTGAAAAAAGTTGTAGATCGGATTTTTTCAATATTTTTCCTGTATTCTGTACTTGATTCTGATTAACCCCTTAAAATCTCAAACGCACTCTTTTTAACCACCTTGTATATGTATAAAACCCTGATTTTATCAAAAACCTACGACATGTAGTTTAATTTTTAAGTAAGAGAAGACATTGCATATCAAAATTTTAGAATACCTGTATATTCTGGCGAGAATTTTCCAGAAGAAAAGTTGTAACTAAAGTTCCGATTGGCTTTCATAAGACAAGAGGTTGTTTCCGCTGATTTTCAGCGCGGGCGTCTTAATACAGCGCCGGTAAAGTTTTAATTATTGGATATTGTTAAATTGCTCTCGAGTCCTCTAACAACTTGCCGTTGAATTAAAATCTCTATTTAGGTAGTGATTAGTTAATTTCAAGGGGCTATATGGGGATTTAAAACTTGAATTGGTTCAGGTATGTCTGAAAATGATAGATTGCTGATTGGTAAAATTGGTAAAATCAAGCTGACTTTGTTATTTGGGATGATATGTATGTATTTAAGAAATGATATGATGTTTATAAGAGTGCTTAATGTACCAACGTAAAGAAATAAATTATTTTGAATTTTGATTTTGAATTTTGAATTTATTGCTAGATGTAGTGACGGGTGGTTTTGAGAAAGATTAGTCCTTTTAAGGAGGTTCTTGAAGATCAAACAAAGTAAAAAAGATTAAATTGGAAAGGATTTTTCAAAACTTATCCCATAAGGGGTATAACATAACAGTAATGATTTCTGTAATAAACTGTTTGATATGTGTCTGCGTGTTAAATATCTATACATGTATGGATTGGTGAAGTATGTATATGTTTAAACATTTATATAAGTGCATGTATATCAGTCTCTGGTTCCCATATACAGAAAATTATTGTTTAGTGTCAGATGACAATGTGTGATTTGTCTCTGGATAGTTAGTTATTTTAAGTAGGAGATGAAAATTTGTATGGAAGTTCGTAATTTACGTCACCAGGGTCCAGAAACCACCCGAAAGCCACTCACACACCGCCTTAACAACAGATACAAATTATTGGGACCAAAAATTCGCTCCTCGCTTACCGCGCCTCCTAAAGGACAGCTATAAACTATATCGACGTGGGCGAGACTTAGGGCAGACCTCTAATACAATTGTTATAAAATTTTCTTGTAAAATTATTATAAGGCCTCCCTAGATTATTTTATTATTAAGAATGCCAACAGAATTCGCAAAACCAATTTCTTGGAAAATGTAACCTAACCGGGCTTCGTTTCAGTGGCAGCTTGTAAATGAATTTAATATGTTCTTGTGAGATCTACTGGCTTTTTCAAGCACTGTGCCATGGTAAGTAAAACACATATTGCGCCGCTTCACGTTTCGGTGCGCAGTAACTCTAGATGGATGTTAATGACAATGTTAATGACCGGGCCTAGGGCATTAAGTTGAAAAGCAAACCCTGGTATAAACAGGGAAACCACGAAGACAAGATATTATGTAAACATTGCCTCAGGTTTTTTAAAATACACTATTCGACGAGATGCAAAAAACCTGACCAAGTTAACAAGAAAACTAAAGTCGAGCGCATAAAATGTAAACTTAGCATTTTAAAATCTGTCGAGTCGGTTTGGTTACAGGCGGTGACAGTAAAATGGACATACATAGAACACCTGTTCATCATTATCCTCCGCTTTAGTTGTCGGGTAAAAAATTCAATCAAACTCACTGTGTGCTTAAACATACTTTGTCTTTTACAAAATTTAATTAGTTCTGGTTCATATCAGTTGTTAAAGTTATGAGAGAACCTGGGACGAACCGACACATGGAAGAGAATGTATGATCTTATAGAGGTCGGCTCAATATAGTCGGATTACGGAGCGGAGCCTAAATGAAAATTAGGCTATGTTTTACAATCCAAGATATATACACTACCATATACAGATAGACCAAATATAACATGCATAATATCATACATACACCACTACTTTTCTCACGTATTTCATAGTACTGAAATACGATCAGGATGACTTAAAAAAAAGTAAATTGAAAACTAATCAGCTTCTGTCTCTAAGCCTACACATAGGTAACTTCGGAACAAAAATGTGACTTTGTAGACTTCATATTAAAAAAAAAAAAACCTCTGATCTTTGTACTGAAATGCTTTTATTTGAACTGATATCGGCAAAGAATTCGGAACTTTCATACAAATCAAATGTTTGGATAATTTTGTATGGCAAGGCTAAACACATTTTAGCTAATTCAGCAAAATTTTAGAACAAAAGTTGCTCAATGCTCAGTGCTAGAAACCTACTTTTAAAGTTTATCATAAACTAGGTAACTTATCTTTTTATAGTTTTATCATCATCGTTAGCCGAAAGAGGTCACCCGCTGGACTGGTTTTTAGGGTTCCGTACCTCAAAAGAAAAAAAGGAACAGGATCACTTCATTCTCCGTCTGTCTGTCTATCTGTCTGTCCGTCTGTCTGTCCGTTTGTCTGTCCGTCTGTCTGTCCGTTTGTCTGTCCGTCTGTCTGTCCGCCTATCTGTCCGTGTGTATGTCCGTCTGTCTGTCCGTCTGTCTTTTCTTATGGCAGAGGTGGCAAACGCGCAGACGGATCACCTGTTGCCGGCCTTTGATATGGGAGTACGCTCTCTTCTTGAAGGTTTGAATGTCGTACCGGTCCAGAAATACCGCAGGCGACAATTCATTCCACAGTTTGGTTGTGCGAGGCAGAAAGTTTCTAGTGAAACGCACAGTTGTGTACTGCCAACCATCTATGTGATGGGGATAAATAGCTATAATGTCACGTAGAACGATGGCGAAAAGAGACGGCAGGGATCAATCCGAACAATTCCTCGGAGTACTCCCCATTGTACATGCTACATGCGATAGAGAATGCAGAGCGAGGCTACATCTCTACGCAGCGCCAAGGAGTCAAGCCGATCTGAAATAACCTAGCAGCCGACGAGTTGCTCTCCGTTGAATGCGGTCCAGAGGGAGAAGCTGGTACTGGGGTGCCCCTGCCCAGAGATGAGAACAGTATTCCTTATGAGGCCGAACCTGCGCCTGTCTGTCTGTCAAGACCCTTTGTGTCGGAAACGCGTAGACGTATCAACATGAAATTTATATCAAATACTCAGGCCTGCAATCCCTTGAAGCTGTGAAAAAATCAAAAGTTGCTAAATTTCATGATTCTAGGTCAGCGGAAAGTACCCTATAGGTTTTGATTCCCATGCGAGTGTCCAAATATGCGGCATAAGCGGCCGTAACTCTTGATTGCGTTGGCATAGAAGTTTTTTTTTCACAGCTTCTAGTGATTGCAGGCCTGAGAATTTGATATAAAGTTCAAGACCTGTGATTAGGAATTTATACGGAATCCTCGGTGCGCGAGTCGCACTTGTTTTTTTTTAACTGATATCGTCAAAGAATTTGGAACTTTCATACAGATTAAATAAGATGATTGGCAAGCCTAAACACAATTTTGCGAATTCAACAAAGTTGTAGGTATTTTTTAATAATAATTCTTTATTTCTCACCACTACAATGCAAAATTATATATAGAACAGAGATTGTATAATAAGTAAACAATAGTAAGTTGATCAGCACTGTGTAGTGGGAGTCTGGTGCCTAAACTAGAATATAAAATTCTGTATTTCAGGTCACCAGGCCTCCACCCCAGGGAGTAATTGTTTCACAATTTTGATATGTAATTTAAAGTGTACATTACTACATTTTTGAAGTAAAGGTGAGCACAGAGGTAGCAAAAAAAGAGAGTATCTATATGATATCATTTAAAGAGAAAGAGAAAACATGCATTTTTTTGTTAATTGCTATGAATTTGTGTGTGAAAGTGAGTGCATGTGCGTGTGCGTGTGCGTGTGTGTGTGTGTGTGTGTGTGTATGTGTGTTGTATGTGTGTGTGTGTATGTGTGTGTGTGTGTATGTGTGTGTGTGTATGTGTGTGTGTGTGTGTGTGTGTGTGTGTGTGTGTGTGTGTGTGTGTGTGTGTGTGTGTGTGTGTGTTTGCGTTGATGATAGATATGTTCTATCCTATATGCTTTAATAGTAATTCAGTTTGTTCATAGTCTAGAGAAAGTAGCCAGTTACGAATCGATTCTTTGCAGGATGAAACAGTTAGCGGTCGTAGATCGATTGTTCTTGAAGCTTTGTTATAAAGGAAATCTTCGAGAAAACATGCATGTCTTTGTGCAAAAGATGTCCTAGAATAATTGATTGTGCAAATTATGTCTTTACGTCTCTTAGTAGAGGTTGGGGTTGAAGAACAGACTGGTATCTTTTTATGTTTATTTATAATAGTATTGAGGACAAACAATTTTCTTACAGATAAAACCTCGCAGTCGCGGTACAGCTGATCAGTAGAAAATAACAAAGGACACTGACCATCTATGTATGGAAGTTGGACCAAGTGCTGCCCAGAATGAACACATAGTGTATTTTGTTCCTCAGGTCAACACTATTCTATAAACCGAAGCGCTTCAAAATCTGTCCGAGGAGTCAAGAGAAAAAAGGGTTTTTTTGTGAAATATTTTTTTGCAAAAAATGAACTTAATAATTATTTTCAGTCTAACTAGTAGTGTATTAATGGTACTTATGTAATAATATCATTTATCATTTCGTAAGATTACATAGTTATACATTATTAGTGATACCAGTATTATAATTGTACGCAGATAAGTACAATTACTCAGTGATTTACCTGTGTCAGTAACAATAGTGACAGTGACTTTTACAGTAATATTATAATAATAATAATTATACAATACAATACAATAATACAGTATTATAATTATGTAATTGTAATTAATTATGTATTAATCATCTTAATCGTCATCGATTATATTTGGGTCAAGGAATATATATTTTGTGGTTCGATTGTGATTATCGCAAGCCTGTGTCTAAAGCATGCCTAATACCATTCAACTGGTCACCGATCGTATGTTCTGTTAATCGTGATAACTTGCCGGGTGATCAGTACAACAATCATGCCGCTTCAATACTGCCGATGAGCGAGACACGAGTGCTAAGGCCTATGTCAAAAGACTACAGTCGTCGCAGCGGTTTCCAAATAAAAGCAGCTAAACTGCGAAAGCTACTAAAGGAAAAACGTTATGACACATAAACGTTATGTAGCATTGATAGCACCTCTGGTGTTGCAAATGCCCATAGGCGGAGGTAACCACTTTCCATCAGGTGGGCCGTCAGCTTTTTGCCTTCCTATATAATAGAAACAAACACAATTGACGAGTTCTGTATCGACAACAATATAACAAATACTCGATACTTGTATTTAAACGCAACTTCACAGAGATTTTTATACCGACTCTTTCAATCCATAAATGTGTATAGGCACTCTGCTTAGTTTCTTGACAGAATTAAGACTACTAGTTACACTGAAAACCATAATTAGGTTCATTTTTCGCAAACAAATAATTCATAACAAAAAAAAAAAAAAAAAAACTTTTTACTCTTGACTCCTCGGACAGATTTTGAAGCGCTTCGGTTTACAGATTAGTATTGGCCTGAGGAACAAAATGCACTATGTGTTCATTCTGGGCAGCACTTGTTCCAGACATCAATATAATTACTGATTGATAATTAATGATATTATTATTACATAAGTATAAAATAATACACTTCAAGATACACTGAAAACAATAATTAAGTTCATTTTTCGCAAACAAATAATTCACAACAAAAACACTTTTTTCTCTTGACTCCTCAGACAGATTTTGAAGCGCTTCGGTTTACAGATTAGTGTTGGCCTGAAGAACAAAATGCATTATGTGTTCATTCTGGGCAGCATTTGGTCCAGACGTCAATGTAATTACTGATTGATACCAAAGTTGATTTATACAATACCCGTCAGGCTATTGAAGATCTTAATGGAGACTTAACTAGGGTGCATGAGTGGTCAGTAAACAACTCCTTACTACTTAATCCAATTAAGTCCAAATATATCATCGTAGGTACCAAGCATCAAATTGAAGTACTTTCTCGTTTGCAACCTAAAGTATTAATTAATGACCAACCCATCGAAAGAGTAAACGAGGCTCGTAATCTAGGGGTACTATTTGATGAAAATTTACGATTTGAAAAACATGTAGCTGAGACGGTGCGTAACTGTTTTTACCGGTTGAAAGTTTTATATCGAATTCGTCCATTTATTAGTGTAGATCTACGGTGTAAACTTTGCGAGAGTATTATTCTATCAAAATTAAATTATTGCGTTACAGTGTATGGCCCTTGTATATTTCAGAAATCGCAGCGTCTAATACAAAGAGTGCAGAATGCGTGTGCCCGGTTTTGTTTTAACATACCACCACGATCTCACATAACGCCTTATCTTAACGCCTCCAATATCCTAAAAATGCAAGGTCGACAAAAGCTATACTACATGTCAATGCTTTTTGGAATTCTTAAAACGAAAAAACCTGATTACTTGTTTACGAAATTAAATTGGCGTTACGCAAATCATCATTACGACGCACGATTCTGTTCAAATGTTTTCGTTATCCCTACTCATAAAACTGCTTTGTTTCGTGGCAGCTTTCGCTTCTTTGCTTCTAAGTGCTGGAACGATCTCCCCCCGCCACTTCGTGTTCTTCCTTCGCTTTTCTTATTTAAGAAACAATTACGTGAACACCTGCTATCACAGCAAGGAAGCGAGTAGCGGATGCTGCAGCGAAAACAAAAACAAAAAAAAAAACAACACACATATGTGTATGTATGTATATATATATATATATATATATATATATATATATATATATATATGTTTAATTGCTACTGGCCGTGCAACACTCACCTGCTTACTTACAGCTAATTACAACTCACCAGAACATCTTACATCTAAAAATCTACGATTGACCTATGGGCTTATTACTACATAACTATCTACTTATTATTATTATACACTTCATACTTGATCTACATTCACTTTTTCATTTTCATTTACTATATTAACACTATTATATGATATTCATTTTTGCCTGGTATGTTTGTTAGATACACTGAGGTGCGTACATTTCACCTACCATCGCTGGTCTTGGCTGAAAAACAGCGTTGTGCATGTTCTTTGCATGCATAACTATATGCTGAGCCTGGGCCTTTTTCTCTGGCCAGGCAGCTACCTTTTATGTTAATTATTCTATATTTTTAATTGTTTCCAAATTATTTATCTTTGTTATTTTTTTATTTCGTTATTCTTTCTATTTTGTTTTATTTGTATGGTGCTGCTTTTTTAGAGAAATAAATGAATTATCTATCTATCTATCTATCTATAATTAATGATATTTTTATTACATAAGTATAACATAATACACTGCTAGTTACACTGAAAACAATTATTAAGTTCATTTTTCGCAAACAAATTATTCACAACAAAAAAACTTTTTTTCTCTTGACTCCTCGGATAGATTTTGAAGCGCTTCGGTTTACAGATTAGAGTTGGCCTGAGGAACAAAATGCACTATGTGTTCATTCTGGGCAGCATTTGGTCCAGACGTCAATGTAATTACTGATTGATAATTAATGATATTTTTATTACATAAGTATAACATAATACACTGCTAGTTACACTGAAAACAATTATTAAGTTCATTTTTCGCAAACAAATTATTCACAACAAAAAAACTTTTTTTCTCTTGACTCCTCGGACAGATTTTGAAGCGCTTCGGTTTACAGATTAGAGTTGGCCTGAGGAACAAAATGCACTATGTGTTCATTCTGGGCAGCACTTGGTCCAGACCTGGTCAATATCCTTTCGAAAAGTGGATGTTTTTAAGATCACTCTTTGCGCACGCTCGAGTGGCAGAAGTTTAGTTTTGGGTGCTCCTCCCCATACAGGAATGCAATATGTGAGAATAGATCTACAAAGTGCGAAATATATCGTTTTTACTAATGGAGGGTCCGCCACGTGTCTTATATTTCGAAAGGTGGGCATTAACTTCCTAATTCGTTGCGTAACTGCTGTGATATGGGGGTTATACGACAAATGACGGTCCAAAATTATACCAAGATATTTGATCTTCTCTGCCCTTTCTAAGGTACGGCACGTTGATCTGGTACAATCAATGTTCATGTTTCGACAAGCATGGGCTGTTATCATCAAATCCGGAGATGGTAGTGTTGCGGCATTTATTGAGAAGGTGAGATATTTTGTTTTATCTGTGTTTAGGGTCAAAAGATTATTTGCTAACCATTTAGAGACGATGTTAAAGCCAAATTGTGATGTACTAAAAACTTTTTCCCAACTCGCCTCCCTGAAAACCAGTGCCGTGTCATCTGCGAAGGTGAAAATTTGACCACTTGTTAATTGAAGGTTGCACAGGTCGTTTATATAAACCAGGAAGAGAGTTGGGCCTAATATACTACCCTGAGGTACCCCAAAGGTGACGTTTTCTTCTAAACTTGTGAAACCTTCCAGTTTAACCGACTGAGATCTATCAGAGAGATAGTCTCTAAAGAGCTGAAGTTGTAAGTCTCGAACACCGTTTGCTTCCAGCTTCAGCAAAAGCAGTGGAATAGAAACGGTGTCGAAAGCTTTGGCTAAGTCGAGGAAAATTGCTATGCATTTCATTTTAGAGTCCAAGCTTCTAACAACATATTCATTCAAGTTCATAACAGCATCTGATGTAGATATATTTTTCCTGAAGCCATATTGGTTCTTTGACAACAAGTTAAATTTTTCCAGATATGCTACTAGTCTTGTGTTCAATAGTTTTTCTAAAATTTTTGAAAAGGTAGAAAGTAATGAAATAGGTCTATAATTTAAGTTCTATTTTCACTAGCTTGGCAACCTAAACGTGTAAAACTAACCAAAACAATATGCGTAGCCAGCAACCTTCGCAAACTCTCTCGCCAGAAAAAAGAGATACTTTGATTTCGAGGTAAGGTACTCAGAAATATAGATGGGTAAGTGTGGTTCGAGTCCCAAGCATTTTGAGTTTAATTGGTCGGAGAAGCTTCTGCCGTGCTGCTTAACAGCTTCGAGAAATTGTTGTTTCGTTATCGTGCTCGTAAATTCCACAATTATTGTGGATGTGGGCTTATCAGCTTTGCTTGGAATACGGTATACGTCTCTTAGGTCCCTTCGATCGAAATCAAATTGCAGTTTTTCGGCAAGTAGGTTGATCGATTTTAAGAGATCCTCCTTATGTTCCATCTTCCTTTTCGGCGCATTTCGGATTTCCATTGAGGTTTTCCGGGTAAAACGTTCCAGGACATCACATTTTTGATTAGTGTCATCAATTTGCTTCTTTAGCGACTTCCGTTCATCCTCTAGACGGGTTATGGAGTCTTGGATTGACTCTAAGTTAGCCGTGAGAAAATCTAAAGATTTCTCGATTTCAGAGTTTGATGCTGAAATTAGGCCCGTTTTAGAGTTAATTTCACTAATTTGATTTTCAATTAAATCTAGTCTGTGGTTTTGAGACGTCACGAATGTATTGAACATCTCCTTAATTTCCATGCGAAAGGCGGTTAAATTATCTAGATCATCATCCGATAGGCGACGACGCTTTTCTCTGTATATGGTCTTATCATTTTTTGTCAGATCGGAGTCGGACACTGTAACTAGTGACTTGTTAGGGGGAGTTCTTTCCATATTGAATGCGCTAGCGACACCTATTGGTAGTCGTTGTAATAAAATAGGCGTCTGATTAGCAGTGTATATATGAGAGTTGTCGATCTTAATTTGTAGATGTTTAGATAGTTACGGCTTGCTGGTATAGATGGCGTTGATAGTCTGTAGTGAGTGCTGCTTTATACAATCTCCGATTGATTTATGATCGCCTGGTATCAGTGAATGAGGTTGACGTAACTCACGGAATGATGATGTAGATGTAAATCTTATGTTGACCTCCTCGTAGTTTATGTTGTCCTATTTTTTAAACTGAATTTATGTCACTAAAATTGATTAATTTTACATGTTTCAAAGAGGCACATGAACACGTCTATTTAATTTCGTTTCCGCGGGGGGAAGGCTATTTGGAAGAATTTGGAACTTTCATACAGATTAAATAAGATGATTGGCAAGCCTAAACACAATTTTGCGAATTCAACAAAGTTGTAGGTATTTGTATCTGTAGTACAAAAGTTGCTCAGTGCTTAGTTTGATAAGTAGAATCCCACTTTTTGAAGTTTAGGTAACTACCTAAACTAGTTAACTTATCTTTTTATGTTAATCATCATCATCATTTTCGAGAAAAAGATATATTGATCTGAGACTTCTTATTCTTCTTCAAATTCTCCCATGTATAAGTTGATTTTTGAAAAAAGGGACCTTTTGCGAAAAAGACCATTTGAGAAAGAGACCTTTTACGACCAGGGGACATTTTACAAAAGGGACATTCTGCGAAGAAACCATCATCATCAGCCGAAATACGTCTACTGTTGGACATAGACTTCCTGAGGATTTCCTCCTTTTTAGGTTAAACCTTAGTATTTCTGTTACGCCCTGTTTACGAGTATGATCATTGGGGAAAGCTGTTCCATTTCGTGAGCACCATCCACCATTTAACGCATTTTATAAATGAAAAGTCACCCTATATCTTTTAGGTAGGTACTTAATTTTTTCGCTGCGCTCTCTCTATTCCTATTCCCTTTTTTTCTAGCGCGAGCGCATAAACGAGCATTGGGGAGGTTTAGTGATGACGCAAAACGATTTCACAGCTTCTTATTTTTTCCTCCACGTTTTTTATAGCACACATTGTCACCAAATCCACCATTGCGATCTTGTTAGTGCCGTGAGTAAAATTAAATAAAAAAAAACTTCCTGGAAAGCTTTGATGATAACGTAGCGGGGGATAGATTTATATTTTTCTTGTTCTAGTGCAGATATGAAAAGGATATCCGGTTACTGTCAGCTACTCGACTGTCCGTTACTCGGCTTTATTTTGCTATCCCACCGGATATAGGATAATACTCGGAAAAAACGGTTATTTTTGGATAAATTCAAGCAGTGGACGCTTCCGCACCGCAAATATCATATAAGTATTAAGTTTTTTAGTACATAAATATGAATATATTTCAAAAGTTATAGTATACAAGCAATTCAGATTATAAAAAAACTTTTGTAACATAACACTTGAATATTCAACAATTATTCGGATTGATGATTATGTCTTTTCCTTGTATTTAACGTAACTTAAATTGATATAATCCTATTTGCTAGAAATTATTTTCAGTTTGCGCCTTAACATATTTTACAAACATTTCACGAACAACCCTTGCGGTATAAAATGTTATTATCCATAAAAAGAAATTAAATTTAAATTGCTTTAAAAAATATTATCTTTGCCTTGCTCTAATCTAAAAAAAGCAAAAGGTACACAAAACTTACTATGGAATTGACACATGTCAACGTCAGTTATTTGCTTTTTTTTTATTGAAACAAACTACATTAACAAAACCATTTAAAAGCCCTTTTTACTTTATTGATTTATTATCAAGGTTGTCGATACTACATACATATATAAAACATCGTTGGACCATTTGGTTGTGCTACGTCTCAATTTTACAACTATGTAGTTAGACAAAGCAGGTGAACCATGAGTATTGTACCTTTCCGTTATGTGAACGCTCAAAACTTTAATTCTTGGGAGTCTTTAAATATGTTATCTTTTCGCTTTCTCATTGTTTTATAATCTCTGAAAATACCACTGCTGAGAGTTATATGAACTGGGTCTATTATATTAACTTAGTCCTTGGGTACCTAGCGATTAAATAAAATTGTATTAAAGATTAAAATAAAAGATTTTCTTAACGCATGGTCGCATTATATAAAAAGACAAAATTAAAGCGAAGTGAACGACAAGGCAAAGGATATCCTATGGATTGTCCGAAGTGTCCGGTTGTAGCCAGCCGGAGCTGTGCGGCTATATTTTGAACAGAATACGGCGTCGTGCCGTAGTAAACCGCTGCAATTCTCAAACAACCATATTTTACAACATATAATAGTGTACTAGCCTTCTGCCCGCTGCTTTACTCGTAAACAGTTTTTGGTTCAGGAAACCCATGAGGTATCGGAATAAAAGATATGGCCTTCTCTATGTCAAAGGCTAGATCCATTCGAAATTTTATAATGATTGGTGGAGACGTTATGGCATCAAGATATAAAAAACAGTTTTTTTTATTTGAAGTTAGGATATTTCTCGGTGTTACGGGTATTTAGGTCCTATATAACATATTATTTTGGCAAACGGTCGTCGCACGGTTCGGCTTCGTGATAGAACAGGGTAATAATCTGGACGGGTTTAATTATTACTACCCTCATAAGAAAGAAGGCCGCAAAGTATACGGAAACTCCATATACTTTGTGGCTAGATTAGTTATATTTGTCTTGACATTTGCCATACTTGGCAGGATGTGTCAAAAAGTTGGTATTGTTTTATGTTACTACTAAGTCGTAGTTGTTTAGCCATGTCAGAGACCTTATAGGCGGCTTGAAAACTTATGAAAATAGGGTTAGCTACTCTAGTCCCTCACACAAACTCCACTATCCCTTTTATGGGCCATGGCCTCGGTTTCCCGACGTTTTGGGATACTTGTCCCAGCAATGGGGCTATGATTGGGTTGTTAACTGTTGACAAGGATCTTACCAGTGCCCACTACGGACTGATGAGAATGAAGCAATATTTTATATCAAGGAACTTCCAAGAAACAAAAAAACCTTTGTAAAATTGTACCAATCCATCTTTTGAGACCTGTTCGCTAAAAAGAGCTCCGTTTAATAGATCTACATTTCCTTCCAGGGCTCTACTCAAGAGCAATTTTCCAAGCAATGAGTCCGAAATAAAAACTGAGTCATTAGCCTTAATTGTTGTGGTAATCGCCTATATTTCATTGTAGACGAATTTAGTATTTCGTATCAAAAGAAGCGCAATTTACCAAAGTATTATGCGATTAATTATTTTGAAAAAGGAAATAAAATGGTAACCTTTTTAGCAATTCGTATCTAGCGAGTAAAAATAAAATTGCCATGAAATATTGTTTGTGAAGCTTATCCAAGAATCGAAGGCCAAAATATTTTAATTTTCGGCGTATCAAAATTATAAAGTGCTATTCAATTTGTTTTGTATGATTATGACGAAGTTTTTGAAATACCTGCTGTTCATTTTAGTCACAGTCTTCAATTGTCGGTTGATAAAACTAATGGAAGTACCTAAATTATCGTATATTATTGATAAATGATAAACTCACAAGTTAGACAACAATTTAGATAATAACGTGATCCTTCCCTACTTTAAGGACACACGCGCTATCACTGTCTGAAGTTTCAGGAGAGCTTGATTGATGGCACCGCTGCCTGAGAGCACGTTCTAAAACTGTTGGTCTATATTCTTTACCAAATATTTTTATTTAACTAAAATTATTTTTTATCCACAAATGGTAAGCTCTTGGCATCATCTTACCTTATGGAAAGTAATGACGATGCTGAAAATGGAAAAGGAGTAATTTATGAATATTAAAAAAGTAGCAATGAACACGATACATCGATTTCATCAGTGTTTGGGTGCTGAATTTCTAACGTAATGATATCTGACATAATTATTATGTCATAATACAATGATACGATATGATCAATTTCGTAACCTGGTTTTGGAAACATTAAAAAAATATCCAAAATGTATTATTATTCATTACAAATAGACACAGAGAGACAAAGATTAAGTTCGAGAGAGCGAGAAAGAGAACCTACTTGTATTCATTCAATTCAGTTTTGTTTTGTCCAAAGTCAGTCACTCATTTCCTGTTTGAACTGCCTTTTGATGTCATTGGTAAGCTTTGCATTTTGTTGTTGTATTTTTTTATCGTGACAATATGTAATGTGGTATACGTGTACGGAATATCATTGATAGGAATTAGGAACACATTCTCTTACACCTTCTGGATTAATCTGAAAAAAAAAACATTTTTAATTGCGCGCCTGTTAAGCTTTCTGTGGAGCTTGATGGCTATCTAGGGAGTTTTGTGACACCAGTTCTGCCTAGTTAACTGCCTGACTGAGTGACTGGTGTCTTCGAATTCAGGTGTAAAGTAAAGTAAATAACTGTAATTCTTTATTTGAGGGAAATAAACAATTAATTATCCTTGAGTTAAAAATTAAATGCTAATAAATGCTTTCTACATTCTACAGTAAACTATTTTCAGGGTATTCATAAAACAATAATCATGCTGAAGTAATTTTGTTTTAGAAAAATATTTATTGTATCGCCCCTAGTAGTACTTATTACGTTTACTCAGCAATAAAGTTAGACCACTCTTTTAGAAAGTTAATACATATTATCTTAAGTAAGTTTATATTAAGTTTGCGTTCTATCCTTTAGGACGTTAAGTAAGTTTATCTTAAGTTATATTCTTGATAATTATCGCGATGTATCTGAACGCGTCTTTGACAGGGGGAAAGAGAAAGTAGGGGGACCAGCCACGGTATAAAAATCGCTGTAATCCTCACCCAATTGCTTGATTATGGCTCTTAATCTCTCACCAAGCGGCATAGCCGTATTTCAGGCCAGCCTTTTTTATCCCTTGTTTTATGTCATTCTCAGAAATGTAGACATTCGAGACTACTTACCTAAATTAGAACGGGATAGGACGGGTGTTTGCTCAACTGTAATAAGCTTGCTGAAACGATTTAGAAGACATATGTGCGCTGAAAGTCTAGGATGCTGAAACGTAGCCTTTTTATAAATTCAGTAACTCTATTTAAGACAAGAAATAGGTATTCGTACTATTCTTTGTATTTGAAAAATATTCTGAGGAAGAAAATGATTCGTAATGACTTTCTCGTTATTTATAAATAATTTAGCTTTTTATTTAGAATAGAACACGAACACTTAATTATATTATGATCTTACTGATAATGCGTCATTTACACTGTGCTGTTTGCCTAGTGTTGCACTTATCACCACCCGCGCTTACGTGTAGGACATTTAGGGAATCCGCTGCGTTAAGCGGGTGCACGGCGCGGGCGTCCGCCGCGGGGACCCGCGCCGTGCTCCATCGCGGGCGCCCGTGATATGGATAACGCAGCGGCGCTCACTGATTTTCTTGAAACAGCTTCGCTCGTGTGCTCTTTCGCACGGGCACACGAGCGCACCCCGTCGCACGCGGGGCGTACTCCGCCGCCCGCGCCGCGTGCGATGGAAGACTATGAAATGACATGAAACAGCACCCAGAGCGGACGCCCGCGCCGTGCACCCGCTTAACGTAGCAAACGCCCTCAGATTTTCACCTACGGACCTGTGCAACGACGCAACAATAATATTTAAAACTGCAGTAGAACAACTTGTGTTTTTCAAAATTTATTATTTACAATGTGATATGCGATTCAATTCTTCCTTTCAAGCTCAAATGCAGCACTTGGAATCGCAGCGTAGGTCTAATATAAAAAAAAACCTTATTCTGTAAATTTAAGATTTGTGAAATTATTTTATTTTTGATGTAACCTTTATGTACGGGTACGTGTAGACACGTCTGACCGTTCCCGACGTCACACTCGATTGCCCAACAATAGGAAGATCAAAGAAGTTACACAAGCGAGAAATGAACAACTAAATTTAAAATTTACAGCGAGTAGGTACGTGCGCCCCCGCTCCTTTTATATTGTGACGCAACAGAATGAAGGCCTAAAACATTTTTAGACAGGTAGGCATTTTGATAAAGGCCCTGTTTCGATGACGTTTTTCGATTGCTCGTGCCAATTTTAATAAATCATTTCTCAGACTAGGTAACACGTTCGTGGAATAAAAAGTTTTCGGTCAAGGCTTTTTTACGAAAGTTTCGATGAAATAAGAAAAAGAAACAAATTCCTCGAATCCCAAATCAATTGATTGTAACTTCGCAAAAGAAACGTCAATCAATTAGCACTCGTAAAAATTTCCCCTCTCCTTATAAATATCCCAAAAAGTTTTGGAATAATTTAATATAGAGAGGCCAAGTTTATCTACGGCGAAATTGTTGAAGAAGTTAATATTTCAGGCGATTACAGCTAAGTCTTTCTAAGGAAGGCCAGCAGTAATGGGGCCAAATAAGTCTTTTATACCTAGGTAGTATTGATCTTTAAAATTTCGTATTGAAAATTTAATCAACTTTAAAAGTCAAAAAGACTTAGTTTTTAGAAACAAGTAATAGGTCAAAAGGTTATTTTTTTTTTTGTTGAATTTACATTTTTTTCATAGGTTAGTTTCTATCAAAGATTTTATTGGGCAATCTATTCAGATAAGATGTTTAAACACAGACATAAGTTCTTAGTTTGATTACTAAATTATCATTTTATTAATGATACCAAATTGTAACAATACAGTTCGATCAAGTTCCATTAACATTGAAAAATTATGTAGATAGTAAGTGCGCAAACTGAAGGAATCAAGCTTTCAGATTGAAATGAAAATCTGTGGAATCGTCTCAAGTTTGTTTCCCTTGAATTATTTATACTTTCAACCTCGAGTACTGAAAAAAGCTATCAAGCTGTCTGATGTAAGTATTTCTTGATAGATCGTTTCTCAGAATGATGCTTAAGATCCGATATTTTCATAAGAAACTCTAACGGCGAGAATTTTCTTAGCAACAAATTTTTCATGATATGGTATTGCTTATAAATTGGATGCAAAGCGTTTCTAGTTAAAGGTTAAGTTTTAGGGAAGATTAAGTAAAATTCAAGCCACAACAGCCATCATTGACCATCTTAGCCCGGTGTGTGGAGTATGGCCTTACCATCCCTATATAGATAAGGGAAGATACAATGTGGGTTGTTATCGATCTAAGTTTACCGCCAACCTTTAGATAAGATAAATACTCTAGAAAAAAAACTCTACTACTAAAAAGTACTCTACTTTCTCGACTCTCTACATACTCTCTTTAGTGTTAACATCATTGATGTATTCCGGCATGAAGATAAGAAAGCCAATTCTCTATTACGTTGAGGAATTTTGATAAGCTCGCTTCCATCTTCGGTTAAGTGATGATGATCACTTATTAGTAGGTGAGATGCTGCCAAGGGCTAACCAATTGTGGTTAAAAAATCCGCAGATACCAGCCTCCATGAAATCGTCGCTCTTTTTAACCGACTTCAAAAAAAGGAGGAGGTTCTCAATTCGTCGGAATCTTTTTTTTATGTATGTTCACCGATTACTCGAAGACGCCTGAACCGATTTGGAAAATTCTTTTTTTGTTTAACAGGGTATACTTCACAGGTGATTCCATATAAATTTTATCGAAATAGATTCAGCGGTTTGTTTGTAAACTCTTTATTGCACGAATATGACAAAAATACATAAGCATAAGTAACAAAACATGTACAAAGGCGGACTTATCCCATTAAGGGATCTCTTCCAGTCAACCTTTTGATCAATCGAAAGGAGAATAAGCAAAGAAAGCATGTCTGTACAGAGAAGAGTCTGTGACATAACTAAACTACTATTTACAAACCATTACTGATTGAGAAAATCAACAAAAACATATCAAAATTGGAGTTGTTGCGATTGAAGTCGGTTGTTTTTAACGTATTCAGCGTGGTCAATTATGTTAAAAACAGGTACCCGTACTGAAGCGACTGAATAAGCATGCTACAATGTACTATTATTAGAAGACATTGGTGTTGGGTTACGTCTGTCTGTCTTTCACGAGTCAAAACGAGCACGAAATGTGTCAAAGTAAAAAAAAAAGTCAAACATCTTACGTGGCATCTCTATTAGTAATTTGAGATTTAAAGAAATGTTTATTTTTGTTAAGGCTAGGTTACTATTTTTGTAACGTATTTCGTGATAAATAAATAATTAAATGATAATAAAATAGTACAATTACTTAATTTTTATTCTTCATAAATGAGATACGTTAATAACTGAAATGTTAAATAATTACAACATACTTGTACAGTGTCATCATCATCAGCCAAAAGACGTCCACTGTTGGACAAAGGCCTTCCCCAAGGATTTCCACACCGACCGGTGCTGCGCTGCCCGCATCCAGCGGCTTCCCGCAGCCTTCACCAGGTCATCAGTCTGCCGAGTGGGAGGCCTGTCTACACCGGTGCGCGGTCGCCACTCGAAAACTTTAATGCCCCATGAGTTCTACGAGCTATGTGCCCCGCCCACTGCCACTTAAGTTTAGCGTGTGTGCTGAATAAAAGAGGTTTCTATTCTTTTAAAGAATAGACGGAATTAACTATAGTAATATTTTGTATAAAAGATATTTTGGTACTATGTCTTTACATACAAAATATTAATGTAGTTAATTCCGTTCAAAATACGCATGAGCATGTAATAAATTGTTCGTTAATGTTCTGTCTGATCGAACTTATGTAAGTGTATGAGTTTGTTATGGACTGCACAATTTTGAACACTTAATGTACCTATTAAATTATTTAGTGC
This sequence comes from Coleophora deauratella, assembly GCA_958295455.1. Taxonomy (NCBI): domain Eukaryota; kingdom Metazoa; phylum Arthropoda; class Insecta; order Lepidoptera; family Coleophoridae; genus Coleophora; species Coleophora deauratella. The sequence goes on along the minus strand of OY282397.1, from coordinate 11,970,288 downwards.
CTTAGCAAAATCAGTGGTATTTTTTGGTAAGCCAATGGACGTGAAATTGATAACATTTCTACGAGAATATCAAATCTTTTTGAAAATATCTAATACAGGATAGGAATAAACATACATTTTTCTCGAGAACTAAATATCTCGCGAGTTAAGACTAACAGCATAATACAATAATATTAAGAAAATGTCGTATATTGATTTCTGTTCTTTTAGTATATTGATAAGTCAAAGAGTGCAAGTGCAGGGTTTCACGTCGATCTAAATATATGTCGTCACCTGAGTGCTTATTTGTTCAATGTCCTTAACCAAAACTTTATACAACAAAGTTTTTACTGATTATTTCACGTAAATTAAATTATTTCTTACAAATTGCGTTTTCAACAGGTAATTATATTTTTAATGTTCTTAAGGTCTAAATAATAAAAATCATAGATCAATCGACGGGAAATTTAAACTTTATGATAACTGCATTTAAAAGTAATTTTCGTTAATATGGTCGATTGGACAAATAAGCACTCAGGTCTTGTTACACCTTATGTACACTACACGTGAAAGCAATAAAGTTATTGTATTGTATTGTCGTCTTGAAAAAATTAATATGATTCACTGTAAATAAATCTCAAACAAAAGAGTCTATAAGACTTTCTTTAGATTGATAGATAGATAGACAGATAAATTATTTATTTCACATAGCCATACAGATATTTCAACTATAAAATAAAGCTAATGCTAAGGAGACAAAAGAACGAAAAGTTGCATTAGATTGAGCTACTAATAAATAAGCCAGAGACTGCTATCTGAGACTTCAAAGAAGTACTATTAGAACAGATTCATGAAATCATGAATGATTTTTTTCCAATAAAATTACAAGTACCTACTATATAAGAGTTCTTTGATATTTCCATAAAAGCCTAATGAGTTCCCATTTTCCAACTCTAAATGCTTTATTATTCTCCTAATCTACAAAAAACTGTATAAGAATATTATTTTCGGTTCATTGGTATAACCTTAGACTAAAAAACCTCTGCATATTTATAATATTGTAATTTCCACAAACATTTCTTGAGTACATTTTCTATTGGACATATAAGTGCCCGCGACTTCACATACAACTCAGATATAAAAAACCGTCGATCCCATTGGCAATTAAATTCCATAAAAATTTTAGCATCTGGTTTAGCTATTTAGTGATCGATATTTAAAAAATACTTTCTTAGTACAAACATTTTATGCAGGCACTATTTTTAGGTTGATATCTTAAGAGTGCGCTGAAGATCAAAAACTTGACAGAAGTCAATAGATATTCTTCAAAATATAAAAGTAAATTAAAATTTTATTTGTGTGGTTTGAAGAGAAAAGTACCTACTATATGGAAAAAAAATCGTTTATGTAGGATTCGTTTTAGCGCAACATAATGAAAATTTCGATTTCAATTCAGTTTTTAAAAAAGTTACTCGATTATAGCTGTCACATTATACTTTAAATCAGTCGATTAGTCTCGTAAAAATTGACAGACCTAATATTTACGATGTCCAAGACCACCTGACATGGTTGAAATGTGTGTTGACTATCAACCAGTAAGTCATTGTACAGTACAAGAAAGAGAAAAAGCAATGCAAGTTACGGAGACTCCATTTAAAACCGTCAGAATTTTGAATGTCAGCACTGCACATAACACGTCTAGTAGCAAAGCAGCAGTCGTTCTTCCCTTGATCGAATGTAGTGAATGCCATCGATCAAAGTCCTTCCCAGTACGTATATATGTTGCTCTGAGATCCCGATTCGGTCCCGATGGTATCTCCAAGTTATAAGGACTTATAAGTAATACTTACCTGCAACGAATTTCCTAATAACTAAACGTGATCGAGCATTTTTGACGTGGTTCTAATGTATGTATGTACATAGCTAGCTAATACTATCTATCCGTTTTGCTTGATGGGCACAACGTAAGCTCCTATAAAGCTTAAAAGTTATAATTTATGTATGGCTGAAAGTAGTTGAAAGGGAAGATAAGAACGTTATAGGATTACGTGTAGGTAAGTTGCTTTTTTACAAATCTCTTTGATTTGAAATATTATTTTTATTATGTATTTACCTACAATCGTAACCAGTGTTCATCGGTTTTATAAATAATTTTGGTACATTTTGTAGAAGCAACCATAAATGTGCCTTTTGATACCCTATAGAAATAGTGAGAAGGGTTGTTCGCTAACTTCGTATGAGAAGTCTACATATTTAAAAAACCACTGCGATGTTATTTCAGAAGGAACTTAATATTAAAGCAATATTAAGCAAACTTAATTTTTGCGCTGGCAACCCTGCCGGGTGACAGTTCGAGCTACGTATTTTTAATGAATTTAATTTAATTTAATGGGATTTTATTATCAAATACAGTTAAATTGTATTCCTTACTACATAATATAACAACAAACGTGTTTTACAAAAGTTGTGTTTTTGGTGGAAGAAGAAATATGAGTGATAAAAATTGAATCAGCTGTGACGACTACAATAACGAACAAATTCAAAAATCAACGCATTGGAATTCGATTGGATTTACCTGGGGAGTATTGTTTTCACTATAAATCTACTTACAGTTACTTAGTTGGCATCCATACCGCAATATTTACGCAAATGTCTAAATATCACAAAATAACCTCACTTGTCTCCAATGACATGGCCTACGTTTTGTCTGCCTTTGTTTGACACTAGTTAAACATTTGCTGGACGACACAAACACTAGCCTCAGTCATAAATCACTTCGGAGCACGTAAATATTCCATATTGGCATTTTAAATAAGTATAATCACTTCCGAAATACATGTTGTTTTGTTTTGCATTCACCCGTTTCGGCAGACCGGCAACGGTGAACGGTAACAGGTAATAGGTACGTAGGTAACTAGACAGCACAGGACGAACGCTGGGCCGCCACCACCGGCCGGCTTAAAATAGGTATCTATTAGGTATATAGTTATTTATTGATAAGTTATAGGCGCGCTGGACATCGGTTTGCGTTTATTTAGTAGTTACATACCTATCGTATATTGTTCAGCTAGTTAGATAACTGTGACTTTTTTCTATTAGATTTAAACTTGCGCAAATATATATTTCCAGTACAATGACTACCAGGAGCATGGCAAGAACTCTTGAGCTGGACACCAAGCTACGTTGTGCACTGGACCAACTGAAAACAACCCAGGCTTTAAACGATAAGCTACTGGCAGAACGTGAGGATAGTGAGGTGGAGCTCCGGAAAATATTCAACAAAAACAAGGAACTTAAAAGTGAACTTAGCGAATACGACATAAAAGTTCAGGATCTTCTCGACCAACGTGACCAGTTGCAATCAGCTGTTTCCGCCTACGAACAATGCAGCAACCTTCACGAGGAAGCCTTGGACCGCATCAGGCACCTAGAACGCGAGCTGTCTGCGGCACAGGGCCGCGTCGAACACCTGGAGGCAGAGAAATACCAGCGGCAACTGGAGGACACTCAGACCCTGTATAACGAGCTTGTTGGTCAGAACTCTAAGTCACTTTTAGGTATTCGTTCTAGCCGGAAAAAAATTAAAAAGTATGCAAGGCTTAATAAGTTAGTTCGAAAGTCCACACTCCAATTAAAAAAATTCTGTATTAAATGTAAAAGTACAGAAAAAATTAAAGCTGAACGCATCGAGTTATTAAAAAAATTAGATATGCACTGTATGCAATTAGATAATTATAAGATTAAATATGACATGGACACGCGAAATTTGGAGTTTGAAATAATTAGGTTAACAGATTGTCTTGCAGAAACAAAACAAAAATATGAACAAGCTGAAAGACAAATTGATGAACATGTTTTGGCTACAGATAAGCTCTTAGAACTATGTAGGTATAATTCGGAGCGATTTGACTCCCTAGTAAACAACCACCAGTGCGACTGCGGCCGTCCAGCTAGCGCCGAGGGGCCAGCAACAGACAGGCGCGAAAATGATATGTTTCAAAGCGGAGTCACTGTTCTAAACTCAGACCATTTAATGACTGTACCAAACTCGCTTTGTAAAAACACCTTGTTTTCTGCGAGTAAGTCAGAAAAAAATACTATTATTTTCTCTGACAGAATAGGTGTTGGTTTTGGACCATTGTTGGCCAATAATATAACAAACTCGTCTATAGTAAATATGTGCTATCCTGACGCATCATTGGAGCAAATAGTTGAAAAAATCTGTAGTAGTTCTCTAGACCAAAGCACCTCGGTCGGATTAGTGTTAGGTAATAGCTTAAATGTAAAAAAACCTCAGATAAAAAGAACTGTCGACCGGCTGGTTGAGCTAAGCGCAAAGAAAAAATGTAAAATAACTGTCTGTGCGTTCCCTTACTGCAGTAATGAAACGCATAGCTACAACAAAAAATTATACAATTTAAATCTATACTTGTATAACCTGACTTGTAGTCATAGTGACTATGTATTATTTTTTGATACAAATAGTTTTGTAAATAAGTATAGATTGACTCAGGATACAATGTATCTTTCTTATGTACAGAAAAAAAGACTAGCTAATTCGTTAGCTTATAGTATTTTACATCGTACCGACTGTATTCAGTCGGTAATTACTTGCGTAACGACGGAGGAACCCGCCGCCGGTGGCGGTGCCACGGGTATGGCGCAGCCCATAAACGTACTAAATAGTACAGCCTGTGATGCCGTCGTCTGCAGTGGGGCTCGAACTCCAGATTTAAACTAGATTTAAAGACAACGAAGAAGCCTACCTGTTTTAATTTAGTTCAACAAAATATACAAGGCTTCATCGGCAAAGAATTTGAAGTAGAATTATTTTTGGAAAAATATAATATTAACATATTTTGTATTACGGAACACTGGCTTAAAGAACATGAAATGCTTTTTAATTTTGAAAATTATAGAATGGGAAGTGCTTTCAATCGAAAGACTACACAGCGTGGTGGTTCCGCAATATTAGTTGAAAATTCCATAAAAATTAAAGAACGGAAGGATGTCGTCAGTCTTTCGATTGAAAAAACTATTGAACTATCTTGCGTGGAGCTGGAGAACCACATAATTATTTGCGTGTATAGACCCCCATATGACGACAACTTTGTTCGTTTCGAATCGACAATGGAGGATGCATTAGATTTAGTTAGTAAAAGTAGTAAATCGGTAATCGTTTGTGGAGACTTTAATGTAGATTTGTTAGAAAAGAAGTCTCTAACAACTAGAATCACTTGTCTTTTTAAGTCGTTTGATTTAGATTACATTTTTTTGGAACCAACAAGAAAAACAGAGACTTCTGCAACTTGCATAGATAACATATTTTGTAACTGTAAATTTGTAGAAAAAAAAGTTATAAATTGCTTAAGATCTGATCACAGCGGATTGCTGGCTAGCTTCCCTGTGAGATTTATTAAAGAACAAATAAAAGTTCAAAGAAGACCTGTCACTGTTAACCGAATAGAAAATTTTAAAACAACACTAATTGAAAAGCTGCCCATAACAAATTTTGATAAACACGTAGACGCGAATAGTTTTTACAATGATTTTTTCACAGTGCTTGACAGAGAATTTCAAGATATATTTAAAACAAAATCCAGAAATATTAATCATCAATTCAAATTTTGTGAGTGGGCTACTGTAGGTATTTATAAAAGCCGACAAACTTTGTTTGATCTCTATGACAGGAAAACCTATATTTTTGATAATAACTTTAAAGAGTACGTAAAAAAGTATTCGAAAATCTTTAGACAGGTATGCCGTGCAGCAAAATCGAATTACTTAGCCAGAAAAATAAAATCATCAGATGATAAAATTAAAACCGTTTGGAATATTAAAAACAAAGAAACCGGCAAGGTCAAACCCCGCGATAATGAATATGTTTTGCAAACAGATCAAGGTAAAATTACAACAAATGCCGATGTAGCCAAAGAATTCGAAACTTTTTTCACAAATATTCCACTTAAGACCACTGAGGCCTTGAATTCGTCACCAGTGCATGCTAAACAATTGTTAGAAGATAATGTCAGTATTTGTAATGAAAAATTCTCCTTCAGAGAAATTGAACCAGACACTATTGTCAAAACTTTTAAATCTCTTAAAATGAAAAGAACTGAAGACCTTTGGGGACTATCAGTAAGTTTAATTAGTAATGTAATTATGACTTTAGCGCCATATTTAGCTTGTCTTTTTAATATCAGTATTGATAGTGGCGTATTTCCGGACCTAATGAAATGTAGTAAAGTGATACCCTTATATAAGTCTGGTAACAAAAGTGATCCGGGAAATTACAGACCAGTTTCTGTACTACCAGTTCTCAGTAAAATTTTTGAAAAAATTATGCTCAACCAATTACTACAACATTTTAATGAAAATAATCTTCTGCATAAACAACAGTTTGGTTTCACAAAAGGTCGATCTACAACCGATGCAGGAGTATCTCTTATTCGTAACATCTATGATGCTTTTGAGGAATCACAGAATGCAATAGGAGTGTTCTGTGATTTATCTAAAGCATTTGATTGCGTTGAACATCATACATTGCTTATAAAGTTAAAGCATTACGGTGTCGAGGACGGGGCCCTCAGTCTTCTTAATTCGTACTTAAGCAACAGAACGCAAAAAGTTCAAGTAAATGGCACAAATTCATCCGGCTCTAAGGTTAAAATGGGTGTGCCCCAGGGATCTATATTAGGCCCTTTTCTTTTTCTTACATATATAAATGACTTGCCATATATGGTGCAAAATTTGTCAAACATTGTGTTGTTTGCTGATGATACTTCTCTTATTTTTAAGATTGACAGGAAAGATAGCAAAATTGACGAAGTAAACAACACTCTTTCAGAGATTCTAAAGTGGTTCACTGTTAACAATCTACTCTTAAATGCAAAAAAAACAAAATGCATAAAATTCTCATTACCAAATGTAAAGAAAATTGAAAACAGTGTAATTGTAGATAATAATGTATTGGACTTTGTAAATAAGACTGTTTTTTTAGGTATAACTTTAGATGCTACACTGCAATGGGGCCCACACATAGAAACCTTAGCGGGACGGCTTAGTTCAGCTGCATATGCTGTTAAGAAAATAAGACAGTTGACAGATGTAGATACTGCGAGACTAGTGTATTTTAGTTATTTTCACAGTATAATGTCTTACGGAATCTTACTCTGGGGACATGCGGCTGATATTGAAACGATTTTCATTTTGCAAAAAAGGGCAATTCGCGCAATCTACCAGATGCGATCCCGCGAGTCGTTGAGGAATTTGTTTAAAGAAATTAATATTCTTACCGTTGCTAGTCAATTCATATACGAAAATATCATGTATGTACGTAAAAATTTGCACTTGTTTCATAAAAACAGTGACAGACACAATTTTAATCTAAGAAATATTAATAACATAGATGTTGCCTATTCGAGACTGAGTAAAGTTAAGAAGTCATTTATGGGGCAGTGTGTAAAATTTTATAACAAAATACCCGAAAATGTGACTAGTTTGCCAGAAAACAAATTCAAATTGCATGTGAAAAATTGTTTATGCTCTAGAGGGTATTACAAAATACTAGATTATGTAAATGATAATGATATATGGACATGTATAGATCCTCCAGCTCACAATTTTATTGTTGACATGAATTGTAATAGAATTTAAGATTTTATTTAAAAAATGTGTTGAAGCGAGTTTCTTTTGGGCTCGACGTTTCTTCTCGCTTCGCAAACACTTCCCGAAACGTTGAGTGTACAAGTCCCGCGTGGTAGGGACTTTGTACTAGGTAGAAAAAAAATATTGACGATTTAAAAGCATGTGTAAAGCATCTACTTAAATAAAAAACATTTTGAGTTTGAGTTTGAGTTTGAAAGTGTTATATTTACTGAAATTCACAATAATATGTAATGTATGGATGTAAAGAGTGTAGCGGAATAAGCATGGGCCAGATGCCCCTCGGGAAAGTTAGGTTGATATTTTATTTTTAGTAAGGGTAGAACAGTGTTAGAAAAAATATTATTTCTCTCCATATATGAATATTAGAGCAGCGAAGTGAGTAATACTGCTCTGATTTTTAAATGTAATTTTAATAATAATATATATGTAATACACCCAGACACAGAGCGAACAAATCTGCTCATCACAGCAATGTTTGCTCTGGGTGCGGACGAACCCCCGACCCTCAAGATCAGTAGTCAGGAGCGCTCACCATTAAGTCACCGAACCAGTTAAAAAAAATTTTTTGATTACATTTGTTTCCTGTGAGTACCTAATCGTGCGCTCCAATACTCTGTGGCTCCAATACGCGACACGGCCAGAACGTACGGCGGCGGGGCGGGGCGGCGCGAGCGATAGATGTGGAACTTTCTTGACGCCAGCAGCGGCGAGATCGCTCGGTTTGCGGCGGGCGGTGTAGTGTGCGCGATGTCGATACTTCGACATTTTCACAGTTATTCTTACTAATAACCATTATCACTGACTCAGTGATTTACACTCCAGACTATTGATCCGAGAGTGGTGGGCTCGATCCCAATCCAGGGCAAATATTTCTGCGATGATTTATTTTTATTACTGGCTAAAGAAGACCTACAATCATACTACAAACAAAACAAAAAGGCGATTTCGGCAACTACTGAAGAATTATGAAGATTAAAGTCGAAATCCGGAAGTGGAGACGATAACCGTGGGAGAACCATGCTTCGGCACGAATGGGCCTGCTCGACCGGAGTGATACCACGGCCTCACAGTGAGTGAGGGCATCGGAGGCCCAACCTCCCCTCCCCCCCAATTCCTCCCATCCCCCATCCCATTTCAAAGGTCGGCAACGCACTTGTCACTCTTCTGGTATTGCGGGTGTCTATGGGCGGCGGTAATCGCTTACCATCAGGTGATCCGTCTGCTAGTTTGCCACGTATCACAAAAAAGCGGCCAAGTGCGAGTCGGACTCGCCCATGAAGGGTTCCGTTCCGTTTGGTTTACGATTTCTAACCAATTTAAAAAAACGACTTACTAGATCTCGTTCAAACCAATTTTCGGTGGAAGTTTGCATGGTAGTTTACATCATATATATTTTTTTTAGTTTTATCATTCTCTTATTTAAGAAGTTAAGGGGGCGGGGGGACACAGATTTTACCACTTTGGAAGTGTCTCTTGCGCAAACTATTCAGTTTAGAAAAAAGAAACATATTAGAAAACTCAATATCATTTTTGAAGACCTATCCATAGATACCCCACATGTATGGGTTTGATGAAAAAAAATTTTGAGTTTCAGTTCGAAGTATGGGGAACCCCCAAAATTTATTGTTTTTATTTTTATTTTTGTGTGAAAATCTTAATGCGGTTCACAGAATACATCTACTTACCAAGTTTCAACAGTATAGTTCTTATAGTTTCGGAAAAAAGTGGCTGTGACATACGGATCTGAGGTTGGGGGTTCGTCCGCACCCAGGGCAAACATTGCTGTGATTAGTAGATTTGTTCGCTCTGTGTCTGGGTGTATTATATCTATATTATTATTAAAATTACATTTAAAAATCAGAGCAGTATTACTCACTTCGCTGCTCTAATATTCATATATGGATAGAAATAATTTTTTTTCTAACACTGTTCTACCCTTACTAAAATTTTGAAAAAAATATATGTTATAGAGCACAATAAGAGTAATTTATAAAAAAAATATCGTGAGGGTGTCGCACAGAATTCGTGACATTTTATTTTTTGAAAATTTTTAAATTCGTGTATTTCGATATATAAATCACTGCGAACACTAAAAAGTACTTTGTTTAATACTTCTTTGTTGTATCTAGCGTTTGCAAAAAGATCACAAAAAAAAATTATGTTGTAAGGGAAAAAAATATTTTTTTCAAAAATCAATTAAAAAAAATTATTTCAAAAACTAGCGCGTGCTGAGGTTTGATAGCTTAGGGAAATGTTTCTCTTGAGAAGCTGATGTCATGGTAAAAATATCAACCTAACTTTCCCGAGGGGCATCTGGCCCATGCTTATTCCGCTACACTCTTTGGTAGGTAAATAGAAAAAGCACTCGGCTAACACACACGCAAACTTTTTATCCCGGAAAACTCGAGGGTTCCTTAGGAGTGGCTATAAACAGAAACTTTAACGTGCGGCCTTAACATTTTATTTCTCTCTGAAGCCAATTCTAAGATCCACGCAGACAAAGTCGCGGGCGGAAGCTAGATATTTAATAGCATATATTTTCAAATCATTCTCGATTTACTGGCATAGAAAGAAAGTGCTGACTGCTTTGGTCAGATCTGGATTAGATACAAATCCGTTGCTAGTCTAGAGAAAATTGCTGCGTCACGTAAGCATTCTCAGACTAACAGGATTTCGATCATCTCTCCCAAGGGCTAACCGTTCTCGAACTAATTTATTGCTGACGTCAGAAAGGTTCCGAGGAATTACTGGGAGACACTCGCGCCTAATAAAATATATCGAGCAATAACTATACCTATACAGCATGTTCAAAACAATAAAAAATATTTTTATTTAGTATCCAATTAAAAATATTTTTATTTAGTATTTTTTTTTTTAAATTAAAACTAAAAGTTAACTAACTTAAACTAAACTTTTAACTAAAATGGAAAATCTGTGTATCAAACAGAAACAAGAGAAAAGAAATAATTTCGTTCGTCGAAGAGCCCAGCCCTAGATGTTCCTGATACAGGGTAACAATGGTTGCAGCGATTTCGGGCTGAATAGCAATTAACATCAGGATCAGCCTGTCTTTGCCTCATATGTTAGAAAAAGTAAAGATAAAAAAAGAAGTTAACGGTATACGGGTACAAGCTTATGTTAAGATTGATATTTTACTAAACGAAACCATCTCATTTTATTACCTTCTTCACTTCCCCTGAGAGACGACTTTGTCATATCGATTATTAAAATTAATTTTGATCAATCAAAATAATTGGTGAACTGAAAAAAAATGCCGTTTTTATTGACCGCTAACGCAATGGTTTTAGAAAAAAATATACTTCCATGGCTCCAAGAATTTCACATCACAAGCCGTATATGAGGGTCATAAATACAGACGTGACATAGGATCGCTTGATAGCCAGCCTTATAATCGGCCCGGAGCCCCGTGCTCCCAAAATAGGCTGTGATAAATCACGAAATTTTCGGTTTGGAAAATGTTTCGGTTGCCTGCAGTTTTTGTCGATTATCTTCACGGGAAAGATCGTGATGGAATCGTATAATTTATGTACATATGCAGTGATTTTTTGTCATCATAGAACAGAGAGTTATAAAGTAAAATACGTTAACCGAGGAGTTCTGCTTATTATATTTAAAAGCCAGTTTATATCTTTAATCTGCTTATTATCTCGATAGATTTTATTTAAGGAACTCGTAATAATTTGTTTTCAAAATATTGCTTAAAAATTAATAAACAAATGATCATTTGTAGGAATGAATGTTTTTTTTTGCAACTTCTGATTTGAATTTAATTTTAATTTTAAATTAGTCAACTTAATAAAATATTAACCTAAAAGTTTGAAATAAATGTTTTCTTTTTATAAGAAGAAAAGTTAAATCTTTTTTATTTAAGTAGATACTGTACACATACTTTTAAATCGTCTTATTTCTACTTTATATATTTGTACTTGATAAAATAAATACATTTTGAGTTTTAATTTTTTAGGGTTTAATTTCATCTAGTTTGTTAAAACCTGCATAAATTATTTCACCCTACTTCAACCTGTATAAATTATAAGACCTTTAATATAAATTCAGAGAAAAAAAATAATTATGTCACAGGATTCTGATGAAGAGCCGGATTAAGACAAACTGAAGAGTAGATTTCGTCATAATCCAGGACAGATCCAGAATTTTGGAGTCGGTTGCTATCAATAGATCGTAATCGGAAAGCCATGTTGGAGGCCTAAGTGGCGGCTTGAAATATTTGACACTAGAGTTGGACTCCGTGTGTGGCTTGACCTTCACAATGTATGGGAAGAGACCCGTGCCCCGTCAGTCGGGATGAATATGGATTGTTTACAGTAACCGTTGAAAATCTGAATGTTTTTACAACGAAATAAATCTATTGTTAAGATACCTTGATTTCCAAAATCCATCAAGAAAATTGGGCTACAGACTTATTCCTAGTCAAACAATAAGTTTCATGATACATACAGGATGTTAAAAAAAGTCGTTTGCAATTTTAAGGTGTTACTTGGAAAATTGGAAAAATATTTAAAAAATCCGATCTGTATATTTATACAAATTCTTGACTCACTATTTCGATGTAGTAAATAATTTTAGTTCGGATTTTTTCAAACGACTTCTTTTAACATTCTGACTGGACTCGTGTTAGTCGAAGCAAGGACAATATGTTCAGATGGGTATTCATGGATGGCTCCAATCTGGGATGCTGGTGCGGTGTCGTTCCAAGAACTATGGAACACCTAATTTCTTGCCCCGCGTGCCCTGTCACCTGCACGCAGAAACAACTTATGGACGCTACTGAACATGCAGTACTCGTAGCTAAATTCTGGGCCAACATGATTTAGATTAAGATTGTTATAGACTCGATAAGCTATTTTATTTTTTAATTGCGTCTCTGCTATTGCTGTTGTTTTAGCTTATGATTTCTTTACTTAACTTTTTTTTCACTAGGAATAAGTCTGTGGCCCAAATGTCTTGATGGATTTTGGAAATCATGGAGTCTTTACATTAGATTTATTTCGTTGTATAAAAGCATTTGGATTTTCATTATTAAATGAATTAGATTATTTTATGGTGTTACATCTAAAACCTCGACGAATGATGAAGCTCATTCTGTCTCTGCAAAAAGCTACCTTCGCTCTAATATTATTAAAACGAAGAAATCTTAAGCAATAGGCATAAAACTTCGTCTCATAATAATATATCACCTCCTTCGAGGTTCGTTGATTGCGAGAGTGAGTTAGGATAAAAATGCCCTCCTTAAAAATAAACGCTGGAAGCCGCGGAGCCACGAAGCACAGTCGCTTAATAAAAGAGTTCCCTCGAGACGTGCAGCAAACGGTTTAATAAGGGCACCTTTACACTGGCTTCACAAGTCATTTGTTGCCGACTAACAAAGCGTCCGGCGCAGCTAGCCATTGCTCGACTAGTTTTGGTTTAGTGTACTGTTAGGTTCTGGAATTATTTGAGTGTACCACAAACAGATTGGAGTTTCAGTTACGAGTACGAGTCCAAGTTCCGAGTGGTTGGAAGTTTGTAGTTGATAGAAAAAATGACGTTTTAAAACAAAGTGTACAGCATCTACTTAAATAAAATAAAAACAATATGGCAGACGCAAACTAAATCTACATGCTTATCAAATTTATGGATAGTTAAGTGCTCTAGAAGTGGGAATGTTGTGGATTGTTGAGGCGGACTACAACGATTTACCAAAAGTACTAAGAGTACCACTACGAAGATCATTTAATTAAAGTTAAAAAGGCTTGCTTGGGCAACAGTTGCGGGGGACAAGAAAATAAAGTACGATTTGTACCAAACTAATATTAATTTAGATGTATGTGGTGCCAAAACTTGCCTTATATTTTTAGTGCCATCTTTTAATGCATACATACTTATTACTTCTTGCTATTTTATGATTATATTTGTCGTGAGTAAACCAATATGTACGTGCCTTAACAGCAGAATATTAAAGGCAAGAAAAAATTGTCGTAAAAATTTGGACCAGCACAGCACATAAAATTGATTGAACCCGTAAGTTCAGTACATCAGCTGTGTTTTACGGCGATGAAAGGAACAACAATGTGAAGAAATTCCGAAATTCTCAGTAACTGCCACCTCTGCCATAAAAAAAAAAAAAAAAAACTTAATAAAATGTCGGTTCCTATACGCATTTCTCGCGTACGTTATCTTGTTGTTGAAACTTGAAATTGCCTTCGTAATAGAACATTAATAAGATCTCTCAAAAAAAAAAATATTTCGAGTAACCCGTGATGAAAAGGTTTTTCAGTTATGTAGATACTATATTAAATAAAATTATAAAAATAAATGTCCATATTGTCGTCATAAGCTCTTTTAAAATGACCCTTTTTTCGTCATAAACTCTTTTATTAAACTTAGTGTCAATTCTATAAAGTTTTGTTTTTAGTTACATCGTTGTGCTTCAACGAAACAATTAAGTAGATACTTACTATAGTTACGTATTCAATGGATTTTTGATACAAGCAATGTCCACCATCGCATAAATGGACATCATAAAACATTTGAGTTTAATATTCTCATTTTTAAAATATTGGTCGATACTTTTACTACTCAAATACCTAACGTCCTTAGCTCTCTTACTTTTGGAGTAATTATTTTAGTCCAACAGGTTTTAATAAATTAAACTGAATTAACTGTTTATCTCGAAGTCGCTTTCAATTGGCTGATCAAAATTTCCTCAAGATTGTGGCAGTAAATCTCAAATTTAATTGATAGCGTCTGGTACACGACCAAAATAATCTTTGCTAAAAGATCTCAGTTTTATGATCGCTCTGCGCTCCCGAGATAAAAACCACAACAAAGTAATGTTACGCCGTAAAGTTAGAGATTTCAAGATAGGTGGAACCCGCGAGTTATAGCCGGCGTTCAAAGGTTGTCTTTATTTCGACGCTGTAATATAAGTTGAAGGCTCATTAAGGATTTTGCTGAGAATTTAAGGAAGAAGGAGATGATAAAAGATTTGCAGTGATCAAATAATATTTCGTTTAGATCAATTATTACTATTTATGTCCTATCTTATTTTAGCGACCTCATAAAAAAGTAATCCCGCCAGCTAATGGTATGCGAGTTCAAGAATATCTCGAAACCTAAATTTAATATAATTAGTACTACGTTTTGATGTAAAATCTTCGAAGACAGTGAATTTCAAAATTTTACTTTTACTTACCTCGTTGATGTATTTTATGTGGCCAAAACGCTTTATTCAATAATCCACCAGTGCCAGTTATTAAGACGATACTAAATTAATGTGAATACAAAAAAAAAAACAATATTACACATGTTCAAAGCTCAGCTAAGACGAAAAAAGCCTTTGTTTAAAGCGACTTCAGAAGGCACTATGTTTTTCAACATTATATGTATTTAAGGTTTATTTTATAACATATTTGGTATGTCTTCCCATTCCAACTTTGTTACGTTTTGACTCTGTTCAACTGAAATGATGAATCGTGTTTTCCAATATTCCTCTGATGCAACAGAGGTTAACGTATCGGGCAAGTCAATTCACTTATGGTCATAGTTACAATAACAGTTAAACTGCTATCTCTGGATTTCAGTAGTGAGTGAAATTGTTACTCTGCTCTCTCTGACATGCTCAAAGGGTCCTTCAAATTCACGTACGCTGTATAACTGTGTACGGTCTCTTCAAAGATACCGACGTTTCTCACATGTTCACTCCTCAATTGGAACATTCATTTACCTACGTAATAAGATACAAGATAGAATATCTGTAAACTCATCTCTTTATACGTAAGTGTGTAGAAAATACATATTCAGATTTAAAATTTAGATCGAACCAAAGTTTTTATCTTAGCCACGTTAAGACATATCTTTATTTACTTTTAACCCTACAAAGGACAGTCATTTAAAATCCCTAACTGTTCGCCATACATTTAATTAAACGAGTATAAATTTACTTATTGTACCTTTACTCAAAAAATGCACTTATAAAAAGACTACTCTGTGGCTAAGTGGTTAGCGATCCTGACCTCTGATCCGAGAGTCGTGGGTTCGATCCCCACACAGGGCAAACTTTTCTGTGATTAGATGAGCAGAATTGTTTGCTCTGAGTCTGAGTGTATAATATCTATATATGTATGTATTTAAATGTATATGTGTATGTCTTTCAGTCTCTGGTTCCCAAGATACAGGGAATCCTAGTTTGGGGCCAGATGACTGTGTGTGATTTGTCCCGGATATTATTATTATATTTATTTATTTAAATTATTATATTATTATTATTATATAAAACGTCCTTGAAAAAGTTGAAATAGATTCTTAAATGTGATCCCGGCTGGCACGCACATCGTTAGATGGTTTGGATGCGGAATGTCCAACCTGCAAAATGTCATGTAACTATTTATTTAGAGTATCTTTTATTTATAAAGAATTGATAATAAGAGCCCTTGTGTTAGATCAACGCCGTTTTGCATGTATCGATTCGACAACATAGCCGCCGTTTGATATTCGTCATTTTAAAGTTAAAATATATAGTTATCTAAAATTGGTTGAAGAAAAAGTAAACTCATCATACATAATATAATTCGTACCCAATATGCGAGGTTACGTAAACAATAAATTAAAGTTATAAATAAAATATTCATCTTGTAGTGTGGTTAAAAATAGCCATTCTATTCAAATCAAAATATTATTTATTCGAAGTAGGTATCACTGTACACTTTTCGTAGGTCATATTTTTTTCTACCTAATACGAAGCTTCTACCACTTGGGACTCGATGCCCAACATTTCGGGAAGTCTTTGCGGAGATAAAAGAATGTCGGCCCAAAGAAACTCCCTCCAACATATTTTTTTAATAAAAGGCTTACATTCCATTATATATTTTGTGAAAAAGTCTGATCATATTTATATGTAGTTGCATACCATTAAAAGAGAGTGTAAAGGATCGACAAAATACTCAGGTACGTACTATTATTAATGATAACAACTAGACAAACACCAATGACAAGAGTAGACCAGTTCACATGGACAGCACCCGATCACGAGTATAACGCGAGAGTCAGTAATCGCCCCCCTCAACCATATTTGAGGGACCATTTTTTTTTTAATAATAATAATAAAAAGTTATTTATTTAGATAACAAGTTAAGTTTACAACAAAACTGTTGGGAGCTCTAGAACCCCCACTAGGATACCCTGTGTCGGGGGAACTAGTCTCTTCCTATAAGTTAGGTTACAGTTAGACTGGAGGTGTTCTTAAAACAAAAAGTAGAAATAACTTAAAAAAAAAGAGACAGACAGAAAAATACATAAAAATGATAATTAATTTACATGTTAGATAACGATGTGTGAGTATGTGTGTGTGTGTGTGTGTGTGTGTGTGTGTGTGTGTGTGTGTGTGTGTGTGTGTGTGTGTGTGTGTGTGTGTGTGTGTGTGTGTGTGTGCGTGTGCGTGTGCGTGTGCGTTATTTTATGGGTTAAAAGGCGGTGTTACGCACTTAGCTAACTCGAAATCCGATATGTGGCATTTAGATTTACCTATTTTATCGTGACATTATAGAAACTAGACAATTTGCCTCTGATTCCAAGAGCTGTCCAAAATGAGTTTCTCAACTTTTATAAGTTACGATCCGAGATGATGGCGCGACGCCCGTGCCGGCACATTGTCGTCACCCAGCGTAATTATCTTGAATGGGATCAAAATGGCCGCGTTTATCGTCGACATTACTATCAGAACTTTGTATTCCGCTTACGCTTCAGACTGAGTGGGAAAGGTTAGCACCCCACTGTTAATGCTAAGTGACAGCAGTATCATAGTACAATCACACGCGAAGGTTTTGGAATTTTAACTCATTACAAAATCAGTTTTTGGGTGACGAATTTTGAAGTTAATAGATTGTTATTCATCCAATGTATCGGGTGTGTATTCTGATCCGAAATATAAGTAGGTACAGAAGTTGCTAGTATTTTCAAAAACTGGACGGACAAGTGCGAGGCTGACTCGCGCGCCGAGTGTTCCATACAAACAAACAATATTGAAAATTGTACTACCTTATTTTATATTTTAAGACCATAGACTTTTTACAGGGTTTCTGTAATCTATAAGTATAGATGACGTTATTTTTATTTCATTTTGGGCTTAGGAGTTTCGGAGATAAGGGAGGAATGGCCCATGTTTTCTACTTATATTAAAATTGTTATTGTGATATTTTATATCTGTTGGTTTTCCGACAAGTCAAAAATTTATAAAAATAAAAATGTTCGTCTATTTTCTTAAATAATTTTTAAACAATTTTTTTTAATTACAAAAAAGTGAGATCCTTACAATAAGACCTTTCATTTGTAATATTACGGTTTAATACATGTTCATTTTAGGTCAATAATATAATAACTAAGACTTCATCTAGGTAGGCACCACGAAAGATCAAATTCATTAGATATTGCATAGTTAGATCTACGATTGTCTCCAAAATACCTAAGTGATAAAAATATATTTTTTCCAAGATCTACAAAAATACTAGGAAGTCGAACACAATTTATAATATCGAGGGTTCACGGGCGACTTGTATTAAGCGACATTTTTGGAAACACAGGTAACCTCTACTTTAAAAATTTTTTTTCTTACAAAATACCTCACAAAAAATAACTTCTGAATAATATTTAAAATATTAAGAATATCGAGAATCTATATAATACTAAGAAGTTAAGTTTTAATGATTATTTTTCTAAGAAATATTTTTTTAAATCAGTCTCCTGAACATTTCTAAAAATGTCGCTTAATACAAGTCGCCCGTGAACCCTCGATATGTTACGTATAAATTGTCATCAATATGGTACAACTTAATGGTACCGTTTATGCAGAGTTACTCTCTTTGTTCTGTACTTTATGAATGGTAGCAAAAAAAACAAAGGTTCAAAAAATGAATTTGAGCGCAATTACCCCCTACATTAAAACAAAAAACTTTGCGTTGACAGTTATTATATCAAAGATTGGAAATATAAAATCATCCTAAATACCTAAGTTTAAATGGCAAAACACCTTACATATTACTAAAACATTCGCGCTATCTTCTCAAAATACCCAATTACTACCAAGAAATATGTGAAGGTTTACCCTTAAATTCCCACAAGTGCACAATCATTAATCCCGTTTAGTTATCTGTGATTATGAATGATCCCTGGATGATAAATTGTTTGTCATGTTAATGTATTGACAATTTGGCACACGAGAACCCCTCCTTTCACATACAATATCATGCTCCTAACATGTAACAATGCGTCTTAATATATTATATTATAAGGTTATTTTGTTAGAAGAATAAGAGTTTCTTCTGTTTCCTCCATCCCCGCCTTAATTGCATTTGGATGAAAGCGAACTGAGTATGTTTTCCAGTCTATCCACTTTCATTAAGTAATAATATTTATAGACGACATAATAATATAAGACCCCCGACAGATGGTATTTTTTTAATATTTTGAGTAACATTTTTCCTTTATGCAGTGCCACCCTAAGTGAAAATCTTCGTCACTACAATAATATATTATGTTTATTGTATACTACTATACCGTGACTTAGTCCTTGTGGAAGCTTGTCGTATCATAAACGTATAACGACATGGGTTCGATTCTCACCCGGGAAAACATTAATGTGATGAGCAGATTTGTTTGCTCTGTATCTATTGGCTGTATTATTATAAGTATATAGTATAATTTAAAACGTATACCGATTTATTGTATATCAGTCTCTGGTTTCCATTACACAGGGAATTCAGTTTGGAATCAGAGGAACCAGTGCGATTTATCCCTGGATATTATATTATATGCTCATTTTGAAGGGCGATACCGACTCATAAAATGAAAAAAGTAATGAAAAGATCCTCTCATTTCTCCAGTATCCCTCGATTGTTTAGAAATGAGAGCATTATGTCTTAATTATGTAATACTAATATAAAACTTCTTTGAGACTAAGATTCGCCTAATCAAATAGTGAAGGTTTCATCTCGAGTGGGTGAAACGTTCTATAGATATACACAGTTTCATAAAGGAATGTTGACGTACTACAGCGTGACCTACACGTTCTCAGAAAAATTGGCTACATCAGTATTACCCTACGTCGATGGTATTACCGCGTTGTTCTTACAAATGATTCCGGTCGCTGCTGAGGCTAAATTCTCAACCGTACGTGGTAAGATTAATTATTACTACTTACTGCATATCAGTATCACGTTACATGAGTAGTAGAGAAAAACAAAATTAAAGAACAACCTTAACAACCTAAATAAACAATATTAGCTAAGATGGTATGAAAAAGTTTATTTAAATTTCTAGTCGACATTTCTAGGCACGGGTTGCTTCCCATACTAATTGGGGATGGTTAGGTCAAGTCAGAATAGGAAGGAAGGAGTGGTAGAGATTTTGAGCCTATATAGCCTCTGGCAAGCTTTATGATGATTACTGTCTAGTGATATTAACGGACACTCACTCAAAGTTCCTAACATCGCACGAAGCGGTCGAATTAAATGTCGGCATTTTCTGAATATGTAACGTAATTTGGTCCTTTACAACTCAGAGTCAAATCCACTCAAGTTATAACCGTGTCGTTAAGTAAGTTAACCTGCATTGCCTGTTTGATGTAACCACGCAATCCAGTCTATGTGACAACCACATTACATAAAAATGTACCTAAGTGATCTTACGAAAAGACATGATTTCAAAGAGATGAATAAAAAAAAGGTATAAGAATCTCCGAAATTACATTTCCTTTAGCTGCCTTTGACGAAATACGTATCTACAAAATATATATTATTTTATTGTATTATGTTTGAAACACAATTCGCAAGCCTAATTGAATTACAGGCAAAACCACAATAAAACGTTGTAGGAATGAAAAAACTGGGATCTTTCCAATTTGTTAACAAAAGCTCTTGTAGCTTTCCATGCCTATCAAGAAAGGAGGTACAATATTATAGGTAGAAATAGCAGGAAATAATTGAATTTTATTATGGACGTCTTCAGCTTTATTATAAGGCGGATTTAGGGAAAGTAGGAAGTAAAAATGAGCAGTTAGAAACGAATAATATCTGTTTACACATCCATGAAAGAAGAAACTGAAATGACTGTGTTTTTTTTTGGCAAAAAAAGTTTCCGTCGTCCATTTATAGGGGTCGACGAGTCCAAAGATTTTATTTCATTATTGACATCGTATTTACGGTGTATCTGAGCTACGGGCTAACCTTATTCTATGAATGGAGAAAAACAACATTTAATAGCAAACAGACTGTATGTGCAATTTTCCCCTTCTCTAAAGGATGCGGTGACGTTTACTTAGGGCAAACCACGCAACACACCTATATACATGGTGTTAAAAAAGTGCGTTTGGAATTTTAAAGAATTACTCAGAATCAAGTATGGATTTTTTTGTCCTTTTATATAAAACACGTCTGATGATAAATGCAACAAACTGTCTCGTTATAATTGTCTACTATTATTTATTACACAAAAATATGACGTCTGCACACGAATACACAGGATGTTAAAAAAGTGCGTTTTAAATTTTAAGGAGTTACTCAGAATCAAGAATGAATTTTTTTTGTCCTTTTTAATCGACTTTAAAAAAAGGAGGAGGTTCTCAATTCGTCGGAATCTTTTTTTTTTTATTTTTTTTTTATGTATGTTCACCGATTACTCGAAGACGCCTGAACCGATTTGGAAAATTCTTTTTTTGTTTACAAGGGTATAACTTCACAGGTGGTCCCATATAAATTTTATCTAAATCGATTTAGCGGTTTTTGAGAAAATCAATAAAAACATAACAAAATTGGAGTTGTTGCGATTGAAGTCGGTTGTTTTTAACGTATTCAGCGTGGACACATCTGATGATAATCCAACAAACTGTCTCGTTATAATTGTCTACTATTATAACACAAAAATATGACGTCTGCACCCGAATACACAGGATGTTAAAAAGTGCGTTTGAAATTTTAAGGGGTTACATAGTGAACGAATAATTTGTATGGGAAACTGAAAAAAAAAAAATTGTAGATCGGATATTTTCACAATTTTTTGTCCTATATTCTATACTTGATTATAAGTAATCCCTTAAAACAAACGACCACAAAAACACTTTTACTTTTTTCAATTTATTTGAGTAAATTTTCTCATTTTGACACTAATGGTATACATCACCCACCACAAGAACGTAGCCCTGAAAAGCCTTGTTGAACTACGTTGATCGGTAAATTCTTATGCTAAACACAGGGCACGACGCTCGAATTTCAATGACCGAACCAAGGGGCACCTGAGTGGAAAAGAATTTGGTGCGCCGTCGAGAATCCGCGGGGGGTCCAAAGTCTCGGGATTCTTATTTTATGTACCGGATGCCAATAAAATTCACTATTCATGCCACCTTTACATTTCGAGGCAGAGAAATAGATTCATATGCATGAAAATGTTGCGTTGTGACTAGGAACGTCTTTTACTTTGGCTTTGTGTACTGTACCGCAGTACACAATATCACAATCTTTATTTTCAGAATTCAAAGGTTTTTGATTTCAATTTAATATTGAGTAAAACAATATCTAAATAATGTGTCATAATAAAAGAATGACTTATAAGACTATTTGTTATTATGAATAAAATAAACTGAGTATGAATTCATAATCTAGATGGCTTTGGTAATGGTGGGACTTATTAGTTTTATTTAGGAGCAGAACATAGCTCTAGCTATGCCACCTCTTGTTGGATTGTAGCTAACGTGCTTTTATTTAACGTTCTAAGTTGTTAAAAGGGTTAATATTGAATTTTGAACTTAATCAACTGGAAAGCTTAATTTCAAAAGTGAATGAAGAGGAAATTCACAAAAAAATTTATAAAAAATATATTTGTCAACCCATAAAAAGTTAAATGGATTATTTATATAATTATTTATATAAACAAGGTTTAGAAGTAACCTAATGCAAAGTTTATAATACGTGAGTGTATGGTTAGTAATTGGTTAGTTACTTTTTAAAGGTATTAAACGTCTAAGTAATCAATCTAATTTAATGCAAATAAAATTAAATAACCTTTAAACATGTCACCTTTTATTTTATAAGAATTCAATGAACCTTTAAAAGACAATGAATTAGTTACCTATGACTATATACTTCATTCCAATCAAAAATAAGCAAAACGTAAACAAACTTACTATGGAACTGACACATGTCAATGTCATCTGCATACTATGTTTGTTTACCTTTTGCTTTTTTTTATTGGAATGAACCATAGGTATATATTCATTAACCTGTAGTAAAGGCATATTGGCGAAACAGGCTGATAACGCTTAGGGACATTATATACAATGATTTTCACGAGAAGTTATAGCAAATCGCGTCACAGAAGGGTTATAAATTCAATGAGTTTCGCGAGTCACCGAGGGACCGAAATGTACCATTTGTCACCCCTCGACTGGGACATGGTAATTTCCGTGTGCCACATTGTTCAGTAATACTGTGATAGGTGCTTTTAATGTCAGAACTGTGGACAAGTCTCTGAATTTCGATCATTATATTTAGACTTCGACTGACTCGGTGGCTCAGTGGTTAGTGCTCCTGACTACGATCCAAGAGTCGTGGGTTCGATCCAAACCCAAGGCAAAAATTTCTGTGATGAGCAGATTTGTTTGTTCTGTGTCTGGGTATATTATATCTATATACAGGGTGTAACAGAAATGTGTGACAATACTTCTAGGTTGGCTTTTACCCATCAAACTGAACAACTTTTGTTCTACAACTTTTGTTCTACAACTTTTTTGAAATCGCAAAAAAATTTTTGGACTTTTCATACAAACTTGTTTCGCCAGCTGATCGATTTGTATGAAAAGTTAAAAAAAAAATTGCGATTTTAACAAAGTTGTAGAACAAAAGTTGTTCAGTTTGATGGGTAAAAGGTAACCTTGAAGTATTGTCACACACTTCTGTTACACCCTGTATAGGTATGTGTTATTTAAAGTCATAACTGTGGATAATTCGTTTGTGTATCGGTCTCTGGTTCCCATTATATAGGAAATCCTAGTACATATTCATAGATATTCTGGATATTCATAGATATTTTGACTTGAAAAATGAATTAAAAGATTTAAGAAAGATCGGTAAAGCTTATAGGTCGACTTTGTGGCCACTTTTTATGGATTAATTTTCCCTTAAAAAAGTTACATACCTAAGTACAATAGTTAGGAACTTTGTACTAGGATTTAAAAGAATGTGTAAAGCTTCTACGTAAATAAGTACAAAAGCTTCTAAGTAAGTACAGCAAAAAATTTTAAAAACCCCCCGACACAAAAAATAAACTCTAAAAACTAACAAATAATATTTTAAACCTATTATAATTATTATCGTCACATATATTATGTAAGTTCAAATATTTTTATTTTCCAAGCGTCGTCGCGTCGGGGGACCGCTAAAGTTTATAAAGTATTTTTTCAACAACAGCTAATTAATTATTAAGAATTACATTTAGGTACGAGCGATCTTTAATTTCATGCATAGTCTACGCACTACGTAATGCCGCGCGCGGCGAGCTCGGTGTGCGGTATGCGGCGCGGGGGAGGCGTCACCAAGTGCGGCACGGCGACCCGAACGGGCATACACGTGAGGGCAGACGTCGTTGACGGTTGTGTCGATTTTGCGAATTTTTCGGAGTAAATTCTTTTGTTGCAATCTGCGACTACACCTGTTTTTCTCACTTAGCGGTCCCCCGACGCGACGACGCTTGGAAAATAAAAATATTTGAACTTACATAATATATGTGACGATAATAATTATAATAGGTTTAAAATATTATTTGTTAGTTTTTAGAGTTTATTTTTTGTGTCGGGGGGTTTTTAAAATTTTAATTTTACTTTTATTTTGTCCTTTTTAAAGTAGGTATAAATATTAGGAAGGTATTTATAATGATTAGTTAGTTGAGTTAGTAATGATAGGACATATGGAAGGTAGTCAGATCCCCTCACCAACTATTAAAGAGCTGATGATCTTCAAACGGCTGATCAGGTTATGGTTACCTTACCATATACTTTCAATATCATTGAAGTAACATGGTACCAAATTTCGTATCGATAGAACATATGGAAGGTAGTCAGATCCCCTCATCAACTATTAAAGAGCTGATGATCTTCAAACGGCTGATCAGGTCATGGTTACCTTACCATATACTTTCAATATCATTGGAGTAACACGGTACCAAATTTCGAATCGATAGGACATATGGAAGGTAGTCAGATCCCCTCATCAACTATTAAAGAACTGATGATCTTCAAACGGCTGACCAGCTCACGTTTGCCTTACCATGTTCTTTAAATATCGTTGAAGTAACACAGTACCAAATTTCGAATCGATCGGACATAAGGAAGTTAGTCAGATCCCCTCATCAACTAGAAAAGAGCTGATGATCTTCAAACGGCTGAACAGATTTTCATGAAACATGGCTAAGAACACTCGAAATAAAATTATCTATGACAAAAAAAAAACAAAACGAAAATCGGTTCATCCGTTTCGGAGCTACGATACCACAGACAGATACACAGATACACAGATACACAGACACGTTAAACTTATAACACCCCTCTTTTTGCGTCGGGGGTTAAAAACAGGGAAAGCAAAATAGAGCATAATATTATATTATTTGTGTTTAATCAGATCAAACTTACCAGGGTTTCCTTAATATCGTACAATTATTTATTTCTGTACAGAAAACAAGCATATTACGTGTTTTAGTCGAAATGTAGACTCTTATCCGTTAATTAGTGACTTTACCGAACTGAATTTTAATGTGCAAAAGTTATCGAGTGTATTTTGTTTCATCTGCCCAAACTTTGATCTTTGATTATTGACGGCAATGTAAACTCAAACTCTGGCGTTAATTTGCAGAAGCTGGTTTAAAATTTTACAAACTCAACGCATAATGATGTCAAATAAGAAAGAGTCCAGGTTGATAGGTGGAATATCAATGACTTGGGGAAACTTTGTGGCGCTGTCTCTGCTTGCTGCAGGCCTTATTTGAGAAAGCGTGCAGTAACAAATAAGTTCACTATAGATCCGGTTATGAACTTCAATGAAAATTATTATTTATAGCGACCTAATTTATAAAGAAAAAAAACGTGATTTGAAAACTGCTTATCCCCGAAAATATTGTAATAACAGAGTACCCAAAAAAACTTTCATTGAGAGTTCTTAATTTAGATCCTTTTTAATAGGTACCTAAATAATGTAAAAGTTCCTAGTATACGATTTTGAAAACACCGGAAGGATAGATATTCGAAATGAAAACTGCTTATATCTTTGAAATGAAAAGGTTGTAATCTTGATATAAATATATTCTTAGATAAAACTTGTTCACTTATTTTTGTTGTTGTCTACCATAAGTATTCAGCCATAAACCATAATGATATATAGGTGCACTCAAAAAAAGCTCAAGGAATCCAAGTCTGCATTGGTGCAAATCACAATTTGCACCAATGAAGACTTGGATTCCTAGTCCCACAGGACTAGTGCCCAATCCTAGTGTCAGAAGTTTTTAAACCAACTAAGAGGCTTCTGACATGGCTTAACTACTGTCGTCTAGTGATACCGGCTTAGCGTGCCTTGTGAAGCGCGTAAATGGACGAGATAAATGCCACTAACAGTCAAACCCATCCAGTTTATGACCGTGTCTGAAGTTAACTAACCAGCGTGATCGACGCGACCACAAAAGCTGCACTAAGCCACGGTTGCTTTGATATTAGTCTATATTTTTAATTATTCAAAATTTTGATATATTGTTTTTTTTTTGCCAGTTGTGACTTTCACGTGGTTTACATGGTTACATACAATACTCTTTTTTTTCTAAGTTACTCTTAGCTTTTGACTTTAGCATTTTAGCGTAGCAGCAAAAGTAGTAAAGCAGTAAAAGTAGTCTAATAGGCATACGTACGAGTATGGAGCGTGTCTACTTAGCGCGCACATTAAACGTTGCAAGCCGCGCGACATACCAATGTATGAAGATAACATACTACGAGTCTTTTATTTTTACTATGGTCAACATTTTAAAAGTTTTGAATTATTAGTCGTTCTCCTTCTCTTAATATTTTCAAGTCGCAGGTGAAAGCGCACTTCTTAACTTCTTAGTTATTTACTGTGTCCTTTAAAGTTGGTTGTCTATGGTTGTATTATTATTATTTTGTATTACACTGTAGTATAATATGTAATATATATATATATAATATGTATGTATTTATATAAATGTATTGTATGTATTAATAAGTATATATTTATAGTATGGTATTAGTATAGGTTATAGTAGTTTCTTAAGTTCAGTATTTACTTATTTTATTTTTTTCATTATTGTTATTGCGCACTACCCTATATAATGTTCTTACGCGATTTCCTTCACCTAAAGGTTGTCTGGAAGAGATCGCTCTTTAGCGATAAGCCGCCTCCTGTATAACTTTTTTTTAATGTTTATGTTTTTATTTTCCTGTTTAGTTGTGCAATAAAGTGTTTTCATTCATTCATTCATTCATTATTCTATAGCTGCTTTCCTACCTATAGGTTACCTGGAAGAGATTGCTATCTAGCAATAAGGCCGCCCATTGTATCTTATTTCCTTTTGTAATTTTATACTTATAATATATGTAACTATGTTATTGATTGATTGATATTCTTGCAATAAAGTATATTGAATTAAATTGAGTTTCACGTGGCTTTTAATCCCGTTTCCAGTGAAGAGGAGGAGTAGCATGTGGGGCGGGGGTGCACAGTGTGTGCACGCCTCGCTGCCGCGTGGTTCGCGGGCCCAGCCTGCACCGACGCTCAGCGGCGCCATCGCCAGTCGCCGCCCGCCCAGGTATGCACTACCTCGTAGAAAAATTGCCTGTGTAGCGGTAGCGAACTAAACTGAACTGTCCAACTGAACAAATTAGTAAAATGTTCTCACTAGTTCAGTTGACTGAACAAATGGGAATAAAAACCCACCTGTTCAGTCAACTGAACTAGTCCAACTGAACTAGTGGGAACAAAGGGTTCACATTATATGCGTAGTGTGTAGTGTTCGGTCGTGGCTCAGTGCGGCTAGCGTAGTCGCGTCGATCACGCAGGTTTACTGACTACAGACATGGTCACACCCTGGATGGGTTTAACTGTTAGTGGCAAATTGAGTGGCAATTATCTCGACCGATTCCGTGCTTCGCAAGCCACGCTAAGCCATTGGTGCCGGCTGCTGTCACTGGATGGCAGACGTGAAGCCACGTTGAAGGACAGATAGGCGGTTTGAAAACTTTTACACTGGGTTTGGCCGCGAGCCTCACAACCTCCACCAATCCGGACTTGACCCCCTTGTGTGGGGTATAGCATAACCCTCCCGAGTTATGGGAGTTATGGTCCCGGGGCCCTTGCAGTGGAGACTGCATATGGGTTGTTAGCGTGCATAGTATGTGCGTAGTGTCCCAGTGGTGCGCAGTGTGCACAGTATATGCGCGCACCCAGACCATCTTGGTGCTCATTGGCGCCATCACCAGTGATCCGGTTTAGTATTAGCTCTGTGAATGTTAGCTTGAGAGCTGGAGGTATGCCCAGTCTACCCTGTGTATTTCAAAATGTCTGGTGTACATCTCCATACGTCATGTACACCTTTATAGTAATGCCACACTACCATCACCAAAAGTTTGTGTAACTATCTCTATCTAAGGAAATTGCTTACAACTTTATTTGACATCTGAAGGTAGGTCAAAATCCCTTTGGTCCCATCAGATAGGCTTTTATTTAACAGTGAACGTCTTCCGGCTAAAGTAATAAGGATATTAATTAAATCTAGTTTACTTTTGAGAAAACTAGACTTTTTATCACTGAAATCCTTTTCTGATCAAAACTTTGTCTCATTCCAGGCCCACACCGCCATCACCGACCTTGGTTTCCCAGATTGACTCGTCGGTAGCGTGCCTCTGGCTGATGACGCCGCTGTCGGCCGGCACTGCCGTGGTCGCGGTGCTGGTCGCTGTCTCCACCAACAATTGGCTGCATACTGAGGAGAACATGCTTAGTCCATCATTCAATGGCACGGGGAAGCACAGTCTGGTAGCGAAGCACACTGTGTCGGGGTTGTGGAGGATATGTCATACGGAAGGTGAGATTGTAATTTATTCGACCGTTCAAGATAGAAAGATTGATAATGTTTATTTGTTTTCGGTCCTGTAGCTTAAATGGTTTTACCAAAATGTCTATTTATTTAAAAAGTGGTACACCAGTCGTTACATTGACCCAAGTACGAATAGCCTAATAGGGTAATATTTTCATAGGCATTAAAAATCACTGCTACTTTCCAAGCTTCATAATCAAAGAAATGGTTCAGTACCAATACGACATTCAAACCTTCAAGAAAAGAGCGTACTCCCATATTAAAGGCCGGCAACGCACTTGTGACTCCTCTGGTGTTGCGAGTATCTATGGGCGGCATGTATCGCAAAAGTTCCTGTACTGAAAACTGTGGCGTGAACACTACTAGGAAATGTACGCTGGACGCAGGACGCGGTACGCGGAGACAAAAGCCCTCTCGTTTCTGCTATAGACGGAATCGTACCAGTTACAAACTGACAGACATTAATTGATGCAACTTCACAAATGAAATGGAAGTGGGCTGAGTCCGGACGAATACAATGCATTCTCTAGAGCGCAGCGCAGCGGCGCGGTCGGAAGGCTGCACCGCATATTGTGGCAGCGACGGAAGCAAAGTATTGTCTACGGCTACCAGTATAGGATATACATGGGTATAGCTGTGGCGAACTTCTGGTTGTGATGCCAGTGTGTCCTTTTATATTCTCTTTGTGGTTCTACCACATATTCAGTGAATGCCTTTGCCAATCGAACAAGCGTGAAAAATAATGCAATAAGTCAAACTTAGATGGTTTTATAAAATAAAATGGTCCCTGTCTCTTGAAAATTTGGGAAACGATTCGTCCTGCTAAATATATTAGAGAGTTTTCAAAAAAAGTGTACTCCCTACTTTTGGGTTGTCCCCCGTGTTTAAAGTCTAATAAAGTAAAATGTAGAACTGGCTAACTACTTTAAAGTTTTTTGTTTTTCTAAACTAGTTAAATTCAAATAGAAATATTGTTAATACTTTGAGTAATATTTAAATAATGAGCATTTTTAAAACCAAGGTAGCAGTTTTTGGCATGTCCCCCGTTAAAGTTTAATGATAATAGAAGCGGTTCTGAATATTGTTTGTACTAAAGTACTATCTGTTTTTGGTATCATTTGAAAATACTCTAAGTCGCCTATCCTTACCAGTAGTTTATTATTTAAGTCTTACGCTTATTTAAATACAAAATTATTTCAAAAAAAAACGTAAAAAGTGGTGCCGACCGGACATGTCGGTTTTGTCACGGCTAAAAGTGCTATTCGAAAATTTACGAAGAGTATTTTACGTTTTGAAAAATCAACATCAGTTTTTAAATTCACTGACCGCAATTTATAAAAGCTAGTTATCAAATCCATTTCGACTGTAACAGACGTGTTTTGTGCGAGTCCAGCGACCGTCAAGATTTCTTCTGTCAGATTTGAGACATTATTCTACTGATTCAGGTTTGTTTACAATATATTGACTATTTACAGAAGACGAACAATATCCTAATATAACGTTATTTACATCTGATAATAACATTAAGTAAATATTTTCATCAGAATATAATTTTGAATATAACATGGAAAGAAAACGTCACGTCAGTTTTGCGACATTTTGACCCGTGACCTTACAGACTGACCACTAAAGTCGCAAAACCGACACCATAAAGCTGGGGCTACAAGTTGGGCCTTTTATATTTTTCCTCCTTGCAGAAAGTCGCTCAGATTCATGAGTAGTAGCCGTAGTAATAGTATTTTTTTTTTCAGGTATAGAACCCTTTAAGAACCCTATATGTCTTTTTGTTCAGATTCATGTACAGAAATTCCAACTTGTTTCATAGATATTTCATAAAATCATAACCCTCCTTTTTACTTCTCCGTAGTCAGCTGAAAAGCAACCTGTATTTTTTAATAACTAATGAAAAAAATAACTAATGTTTAATAACGAACCACGTAAAATTTTGGGTTACGCCCAACCTTAGAAAAATTTGACTGTCGGTTCTGCGACTGTCCCCCGTTTTACGACGAGGAAATTCTTAGTTTTTGTCAATTTTTAATACAAAGGGGGGTACAAAAAAGTTTTAACAATATTCAAAATGCTTTTGACGTACCGTATTACATGAATACTTTTGCCGACTACTACGTATTTATTATAATTGACCACGCTAAATACGTTAAAAATAACCGACTTCAATCGCAACAACTCCAATTTTGCTATGTTTTTGTTGATTTTCTCAAAAACCGCTTAATCGATTTCGATAAAATTTATATGGGACCACCTGTAAAGTATACCCTTTTAAACAAAAAAAGAATTTTCCAAATCGGTTCAGGCGTCTTCGAGTAATCGGTGAATTCGAGTAATACATAAAAAAAAGATTCCGACGAATTGAGAACCTCCTTCTTTTTTTGAAGTCGGTTAAAAATACAGTAAAAAAACGGTAACTTTGATATCAGCTGTGACAATACCGAAATAAAAACGAGGATAATTCGTATTTAACTACTTTGGTGACTGTTTTGTCCTATTTTTCAAATAATATATGATAATCTTTGATATAGAATTATAAAACATTGCGTCTTTCTTCATACTTAGTAAGTAGATTATTTTTAAGACAGTCGCAAAACTGACACTTTTTTTCTACAATGTCAGTTTTATTTCATGATTTCTCGTACAAAATAGCTTATCTAATGTATCTTTATAAACCAAAAAATCATCAAAAATATGATATTTCAAAAATAACCATAAATTTAGACATGGTACACTTTTTTCTGAAAACGCTCATTAGACTAAAAATACTCGAAAGCCAATAAACAATGACTCGGTGGCTCGGTGGCTCGGTGGCTCAGTGGTTAGCGCTCCTGACTACTGATCCGAGAGTCGTGGGTTCGATCCCCATCCAGGGCAAACATTTATGTGATAAGCTGATTTTTTTGCTCTATGTTTGTATTTCTACTTTATATAGGGTGTAACATTCAAGGTGTGCAATATTTACAGAGTTGATTAAGCTTCTCAAACTGATTATGAATCACTAAAAAAGTAGGCATCTTAAAAAAATAAAATTTTCGAATGATTTTCAGAATAGGTAACATTTTTCTATCGACTTTCGATAATAATCCCCCAAACGTCGCGGCTCCGACAAGGTCACGCGATTGCGCAGTGACCCGTGGCGTCACAGAGCAGACACGTCCAGTATTCTAATGCCACAGAATAGTTACACTGGTACAGAAAAAATAGGTTAATTAATTCAGTTTAATTTTAATCATGAATTTGATAAATTATTCGTAATAAATAAATGCTCATTCATCTTCTCAACAAATATTGCACACCTTGAATGTTACACCCTGTATATGTATGTATTTAAATATATGTGTATGTATATCAGTCTCTGGTTCCCATAGTACAGGGAATCCTAGATGACCGTGTGTGATTCGTCTACGGCCATTTAAACAAAGCAATAATCCTTGCCTGAAATTATTTAACAGAATACGTCTTAAGGAATTGTAGGTACGAACTGCCCAGAAAGGAACCAGATTTTATCTCATTGAACTCCTTTGTAAAGCACTCGATAACGCCAATGTATCATGTTATACCACCATTTCGTCGCACCCCGGATACTTCATACAAATGTCTCGTTATTGTTATCTGCTACTAGTACATGAAATTATGACGACATTGTACACGCGTAAATGTGTTTGCTGCGTTGTTTGGGCTAAACAATCTCTCACCGGATTTTCTGTAAAGTGTTGGCCTCTCTCTTTTATTGTGTGGCACATTAAACCATCCTTTCCACAAGGTGTAGACGGCAGTTGCTTAGTGTTGCATTTAGTATCACCCACGATCATCTGTAGGGCATTTAGAATACGCCACGGACGTGTGCAACGCGACCATCATACACATCATCTGGAAATCAGATGTGTAGGTTTTCTCACTATGTTTTCCTTCACCGTTAAAGCAGTTGGTATGAAAATGCACGTAAGTTTCGAAAAACTCATTGGTGCACTTGGCCAGGATTTAAACCCAAGACCTCTGGTTAAGAGGACGGAGTTACTGCCCGTTGCGCTTTTTAAAGTGTCTGTGGCTCCACGGTAGTGTTACTGACCATCTAACCATAGGACTCGGACTCAAATCCTGACCAATATAACACTGAGTTTTTCGACAGAAAATTTGAGTACCTATATTTTCAAATTGATTGCTTTTAACGGTAAAGGATAACATCGTGAGGAAACTTGTTCATCTGATTATTTATATCTTATATATGGGTGTATAAAGATAGTGTTGTACACGTCCGCCGTCCACTGTTTTAAATATTAATGCCCTACATGTAACCGCGGATGATGCTAAGTGCACCACCAGGCAACCGATCTTTATTTGGGATAGACGTTTAATTGTGCCACCTGTGGCACAATTAAACGTCTAAGATTCATCAGATAAGATTCATCAATTAAACGTATAAGAAGAACTGGATTTTATCCTCACGGGAATGAGATAGTCTTTGGAGAGGCGCAAGGAGTTTCCATATTGTATGAAGTACTATTATAATGTGTAGGTATACTGTCATTCTGCTGAATTTTGCATTATCCCGTTTCAGTTGGCAGCACAGTTTACCAATGCTGGGACATCCCGTATTTCCCGCTGTCACAGTATGCGCCTGATCCCAGCGATTCTACAAATGCTATCCCTTGTAAGTTTCTTCTTTTATATTATACTAGTATGAAGACTATATGTATACTAGTTTCCGCCCGCGACTTCATCTGCGTGGGCTTCAAAATTGGGTCCAGAGAAAATAAATGTAAAGGCAGCGCCATTTAGTGACTAAGTAAAAATTTGAGTTTTTAGCCATTCCTCGGGGAACCCACGAGTTTTTCGGGATAAAATGTCCTATGTGTTAGCCGATTGGTTTATCTATCCACCTGCCAAATTTCATCTAAATCCGTTTAGTAGTTACGGCGTGAAAGTAGAACAAACAAACAAATAAACAAACAATCACCAATACTTTCGCATTTATAGGTAATATTAGTGAGATGAGAATTAGTGTGATGAGATTCGTATAACGTAGTGTACATTAAAAATAAAGATTATCCAAGTAGTGCCATGGGTAAAAAAGGAAATATTTTGTATTCATGGAAGTCCACTATTGAATTATTCCGTTACCATCGGATTCCTGTAACGTCGACTATGTTTATAGCGACGATGTAAAAATATAGTGTTCTGTTGACCAAAAACCTGGAAATATTCCGCTCCCGACTCGTGGTCCCACCACATTAAAACATAACTCTTCAAGTCTACGTCCCACATGTACGGAAACCTAAAATGTATTTAAGGAAAATGTACTCTTTTTATTTTTGACCCATAATTTGACCTAATTCCAGATGTGGTGACGCGGTCAGCAGCGCCATTGCTCTTGGCTGTACTGACGCAGGCCATCGGTGCTCTGTGCTGCATACTAGGCCACTGCGTCAAGGGTCGCAGACTTTGCACCTTCATCGCTGGAGTACTTTTCATTATATCAGGTAAGCATACAAAAGGTACCAAAGTTGATATTATTAGACTGTTTACAACAGAGAACTTTATCACTGGGCAAATGGCAGATGTTATTCATTCTGTAACGAATGTATTCTTCTTCTTCTTCTTATCGTGTGGCACATTTAACCGTTCTATCTAACGTATATTTAAGGACAATGTACTCTTTTTTTATTTGTATTAATCTCATCATGTCACTTTCTGTTGTTTTCCAAGTTATTGATGGGACGATGGAAAAATGCATTTTTTCTTTAGAAACCAATTTTAGCTCTTTCTGAGGTACGCGTAACAATTTTTTTTTCGTATATGTACCTTTGTCCCATTCATTATTACATTTTCTACGCAAAATTCCTCTAAAACTAACCTCTTGGGGACATTTCCAATATCGAAATGGTAATTGACCTTTAAAAATTACAACGTGGCACTACTTAAGCACCAACATTTCCTTCCTCCAACTTTTATTCCATACATATTGAATTCGTGAAAAGTTCATCTTTTTAGGCTTCCGTACCTCAAAAGGAAAAAAGGTGTAGTGGCTAGGTAGCCACTACATATACAGAGTGCGCGAATAAAGAAAAGGGAATAAAGTAATAAATAGTATATTTGACATTTTAAAGCTGCCAAAAGAGTCCTTCGCTACCTTAAGGCAACAAAGGATTTGAAGTTGGGTAGTGTACGTTCGGTACCAGGCTCGATCGGTGACCTTATTGGTTACTCGGACGCCGACTACGGGAATAGTGCTACCGATAGGCATTCCTATAAAGGCTATGAGTTCACTGTTTTCGGTATGCCCATCTCATGGGAAGCTCGAAAACAGAGAACCGTAGCGCTGTCAACAACTGAGGCCGAATACATGGCACTTGCAGAAGCCTGCAAAGAGGTGATCTATCTAAAATCGCTTTTGATTTCTTTCCTCGAAACCGACTGTTCTGTGACGATCTACTGTGACAATCAAAGTTCCCTATTTCTAACAAAAAATAATACTTGGTTCTCGGACAAAACACATAGACATTCGTCATCATTTCATACGAGACGCTGTACAACAAAATAAAGTAAAATTACATTATATACCCACAAAAGATATGGTGGCAGACGTCCTAACAAGACCATTGCCTAGGATTAAACATTCTAAATGTACCATACTTTTAGGTTTAGGTTTATAGTAATTGTAACTTTGTGTCTTTTGTTTTTATATTTAATTGATGACGTTAGTTAGATAGTCTTTTGTTTTTGATAATGTGAATTATTTTTAGTAGAATATACAATATTGTCATTAGGGAAATTTTTGATAAGGATCATTTATTTTTGTTAAACACTATACAGGATGTCCTATTATGGGAGGGTGTTGAAACTCCTTTAGATTTTTAATAGGCCATCTGTAGAGCAATCTGTCGTTTAACTTTTTTTTTATAAGATCTTGTCACTTCATCTTGTCTCCTCTTACGTAACACATTAAAATATACAATTTATAACTTTATTCCCTTTTCTTTATTCGCGCACTCTGTGTAGTGGCTACCTAGCCACTACAAAAGGAACCCTTATAGGATCACTGTGTGGTCTGTCCGCCTGTCCGTCAAGACCATTTTTCTTAGTAACGGCGTATCAAGTTGAAATTTTTATCAAAATATACTCAGGCGTGCAATCCCTTGAAGCTGTAAAAAAATCAAACTTCTATGCCAACACAATCAAGAGATACGGCCGTTTATGCCGCATATTGGACACTCGCATGGGAATCAAAACCTGTAGGGTACTTCCCGTACACCTAGAATCATGAAATTTGGCAACAAGCAATGCTTATAGCACAAGTAAAGGGAAAAGTCCAAAAACCAAAAATTTTTTGTTACATCACAAAAGGTTTTTATTCCCATGCGAGTGTCCAAGAGGCCGTATCTCTTGATTGCGTTGGCGTAGAAGCTTGATTTTTTCACAGCTTCAAGGGATTGCAGGCCTGAGAATTTTTATAATAGAGTTCAAGACATGTGTTTTTATGAATTTATAGGGAACCCTCGGTGCGCGAGTCCGACTCGCACTTCGCCGGGTTTTTTTCTATAGGAAAAGTTGTTCAGTGACAGTATCTTGTATCTCTATACCTAACTAAAATAAAAACAACAAGCAGTTCTCTCGGATTTTCTGAACTGGTAAAATAATTTTCCTATGATAGGACTATCCTATCGCCGACTAGCTAATTGTGATTGTATTGTATTTTTTTTTCCAGGGCTGATTATGCTTACCGGCATCGTCATGTACATATCTGTATTTAAATCACAAGTGGGTCACAAGCTGCGCTATATGACTATATTCGATACGCCGCGCATGTCTTACAGTTATGGATACTCTTTTGGACTGTACATAAGTGGTTTCGTGGCTGTGGAAGTAGCTGGCACATCAGCGATATTTCTCTTTTTACAATGGTACCAAAAAGACTGGATAACGGAGATGACAGAGAAGGCAAAAGCCGACTGTCGGGCGTGGGATCGCGAGTACGCCTTTAATGAGTTCCGAGAGCGGGACTCGACGCTGCTAGAGCGTCGCATGCTCAAACGGGACACGTTCCCACCAGCGGGCTCCTCTACGGCCACTCCGCATGAAAGAAGAAGGTTTGTCTTCGATGGTGATGAAGTCCCACACTGTTCAATACATAAAAACAGGAGACTCAACCTTAGCTCAGCGTCATTAAAGGACTTGTCTTCTTCAACACTCTATGGGTTCCCAGCGGCACCGAGACCGACCGCTTGCGACAACTACTTCGAAGAGTTCAAGCAAGTGCCGCAAAGCGCTAATACGCTAAGTGGTCTTAGGAGTGCGTCAATTTTCCAGTCACAGGCCTCCGTGGCTAGTGGGAGGTTTTTGGACTCGACAGCAGTGGAGCCTCCACCTTCGCGTGAGGAAGAGTTGGTGACGTTCGGGGCGGGCGCTCGTGGCGCGACCAGTGAAGACCCGGCTGGCCGACACGACCGCGCGGTCGGCACAGACCCGTACCGCCGGACTACGCCCGTCTGATCCGAAATACCTGGGTGTTCCACCCTCACTATAAAGCATATCGACAAGTGATTAAGTGTTTGATGACGCTCCCATGATATACAATAAAGTAGTAAATAAATAACGGATAGTGATAAGATATTCTCGAATTTACGAACATAAGTATGAATAATATTACATGATGTGTTATATAAAATTGTTAAAATTCCCTTAAATAAACACTGCCAATTGTTTCATTTTTTTTTGAAAAAACAAACTCGACTCAATTTCAATTCTTTATTTGCCAAGTAACAATGTAACATTACTTTTAGCTCGTCCAATACAAAAAAATTCAGTAAATAACAATTAGCATTAAAATTAAAAATATTTACTTACTTATTTTTTCACTAGTATTATCTATTAATGAGTTTAGCATAGAACACAAAAGCTGAGATTAAAATCATAGCACACTTTGCATTTGTTCTATAATAACATGAGTTATCGGACAATGTTTTAATATACACGGTGAATTTGAATTCGTATACAGGAACCAATTATTCTTACTCAGTAATCGGTGGCAATTATATTTCAATTGGTAGTACATAAAAAAATATGATTATGATAAACCATTTTTTTTATTTAAAATTATTTTCACCTTTTTCTAATTTCTTACTCTATGACAAGTGTCAAAAGTAACAAAATCACAGAGACCTATGCACCTCGAGAAATGTAGGGTGACCATACAATTAGTGTACATATCACTTTTTTATTAATTTAATAATTCAGGGGCCTGTTTCATAAAAAATATTAGTCTGATAATATTACATGCTTACTCATAATATGAGTAAAAATATTAGAATAACTCAATAATATTCCTAATTATATCGGCTCTTCCATAATTATCAGTTATTTTATTACTAATTATATGAGCTAAATGCCAATATTATCAGTATTTTGACGTTGTGTGTCATTATGTCATAATAATTTTATCTCATAGTATTAGTTGATTGTTATTAGTTTTGCCAGTACAATAAAATTAAGTGTTTCAACTGCAAATAATAATTTAATTAATGTTAAATCTAAGAATGAATTCCGATTGAAGTGTCGAAGACTTATTCATTACACGGAGGCCTCGAATTTTCAGAATGAAGACAAGTTATGCGTTTTTTAGAGACATTCGAATTCAGTGAAAGATTTCGGTTGTCTTATAAAAAGTTTCATTTCATATTGACAAAAATTGAACATATTTTGAAAGTTCCGACACGAAGAAAGGATGCCCTATCCCCAAAGCAGCAGTTAATGGTCGCTTCAAGTGCTTAGTAGGTAAAGAAGACTAGAAGCTTTGTGACTAATATACCTACATACATACGAACGAAATATCTCATTTGGCCGTAGTTATGCCTTAACGATCCAACTGATTTAAAGTAAGCGAGGGATAATGTACTTTATACCTTGCTTTTTTAAAATCAGTTGGATCGTTATGGCATAACTATGGCCATTTCATCTCACTAATCTCATCTCACCTCGTCTCACTAATATTATTGTATAAATGCGAAAGTATGCATGTTTGTTTGTTTGTTTATTCCACTTTCACGCCGAAACTACTGAACGGATTTTGATTTTTGGTAGGTAGATAGATAAAGCACTAGGCTATTATATAGGATACTTTTCATCCCGGAAAACTTAAGGCTTCCCGGAGGAATCCTTAAAAACTGAAAATTTCCACTTTGTTACCAAATTGTTAAATAATCCCTTGTAAAATCTTTTTCACCTTACCACAGTTATATCCATCTCTTTTATTATTTCAATCGATCTTCTCGATCCTACTATGTCACTGGTGAAATCATAGAAACCGCCAATAGACGTAGTAAACACTCAAAAGTCAACACATGCATGAAAATGAGATCTAATGTTCTCCTAATAAAAATAGAGCTAGTAATATTAGTAAATTATGTATGTATATAGATATTTATGAAACAGAATACGACGATCATAATAATATTAGTATTCGAGACAAATATTATTAAGTAATATTATTAGCACTTTTATGAAACAGGCCCCAGGAATTAATTATTAGCACATGCATAGTAGATTTAATTTTGCCCAGGCAGTGAGAAAAATTGGGTTGATTATACTAATTCAAATTCACCGTAAATAGTTTAATTTAAAAGTTTTTTTTTATTAGGGCAATTAAAAAATTGCTACAGTAAAATTGCTTCTGCTGGGGAAATTCACTAGTTCTCTCAATAGAAGTACTTTGCATAAATGGTTGAGAAATTATTAATTTTGAAAGTGAACAAGTTAAAAGTGGACATGGAATATAAAAGTTTACAATTTGGAAGTCGATGAGTATAAAAGTGGACGAATCATGCGACGATCTTTTTACCTTTCCTCCGCTGTTCCGCCCTGTTACACTTAGAATCATGACTACACTGATGATGTTTAAAAATAATATAAGGCTCAATATTTAAATAAATATTTATTAAAATTATTCAATAACATTGAGTAATTATGTAGCTGATATATCTACTTGTTTCTATAAAAAATACAAGTAACCCTTGCATGAGCAATGTTAAATTAGTTAGGGGTCGTCCATTAATCACGTGAGGCTCAAAAGGGAGGGAGGGGGCTCGGAAAAAACACCGAAATATCACAAGGGGGGAGGGGGGTGAATAATAATAATAAATATACTTTATTGCACACCAACATAAAAAATACATTTCAGACTTACGGGCTAATAAAACAACAAA
The DNA here is from genome assembly GCA_958295455.1 of Coleophora deauratella. NCBI lineage: Eukaryota > Metazoa > Arthropoda > Insecta > Lepidoptera > Coleophoridae > Coleophora > Coleophora deauratella. Next base: position 11,930,284 of record OY282397.1, on the reverse strand, counting down.
ATGTACAAAGGCGGCCTTATCACTTTCAGCGATTTCTTCCAGGCAACCTTTAGGAAGTGATAGAAAAATTAGAAAAAGCTAATACCGGGTGGCTGCAATTCTAAAAAAACAAAACATGAAATCGATTATAAATGTAATATACATGTGTATATTACATTTAGTGAACTGAGATATCACGTGTATTTATTTTTGCGTTGAACGCGCGATTTCTAGAGTAAGTTCCAAACGTATGAAGAAGGTTCGAAACGGCTTCAGGCAGTCAGAAACAACCTGACATTTATCACGGTGCTTAATTTTCCAGAATTAAATTACATTATACCTGTATTTAAAGATAATATTTTGGACCAAAAAAATACACGTGATTTTGGGTAGGGGGTGGGGGGGTAGTCTAAAACCTCACCACGTATCACCAGGGGGGAGGGGGGGGGGTCTAAAAAGTTGCTAAAAACATCGTGATTAATGGACGACCCGAGCACGGTTTTATCATTTTGAACGCCTAAATAAATCGGCACCATAGGTTGGACGCCAAATCGGGTGATATATTCGACATAGGTAAGTATGATGAGTTTACATGTAGCAAAAAATCTAACCTCAATTATTGGACTTGACGTGACGTTCAAAAGGTTAATAGTTTCTTATCTTTTTTCTGCACTCCATTTATTACTCAAACGGTGAACACAATGTGCTATGAGCCTACACTGCTTTAAAAACTGGTTTTTAAATCGGCAAGTGATTTATTATCTACAGCTGATAATCAAAAGTAAATTTAAAATAACAATTAAATAAAAACGAACTCTTGCAGGAACAATTTCCAGCGTAAAAAATATGGGAACATTATTTTAAAATTGTAATTTTGGGACATTAAAACTTTCAACTTAAATAGGGTTAACCTTCTTAGTTATGCAAATGAAAAATAAAGGACATTACTCGTAATACTTGTTACACAAGTTAAATATTTTCAACCAATTACGTAGCTAGAACCCTGTCCATAGAGAAGCAGTGGGATCATACAAACTGCAGCACTGCCGGCACCCAACACGCTCTGAAAAATAAATTATAATAATAATAAATATCCGAGACAAATCACACACGGTCATCTGATTCCAAACTAGGATTCCCTGTGCTATGGGAACCAGAGACTGATTGATATTCATACACATATACTTTTAAATACAAACATTTATAGATATAATACACCCAGACACAGAGCAAACAAATCTGGTCATCACAGTAATGTTTGCTCCGGGTGGAGATCGAACCCACGACTCTCGGATCAGTAGTCAGGAGCACTAACTACCGAGTCAATCAAATTATTTTATTATTGAAGTATTATACCTTCTATTTTTTGATCAAAAAACAGATGATTATTTTTTGTTAAGCTGTGTATAGGGTATGAAGCCTTTCCGTCAGGTCAAGTTCATATATTTTTTAATCATCATACATACAGCCTATTAAACTCTAATGGAGAAAACAGTTTTTTTTTTTTCGAGAAAGTAATTGTTAAAAATGATGTTTTAACATTACATTTTCTCCGTTTAACACATAAAAGTTGGGGATCAAAAATTTAAAATGTTGACAATACAGGGTTATTTTTGGACCCCCCACCAAAACTTCACAGTGGTTTCTACTGAAACTGAGCAACTTTCTCAAAATAACAGCAAAATATTTTTGGCATCTCCATACAAAATAATAAATAAAATTAGTATGAAAGGTCCAAAAATTTTTTTACGAATTGATCATTGGTTACTTGGTGGGGTCCAAAAATAACCCTGTAGACCTATTTGATATTAACATTTAGACATCCGTGTGTCGAAGAGGTTTCTTTACTCTGCATTTGTTATAATCAGAAGGCCATCGTGAAAGTTGCAGATCTCGTGGTCGTTATTGATGGGATTCTCCCTGGGGGCACTTGGCCAAGGGTTTGGGTGGGTCACAGCCTTTTAGCCCAACAAGGACGGCTTGACACGGGTCCTGGGTGCGACCTCTGAGGGTGAGGACGGCAGACCTCTCAAAAAGATGGGAGGATGGTATGTAAACTATCTATCAGCCGAAAGACGTCCACTGCTGAACAAAGGCCTCCCCCAAGGATTTCCACACCGACCGGTCCTGTGCGGCTCGCATCCAGCGGCTTCCTGCAACCTTTACCAGGTCGTCGGTCCACCGATGTAAACTAAACCTTTAATATTAATATATTCACACTTCTAAAATGTTTTATAGGCGCCGAAGTCGCTTTATTCTTAAACAAACTGTCAACTAGCAGCATTAAGTCATGTCAAGTGAATGATCAAGTGATGATAAAACCTCTTTAATTTACCTAACGTTTTATAGTTTACAGGTATACTTACCATTAGTCAAATACGGTAGGTACTGAGTAAGTTTTGAGAGCATCATATACCAAAATCAAACGTACCAAAAAATACACTTACCATTTTTTTTATTGGTACTTTCCCAATTTTGTGGACAAAATATGCACAAGTAAATTTGAAAGGGAAAGCAAAGCTTAATGAACCAGCCAGTCCTACATTTAGGACGGCACGTGCAGCACCAAGTCCTATCCCAAAAGTAAATATACCACCGCCAAAATTAAACTGCAACAAAATTGAAATATTTGAGTACTGGTGGCCTCTAGGAAATCCTAGGTGTGGTCTCCAGTTCCTATTTGGCCATGCATTAGGCTGTGTGTCTATCAGAGATGTGTACTACTTGTGTAGCTAAGTAGTGTGCGAAGAACAAAATACCAATCATATCATTCCATTTAAAGATAAGATATATGAGGGAGTGATCTGATTGGTTGTTTCCCTCGCTCATTAGCTTAACTATACCTTACTTCTCTGTGGATAGGCCACTTCAAGCTTCAGTTAAGGAGTTTTTATTGCACCTATCCAAAATTAGTAAATTTTGAGAAATAATAATTATTATTTGTGACATCAGTTACGTTAAAAGTATTATACATTTAAAAAAAATAAAAAATAAAACCGTTTATTGCCACAGAGTAGATAATAATTGCCAGTAACTTACCGATGATATTACAAGCGGTAAGAGCACACAAATGGCAGCTACTGGTGACATGATATTCACTAATATGACTGATATTATTGTAACAATGAAAATAGATATTTCAGAGCCACCAAAGGTAATAAGCTGACCAATGTGATCAGGAATTTTCATTCCCACATTTGATTGAACAGCTGAATTCAATGCGTTACCACCACCTGTAACAATTATTATTGTGACATAGTGCCAAGGGCTTATGAACTAAGAATAAACGAAGACCAATGAGTTAAGCTCGCACGCACGCCAGAGGGACCTGATATTAAAGTTTAAAATCTACCACAGTATTAAGCAAACTAATTTAAAAATATGACCAGCGTTTGCATACAATACTATTGCCCTACGTCAATCTGGAAATCTTGTCAAAGCGGCTATAGGCGGTAACATGAAACTCACATACAATCGCGGCATCGCCCACGTGAATATCGTGTTTTACGAATGTCGTTTAGGATACGCATTATGTCTTCGTGGCTCGGTATAAAGAAATATTTCATTCAATTATTACATAAACAATTAACAATAACGTATTATATCTTACCAATAAGAAAGAGATATCCATATACTGTATTCTTATCAACAAACCTCCAGAACATGATACCAGATTCCGGTTTGCAAGGCGGCATTTGGCTTTTTTCTACAAATAGATTATAATGTTCTAAAACATGTTTCAAAGTGGAGGCTGTTTAAGTATGTTGTCGCAAGTAACAGAAACGCTTACTCTTAGCTTTGAGGGCTTGTATAAAACTGGTTCCCTTTGGTAAAACAGATAAAAGTATTACCATAAAGGCAGCAACTACCATGTCGTCTGGACTGTAAAAATATTAAAAAGTTATTTTTGATGTAGCTAATTGAAATCCTGAAAAAAGACTTACTGTAACAACTATTGTCAATTTTTTTTTAGAAATAAGTTGCAAAAACGCAACTTATTGTACTTTTTTAGGGTCTGTACCTTAAAAGAAAAAAAACGAACCCTTAAAGAATCACTCGTGTGTCTGTCTGTCTGTCTGTCCATCTGTCACAGCCAATTTGCTCTGAATTTTCTGGACCAATGAAGTTGAAACTTAGGACACACAGATTGATGTGACCCAAATACGGAGGTGTCTCTTAAAAAGATGAATTCTGAATGTGGACCAATCAGAAAATAAATGCAAACTGTATGTGACATATCAAATGAAAGGGATTGAAAGCCATTTCTAATCACTGCGGTTATCATTTTAAATTGGATAATTTTCTTTATCTTGTTTCTTTTACTTTTCAGTTCGCTTTTTAAGCAGTCAGACTGATTGTTGTTATTTACTTTGTACCCGACTACGACGAAGTAAAAGAGAGGGTTATGATTTTAACCCGTATGTATGTATGGTGGCATACGACCACGGCTGTCCTCTGAAAATCACTATATAATACTTTCTTGTTTCGTACTTTTCAGAGAGAGATATTTTTCCGTAGTCGGGTTTTAGATTTTAACTTGTTTTTTTATATAACTAGCTTTCGCCCGCGAGTTCATCTGCTTGGACTTCAGAATTGGGTCCAGAGAGAGATGAAATGTTCAGGCAGTACCAAAGTAAACATTTCAGTTTTTAGCCATTCCTTCGGAAACCTTCGAGTTTCCGACATAAAAATTATCCTATGTGTTAGCCGAGTGTTTTATCTATGTACTTACGAAATTTCATCCAAATCCGTTCAGTAGTTTCTGCGTGAAAGTGGAACAGACAAACAAATAAATAAATAAATAAACAAACAAACAAACATCCATACTTTCGCATTATAATATTAGTGAGATAGTGATATTAGTGAGATGAGATGAGATTAAAACAAATCTTACGCGTAGTCGGGATTGAATAGTCTCTGCCAACCGCCGAATCTCGTAACTCTTGATATAAACAATAACAACGACAAAGCCAAGAAGACAATAGTTTGCTGGAAAGACAGTAAAAATGAGATATTATATGTGCAAATTACTTGTTACTTCCAATTAGCACGTTTTCGAGCGTTGACAATTTCTCAAATACAGTTTCTTGGTGGTTTGTTTGGGTTCCGTATCCAAAAACAAACAGGACCATATTACTAAGCTTCCGCTATCCGTCCGTCCGTTCGTCTGTCTATCAGTGGGCTGTATCTCATGAACAGTGATAGGTAGACAGTTGAAATTTTCACAGAATGTGTATTTCTGCTGTCGCTACAAGAACAAATAATAAAAATAAATTAAAAATTAAAGGGAGCTCCCCTACTAGAAACGTGTTTTAAGGCGTTTTTAGTTCGATCTAAATAAAGCAACAGGTAGACGCTTGAAATGCTCGAAGAGTTTGTATTGCTATAGGCGTTAAAAAAAATAAGGGTTCCCCATACAAGAGACGTGTTATGGAGTGTCTTGTTCGATGGTACGGAACCCTGCATGCGCGAGTCCGAATAGCACTTGACCGGTTTTCTCTTAATTTGGCCTACAACATTCTAATCTAGATAATAAAACAGAAATTGTTATGAGATCAAAATGTAAATGATCATCAGTCCAATTGGTTATTGGTTGGTTGGTTGGTTAGTCGTGTACTCTGTGGCCAATCCATTTTCAACTTGTTATTTTTATGACTTCCTCGTTTCAGATTTGGTCTAGTTAAGAAATCCACCACATATTTATATATCTCTCTCCATTAACAGTTTAAAAATGAAAATACTGCGATAGTTACAATTTCATGAGCAGTTATTTTTGGTGGCAGCTCCGACTTTCCTTTACTGACAGCACTATTGAGTGCCGCCTGACCAATTATGTTCACACCAGATTTTACTCTGAAATAATAAAAATATATCAATTGTAACAAGTATTCTTTTATTTTCAAATAGCTCTAATAGAATAATTAGTTATTATAGATACTTTTATTCAGGGTGTAACAAAAAGGTGTAGTAATAATTTAAGGTGGGCTTCTACTCAAAAAATTGGACTTTTCATACAAATCGATCAGCTGGCGAGCCAAGATTATATTTATGTCCAAATTTTTTTTTCGATTTCAATAAAGTCGTGGAACAAAGTTGTTCACTTTGATGAGTGAACACCTTACCACACCTTTTTGTTACACTCTGTATATCTTGCTTATTAAATTAATATGGATTCATAAAAAAATAAAAATGAAAGAATGAAAGAAAAATGAATTATAGAAAAACAAAACATGTAGAATGCATTTTATCTCCACAGTAAGTTACTGCAAAAGATGAGATTCCAAAATATAAAGGCCTTATTATGCAAACAAATGTGCCGCGAGTCCAAAAATAATCTAATATGATAATCATATCATCCCCACTGCAGTTGCATTGGTCTCTTCCCATACCTCGGGAAGGTAAGGCCACACTCCACACACGGGGGCCATGTCCCTCTTTCTTCTTTAAGATGCAACGAAGAATTTTCCAACGGCATGCTCTATAAGATCTGCATTCTCTATAAGGTTCTTGTATATATTTTTTTTTGCAATAAAAAGTTTACAAACAAACAAACAAACAAGATATAAGACCAACATTTTGGCGGGAATAGAAACAGATCTAAGTATACTTCATTTTTTCTTACTTGTCATATTTTTCATTGTCATTGACATTTGGATGCTCCAATTCAAGAAATCACTAAGTCCAAAAGTTACTTTGGACATATTGATGTTAGTTTAAATTGTGTTCTGAAATAATATGCGCTGGTTAAAAAAATAATGAAAAATAAAAGTAACAGAAACAATTTAGCGATTTTATTTGTTAAAAGAATCATAACCTCAGTTAACAATGAATATCGTAAAAAAATAATCAAAACCGTCAAATTTGGACTGTGTGATTTCTTGAATTGGAGCATGCATTTTATAGTGTTGGGATACCTGGTTATGAAGTTCTTCATATAAAACTAAGTAAATAGCTTTTCCAACTCCATGAAATGTCAATAATGTTGAGTAGATACGCTATAATATTTTCAAAAATAAGACAAGAAGAAAAACCGGCCAAGTGCGAGTCGGACTCGCGCACCGACGCGAGGGTTCCGTATAAATTAATAATCACACATGTCTTGAATTCTATATAAAATTCTCAGGCCTGCAATCCCTTGAAGCTGTGAAAAAATCAAACTTCTATGCCAACGCAATCAAGAGATACGGCCGTTTATGCCGCATATTTTGACACTCGCATGGGAATCAAAACCTATAGGGTAGGTACTTCCTATTGACCTAGAATCATGATGTTTATAGCACAAGTAAAGGGATACGTCCAAAAATAATTAATTTCGAGTTACATCACAAAAAAAATGCGATCTCTTGATTGCGTTGGCATAGAAGTTTGATTTTTTCACAGCTCCAATGCAAGAGTTTGCAGGTCTAAGTATTTGATATAATTTTCAATTTGACACGTCTACGCGTTCCTGAGAAAAAGGGTCTTGACAGACAGGCAGACAGACGGACAACAAAGTGATCTTATAAGGGTTCATTTTTTCTTTTGAGGTACAGAACCCTAAAAATGAAGTAAACTTATTTATCTATCTAAAACTTCTGTAGCGATAGGGTAAGCTTGCGTCGTTTATGTTTTCATTTCTACATGTAGGTGGAGAATACAGATAGGTAAATATAACTGACTATAAAAGAAAGTATCTTACTGAGTTTTTAAGAGGATACAGTGATAAGCTAGATTGAACGCGAAGATTATTTTTGCAAGGGCAAAAACATTCAAAAACGTAAAGTATGTAAACGTAGTCATGGACCCTCTGTAACAAAATAAAATATTAAAAGGTACATTGAAACATTAAGGTACGCTAACTCTGACCTATGATGAGGCTTACTATCGCGCTCACAGCGATTTGGATTGTAAGGTTTATTTTCATTTATTTATTTATATCAACTAGCTTTCTGCCCTCGGATTCGCCCGCGTTGACATCGTTTATTTTGCTTATATTTTTGTGAATGAATGTGAGTGAAGAAATGTGAATAAACAGAAGAATAATTTCATTTGATTTCGATGTGACTAAACGCTAATTACCGTATTTGAGAATATTATTTGCGAGTATAGGGAATGAAGAAAAAGTCAAGCTCCATAACTATGTTAACTTTTTTATAATTCTTAATCCCATATTTTTACTCGTTGGGGGATGAATGTTCAAAAAACCTTTCTAAGTGATTAACTACGTCACCAAAAGTATTTACTATGTCTGTTAACGAACTTTTCCCAATGTAGTGGAACGGATCTCTTCTTATATATCTCGGGAAGTTTACTCCGCATACAGGGGCCGAGTCCAGATTGATGGAGGTTGTGGGGCTAGTGGCCAACCCAGTCTCAGAAGTTTTCAAGCTGCTTATAAGGCCTTCCGACTTACCTTAACGACTGCCATCTAGTGATAGCAGCCAGCACCAACGGCCTAACGAACCTTACGAAGAACGGAAATGTTCGAGATTATTGACACTAACAGTCAAATCCATCCAGTTTATGTCCGTGTCTGTAGTCAGTTAACCTGCGTGATCGACGCGACCACGCAAGCCGCACTGAGCCACGACCAACAGCTTAACGTACCTTGCGAAGTACGAAAACGGCCGAGATAAATACCACTAACAGTCCAACTCATCCGAGTCTTGACCGTGTCTGTAGTCAGTTAACCTACATGATCGATGCGACCACGCAAGGCCACTGAGCTACGACCAACTTCACGTACCTTGCGAAGCACGAAAACGTTCGAGATAAATACCACTAACAGTCGAACCCATCCAGGTTATGACCGTGTCTGTAGTCAGTTCATCTGTATAATCGACGCAAACACGCAAGCCCACTAAGCAGAGACCGTTTTTACATTTACAGTGTGGATATATGTTGATATTTATATCCCTAACTTGAGAAATGATTGATTCCCCATACAAACTTTCATTCCCTATTTCACTCCCTTCGAGTTTCATTTTCGCAACAAAAAGTAGCCTATGTCCTTCCCCAAGGTCCCCTCTATCTCTGTACCAAAATTCATCAAAATCGGTTCAGCGGCTTAGGCGTGAAAGCGTAACAGACAGACAGACAGACAGACAGAGTTACTTTCGCATTTATAATATTTTATTATTATATATAGTATGGATAAGAACTTACGGTTTCCCGTTCTTACTTTTAATTAAATTGAGCTATATTATAAGATTAGAGGTACTTAAGTATGTTTGCTAATTAAACAGGCTTCTATTTAATAGCATTATTCGCCTCTTAAAAATCTACATCTAAATTACTAAGTCAGCCACCATCAATGGGCATCTAAAAATACTATCGTAGCCACTATAAATCTTCGATATTTACAACACAGCATGGTAATTATTATTTAGCATCAAAATTTTTAACACATATTCAAATAGCTTCTAAAATATTATATTTATATATGTCACCAAAAAAGTTATCAATTTGACTTTAAATTTTATAACTTAGTACAATTAAAAATTAAAATGTAGTGAAACTTAAATAAATACATAACTCATTCTATATTGATTGATCATCAAAATGCACCTAAAACTATAACCAAATATATTGATTGATCATAAAAATGTACCTAAAATTATAACCAAATATATTGATTGATCATCAAATGTACCTAACATTAGTAAATTATAGCCATTAAATATATTAAAAACTACTAAAGTGAACCAAGCATACGATTTTATTTAAAAGATATACATGCTATTCTTGTCTCTGAACCCTTTTTGCATCCTTCTCTTCCTACAACCTCCTATACTCTCTTCCAGGTTTTGTGTTGATTCGTAATGACAGAACTAACAGTTCTCATGCTGGTGTTGCCATTTTTCTACGTAGTTAGGTACATTCCTTACTCCATTTTTCATCGATCAGAACAACAACCTCCTCCCAACACATCGGAGCACTTATTTATCGAGGTCACCTTATCTCACTATAAAATTATTTTAGGAGTCTTCTACATTCCTTCTCTGAGAGTTAACTATTTTGCTGAATTAGAAAAAAAATTGATTTGATTCCGATTTCCGAAATGATTTCCGTTCTCGTTGCCTTAAAAACTTAGTTCACGCTGCCAATATGCACATCCTTCCCTCTAATGCCACTCATCACTTCCCTAACCATACTCTCTCTCTTTTAGATCTTATTTTAATATCATCCCCATCCTACGCTGTCAAACATGGTCAATACACTGCGGATTCTCATATCATGATTTGATATATCTATCATATAAAATCCGACCCCCTAAGCCTAAAGCCCGTGTTATTATGCTGCGTAATTTTAGAGGCATTAATATTGATGATCTTCGCGCAGATGCTGAAACGTAGATTGGCATGTTTACTTATATATACTTTTGATGTTTTCCATTAAGTGGGATAGAAAGAAACAAGATGAAAGGGAGAGGTTGTATATGTGTAAGAGTGGATCCTCCAGTGCGTGCAAGCAGTCCGTCAGTAAAAAGGAAGGTATCGCATCAGGGCCAGATGCTGAGTTAGCTTTAAGGCGACGTATAGCACGGCGCACGACAGCTAAGGTTACGCTATTTATTTATTATCACGGAGTCGCCGTCGCCGACGGATCGCCAACACCTGCTGCATGCTTTTCTGCCACATCAGCATCTAAGGTTGGAACTTCCTGGAGGAATACTGTACTTTAGTGTTCTGCAAATCCTGTAGCAGCTTCTTGGACTTCAACCTGTCGCCCTACGCAAGAATAGACGTTACACGGACATCTTTCACGACGCTTATCCTTTATGTGCTTCCAAAATTGCGCAGGATCATTACGAATATTGGTTTCAAGTGATTTCATGTACTGCTCGTATGATGAATCATGTAACTCCTTAACGTGAGTTTTATAATACTTAAAAACTTCTGTTAAGTTCTGAGCCTTTCTCTTTGTATTTACGATGGTGAAAATATTTTATTTTATCTATAATTTCTTTAGTGTATCAGGGAGGGTAATTGACGTTTTTGAGAGCATACTTTACGTTTTGTTATGTGAACGTTCTCAGTTATAGTATTATTTAACGTGGAGTAAAACAGGTGTAAAGCAAATTTAACATCCTGTTGGGTTAACACATCAGACCTGTCAATGTTCGATATAGCAATATAAAGCGTATCAATATCTGCTTTTAAAAAATTCCAGTTAGGGGCATAGTTATGATTTATTACGGGAGGCGAGGGCATGCGAACAATAGGCGCGCCTCGTGGTACGGTCAATATCACCTCGAGAGGTGGATGGTAGGCATCATCAGCCGGAACCAGCGCCTCAACGTTTCCTGATAGCAAAACCTTCCCATCTTCAATGTTACTTAACACGAGATCCAATATACTGCTGTAGGTATTACAAATACTATTGCATTGCTTTAATCTACAAAATTGAGTGAAATACACAACACAAATATTAAAAAAATTACATCTTTCCATGTAAAAATTGACAATGTTAGTTCCTTATCATCAGTACAATCACCATGCGAACTGAGTAGATATTTCTTACAGCTAGAACTACTCCTTCCTAACCCACATCACCAGCTCGGTCTTAACGTAGTACAGTGTATCTAGATGGCTCTGATGGAATAACTCTGCATCGTAAACTGAGGTGTTTAGAAAAGTTGCGGTTAATGCAATTATATCGCTAGTGCAGCCTCCAGATAGATAATACCAGAACATCAGTGTTTTAGTTCTAAGACCTCAAACGTTATGATAATAGATGTTGATGGTTTTGGTATGGTTAGAAGGTTTCAATTTCCTTGCTTTCCTTTTGTCTCGAAAGGACTGGCGGTTGTAGCTCTGGGTCCAAGGTTTTATACAGATATCTTCTGCCAGTGCTCAGGTGACATAATGGCGTCTGCCAGCTTAGACGGAACGTCCAGCTTAAACGAGACATAATTTCCTCTTGCTTTAAGAGCTGTAACAGAATATAGATCTTTACCACATTTTCCATCAACGTGGTCATGTACTTGCTGCTCTGTGGTGCCACATTTGACGTAGTATAGATTAAAATATCGCCTGCGTTACGTCCGCTGCCTGTAAATTAGTAGCTCTAGGTGCGTGCTGCTCCTCTTATAACCCCATTGAGAGAGGTCCTGTGCCGCCTCTTTACCACTTGTGCCCATTTTGTGTCTGCCGTTTGACATACTGACACTTTAGCTGAATGTGCTTGTGCTATAACCTCTGGAACTGCAGGAGCCTTATCGGGCGAGTTACTCTTGCTTACTGTGTCCTTATTACGGAGCGACAGCAATGATGTTATTGTTTTATTGAAGTTAGGATCACAGGGTAGGCTCGGAAATCTGGCAGATCTAGATTTTTATCAGGTTTGTTCGAAATTTTGTAATTATATAAACTTGACGATTGCTGTCCGGAAATGGCCGATGGCCGAATGCCGCTGAATAAGAGTCGCGCTCTCGCTCTTCGCACACCCTGTCTCGCTCGAAGCGCGTTAGCAACATAAACCTTAGTACAGCCATCTCTTAAGCAGACCACTCAAAAAGTTTAAAAAATATTACTGAATAATTAAAAAATATGTAAATAGATTCAGATTTTAAACTTATTCATAATTTGAACTTAACATGTTATAAGCATCTTAGTCATATGGTTTTAACTTATGACAACGAATAGATAACGTACCCTAAAGTTTTGAGCAAATGAATGAAATATATTTTACTTACTCTTCGTAAATAATTTTCATTGTAAGTGTAGCCATACTTCCGTGTATAAATGCCATGCCACCTGCAGAGAAAAAGAATGCCATGTTGATATTTTACCACATTTTAGTATTGTTTAACACCCGGACACCTCATACAAATATCGCGTTATTGTTTACTACATAGAAATTTGACACTTCTTCATGTCTGTACGCGTGTTAATGTGTGTGTGAGTATCTAGCTAGGGCTTTTGTCGTAGGTTACACTTCTTTTTGTTATGTTAAGTAAGTAAGTAAAACGTTTATTTGATACTTCAATAACACACATACTTATAAACTAAAATACATCAAACAAAAAACGTTAACATTAACGTTTATAGAAATTGATATTTCCGAAAATAGTGGAACTTTTAACGACAGATATGAACATAAAAGACAGATTTTTACAATAGATATTTTTGATGAAGTGAATACTGTATACACGAGACAATGCCTTATAGCCTTAGAAGCCATTGCGTCTCTCCTTATAAATATAAAATTGTCTTTAGTTTGCCAATCTTTTGACAACCGGAAGACAACCGGTCACTTAGAAGTCACACGGGGGCAGCGGGAGTGAGTGTCCATACTGTATAATATCCTTATTATGTGGCAGGTATTAAACACTTTGTTCCACAGAATGAGAAAATTTGAAATAAAAATATAGGATCAAGTACCTATGTGTACAAGGGTGATTTTATCGGTTAAAGCAGTTTCTTCCAAACAAATTATATCATAGCTAAATCATAATTGAAATTAACCAATAAAATAATATTCTAATAGATAAAAAAGGCTCATAACTACAGAAAAAGGAGAAATTCCGTTTGTGGCAATGAATATGAGTAGGTAAAGTAAGGGAAACTTTACATTAAAATTAAAAGGAGAAGTTATAATGGTGCTGTCCATACATCGTAATAACAGGAGATGTGCTCGCGCTCTTGCGTTCGAAAACTCATGACTACAGAATGCGTCAAAAAAGTGCGTTTGCAATTTTAAGCCGTTACTCAGAATCAAGTATGGAATATAGGAAAAATATTGAAAAAATCCGATCTACATTGATTTTTTTCAGGTTCCCATAAAAAATTTTGAGTCACTATTCAGGTTTATCTAGAAATAGCTTCCGCCCACGACTTCATCTGCGTGGACTTCAGAATAAGATCCTCAGAAAAAGAAAAGGTTATGGTGGCGCCATCTAGTTATGAAGTGAATAATTTGAGTTTTTAAGTACTTCTCCGGGAATCTTCCGAGTTTTCCGGGATAAAAAGTATCCTATCTGTTAGCCGAGTGCTTTATCTATCTATCTACCAAGTTTCATACAAATTCGCATTTTGATGTGTATTTACAAAGAAAAAACTGAGTTTAAGGAGGAAAAGTACGAGAAGCCTTTGCTTTTGAAGTTGTAGACAGATCTGTGTCAAATACTAGACTGAATTCAACGGGGATAAGGAACCATTATCGCTGTCCCAGTTTCGTAGAGTACCATAACATTATGTTCCCTTTCTGATTTGATCTAAGCATGACGACAATGACATTATGCTGCCGTCATAGGAAAGAAGGCCATAAACTATATGGAGTTTCCGTATTAGTAGATAATATCAGTACATAATTCTCCTTTAGGCCTCGATCGTGGTCTGAGGTCCAAAGACCGTTAACAACCCATTAACGACCCCATGCTCATAAGGCCATACTCAACATGTTAACAACCCATTACGTCCCCACTGCAGGGGCACGGGTCTCTTCCCACAACTCGGGAAGGTTTAGGCCATACTCCACACACGGGGGCCAAGTCCGGATTGGTGGAGTTTGTGGGGCTAGTGGCCAACCCCAGTGTCAGAAGTTTTCAAGCCGCCTATAAGGCCTCTGACATGGCTTAACGACTGCTAGCGATAGCAGCCGGCACCAACGGCTTAACGTGCCTTGCGAAGCACGGAAACGATCGAGATAAACTCCACTAATAGTCAAACCCATCCAGGTTATGACCGTGTCTGTAGTCAGTTAACCTGCGTGACCGATGCGACCACACAAGCCGCACTGAGCCACGACCGCTTCTCATACGATATGAGTATCGTATGTTGAGACATACGGGGGTCCAATCCCGATTGGTGGAGGTTGTGCACGGAAATCAAACCCATCCAAGTTATGAGCGTGTGTGAAATCAGTTAACTTGCGGAATCGATGCGACCACGCGAGCCGCACTGCGCCACGACTGTTTCTCCATTGACCAAGGTAAGGGTTTTTGTTAGGTATGTAAATTGGAGCGTTAACATTTTATAAAATATTGAAAAGAAAGGAGAGAAGATGATAGTTAGACATTTTATTTTGTACGTATAAAAACTTTCTTACCAATACTAGAGCTTGTTTGGATGGCATTCAGAACAATGTTTCGATATTTTTTGAACTCTTCAGTCGACGCCTGAGAATAAAAAAAAAAAATACATAAGTATTTGTGCGTTTACAAGAGAAAGGCAGATGAGTTGGTAATGGACATGAGAAAAGCATTAATTTACCTAAATACAAGGTGTAAAAAGACCACTCCCAGAAAAAACAGGTTGTTCTACTCATACACATCATCATCATCAGCCTGCGTTAGTCCACTGTTGGACATAGGCCTCCCCCAAGGCACGCCACTTATACCTATTATACCTATACTATGGAACCTATAGTATTTTATTGGTATTTTCATACAATTCATGCACTCACCCAATTTTATATAGGAGCTAAAATATTTTTATGAGATTTTTGTATGGGTTGCCTTAATCAATTTTATGAGAGGAAGCACTATTTAAGTTTCCAGTGGTAGTCTTTTTGTACCTTTGAAATGCAAATTGTTTATTGGCTTTGACCCGTGGCTCCGTCCGCGTGGTAATTGTTTTTAAGAGTTGAAGGAGTACGGAAATGTTTCTTTTCCAGATTACCCTTAAACTGAGTTATTGTTTGTTGTCTCCAAACCTTCGCATTAGTTAGCTATGAAGTTTCCACTCAGGTGATATGCCGAATCTTAATAACATCGGTAAAGTTTCAGCATAAAATGGTGTCAAAAGGTTTCCGATAAAATATCCTATATCAATTGTTACCCTCTCAACTCAACTATCTCTGTGCAATATATCTATATCACTGATACGTTACTTTGTCGTTGCAACGTGAAAGTAGTACTAACGCATTTTTATTTCGCCCGACTTTATATACATAAGTATCTATAAGAACCAAGCATTTCTCAATATATACAATAGCCTATATTGTGTTATAATGATAATAAAAAAAATGTGTTGGCGTCCAGCACTACTTTAATAAATAAAACCATAAACATTATGAGGCCAGAAAAAAAAACAATGAATTTTTAATTTTTCCTAATAGCCCAGTCATCGAGGAGTTTCTTTGTATGGAGACCCCAACATTAATTTCTCTATCAATGAAACTTTGCACGATTGTGAAGGATAGTGTATAGATGGAAGATGACAAAGAAGCCAAAAGATTTTGTGGCTGGAAGTAGGTGTTTTATAACTAAACATGAAAATTGCATTTAAAATTCGGTGGATAATTGCTCGATTGAATATTTCTGTACTATTCGTTAGTAGTAACTTAATGGCACGCGTATATAGCAGTATCCAATACTTTTTCGAATTTAGTGACGCTTAAGTTAAGCAAAACATGATTTTTCGATTTTACTTCCGATGAATAATTTCTCGATTAAGTTTTATTTTTCAGTATAGTTTTATATCTTGCTGGACATCTTTTTGTATAAGTATCCAAAAGATTTTCCTTTAAGATCATAGCATAATAGTTTTTATGGTATAACTAATTATGTAAAATTTCTCAGTCCATTTTTATTTATTTATATGGTACATAATAATAAATATAAACAGTATTTCAGGTTATCCAATAAAATTTCGATACATTAAACTTATATGTATGAAGCGTCACACACGTACGTAAGGTCACGCGACCCGTTTGCCGGCCACTACCCATTTCCGGCCTTTTCGCTCTTTATTTTGTACAATAGTAATAGTTCTAAAAAAATATGTTCGGATTCGTTTGATCTGCACAAAATTACGCGTAAGTAGGTATTCCACAGATAGTAATAAAAACTCACTAAAAGACTTAAATATAGATTAAAAAAACATCAACATCAAATAACTTGTTAGGTACCTATAAATAATGTAAAAAAATATTATACGTATGGCGGCGTTCAGCGCCATAGTACGAAAGCTAAAAAATACAATAAAATAATATAAAAAACAAAAATAAAGCATTTTAATCAGAGATGTTGCTAATATCCGCATCCGCATCCGTAAATATGGAGCTTTCGCATAAATTTTGACATCCGTATCTATATCATCCGCAATATTCAATGCGGATTTTCATGCGGATGCGGATCTAGGACAGCATAGCTAATTATTGTAATATTTTATTTCAGGAATATAATTTTGTAAATTATTAATTGTAATTATTAATATAAATAATTAATAATAATTGTATAATTAATAACAAAAGCTCTATAAAAAAGTTTTTTTTATTCATACAATTTTATAAACCAGTAATATTTTCAAGTAAGTAGCAAAGTACATTATTACACCAAAAGGCAGCAAAGTTACTTTTAATCAAATAAAATGGTCCAGGTTTTTAACTTTCAATACTTTAATAATTTAATAAAAAAACAAGGATTAGTATTATTATTTAGGGTTCCATACCCAAAGATCAACGGGACCCTATTAATAAGCCTCCGCTGTCTGTCCGTCTGTCCGTCTTTCTCTCAGCGGGCTGTATCTCATGAACCGTAATAGGTAGATAGGTGTAATTTTCACAGTGTGTATTTCTGTTGCCACTATAACAACAAAGGCTGGCAACGCACTTGTAACTCCTCTGAGGTTGCGGGTGTCTATGGGCGGCAGTAATCGCTTACCATCAGGTGATCCATCTGCTCGTTTGTCAACTATGCCACAAAAAAAATTAAAAAACTTAAAAATTAAAGGGGCTTGTAGGGTGACACCAGAAACGTATTTTTGGTGGAATTCCAAATATTGTACGATGATACGGAACCCATCATGCGCGAGTCCGACTCGCACTTAGCCGGTTTTCATTTATTTATGCCCATACAAACCCATTACAAAGGACTATGCAAAAAATTATATGGACCTAGACATGGGCGCCGACCTTATATTTGCCGGTGGCGGCGCGCCGGTCCAAATTGGTCAGCGTGGCCTCCGCCGAAGAATTTCCACACCAACCGGTCCTATGCTGCTCGCATTCAGCGGCTTCCCGCAACCTTCTTCAAGTTGTCGGTCCACCGGGTTGAAGGCCTGCCCAAACTGCGACTTTCGGGTGCGTGGTCGCCACTC
Source organism: Coleophora deauratella (assembly GCA_958295455.1). NCBI lineage: Eukaryota > Metazoa > Arthropoda > Insecta > Lepidoptera > Coleophoridae > Coleophora > Coleophora deauratella. Next base: position 11,912,282 of record OY282397.1, on the reverse strand, counting down.
GAGGACTTTACTACCCCAACGGCCATCTGTTCTACGAGCTATGTATCCCGCCCATTGCCACTTAAGTTTAGCTATTCTGTGAGCTATGTCGGTAACTTTTGTTCTCCTACGTATCTTCTCATTTCTGACTCGATCACGTAGAGAAACACCAAGTATAGCACGCTCCATCGCCCTTTGCATGACCTGGAGCCTTCTTATGAGGCCCATAGTAAGCGACCATGTCTCGGATCCATATGTCATCACTGGCAGCGCACACTGGTCAAAGGCTTTAGTCTTGAGACACTGTGGTAGGTTGGACGTAAAGATATTGCGGAGCTTCCCGAACGCTGCCCAACCGAGTTGGATTCGACGACTCGAGGTCAATCTCTTTCTCGAAGTTGGACCTACCGAGGTAGACTGTTTGTCCCAGGTATACATATTCGTCAACAACTTCGAGTGTAGAATCTCCAACCTTCAGAGGAGTGGGTGTAACACGGATGTTGGACATAATTTTCGTCATGTCAGTGTTAATTTTAAGACCCACTTGTTGGGAGACTTTACTGAGTCCATCGAGCATTGCGCCTAGGTCCTGAAAGGTCTCAGCCATGATCATGATATTGTCAACAAATCGAAGGTGGGTAATGTAATCGCGATTGATGTTAATGCCGAGTCCTCTCCTCTCTCTAACCCTTACGGTCATCTGTTATATAAGTTATATGTTCTGCCTACTGCACTGCCACTTCAGTTTAGCGATTCTATGAGCTGTGTCGGTTAATTTAACTCTCCTTCGTATCTCTTCATTTCTGATTCGATCACGTATAGAATTTCCGATTATAGCACGCGCCATCGTCATTTGAGTGACCTTGACCCTTCTTATGAGGATCATAGTAAGTAACTATGTCTCAGTTTCAAATGTTATTCACTGGAAACACTCTGATTAACTTACCGACAATGTGATCTTTAAACCCTGCAGTATTTTGGGTGTTTCGGACATGAAGATATTGCAGACTTTCCCAAACGTGGCCTAGCCGAGATGGATTCGACGACTGATATCTTTCTCGAAGTTGAACCTATCCACCGTTGGTTTTATCTATGGTTGAGTTTGTCCCAGGAATATATGTTTATAACTATTAATTAACAACTTCGAGTGCAGAGTCTCTAACCTTCAGAGAAATGGCTGTGAAACTATATTGATACTGATGTCCACTTAAGATGATCTGCTGAGGCCATTGAGAATTATGCATAGGTCTTCCAAGATATCAGCTTATCGATGGTGGTTAATGTACGCCATGGATGTTGACTCCTGGTGTCACTCCTCACTGTAGCCATATACTTTTCTAATTCTGATCCTGGAGGCGGACTGACATAGTGGCGTTTTACTAAAACTTCAATAACTTCGTAGTTAATTTGGCACTTTTTTTTTATGTGATAGGTGGCAAACGAGCAGACGGATCACCTGATGGTAAGCGTTGGAGAGACTGTAAACACAGTCCAAGTCTCGATTGAATGAAAGGCTTTCTCTAGTCCACATTCTAAAAACGTAGCATAGTGGCCGATTATGCCTTTAATTTTTTTGTGTTGTCTGCTTTAATGTAGAAATGAGGTCTATGGTACTGAAATCTTTTCGGAAACCCTGGAAATTCACAAAACAAGCGTCCAGCCGATTCGTGATGACTCTCAAAAACTAAAAACAGTGCTGTGGGTCTGTAGGGTCTCACAGTCAGCAGCTAAGCTGGGTCGTTACCAATTTTGAAGAAGTGCACCACCCACCACACTTTTATGCTATGGCGTTCGTAATGAAATCAAGCAACTTCTGAAGAGCTTGAAGTACCTTCTTTCTACTGCTTTCAGAAGCTCAGCCGTAACTCCATCATCCATTACCCAGTGGCTTATTGTTCTTAAGCTGTTTTTTTATGTGATAGGTGGCAAACCAGTAGACGGCTCACGTGATGGTAAGCGATCTTAAGCAGTTTAATTTCGTTTAAGCCGATTGCCGAGATATCTTCGTAATAGTGTCGATGTCGGATCGATTTGGATTAAAGTTAACTAACTCTTGGAAATCGGATGATGCCAGGTATCTCCAACATTTTTGTGTAAAATAAGGGCAATTAAAATTTACAAATTTCGTTGATGCGGTCTGAGAAAAACCACACGATTGTGTTTAGTATCTCTATAGATGAATCGATTTCTTTCTTTGTTTGCATCTGCAATCTGCTCTAAATTATTTGAGTTGCGGTACCGTACCGCATGTTGAAAAAAACTACATTAAATGTAGTAGCAAATTAAATTAAATTTAAATTAAATTTTAATTTAACCAAAATTGCTTGCTGCTTGGTCTGGTCGGCGCGAATTTCGAAAGAGTCGGCGGCGGCGGCGGCGCGAACAAAGCGGCGCGGCCGCGCCACGCCGGCGCGGCGCCCATGTCTATATGGACCCTATCCGCACCCACCAACAGATGTGGCATTAGTTTCAAAATTATTGTGACGTCCCATTAAAATAATAATAACCATTTTCAATCCAAAAACGATAGGGATTTATTAAAATATATGAGAATAGTTATTTGTTCAACTAATGAGCTTTTTGCTTCGAGTGCTATCTTTAAATCACGAGCTAGCGAGGTAGTCTAGAATTGAATCACGAGCGTAGCAAGTGATTCTTATATAGACTACTGAGCATTGTGAGTGATTTAAAGGCACGAGACATAAAAATGTCCTGCTCTCATGTTAAACATACAACTTTCGACCAGCGAGTAAAGTAAAATCGTAGTTGATTAAATTCTCTCTGGAGGCAATATAGTTTTTTATTATAATGTTTTTAATTTAGAGGTTGCATTCGGAAACTGCGCTACTTGACATTTTTTTAAAAACCTTATATATAAATATGATATTTTTAGGTAAACGATATTTATGTTTACTAGTAACTACATATTTATTTTAAATCAGGGTTCGCATGATATATATCATTTGATATATATCATTTGATATATATCATGCGAACCCTGATTTAAAATAAATATGTAGTTACTAGTAAACATAAATATCGTTTACCTAAAAATATCATATTTATATATAAGGTTTTTAAAAAAATGTCAAGTAGCGCAGTTTCCGAATGCAACCTCTAAATTAAAAACATTATAATAAAAAACTATATTGCCTCCAGAGAGAATTTAATCAACTACGATTTTACTTTACTCGCTGGTCGAAAGTTGTATGTTTAACATGAGAGCAGGACATTTTTATGTCTCGTGCCTTTAAATCACTCACAATGCTCAGTAGTCTATACAGGGTGTTAGGTAAAATACTGCAGATATTTAAATGGCACGTAGGGGCTGCAGAACCTATCACAAATAAAAAAGAGCGAAGTCTATATTCCCCTTAGTTTACGAGAAATAAGAGTGTAAAGTTGCCCTATTTTTTCTCAAATTTCCGCTTTGCACCCACTTTTTCAGGTCGAGTCAGACATGCTGAACGCTCACAATTAACCCCAGATTTTTTAAATTAAAATTTCCCCACAAAACTTCAATTACAACTTTTTTTTTAAACTGCTCCCGTGTATCGCCGCCCTTATTTGTTCCATCTCTTTCTCACACGTACAATCAGTATCGCTGTCTTACTCAATGACGTCATGCAATAGGTACGCACGCAAACACACAAACACACGGGGCGACGACGACGTGCGGACGCCGCGGGAGGCGCGGGGATAACCGTTTGCATGGCAACAATCGGGAGTCCATAGGGCAACAGTAATCACAAAAACGATATCCACCCAGGCGAAGCCGTGGACGATAGCTAGTTAGAAAATATCAGGAAAATAAAAAATCTGACCTAGCCCCCAATATTTTTATAAAGTCGGCGCCTCTGGACACGGGAGGCCGCGGTTTCGAATCCTACCGGGGTTCAACTTCGAAAAGACTCGGTTTGGTTGGTGGTAGGGCATTTAACAAGTCGCCTAAGTAATTAGATCTCTTTTAAAAATAGCTAGCAACTACCAAAGTCTTGCCGCCAAACATAAATGTCGGGAATCGAACCCGTAACCTTTCCTTATGAAGCGAGCGCCACACTGCTGAGTCACGGAGGCGATCAGGTGAGATCATTAGCAATTTAAAAAAATATTGGTAGACAAGCCAGATACTAGTAGGGAAATCCAAATTAAACAATTAAGTTGTTATTTTTACCCCCAATATTTTTATGAAGTCTGCGCCCCTGGACACGGGAGGCCGCGGGTTCGAACCTACCGGGGTTCAACTTCGAAAAAACTCGGTTTGGTTGGTGGTAGGGCGTTTAACAAGTCGCCTAAGTAATTAGATCTCTTTCAAAAATAGCTAGCAACTACCAAAGTCTTGCCGCCAAACATAAATGTCGGGAATCGAACCCGCAACCTTTCCTTATGAAGCGAGCGCCACACTGCTGAGCCACGCAGGCGATCAGGTGAGATCATTAGCAATTTAAAAAAATATTGGTAGACAAGCCAGATACTAGTAGGGAAATCCAAATTAAACAATTAAGTTGTTATTTTGATAAATAGTTTAATTGTAGAGATAGGTAGATAAACAAATTCTAAGTAGATATTTTAGAGATTGTTCGAAATGCCCACCGTTTACACGTACACAGAGTCTAGCACGTTTTCGCACAGGTCTATGCAAGGAGTCAATGACCTGAGGGTCCATTTGAATAATATCAAAGGCCATGTCGATTTTGACTCGCATTTCAATTTCACTCTCACTTTCGAACTTAAAAACTAAGTCTTTCACGTGGTTTCACACATAAAAATCCAATGAGGTAAGGTCGGGTGACCGTGGCGGCCAAGCCTCTGATCCTCCTCGTCCTAGCCAGCGGTCTCCAAACTGCTCAACTGCTGCTCAAACTTCCTGCAACGCACGAGGACCATTGATGAAGTCACGGCCTTCTCTCCGAAGCGCTTGAACGATCCCGTCTATGGTGTTCACACTGGATATCTGGCGATTTAGGCTGATTTAGGTTACAGTTTTCTGACGCACTTTTCTCCTCCTCTTTAGTCGGTCCCTCTCCCTCAGTGCTGAGGATCGTGACCCCCTTCAATTACTATTTTCCTGGATAGTGTAACGCCAAGCCTCGCGGTTTATAGCTAGATTCGATGCCTAGTGAATCCTCCGAGGCAGAGTACAATGCGCGATAAAATTCTCATAGGTGCGCGAAACGCGAACGCACTTAGCAAAGTAAGTTTCGCTACTGACTACTGCGTCACAGTTTTCCATTGTGGCTGCGCTTTGCGTCGACCCGTGCCCGGGTGCGCGCTGCTATTGGTTGGTTATCGCGCGCTACCGCGCATGCGTCCCACGCTACGAGCACCGCTCAGTCCACGTGGACTAGGTACCTACGTATGTTTGTATCTGCGAATAGTACGTAGGTCGTAGGTATAGTTTTTATTTTTATAATTTAGGAAAAACAGTACGAGTAATATGTCAACTGATAGTAGTCGGGGATTTAGTGCAAGGAACCGTTTTATTTTGGATCCGGCGCTCAAACTTGGCATAGTTGTTCCCTAGGCCATCTTGAGTGGATAAAGCCCGGGAGCCATCGGGAGCCATCCGCCGTTTGGCAGGGGGAGGGGGGAAAAGTTTGCTTCTGCCGCGCTCCATTTGTGGGCTTATATCTCCAAAACTATTGGCACCAGGGCAAGCGAGATATCATTTTCGTATGATTAAAGGTTGAAGAATTCATTTCTGTAACAATAAAAATGACTTTCTATACATAAAAAAAGAAATATTTGATAAAATGTATAAAACATGACTACCTTTTTTCCGCATATGGGTCGATTATTTTTTAATGGTCCAAGATATTAGCATGAAAAAAAAATATTCTGAAAGCCACACTTTCTAGAATTATAAAAAATATAAATTTAATTAGAATAGCATAATAAATACTTAGTGAAAAAAAATATAATTCAATGCGTGGCAGTGTAGCATAAAACGCGCGGTCCGCGCGGTTCTAACTTTCAGAAGTTATATTTCTTTTTTTTTTCTACGAAAAGTATGTTCTTTTGTTACAGAAATAAATTTTTCATCCTTGAAATATCTGAAAATGATATCGAACTTGCCCTTATACGTATAGTTATGGAGATATAAGCCCCAAAAAAGAGCGACTCAACAAGTAGATAATGAAGTGTGGGTGGTTTTTTCCACATATGCGTCGATTAACTTTTAATGGTCTAAGATATTAGCATGAAAAAAATACATTCTGAAAGCCGCATTTCCTAGGATTAAAAAAATAAAAATTTCATTAGAATAACATAATAAATACTTAGTGAAAAAAATATAATTTGATGCTCGGCAGAGTAGCATAAAACGCGCGATTTTAGTATCTGTTGTTCGTAAGTAAATAAAATGAATTATCTAGCGCCCAAAAATGATTGTTAAGTAACATAATATAAATAGGTACATAATATTCTTATTTTTTAGTTCTTTTGATTTATGTTTTGTTGCTGAAAAAACTTTTTTCTTTCTTTTTTCTTTCTTTTTTCTTTCTTTTTTCTTTCTTTCTTTCTTTCTTAAATATTTTTCGCACGCACAAAATATTTGTCACGTAGAACAAAAAATATTTTCCTTAAAAAAACATTATATGAGAAAATCCGAAAAATGTGACTATTTCTCATACGAATAATGGTGGTTTACTATCTATCGGTCTGTCTATCTATCAGCCGAAAGACGTCCACTGGTGGACAAAGACCTTCCCCAAGGATTTCCACACCGACCGGCCCTGTGCGGCTCGCAAATAAGCGGCTTCCCGCAACCTTCACCAGGTCGTCGGTCCACCGAGCCGGATGCCTGCCCACACTGCGTCTTCCGGTGCGCGGCCGCCACTCGAGAACTTTACATCCATCGGATCCATATGTCATCGCTGGCAACACCCTGATCAAAGACTTTAGTCTTGAGACACTGCGGTATTTTGGACGTGAACATATTGCGGAGCTGCCCAGCTGAGTTGGATTCGACTATTGATCTCTTTCTCGAAGTTGGGCCTACCTGACGGGACTGTTTGTGCGAGGTATACATATTCTTCAACAACTACGAGTGTAGAGTCTCCAACCTTCAGAGGAGTGTATGTAACACGGACGTTTGACATGATTTTCGTCTTATCCACGTTCATTTTAAGACCCACTTGTTGGGAGACTACTGAGTCTATCGAGCATTGCGCCTAGGTCCTCCAAGGTCTCAGCCATGATCACAATATCGTCAGCAGATCGAAGTTGAGTGATGCACTCACCATTGATGTTGATGCCGAGTCTTCTCCAGTCCAAAAGCTTGAAAACGTCTTCCAGTCTCACCCCGCGCTACAGCCGAATAGGTTTTGAATTCTGATCCTGGAGGTGGAGCGACATGGTGGCGTTTTCATACAAACAATTCAACACTTCGATGTATCATCGATAGTCATTTTGGCACCGTTGGAGAGACTGTTACACAGCCCAGGTCTCGATCGAATTAAAATGCTTTCTCATAGTCCACAAAAGCCATTATACTCTTCGATCTTCTGTGTGATCTGCCGCAGCGTATGTAGGTATGTGGTGTACGGCACTGAAGCATTTTCGTAAACCGGCTTGTTCGGGAGGCTAAAAGTTGTCAAACCTGCGTTCCAGACGATTCGTAATGACTCTCGAAAACAGCTTGTCTTATCTTATCACCCTTCTTCTTCTTGAAGAAGAGCACCACCACACTTCTATGCCATGCTGTAGGCGTTCGTTCCTCGAGCATGACGGAATTAAATAGCTTCTGAAGAGATATAACTACCGGTTCTCCACCTGCTTTCAGAAGCTAAGCCGTAATTCCATCATCACTCAGTGCCTTGTTGTTCTTAAGCTGTTTGTGAGCCATTCTAATTTCACACAGGCTGAAATCTAGGATATCTTCGGTATAGTGTCGGGTCAATCCGGCTCTCGGATCTTCAGCCAGATTACTGACGACAGGTAAGCATGTAGTCGTGTATAATTGTCCGTAGAACTTCTCAACCTCTTCCAACAGCTCGGGCTTGTATAACATGACTACCATCCTCGGTCTTCAGCTTTGTCAGTTGGCTTTGACCAGCAGACAGATCCCTTGCGAATACTTTTGACCTTTTATTGCGCTCGATAGCCTCTTTAATACGATTGGTATTAAATTGACGTACACTTGGAGATCTGTCTGTTTAGTCACCGATATTGACAAGCATCTTCAGAGGATTTCAGAATCAGGCTCTGTCTGTTCTCCATGAGCTCGCTGGTCCGAGATCCGAGATGTTCTTTTTGAACGTCTGATTTTGAGACTTTATTCTCAGCCGTTTGGACAATATCCACAAACCTTCCGCATTCATAGCGGTTGTGTAACTCGAGCTGAAAGCTTTCGAGGTTTTAGAGTTGTATAGGCACTGGTCCGAGCGTGGACTGCATCAGTTGTTAAGAAAATAATTTGACGTGGCTTGCGGAGCACGTAAACGGTTACAAAATTAATGCGCCAATAAGAGTCAACTCATTATGGTTATGTATGTATGACCTTATCTGAAGTCAGTTAACCTGAGTGATCAAGGCGACTACGCAAGTTAGATAGTAGACCACCATAATTCGTATGAGAAATAGTTACGTACGTTTTTATAAGGAAAATATTTTTTGTTTTACGTGACAAATATTTTGTGCGTGCGAGAAGTATTTAAATAATAATATTATGTACCTATTTATATTATGTTATTTAACAGTCATTTTTGGGTGCTAGATGATTCATTTTATTTACTTACGAACAACAGATACTAAAACCGCGCGTTTTATGCTACTTTGCCGAGCATTAAATGATATATTTTTTTACTAAGTATTTATTACGCTATTCTAATGAAATTTATATTTTTATAATTCTAGGAAATGTGACTTTCAGAATATATTTTTTTCTTGCTAATATCTTAAACCACTAAAAGTTAATCGACACATATGTGGAAAAATCCACCCACACTTCATTATCTACTTGTTGGGTCGCGCTTCTTTTGAGGCTTATATCTCCATAAATATAGGTACTAGGGCAAGTTCGATATCATTTTCGGATATTTCAAGGATGATAAATTCATTTCTGTAACAAAAGAAAATACTTTTCGAAGAAAAAAAAGAAATATAACTGCTGAAATTTAGAACCGCGCGGACCGCAGCGTTTTACGCCATGCATTGAATTATATTTTTTTCACTAAGTATTTATTATGCTATTCTAATGAAATTTACATTTTTATATTTCTAGGAAGTGTGGCTTTCAGAATATATTTTTTTCATGCTAATATCATAGACCATTAAAAATTAATCGACACATATGCGGAAAAAAGGTAGTCATGTTTTATACGTTTTATCAAATATTTCTTTGTTTATGTATGGAAAGTTATTTTTTTTGTTACAGAAATGAATTCTTCATCCTTTAATCATACGAAAATGATATCTTACTTGCCCTAATGCCAATAGTTTTGGAGATATAAGACCATAAATGGAGCGCGGCAGAAACATACTTTCCCCCCCTTTCCCTGCCAAACGGGGGATGGCTCCCGATGGCTCCCGGGCTTAATCCACTCAGAATGGCCTAGGGAACAACTATGCCAAGTTTGAGCGCCGGATCCAAAATAAAACGGTTCCCATACTAGGCGTTGCACTAAATTCCCTACTAATAGTAATCTAATGAACTGAACTTTATTATTACCGTCAAACAAGTCTTATCTTACTTCAATCAAGCCTACAACTAAACTTATGTGGTCCAGCCTTTTTAATGAAATCAAATTTTTCTATTGCAATTTAGTTTTTAGGACTTTCATTTAGGACCTTTCAACCACCTCCGTAGCCTAGTGGTCGCGGGTTCAATTCCCGGCGGGGTCCAACTTTTTAGAACTCTGTTTGGTTGGTGGTAGGGCAATGTTAACAGCATTGATGTTTTCCGGCATGAAAATAAGGTAGCCAGTTCCCCATTGCGTTAGGAAGTCTTGGTAAGCTCGCCTCCACCTTCATCACTTACGAATTACCATCAGGTAAGATGATGGCAAGGGCTTACCAACTGAGGGCTAAACCAAATCTACAACCACTATCGATTCTTTTACCCGTGTGACGCTCAACCAGTAGGTATCTATTCAAAGTGGCAACGTCGTCGTCACCCCGCGAACCGCGTCGCGCCGCGCCGCCCAGCGAGAATTTAATACCTACACTGTTGGTCTTGCTTCGCTGTGGAGTAGAGCTGTCGTATTTTCTGTAATTTTATTGACTCTTGTTTAAAGACGCTGCTATTGCGCATTGAATTTGTTTATTGACTTTTTTTTGGATTTTGTAATTTCGTGTTTGTTAATAATGCCGATCTATCAGTTTACAAATGTGGAATACACCGACATGGTGTTCGCTTATAGGATGACTCATGGAATCGGAGGAAGCCCTACGTTTGTACCGGGAGCACTTTCGTCATACATACGCCATCCAGCGGACGAGTGATACGGAATGTTGTTCAGCGACTAAGGGACTATGGAACGTTCGCGAGGCCAAACCGTGACGCTGGTCGAGCATCGTCGGTTTTAACTTGCGGGATGTTATTTGGAAATCGCGTGTCATACTGTCAGTGGTTGCTACGGAAAACCGAGGAGCAAACAGATTTAGTTCAAAATGTATTTTGGTCAGATAAGAGCACATTCACGCGATGTGGAATGTTTAATCGCCGCAACACGCATGTATGAGCGCATGTAGGTCCGTTATTTCTACCAAACAGTTTAACTGCTGAGGCATACAGCAGCTTCTTAGAAGAAAATGAGGTACCAATACTAGATGACCACCCACTGTCTGAAAGACGACGTGTTGAAGGACCGTGGGGAACGTACCACCAGCGAGTAAAGTAAAATCGTAGTTGATTAAATTCTCTCTGGAGGCAATATAGTTTTTTATTATAATGTTTCTAATTTAGAGGTTGCATTCGGAAACTGCGCTACTTGACATTTTTTTAAAAACCTTATATATAAATATGATATTTTTAGGTAAACGATATTTATGTTTACTAGTAACTACATATTTATTTTAAATCAGGGTTCGCATGATATATATCAAATGATATATATCGGATATATATCATGATATATATCAATTGATATTTATGCTTGATATATATCAATATTGATATTTATATTTTCCTAGCTTCCAAGAGCTGATTCTTAAGCATGAATGTGCCAAATCCAAAGAATAACGATATGATAATAACAATAATAAATAAATTAGTTTAATTTAATTAACTATCTTCAAATTAGCAAAAATAAAATATACATTTTAGATTCAGTTATTTCGAAAAAGCATACCAGAGTATAAAATTTGAATGTTATTTTGATAAACATCTTTAAAATATCAATATACCTACATTTTAAATTCAGTTATTTCCAGTCATCCTATATATGTACCTTGCGCAAAAAGTCCAGCTAGGTACGTCTAACTTCAAGAAAGATACCTCTCAAGTGTCTCAAGACTAAAGTCTTTAATCAGTTTGTGTTGCTAGTAATAACCATATGGAAATAACAATAAGACATGTTCGCTTCGTATTAGCCTCATAAGAAGACTCAAGGTCACCCAAAGCGCTATGAAGTATGCTTGGAGTTTCCTTACGTGATCAAATCAGAACTGAGGAGGTGCGTAGTGAGAATATAAAGTAACGCACTAGACATGGGCGCCGACCTTATATTTGCCGGTGGCGGCGTGCCGGTCCAAATTGGTCGGCGTGGCAGAGCCGTGCCGCGTGACACGACGGTCTACCGGGTGACAGGTCTGCCTATGCTGTGTCTTCCGGTGTGCGGTCGCCATTCCAGAACTTTTTCATTATCAGACGAAAGACGTCCACTGCTGGACAAAGGCCTCCCCCAAGGATTTCCACGCCGACCGGCCCTGTGCTGCTCGCATCCAGCGGCTTCCCGCAACCTTCACCGGGTCGTCAGTCCAGCGAGTTGGAAACCTGCCCACACTGCGTCTTCCGATGTGTGGTCGCCACTCGGGAACTTTACTGCCCCAACGGCCATCTGATCTACGAGCTATGTACCCCGCCCACTGCCATTTAACTTTAGCGTTTCTGTGAGCTATGTCGGTAACTTTAGTTCTCCTATGTATCTTCTCATTTCTGATTCGATCACGTAGGGAAACATCAAGCATAGCACGCTCCATCACCCTTTGGGTGACCTTGAGCCTTCTTATGATGCCTATAGTAAGCGACCATGTCTCGGATCCATATGTCATCACTGGCAACACACACTAGACTTGAGACACTGCGGTAGGTTGGACGAGAAGATATTGCGGAGCTTCCCGAACGCTGCCCAGCCGAGTTGGATTCGACGATTGATCTCTTTCACGAAGTAAGACCTACCTAGCTGGACTGTTTGTCCCAGGTATACATATTCGTCAACAACTTCCGAGTGTAGAATCTCCAACCTTCAGAGGAGTGGGTATAACACGGACGTTTGACATAATTTTCGTCTAGTCCATGTTCATTTTAAGACCCACTTGTTGGGAGACTCTACTGAGTCCATCGAGTATTGCGCTTAGGTTCTCCAAGGTCTCAGCCATGATCACGATATTGTCAGCAAATCGAAGGTGGGTGATGTACTCGCCATTGATGTTAATGCCGAGTCCTCTCCTCTCTATAACCCTTACGGTCATCTATTATATAAGTTACGTGTTCTGCCTACTGCACTGCCACTTCAGTTGAGCCATTCTATGAGCTGTGTCTGTTTATTTAGCTCTCCTTCGTATCTTTTCATTTCTGATTCGATCACGTATAGAGTTTCCGATCATAGCACGCGCCATCGTCATTTGGGTGACCTTAACCATGAGCCTTTTTGTGAGGCTCATAGTAAGCGACTATGTCTCAGTTCCAAATGTTATTCACTGAAAACACACTCTGATTAATTTACCGACAATTTGGTCCTGAAACACTCCGGTATTTCGGGTGTTTCGGACCAGGAGATATTGCAGACCTTCCAAAACGTGGACTAGCCGAGATGGCTTCGACGGTTGATATCTTTCTCGAAGTTGGACCTATCCACCGTTGGTTTTATCTATGGTTAAGTTTGTCCCAGGAATGTGTTTATAAATATTCATTAACAACTCAGAGTGCAGAGTCTCTAACCTTTAGAGAAATGGGTGTGAAACTATATTGATACTGATGTCAACTTATTAAGATGATCTGCTGAGGCCATTAAGAATTCTGCTTAGGTCTTCCAAGATATTAGCTTATCGATGGTGGTTAACGTACGCCAAGGATGTTGAGTCCTCTCCAGTCCATAAGCTAGGAAACATCTTCCAGGACACTGGTGAACAGTTTTAGATATATAACGTCTCCCTTACTCCTGGTGTCACTCCTCACTGCAGCCATATGTTTTTCTAATTCTGATCCTGGAGGCGGACCGACATAGTGGCGTTTTACTAAAACTTCAATAACTTCATAGTTAATTTGGCACCGTCGGAGAGACTGTAACACAGTCCAAGTTTCGATTGAATGAAAGGCTTTCTCATAGTCCATAGTGGTCGATTATGACTTTATTTTTTGGTGTTGTCTGCTTCGGGTGATGCCAGGTATCTCCAACATTTTTGTGTAAAATAAGGGCAATTAGAATTTACACATTCGTTGATGCGGTCTGAGAAATGCCACACGAGTTGTGTTTTGTATCTCCATGCATGAATCGATTTTTTTCTCTGTTTGCATCTGCAATCTGCTCTAAGTTATATGAGGTGCGGTACCATACCGCACGTTAAAAAAAAAAAATTTACCTAAATTAATTGCTGATTGATCTGGTCGGCGCGAATTTCGAAAGAGTCGGCGGCGGCAGCGGCGCGAACAAATCGGCGTGGTCGCGGCGCCCATATCTATAACGCACATAGCTCACAGAATCGCTTAACGAAAGTGGCAATGGGCGGAGCACATAGCTCATAGAATTGGTGACGGCCGTGGGAAGCCATTAGAGACGGGCAACGCAAGACCAGTTTTGAAAAACCGTACAGGGAAGCCTATCAATAACCTTGAAAAATTATTATTATTAAGAAGCTTCATAATGCCTAATACCTAATAATTTTAATTTCAAAGTTAAAAAATAGAATAAGGGAACTACATGCCTCAGTAAGCAAATCAGTAACGTTTTTTGATAATAATCAATGTCGTCCCCAGTGTTAGCGCAGATACTTTTTCTGTATGGGGATGGTTAGGCCCTCCTCATGGACCTCCGATGTGGTATAACAAGTTAACAACTGCCTTTCAAAGCACGGAAACAGTCGAGATAAATGCCACTTACAGTCAAACCCATCTAGGTAATGACCGTACGTGTAATCAGTTAACCTACATGATCTGATGACCATGACCACTGCACAGTTAACAGCGTGTTTTGGCTGTAACGATGAGCATAATCATGATTTTACCTCGATAAGTGGGTATATTTTATGCTTTATTTTCATAAGTTACAATAATACTTATAATTAATTGATGTTAGGAGCGTACTCCCAAATCAAAGGCCGGCAACGCACTTGTGACTCCTCTGGTGTTGCGGGTGTCTATGGGCGGCGGTAATCGCTTACCATCAGGTGATCCGTCTGCTCGTTTGCCACCTCTGCCTTAAAAAAAAATAAAAAAATGTAATTTTATTGCTCTTTTCTCTTTATTTTACTATGTTATGTTATTGTAATCAACTGTATTTGTTGCTTCCATATATGTTTGTATTTGCTGAATAAACATATTTCTTTTCTATTCTATATCAAGTACAAACGTTTTCGTTAGGTTATGCCTAATAACTTTTCTTCTGCACGAGATCCAGGTGAGCTATCATACAAAAAAAGTTTGTACTTTGTGTGACCTATCTTACGGTATAGGTCACAATGCGTTACAAGTGTTACAACATATGGGCCAAAATCGCCCATTCTCCTTTCAAACATTTTCAGAACAAAATGCCGTTTATGACATTTGATAAAAAAGTTACTGAAAATGACAGTCTTCGTTCACGAGCATACCTACATAGCCTAATATCCGTACACTCAGACGGGGTAACAATAGTAATATTTGATTTTTTACTTTACGGTACATAATACGCAAAAAATTCAATAGTTCTAGCCAAGGAAAAATCTAAACTCTGTATCCTTTACAGTAAAAAGAATATCGGCACCCTTCCTTAGACTCCCCAAGCAGAGTATATCGATTTTTTTTCAAATGAATGTAGATGTATGTATCGCTTCATTGTTTGACCTTGAGCGGATGCGGTACGCGCCACGCGCATCGCGTCTACGTCCGCCGCCGCCCCGTAAGCCGTGAATGTGTAATAAACGTATTATCTAAAGAAATTCTAAAACTACTATTTGCCGAAATTTCATTGGATAGTTTTAAAAAGCTGTTTAGTTCTGTAAATTGTGACTTCTAAAGGAATAAAATTGGACTGAGAAATTATGAGCCGTGAGCATTTATACGGAAAATATAACATTATGTTCCTATAGGAAAATGTTTTGGATACTTACACATAGAAAAGTCTAATAAGGTATAAAACCATAGTAAAAAATAAAATTTAATCGAGAAATTATACCTTGGTAATTATAGCAAAATAAAATATTTTGTTAAATATCGAAGTTAAAAAGTTCGAAAAAGTTTTGGACAGTTTTACATACATATAATAACAACCTAACACTAACATATCGCGTTGGAATAATGGATTGAGAAATTGTTCGGTACGAGTTATTAGCAATATTCATGTTTAGGTATAAAATACCTACTTCCAAAACTTAAATCTCCGGGATACCTTGTCACACCTCATCTATGGAACCTACTTAATCATACTGCAAAGTTTTACGGACAGAGGAGTTAATGCATACCTCAACCTCCTCGATGACTGGACTATAAGTGATATTTCAGTTCTTAATTTATCTACCAACCAAATTATATCCAAATCCGTCGAAAAGGTTCGACGTTAAAACAAAACATACAAACAAGCATCCATATTTTCGAATTTATAATATTAGTGAGATAGAAAATATCACAAAGTCGTAAAGATCAATAAAAAAAACTAATACTATACTTACTTCACCATTAAACGCAGGCGCCAACAATTCAATCAAATACGACGAAACCAATAACTTGTTACTAAATACTGAAGGAATATATGCGGCTAAACTGGCTTTTACCATGAATCTGGAAAAATATACAGCGTGCATCACTTTGAAGACAGCAACAGAAAGGGTTTAATTAGGACTATCGAGACTAACTAGGTCTACACAGTCAGAGCACAAAATAGGTATAACAGAAGGTCCGCTCAATACAAACCACTAATCGCACAGTATCGTGACCTTGCCTATAATGACTGTATACGTCTATAAGCATTTATATGTTTAGGATTTTAGTGAGCGTATTGAGCGGACCTTCTGTTATTTCAATTTTGTGGTCAGAGCGTGACCGCGAAATAGATACTTAGGCATCAAAGCATATCGCCGCAACGTTGCCCTCCGTGAGTTTGTATAGGAAGAGAATTTATATTGAATGTGTACCAGCTTTCGCCCGCGGCTCCATCCGCTTGAACATCGTTTTTTTTTTATATTATTGTTTCCGGTATAGTTCCCTAGGGGAATCAATACTTTTCGACCAAAATTCATTAATTTAATTAATAAAAAAAATTAAAAAGTAATATTTAAATTAATTATTTTTTAATTTTATCTCTACATAAAACATCACGGCGTCTAGTATAAGGATCAATCTTTTACGCCACTGCGACGTGAAAGATGGACAAACAAACAATCCCAATCATTTATGTTACTAGTAACGATAAGAGTCAGTTATTTTTTTAACCGACTTCAAAAAAAGTAGATTCCTAGTTTGACCTGTACGTATGTATGTACGTTTGTCCGCGATTATCTCACGTTTGGATGAACCGATTTTGATGCGGTTTTATTTAGGAGAAGGTTTTAGGAGAAGTATTTGTTGCATTTAGGAGAAAGTTTTAGTATTTTAACCGACTTCAAAAAAGGAGGTTCTCACTTTGACCCATATGTTACGCGATTGAAGTCGGTTTTTTAACGCGTTCAGCGTTGTCGATTATTTATTATATAGTCCGTTTTTTTTTACTAAAGGAATAGTATGTGAAAATTGTTCAGCGCGACGAGTAAAAGAACCAGCTACTAAACTCATTCTATACATATTTTGTAGCATTTTATAAAAAAAGAGTTTATTTTACTTACCCTATAGGTGTGAAAGGAGCATCGGGTTTCAAGAACCAAAACATCATTCGGCGGTCAAACTTAGAGATGTTCAACAACATTCCAACCATTCCAGCTAACAAAAATAAAGCTTGACCCGGCTGAAAAACAATAAAAAAATTAAAAACTTATTGCATTAGTTAAAGGGCAATTTGAGCACGCAGAATATAAATTCAAATTAAATGATAAAAGAAAAAATTAATAACTGAAATACTAGTGTGCAACCAGCTATAAGTAATAATATAATAATAATATCCGGGACAAATCACACACGGTCATCTGGCCCCAAACTAGGATTCCCTGTATCTTGGGAACCAGAGACTGAGATACATACACATATACATTTAAATACATTTTTTTTATTTAAGTGTCTATAAATCCCTTAAAGCCATGATTTAAAAAAAAAACGCGACTAAATAATACTAATATCTCTCTCATTTAAAAAATCTCTCTCTTATTTGAAAATTCTGTACAACTCAGATCCTTTTTTTTATCCACGATTGGTAAGCCCTTGGCATCATCTCACCTGGTGGTAAGTGACGATGTTGCCGAAAATTGAAACGGGCTTACCAAATTTCCCCAACGCAATGGGGAACTGGCTATCTCAACTCCATGTCGAAATACTTCAATGCTGTTAACATTGATGTTTGGCGGCAAGACTTAAATAAGATGGTGGTAGCTAGCCAGGGAATCCGCGACCTCCTGATGTGAAGCAAGCAGACTCACCACTAGACCACGGAGGCAGTAGAACTCAGATCCTACTAATAATATTACATAAGACAGTTTTATTCAAGATTTAGAATATTTATTTTCATTACATGGACCTGAATTTTAATTAAAGTAAAAAATCCACCTAGATAACAAACGACATCATTCGCACTGCTGGGACCATGGATCATTTCCCATACCATACCTCTGGAAGATAAGGTCACATGCAAACCGTAAATTCACGAAAAAACGGTTTCGTTTTTTTTATATCGCATAAATCACTGGCACTCGGGAAACTTCGACCACGTTCTTACCCATGATCTTATGGATTGAAACCGTTGATTCGTGAAATTGCGGTGACATTCCTTAAGATCGCGTAATTAAATCATGTATTTATAACATAACAGTATTTCGCCTTATCAAAGTGATAAAATGAAAAAGTACGACTTACTCCAAAGTATAATTTACAAACACTGTTACTGTCCGAAACGCCAAATAATACCAAGTAGTATACTGGCATCATTCCCGTTACTGGTATGTTGAGGGGTTGTATTAAGAAAAACAAAAACATAGTTATCCACATACAGTACACAGTTCTTCCACGCTGAAAAGAAAATATTTAGTTTTTTTTTAATACAGACTTACACAATTCCATAGTAATTATGTTTCAGGATGATAATAACAAAACAATAGATATGTTAAATAGCTATAAAAAAAAACAGGCATTTATTAAATTAAAATACATGTACAAAGTCCCTACGACTCGTAACTTGTACACTCAAAGTTTTTAGGAAGTATCTAATACCGAAGTGAGAAGAAACGTCGAGTACCAAAGAAACACACATCAACTATTTTTTTTTTTATTTACTTAATTTATGATCTTGTTAATTAACCAGAAGAATCTACACATAGCAATACATCATTTATCTACAAAAAGTATGATTACACAGAAGTATTTCATACAAATAAGAAGAAGAATTATAATAAATAATAATAATATCTGGGACAAATCACTCACGGTCATCTGTCCCCAAACTAGGATTCCCTGTATCTTGGGAACCAGAGACTGATATACATACACATATACTTTTAAACACATACATATATAGATATAATACACCCAGACTCAGAGCAAACAATTCTGCTCATCACAGAAAAGTTTGCCCTGTGTGGGGATCGAACTCACGACTCTCGGATCAGAGGTCAGGATCGCTAACCACTTAGCCACCGAGTCAATCAGTCAGAGAATTAGAAAGATAAATCAAAAAAGATAATAATCAATAAAATTGTATGCTTACATTTACTTTGGATCCAGTAAAAGCAGTGGTGATAACGAGGATAAGGAAGCCGAGGAGTCCCCTATAATGGGTAAATAATAAATTCTTCAACCTTTTACCGGCACCTCCTTTGAATGGGGTCTTTTCAGCTTTTTTCTGTGTAGGATAACCGCTGTAATATAAATAAAAATGTTTTTTTATCACTATTTCATTAATAATAATTGCTCTGTAAAGAGCTTATTAATCTTAATTATTTCTTAAAAAAATATTTAAAAATTAATGTAAACGAGTGTTGTAAGACATTATTTAAAAAGTCTAAAAGAGTCGTAAACAACACAAATCGTCCCCACTGCTGGGTTTGAGGTCTCTTCCCATGACTAGGGAAGGTTACATAGGTATTACTCCGCACACGGGGACCAAGTGCGGATTGTGGAGGTTGTGAGGTTGAAACCCCAATTACATAAGTTTTTAAGCAGGCTTTTTATGGCTTAACGACTGCAATCTAGTGACAGGAGAAGACACCAACGGCTTAACGTACCTTGCGAAGCATGGACAAGGTCAAGATAAATGCCTCTAACAGTCAAACCCATCCAGGTTATGTCCATGTCTGTGGTCAGTTTTCTTAAATGATCGACGCGACCATACAAGCTGCACAAAGCTACGGCCTTTTTTACTTAGTAACAACTGATATTCTTTAGTGATACAAATAAAAACAAAGGTACTTACAAGTACGAGGAAAACCAACTGAAATGAAAGGAAGTGTTAGTTTATCAAAACATGAAATCAATTAATAAGTATATGTATGATCCAGACAAAAACAAATCTATACTTATGTTCTAGTCTAAAACGCAAAAAAAAATTAACTTTGTGAAAAAAGTATTCTACAAATTGCTAAATTAGGTAGTAATGTCTATACTTACGATCCCATTTTTTACACTTGTGTGTGCCTACCTAGCCTAAAAGTAATCCAATTAATTAAACCTAACGGTAAAAAGAAATACACTTGAAAATTAAAAAGAAACGTCCATTCACTGAGATAAATTCAAGTAAAGTGTCAAAAAATTAACAACCTCTACAAATTCACATTTTTCCTTTTTCGAAATAAATAATGTACAAAAAGATTTTATCAAAGTACCTACCTAGTCTATGGGGGAAATCTTTTTACAAAAACTAAAAATAGTCTATGTTTTAGCAAATTTTGTCACATATAAAAAAAAGAAGCGGATAGAAGTCTGACTACCGCTATTTTTTTCATGAATTCGATGATTTCCAAGTATACTGTTTGAAACTCAGACGGTCGCTATCACAATAAATAAATAGTAAATAATGGTTTAATTTTCGTTACGGCGGCGTCGAGGACGCTGTGCGGAACTTCGTCTTTGAGATCGTCTGGACGGAGCTGGAGGCGTCCAATTGCTGTCTTTTTTTTGTTTTGTCGGTAGCGACGACATCTCTCTGCCGATGTAAGAGGCGTTGGTCGCTGGCTTATTATTAGTTTTAGTCGGTCTCGTGGTACCTTTTTCTGTTTTACTGGTCGTGACATCGTTGTTTTCTGTTCGCAAAATTTTATTCCTGGCGCGACACTGATAATATTAAGTAACACTAAGCTGTACCTATGGCCTGATAAGCCCTTGCCCTTTGCTTGCAAAAGGAAGAGAGAATTTAAAAAAGAAAATAACAAAGGCTTTTAGTCTAAGATATAGTAGTCCCTTCATCCGAGAAACATTCGAAAAGAGAGTTATCTCTCATCCTTATTGTAACGTCCTACCCTCCCCCTCAATTTTTTTTTTTTTAAATAAATATAACATAACGAATCAAAGACATCAACGATGTCATATGGCACGTGAAGAAATATTAATGGCAGTGTCGTCTAATGATCAAATTGGTAGGACCCCAAATATGTGAAACTGTAGCAACCGCAGAAGATTCTTTTTAGAGGTACACCGGAACATATGGGGAAAGCAATATATATTTTTTTGAATACATAAACATCTAAATAAAGAGAAATGTGGTTCTAGATACAAATCAATATAAGCTAATTAAGCATAACTCTGAACTAATCATGAAGCACTTATTAGTCAAGACAAATCAAATGGAAACACTACAATTTAATACGAGCAGTGTATAAACTTTAAGCTTATACACTACTATAAAAACCGCAACCCTAAAGGGTTGCGGGAGGATCCACCATAGCCTCCCCTCATCCTCGGCCTGTCTAAAACCATCCTTTCCGGTCAATAAATGCAATTTTATTGACTTCATGATAGTTGAATGCCTGAAGGGCCAAAGGGGGAGTACAACGATACAGATCGAGGTACATCCAAATAATAATATAATGAATATTAGATACATGAATGTATGATATAAACCAACGTGTATTAACTTGATCAGATCCCAAATATTACAAATATAAATAATGAGGAACAGCAAATTCTCTCATGACTAGTTAACACAGATACCCATGTTCTGTGCGTGTTATATGCGTATAAAGACCATAGCATCGTGAAAGTGATAGAATAATAGACAGTTGACGTGGGAGTATTCGATGCACCAATTCACCACCTACTCCATCCTCATCTTGGTACGAGTCAGTCCAAGACTATCTATGACCAAGCACTCATCCAATGCGACCTAACTCCTGGGCAATGGCCATATCAGGGATCCAGCCGATTGGTATGATAACCCGATTCATCTCGACCAATAAGTGAGGATGGTATCAAGAGTTAAATGAATGTTACAACAATAGCTCATAAAAGAACGCCAAAATAATAAAGTTATTAAAATCAGTTGAAGAGTGTAAAATAAACAAATCTCCACAGCCAGTGTAGTATTCATGGTTTTGTTGTATGGCATTATGCCAACCAGTCATGATAAACACACCAAGAATAATAAAGTTGTCAATATATGTAAAGGCATATTTGGAAGTCCGACACAAATACAAAAACTAGTGTACAGTAAGTGTATTATTTAATAAATATATAGACAAATCAATGCCAGATATATTAGGTGGTATCAACCCCACCATCAGGTGTAAATATTAAAATATAGGCAAAACAATGCCAAATATACTAGGCGGTATTAACCCCACCATCAGGTGTAAATAATAAAATCTAGGCAAATCAATGCCAGATATATTAGGTGGTATCAACCCCACCATCAGGTGTAAATAATAAAATATAGGCAAAACAATGCCAAATATACTAGGCGGTATTAACCCCGCCATCAGGTGTAAATAATAAAATCTAGGCAAATCAATGCCAGATAAACTAGGTGGTATCAACCCCACCATCAGGTGTAAATAATAAAATATAGGCAAAACAATGCCAAATATACTAGGCGGTATTAACCCCACCATCAGGTGTAAATAATAAAATCTAGGCAAATCAATGCCAGATAAACTAGGTGGTATCAACCCCACCATCAGGTGTAAATAATAAAACGTAAGCATACCAATGCCAGATATATTAGGTGGTATTATCCCCACCATCAGGTGTAAATAATAAAATATAGGCAAATCAATGCCAAATATACTAGGTGGTATCAACCCCACCATCAGGTGTAAATAATAAAACGTAAGCATACCAATGCCAGATATATTAGGTGGTATTAACCCCACCATCAGGTGTAAATAATAAAATCTAGGCAAATCAATGCCAGATAAACTAGGTGGTATCAACCCCACCATCAGGTATTTTTTATAACAGCCAGTGAAATAATTTGTGAATAATAGTATAACTCAAAATAAAATCAATGTAATTGGTTATTGAAACATTACAACAAGAATTGTTTAAATAAGTAAAATTACCTTTTATAGTTCAAGCATAAATATTTTACTATAAAATTATAGTTTTGAGTTATTCAAGAAGTGACAGAAATAAAACTGCAGTGTAAAACACAGACCTCTCATAAATAAAATTAATAAACAATTACGCATTTGCAAGTATATAGCCCTACGCTTAGCAGGGAATAATCATCTAAAGCCAGCGATATGATCATACCAAGCACAAACACTGGACACGAAGTCAAGGAGTCTTCAAAACCAGAGGGCCGGAAGGGTTACAGAAACCTCAAGTGCTGCGTAGCAGACACTGGACACAAAGGTCGAGGAATCTTCTAAACCAAAAGGCCGGACACCTCACCGGGTTACAGAACACCTCAAGCGCCGTACTGGCAGACTGATCACTAGGCGAAGACTTAAGGTTCTACTGCTGGCCATATTCTTCCAGAGGGTTAACAAAGTACCGTTCTCTTCAGAACCATCCCACACCATCAGTAATTTCGTGAAGCCTTTTAACCAATTCCCCACGTTAAAACTGATCGCGTAGTTTTATTTAACAGTTCAGCAAAGATGAATACTCATGCTACTCCCGTCTCCATGATTTAGTAAAGAAGAATGTGAATCTTAATGAACCAAACATCGAAATCCTGCTTTAATATACCTCAGGGCTATGCCCCTACAGATACCTTGTAAAACCGCCAACCTTGATTACCATCAGGACTTCTCAGATTGATTACTTAAGGTCACTACTCCGATCCTAATCCCAGTCAACCACGCTAGCACGGCTGTTAGCCTTCACGCCGAAGCGCCGGCCGAACCGAACTGAACAGGTTCAGAAGGAAGAGGTAATATAGAGTCCTAAGACCCATCGGCAAGCCGGAAGAAGAGTCCGAGGACCCATCGGCATTCCGTAAGAAGTGAAGAGTCCGAAGACCCATCGGCAAGCCGGAAGAAGAGTCCGAGGACCCATCGGCAATCCGTAAGAAGTGAAGAGTCCGAAGACCCACCGGCAAGCCGTAAAGTGGCCGAAAGGACATGTCCAACAATAGATCCAAATAAAAGACTGAACACATTATAAATAAATAAAATAAAACACACGCATTGAGGCCCGCTATTTACACTGCGTAACTAAATTAAACGTATGAAAACTTATTGAAATTGAATTATAATAAAATATGCCTAAACTTTACACTATATAAATATGATATACCTAAAATCTCGGCTGGCTACATATAATTAAAATTTCCCTACATGCCAGTAAAATTGTAAATTATTTCCCTAACATTACTTATACAGGGTGGCCAGAAGAAAATAAATAAATTTGAAAATCTAAGTCATAATTCACTAAACGTATTTTTTTCTCTTGTGACCAAAATTTACTTAATATTCATGAAAGTTACGTAGCTGATTATTTTATGCTTAAAAGTACAATTTATGAGGATTAAGTTTCCAAAAAAAACTTATCGAAAAGGGTTCTACTTTTTTGTTTAGAAATTTTTAAAGTTGGTCAGGTCGAAAATTTTGAAAATTCAGAAAAAAAATCATAACTCGAGAACCGTGAAAAATCGCGGAACATACATGGGGGTGATTCAGATACCCCACGATACGAGGGACCTAATTTTTTTTTTTTGACGTCAATCTTCTGGCCACCCTGTATAAATAATAAATTAACCTTTAAATGTGAATGACAAGTAAAATGTCTTTATCATAGCTAAATACCTAGAACAGAATAATATCCTCATCGTCTATTCAAGAAATAGGTACCTAAAACCCCTAAGAAATTATTCTTTAAATATTATTGTACCTACGCGTGTAACGTGTGCCTATCCCACCTAGAGTACGAGAACGCAATATCTACCTAAATCTATTCGGTTATAAATAAATTACCTAAACGAATAACACAATGTTTATCCGGTCAAATAAAGTAAACCAACTGTATTCCGTATTTAAAACGCCTATGCACACCCACCTATATACATACCTAACTACACGCACAATACCTAGAATTAAATAAATAAACAACACATTCACAAATAACCAAATAAAAGAGAAACTACAAGAGTAGACGCCGTTAAAATCCTATGTAAATAGTAAAATCTATAGCTATCCTTCCAGTTTAATTTATAAAACAAAATCACATAATATATAGAAAATATAAGATACTCATACACAGCAATATTTCTCAACAAATCATCACTTAAAATGGCCTCAAACCTAGATTTTGCTTTACTTTTAGGTCTCTTAAGAACCGAAACAATACCTACATAAATGTTTCTGCCGACGGGATTCGAACCCGTGCGCTATTTTCTAGGTTTTGTAAAAACACTACCTTCATTCATTTGTTACTTTTGTCTATTTGTAGACTGAAACAAATGTATACATATTTATATTAATTGCTCTTGTATATTTTTAGACCAGAAAGAAACAAAAGAATAATAATTTAGTACTTAAATCCATCTAGACTTTATTCCTCCAAATCATCTGTTACTTTTACCTATTTTAGTCTTTATTTGAACACTACAGTTATTTTATCGGGAATCGAACCCAACAAATATTGAACAAATCAATGTCATAAGCTGAAATAAAAGGTTAGTTACACACAACACAAAAATAATCAAACTGGAAGGGTCCCTAACGAAGCTAATCACTATAATAATATACTGTGCTAAACAATGGTTATAAATACCTGAATAACGCCTGCGCATCCTAACCTTGGAATTAACGGCCCTACTGATAGAAAACACTACCTTACCTTCTGCCCGGCTACAATACTCCTTTTACCTCGTCTGCTACTAGGGCTTCGTCTGTGACCTGAAGGCTCAGAGGCTCCGGGCACTTCGGCACCCCCGTGACCACGCCCCGGGTGGGTGCGCATGATTCGCGGCCGCATGTTTTATCGCGGAAAGTCAGACCTTTTATTTTACAGATTTTCGCGAATGCACTACATTTAGTTTTGGCTCCCATAAAAAGGAGAACCAGTAAGCCAACAAACGGGATCTGACGCTCATCTAACCTAATAACTATTCCACATGGTATACCGATACCTAGAAAGCCACGAGGCTTGCAAAACCTATTTATGCACAAATGCAATGCTATACGCACAAATATTTTCAGAAATAAAACCACAACCACAAAACTCGCGAGGGCTCAGACAAGGGTCTTCCCAAGAACAGGGTCCTGCGCAGCGTGGACCTTCACTGCTCCTGCTTCGGCATAGTAACCGCGTCGGACTCCGCCAAACTAAAGAGAGCGAGCTTCCCGTCCTTCGTCCTTTTATAACCCCGCACACATCCATCTGATTTTTGATCACTTACATTTATAAATCCTGTTGTCTTATTGGTTAATCACAGTTTTGTTTATTCACATACATTGTTTTTACCCGCCATGCTACCCTCCTGCAGCAACTCGTTGCCAGCGTTCGTTGATTTTCCCACACTGCAGGGAATTTATTTTACCCCTATAAACCCGAAAGTTCATAAAATGTACTTTTTAATGTGATGTCGAATAATACTGAACCCATTTTATGTTTACTTGACATTAGTCGCTACCTAAAATAACTAAAATTCACTGATCGAACTCAGATGTAGGTTTGTGTGTCAACCATCACCCTTCGAATAAACATTTAATCACCGAGTTGTTCCTTCACATACTTTTAACTATTGAGCCTATATATAACAAGCTACACAAAAATATTGTCTTTTATTTACCTATTTTAAACTCCCTACATTATGACGTATGCATTACGGTTTTATGAGGATTATTTATGGGGAATTACTTAGAAATTAACCCGGTATCCCCACAGCGTCTTTGAGGTTTGACACACGCACACATAAACGGTAGACCCGTGTCAGAAACTCTGTCTATCAACATTTTACATCAAAATATAGTTTGATTTCCCTTAAATTACAATACTATTTATATTAACTTAAGCGACAAAACATAAATTCTCAGAAAAGCATATATTTTACATACACTAACAAATTTCACTGATAATTATTATGACAATTGTGCAAAAGTGCTGTTTCACATGAATATACAGTCTGATATAACGAGATGGAGTGCCTCTGAAAGCTCAACCCACTTGTATGGCCGCACTACATCAAAAGGTAATACATGAATCCTTTACTTGATGTTCTGTTGTTTCCCAGTTATGAATGATAAAATATATATGACGAGCATTTCACAACCTACAAGTGTGCACATCCATTTCTAATGTTTGCCTCTGCCTATTTGTATTTTTAATGCTTGGTTGTAATGCATTTCGTCTGGTTTTCAGTTTGCCTGTGCATGGAATGGGGTTTTACAAACTTATATGTGCCCGCTGGATGCGAAGAACCTAACCTAAACTCAGCCACATCCATAATTGCCTAAGTGACAATCTCTTGATTCAATGGGATGTCCCATGATGTCAAACAGCACACAACAAGGTAATATGTTCATATTTAAATAGTGTTACACGTTTTTACCCATCCATATCATTAAAATCATATAAGCGACTAAGACGCACAGCTAAATCTTGATTTTATTCTTATTTTATTTGTTACTTGCTATAAGAACATTTTTATCAGCTTACTTATGTGGTGTTTTGTTTGGTCTTTTCAGTTGCTTTTGTGTGAAAATGTGATTCCTACTAACAACTGCTCGGTACCATGCATCATAATGGCACGGAAACCTTCACCGCATATTCTAGCTAACTCGACCAAACACAGCATGTGATGCTGCTCAGCGCTTCGCCTGGAGAAGTCTCCAATGTGATGAAAGAAGTATACAATGCATCGCTCCAACATGAAACCACCTACATGACATTGGACCGACCCCGTCTTCAGTGAAATTTCTTCTATTAATTGTTAACCTAGATTGAAGAACTGAAGCCTGTTTAAGTACCTACGCAAAATGACTGTTTTTTATAAATAAGCTGAATCTAGTGATGTATGTATATTGAACAATCAATCTCCGCTCGTCAAGTTACATTTCTGTGATAATTAGCTATTGCAATTTCTATTTTATTTTTTAGTCAAGGCCAATGAACTATGTATAACATATTGACACAGTAAGGGAAGAAAGTAATGTAAATAAATTTATTTTAGTTTTAAGTTAAATATTATTGTTACTACTTCTATAATTTATATAAGTTTATTCCTAGCACTTTGCATTCTTTGAATGTTATTGTCACACCTTAATAAATTGTAATACGCAAAATATTTTTGTTTTTAATTTAATCAACCACTAGAATATAATTATGATATTTTGTGGTTCTCAATTATAACAATGTTCCACACCCGTTCATTACTACTTTGTAGTCCAATATCAGTTATTTTATAAATGACATTTCGGCCATTACCTTAGCGCCACTACTTGCTGTCAGATGGCGCTAAGCTACAATACCATCGCGGAATGTTTGGTATGAGTTGGTTCCGTCACATTATTTAAGCCAAATTCATAAGTGACATATTAAAGAAGTAGAGTGTTTATGAGAATGTTCTACTTTTACTGCCTGCCATGCCATGATGCCTTCAACGATCAGCCTTCCAAAGAGTTTGAAAAGAAACTAAATTTATAATATATTTATTGTATTTTTATTAAGTATTATTTTCATGTTCCATAAAATCACAGACTGTAGAAAGTCACATATTAACTACAGTGTTTTGTTCACCCAATACGGCACTTTTATTGTTATATCGGACCAAATAACAGGAGCCCAGAGCATACACGCCGCAAATGTGATGAGTATTGTTGTTAGAGTAGGCATCGAACCTGCAACTATCTGGAAATTATATTTCAATTTCAATTCTTTATTAATAATAATATCGGGGACAAATCACACACAGTCATTTGGCCTCAAACTAGGATTCCCTGTATCTTGGCAACCAGAGACTGATATACGTACACATATACTTTTAAATACATACATATATAGATATAATACACCCAGACTCATAGCAAACAATGCTGCTGCTCATCACAGAAAAGTTTGCCCTGTGTGGGGATCGAACCCACGACTCTCGGATCAGAGATCAGGATCGCTAACCACTTAGCCACCGAGTCAGTCAGAGTTGATTTCTATGTGTTTATAAAATATACAGAGGTGATAAATGAAAAAAGTATCAACGTAGACCCTGAGTAGGGCATAGCAAGATAATTTAAATACATATTTCAATCGGATAGACAACAATTTTGGGCATGAATTATCCCTGTTAATCCATTTAAGACATTTTAATCCAGGATATTCATTTAATACACAAACTTCCAAAAAGAACCTAGGCAGGGTGTAAAAAAAGCATTTGAAATTTTAGGGGTATTCTGAGTACAGAATCAAGTGTGACTCCTCGCACTTGTGACTCCTCCGGTGTTGTGGGTGTCCATGGGCGGCGGTAATCGCTTACCATCAGGTGATCCGTCTGCTCGTTTGCCGTGTCCATTATTCCAGCGGAATGTTGTAGCTAAGAAGAATGTGAGTATAATAGGGAATTAGAGCATCATTAGGACTAATTGTGCGCCAGCAGCGGAATTTGTGCGTCTTATAATTTCGGAGATATTCATTAAAAACCGATTCCGCCAGGGTCACGTTCCCCCAGCGGCATGATTTGGAAAAAGACGGTCTAGCTCATAACAAAGTACATGACTGAGTAGCTTTCGTCGTGTTATAAATGTGCGCAAATAGCGGAATTTGTGCATCTTACGGTTTTCGAATTATTCAAGATTCCGCTGCAGTAACGTTTTTGGGTTTTCTGTATCTCAAAAACGGCTGATAGAAGAAATTTCGAAAAAAAACCACTAGTACACCTTAATTTGTGCGTAATTTGAGCAATGTTAGTTTTTTGAAAATTACGATATTTTTTTAGTAATTAATTTGTTTAGAAAAATCAGGAAATTCTAATTTACAAGGAAACGAGTGAAGTTGCAATCGAATAAAGAGCACTCAAATATTCCTCTAGTAGAGCCTAATAATATCTGCAATTGTGGATTATATTATCCAGTCAATTAGTGAGATATACCATTTAATTACGAAATTAATTTAGCGAAATTTTAAAGATTGAATTCAGTGCTTCTATAAGACTATGAAACATGAAATTTTACATAAAATTAGAGCGTCCTGCTAGCAAGCTTTCCTGTAAGTTTCAGCTTTGAATAACGTTGATTTAAAAAGATTTACCAAAAAGAAGGAAGAACGAACATTTTCCTTATAACCCGACCAAATTAGAATGTATACGCGAAAGCGGCCGCGCCATACAAAAGGATAACCTTCTTAAATGAAAGGTATATTGAAGGAAGCTTTGTAAGTACAGTTACGTGCAAATGTTTTATTGACGATTGTTTTCTTAGTACCTACGTGCTCGTATAGCGGCCGGGACGAAGTTATTATAAAAGATACTTGTAATAAGATTTCTAGATAGTAAGTATCTTATCTAAGTCTTGCCGCCAAACATAAATGTTAACAGCACGGATGTGTTCCGGCATGAAGATAGCCAGTTCCCCATTGCGTTGGGGATTCTTTGGTAAGCCCGCTTCCATCATCGGCGTCATCATTACTCAGGTGAGATGATGCCAAGGACTAAAAACAGAGGATTAAAAAAAATCAACATTAAGTAGTGTTTAATTTGTAGCATACTGATTAATAGTTCGAGAAGGTTAAAATAAAAATTAAAAAGAAGAATGAAACAATGAAGAGTTCTGAAAGAAGAAAGAAGAGATCTGCTAAAATCTGCCACACTACGTGGAACCCTGATATTATGGATAATTATGTATATGGTTCACCTACATAAAATTAATAAACGGGAAATTCCCGTACTACCTTGCATGATACAAAAGTTGCTAGCTCAGAACCTAATTAAAATTATTTTCTAGTTAGCAAGTCATAAAAAAATATATAACTTTTCTATTGCTATTTAAAAAAAGTATTTCCTTGAAAACTGCCAAAAACTTTTTTAAATCGTCAGCTTATTCTGCCTGAGTTAAAATTTAGTAGCCAAATCTGCCACATGGACGGGTGCACATCTGGACGGGTTTCAAAAACACGGGAACTCGCGTGACGGGGGGAGCTCATCACCTGTACCCCTGCCCCGGGGGCTACCTGTGTGAGAAGCGCAGCTCAGTTCAAAGTGATAAGATAAACACTTTGATCAGAAACTAACAAAGCATTGATTTGATTATATCTGCTTTGCGAGAAATATACCTCAACACATAGAGGTAATAAAGTACTAATTACTTCTATGCTATTCTATGGTATGGTATTTGTTCTATGGTACTAGGTAGAAAAAAAATATTGAAGATTTAAAAGCATGTGCAAAGCATCTACTTAAACATTTTGAGTTTTATGCCGATACATCAAAAAGTTTGTTGTTCAAATTGTCGATGTTACCCGATTTTAGTTAATTTAAATACGACGCCAAATAATAAAACATATATTAACATCATATCAAAAATTTTTCTGCTTAATTGTCCAATTAGTTCTGGTTGTATGCTACCAATTTAGGAAGGTTATCCTTTTGTATGGCGCGGCCGCTTTCTCGTATACATTCTAATTTGGTCGGGTTATAGGGAAAATGTTCGTTCTTTCTTCTTTTGGGTAAATCTTTTTAAATCAACGTTATTCAAAGCTGAAACTTACAGGAAAGCTTGCTAGCAGGACGCTCTAATTTTATGTAGAATTTCATGTTTTGTAGTCTTATGGGAGCACTAAATTCAATCTTTAAAATTTCGCTAACTTTATTTCGTAATTAAATGGTATATCTCACTAATTGACTGGATAATACAATTCACAATTGCAGATATTGTTAAGGTCTACTAGAGGAATATTTGAGTGCTCTTTATTCGATTGCAACTTCACTCGTTTCCTTGTAAATCAGAATTTCCTGATTTTCTAAACAAATTAATTACTAAAAAAATATCATAATTTTCAAAAAACTAACATTGCTCAAATTACGCACAAATTAAGGTCTACTAGTGGTTTTTTTTCGAACTTTCTTCTATCAGCCGTTTTCGAGATACAGAAAACCCAAAAACGTTACTGCAGCGGAATCTTGAATAATTCGAAAACCGTAAGATGCACAAATTCCGCTATTTGCGCACATTTATAACACGATCAAAGCTACTCAGTCATGTACTTTGTTATGAGCTAGACCGTCTTTTTCCAAATCATGCCGCTGGGGGAACGTGACCCTGGCGGAATCGGTTTTTAATGAATATCTCCGAAATTATAAGACGCATAAATTCCGCTGCTGGCGCACAATTAGTCCTAATGATGCTCTAATTCCCTATTATACTCACATTCTTCTTAGCTACAACATTCCGCTGGAATAATGGACACTCGTTTGCCACCTATCACATAAAAAAAAAAGTGTAGAATATAGGAAAAATATTGGAAAAATCCCATCTCCATTTTTTTTCAGTTTCTCATAGAATTTTTTGATTCACTATTCAGATATACATAGTATGGAAAACTGTAATGAAAAAATGGAAAATATAGTGAAATTTGCCCGATTTTTTAAAATATTTTTCCTGTATTGTATAGGTACTTGATTCTGAGTAACCCCTTAAAATTTCAAACGCTCTTTTTTATCAATTTGTATACCTAGTCAGTTCGCGCACAGAATTCGATTTTATGTGCAGACTTGACCAAATAACTGATTAATTCTCTTCTCTTCTCTTCTTATGAGTCTCTTATGAGTATATACAGAAGAAAAGCCTTCTTTATGTATTACTACACCATTACGTTAAACCCTGTGTTTCTTTAAAAGGTAAATAAGACTAATTTACAGGATATATGACTAGCTTCCGCCCGCGACTTGGTCTGCGTGGACTTCAGAATTGGGCCCAGAAATAAAGGAGTAAATTAAGGATAATTATGGAGTAAATCTTTCATTTTTATATAGTTTACTTAAAAAAATTCTGTATGTGTTTTTATTCTTTGTATTCTTTTGCAATGACTACTGACATAGTTTATAAGTAAAAATCGTTATTAACAAAATATGGACTAAGTTGTCTGAAAATAATTATTTTATTTTTATTTTATAAAGAAAATGTTAAGGTGGCATCATCTAGGGATGGACTGGAAATTTTGAATTTTTAAGCATTCCTCCGGGAACCCTTAAGTTTTTCGGTGAAAAAGTATCCTATGTTTATCCGTTCAGTAGTTTCGGCGTGAAAGTAGACCAAACAAACGAACATCCATACTTTCGCATTTATAATAATATAAGTGAGATCTCTGTTCTGTTCTCTGGTAGAGTTTCGTTTGAGATCGAATACATAAACTAACCATTTTGCTTGTCGGGATAGAAGCTGCACTTTGCACAATCAAGTTGCCTGGAGTGCCCACGGGAAGCAAATAAGTGTATGATGCACAATATCCAGTAGCAACGATGTACATCAAAGGATTTTGTTTAACAGTTATCGCCTAAAAATATATTAAAAAGAAATTTGTAAAATAGTTATCCATTCAACAAATACTGGCTAGAAAATTGGCGAAAAAAGCGTACTTAAAATACTAAGGTTTTTTTATACATATATTTCGACAAGGCGAACTCGATCTATATGGATTGATTCATAACACTTACAAAAATTTGAAATTAAAAAGACAATCTGGAGCGCGGGAGCGCCCCGGATCAAGGTACCGCAAACGTAATATCCTTCTCTCGGATTTTTTTTTTACCTTTCTTTTTTATTACATCTTCCTTTTTGTTTCATTTATTACGAATAAGTGACCATTTTAGGTGGATTTATAGTAAAGAGTATTGGTACGATCGGTAAGTTAGTTAATAATATGTCGTTAAAAAATTTCAAAACTAACCAGAGTCATCGCTATTGGCCCTAAAACATTGACCACGGCTACATTAGACGCCAAGTTTGTTACCATAACAGTGAATATTATGAGTATCAGTACAATAGCAGGATTTGGCAGCTTTTCCATCGATTGTAAAAAGTCTCCAATCCTGGAATTTAGGTCCGTGTATTTTTTGCTAGCAGCTGTAGAGAGACAAAAGCCGCCACCTGGAAACAAAAGGAGTTTTATGCGATATTTCTTGTACTATTCAGAGAAAACCTGTATACTCCTGAAAGAAAGTGGAGAATACGGAAGGTGAGATATCTCTTATCTGAAGGTCTTTAAAAGGACCCTCTTAAGGCATCTAAAATGTAGAATGCGCTGTCTCTGAAGGATTAAAGCCGATTCCTAGGCCCAGGATCATGCTTTCGGTTGCAACCTAAGACAATGTTTTTACGAAGTAAGTTTTTTTTTGGAAGTTTAATATCATATACGTATAAGTACATACTCGTAAGTAGGGTACTTATAAAATGCCTACCTATAGTTTCTACTCATAACACTAAACCGTGTCTAAGAACAAGTCTACTCATTTCGCAAAAAAACTGACTTCCTACACAAGGATACCGAAATCAGCTGGTCAGTCAGTTTGAGAAGTCAACTTTGCCAAATGAATAATATGTATATTATAGAATATAGGTTTCTTGGAGAAAGTTGTTCAGTTTCATTGAGTGGAAACCACAATACGCGGGTAGTGACTCCGTCCTCCAAACCAGAGGTCTCGGGTTAAAAAATCCTGGCCAGTGCACCAATGAGTTTTTCGAAACTTACGTGCGTTTTCATACAGACTGCTTTAACAGTGAAGGAAAACATCGTGAGGAAACCTGCACATCTAATTTCTAGATGTGTATGATGGTCGCGTTGCACACGTCCTTAGGTGTTTATATTTATAATGCCCTAAACGTGACCGCGTGTTATGCGAAGTGCAACACCAAGCAACCACCGCCCTATGCCTTGCGGATAGGACGGTTAAATTGTGTCACACGATAAGAGAGAGAGAGACTTTTTTAAGAACAGCATAGACCTATCAGGTTCTGCTTCTCGTGAATGCAAAATAAATAGCAATACCTAACAAAAACGTGAACCCATACGGTAGGACTGCATTCATCGTCGTCCAGTCAAGGAGAGCCCTTATCGGCTGTTTTGGTGCATCCTCGGGATCTGAATAATAAATTTTAATACAAACTATTTGGTATATAGAGTTCAAAAGATCTATCTGATAAATACCGTATTTTTTTCATTTGAATGATAAGTTGTGTAAAACATTTTATTTACTGAATTTAAAAAGAAAAAAAAATGAAATCGTGTTTAATTTAAACTTGTTTTCTGTGAATTTATAATATGTAGGTTCAATTGAATATTTTGTGGCTATGGTGCGTTTATTTAATGTCAAATCTTTAATATCAAATCCAAAGAAATATA
This sequence comes from Coleophora deauratella, assembly GCA_958295455.1. NCBI lineage: Eukaryota > Metazoa > Arthropoda > Insecta > Lepidoptera > Coleophoridae > Coleophora > Coleophora deauratella. The sequence goes on along the minus strand of OY282397.1, from coordinate 11,877,109 downwards.
AAAAGTCTTTGAAAAATATGTACATTATATTCCTCTCTACATATTTTTTTTCTGTAGATATAGGGTAGACCGGGGCGAATCGGATTACAATTAGAAATAAATAGATACTTTAAAAATCCGGGCTAGACATAGCAACACGACGTATAATGTTGCTATGGCAACATTCAGTCTAGCGCGGTATTTAAAATATTTATTTATTTCTAATTGTGATCCGATTCGCCCTGGTCTACCCTAAATAAGCAAAGGAAAATATATTTTTATCTATAATAAGTAGGTATTAGACGTTAATTTATTTTATATGTGAAAACTGACAACTATAAACCTTCACTAGTCCAGTGCTTGAACATGTTCAAACTGTAGGGGACAAACATTAGCAGAAAGCAGATAAGAAATGCACATGATGAGTCTCCTACGCTGAAACAATAAAAAATACAAATAAATAAATAATCAATTAAAAATGTTTTCTATTACTAAAACGGCAAATAGAATACCTATAGTATGGCTCGTTAGCTCAAAATCCGGACCCAACTGGCAGAAATCATGATATTTCGCATGCATGTAGCTTTTGCAAGTAGAATTATATTCAGGGTGTAAGAAAATTGGTGTAGGACCCGTTAACTGGGGATTCTACTCATCATACTCAATAACTTTTGTTCTACGACTTGGTCAAATCGCAATTTTGTTACACCCTATATAGAATAGAATTATGATTTATGATTTCTGCTGGTTGGGACCAGATTTGACCATTTTTTGAGCTAACGAGCCGTACTACTACGCAAACTACAACCCAGTCGAAAAACTTCATATCTTTGCTGGATAAACAGGTCCAAAACAAATGCGAGTAGCGGCATTTTCTGTCGAAGCTCAACAATTTCTATGGTTGATCACCAACGTTTTCAGAACTTTTTCTTTTAGAGTTTAGCCGCATATGACAAATTTTTACTAGAAGGAGCGACAACAATTATAAAGGTTGTTAAAAAAGTGCGTTTGAGATTTCAATTCTTGATTCACTATTCAGATTTAGTAAGAAAACGAAAAAAATTGAAGATTGGATTTTTTTCAATATTTTTCCTGTATTCTGTACTTAATTCTGCGTAACCCCTTAAAATTTCAAACTCACTTTTTAACATCCTTTATATCTTAAGACCAGTATACCACACTATGTGAAAGCGCAACAATAAGTAATACTTACGATTTTGGTGGCAATTCATAGTTTTGTCTGATTTTATCAGCCCACCCTGGGAATATTTGAGGAGATCGTGAGAAAAACATCAATATTGCAGCAAGAAACAGTGTCATAACAGCCTGGAAAACAAAAATCGTTCATTTGATTAGACTTCAATTGTTTGTTTGTTTGTTTGTAAACTCTTTATTGATAAAATAAAATATGTACAAAACTTTAACAGGAGTAATATACAATGGCGGACTTATCCCTTACGGGATCTCTTCCAGTCAACCTTATATGTTAAGAGGAATTATAGGTACAAATGTCAAAGCAGGAGCAAAAGTCACAAACACGACTTGTTAAAACTTATATATAACTTACAAACAATTTTGAAATATTATATTACTAAAGCCTATAAAATATATATAGAATACATACATACAGCAATATACATATACAATACATTTATGAGCTCAGGAGCCAGGCTTGGGACTCCACAACTTCATTGTTGATTGCACGTATTTTTATCCCAACAGTAAGTTTAATACTTTTATTAATGTAATACACTGATCCATCAGCCGAATTGTTTCTCTGCCACGCCTGCGATTGAAAACTGGCAGCAACACTCCTGCAGTCCCTGCTTACATCTCGCATTAATAGGCGTAACTATTCTGAACGGATGCGTAAGTAGAGATACTATATCATCAACCAGGCGGTGAATTCCGGAAGATTAAAATTTGCAAAGTACTATATTATATACGGACTTTTAATTTCAAACTGCCCCGTTGTAGGAATTAAGGTATTTTCCAATGCATTTGCTAATATTGAAATATGTTGCCATTTTACTTTAATTATTTTGTTTCTTTGTATGGTTGATGTGTTAAATGGATTGTATTATATGAACGAGTAAAGTACAAAATCAACCTCTATGTAGGATGTGCAAAGAAGTTGACGATTGTGATAGATCATACGGAATAATAGCCCTGGATACTGTATTGCACAAGTAGATATTAAGTTCTTGGAACCGTAGCTCATTCAAAGGGCCAACCTTTGAATTTGGCGGCTCAAATGTTGAGCACTACATTTGAGCCGCCAAATTCAAAGTCACTATCATTTCTTACATATTCCCAAAAAGTCATAGGTCCCAGTTTTTTCCACTTTTCCTCTACATCCTGCTTAGCAGCCTCCATTCCTTCTGCAGTGATCGTGGCACTCTTAGCTACTGCACTGTTTGGTCTGAAAATATACAACAAAAATTTGCCATGACAGAAGTCGAAAGTTCGGTTTGAAATAGCTTTGTATGAATGAGTAGCTTATAAACTCTTAACAAAAATTTGCTGATAGTTTCAATAATAAAAAAAAAAACAACATTTAACAACTTTTTCCTTATAATACTGAATAAACAAATAAAATTAAAAATTGCAAGAGAAGATTTTCGCTGCTCAATATTCATCTATCGCTGACTTCAAAATTAATGGTTGACTTCTATCATCGGCCATTTGTATACAGAGTGTAACAAAATTGGTGTAGGACCCGTTAACTGAGGATTCTACTCATCGTACTGAACAACTTTTGTTCGACGACTTTGTTCAATTCGCAAAAAAATTTTGGACTCTCCATACAAAAATGTCAAAACAGATGATCAATTTGTATGAAATGTCCAAATTTTTTTTGTTTTGATTTGAGCAAAGTCGTAGAACAAAAGTTGTTCAGTACGATGAGTAGAATCCCCAGTTAACGGGCCCTACACCAATTTTGTTACACCCTGTGTATAGACGATTCTTTCAGTGTCATAGAAAGTGACTGTGTGTACATTTTAAGTATGCAATCCGCAATCACCGCATTGCTCGGGTCACAGTTAAGCAATGCAGCTGCCCAGGACCTGCGTCATACTCTGGACTTCACTGGCTATATTAATAAGAACGGCAAATATAGTTTCAGAAGACTTTTGCATAGTGGAGATCCCACAATTTGTTTCATTTTAAAGATTTCCTTCTCCTAGAGGTCAATGCAAACAAGGTCCATCTCCCTAATTCTTGACTTTACTAATTGCTTGATTATACTCGTAACATACTGTTAGTGGAATTTATCTCGACCGTTTCCGTGCTTCGCAAGGCAAGATAAGCCGTTGGTGCTGGCTGCTATCACTAGATGGCAGTCGTTAAGCCATGTCGGAGGCCTTATAGTCGGCTTGAAAACTTCTGACACTGGTTGACCACTTGGCTCCCGTGTATAGAATATGGCCCAATCTTCCCGATGTATGGGAAGAGACCCGTGCCCCTTCAGTGGGGATGTAATGAGTTGTTAACAGTATAGTTAAATAATCAATCAGCGACTGCAATCATAAATTGGAGCGTCGTTCGTGTGCACAGTGTGAGATTTGACCTTGGTTGCGGACACCCTCGTTTTATGTTCGATTTGAGTAGGTTTAGTTATCCTAAATCATAAAAACCAACAAATATTTAAACATTTCAATTAATTTTGGAGATATATATTTTTTTACTTAAGTCATTAATTTTCATGAAAAACTTTTTTATTCATTTTGCCCGAGAAAAATTGAATTTTACCTTTGTATTATTTTTTTAACTATTTACCAGTTTAAATTGCTTTAAGTTTGAAAATTACAAGAGCCTAAGTACACAAGAACGAGAGAAAAAAAAAATTTTGAATATTTTGAAAAAAAAAATATATAAAATTAACCATATTATTGTCGCATTTTTTTTAACAAAAATACATTAAAGTAATGTTCCTATTACTTCGTCACAAAAATCTATATACCTAGCTTGCGCGATGTTGGAGATATAGAGTTTCTATGTTTTTTTTAGATTTCTATGGAAATAGGGTTGACACAACAATAAAACTATTTTGTTGGATCTTATCTTATCTTGTTGATGGGGGCTGCCTAAACAGCGACACTTCAACCCAAAGGGATCTTTTGTATCAACCCCTTATAACCCTAGTACCTATCCACAGTGTGTAAAATGACCGTCAAACCAGACATTTTACTTTTCACTGCCAGTCAATAGGACTTGGTATTCTAAGCATGAAATAAAACTCTCACTGTCTATTACATCCATATACTATGGAACTCCATAGTTGTTTCTATTCAATGTTGCCCTTTTTCTGTTATTCCAGAAACATAACAATAAACATTTCTTGGAAATTATTTTTAAACCTTATAAATGAAATTGAATTCACTCAAAATGGCCCTGACTTACAGCTGTTTTTTTTGTGTGGATCGAACTTTTTCTTTATTACAAAAAGAAACATTTATTAAACAGATTTTTAATGTTTTAACATTTTTTTAAATCTGATCTACCCTTTCTTAGTTTCCCATACTAAATCTGAATAGCGAATCAAGAATTTGTACGGGAAACTGAAAAAAAAGAGATTGGCCATTTTATTCTTAGTCAATATGCGTCTCATGTATTACATGCTTTTGGTTAATTTCTGTCAGATATTCCATACCTTTTACCGTTTCTGAGATATTTGTAATGTTCGCTAAAAAATAATATAGGTCGAGATTTAACAAAAAAAACCCCTTGTCTTGGAGCGAGCTGTGTAAATTGAAAGATTTTGTTATATGCACATAACGTAGCCAAATTGCAGAATTAGTCTTTTACTTTTTTAGTCGGGTCGGTTAGCCGCTTTGTAAACATCATCATGTACCATAACGCTATTTTTTTAATTTAAATTTTAGTTTCCCGTACTAAATCCGTAAAGTAAATCAAGAATTTGTATGGGAAACTGAAAAAATATTAAGATTCGCCATTTTTTTCATAGTCAATATGCGCCTCATGTATTACATGCTTTTGGCAAAGCTTTTCAAAATTTATGTCAGATTTTAGATATCTTTTACCGTTTCCGAGATATTTGCAATTTTTGCTAAAAAATAATAGGAGTTCAAGATTTAACGAAAACTAACCCTTGTCTTGGAGTGAGCAAAATATTTTTTTATATGCATACAGGGTTATTTTGGATTGTGTATCACAATGCTATTTATTTTTTTAATTTAAATTTTAGTTTCCCGTACTAAATCCGTGAATCAAGAATTTGTATGGGAAATCGAAAAAAAAATAAGATTCGCCATTTTTTTCATAGTCAATATGCGCCTCATGTATTACATGCTTTTAATTAAGCTTTTCAAAATTTCTGTCAGATTTTCGATATCTTTTACCGTTTCCGAGATATTTGCAATGTTTGCAAAAAAATATTCGGAGGTCGAGATTTATCAAAAAATAACAAGGAAAAACGTGTAAGACTTGCAATTTCAGATGTTACTTCGCCATTTTTTAGGGTTCCGTAGTCGACAAGGAACCCTGATATGTAGTTTCGCCATGTCCGTCTGTCTATCTGTCTGTCCACGGCTTAGCTCACGGCTTTTAGTTTTAGAGAGCTGTAATTTGGCACGGATATGTATATTGATCACGCCGACAAAGTGGTAAAATAAAATCTAGAAAAACAATTTTTTTCAGGGTACCTCCGCTACACGTGAAGTGGGTTTTTTTCTCGACTATCCCATGGTGTGGGGTGTCGTTGGATAGGTTTGAACAACCATTTTTCGATTCAAGGATCCGTTTTCGAAATATTAAGCTTTAAAGTGGTTTTTTTTGTTAAAGTCATGTCCCGGTAAGCTAAACGGTTGTTTCTAGAAATGTGAAAAAATTCAGGGCAGTAGTATATATAACGAAGTTAAAAGGAAAACTATCACAGTATTAGTCAATTTTGTAAGACGGGAAGTTTTACCCCTTGAACTCAAAATAGACGTACTTTGTGCCTTGAAGCAGCGTACCACGAAGTACTACGGAACCCTACACTGCCCGTGGTCCGAAACGCACTTGACCGCTTTTTATTTTATTATAATTGATCATTTTATTTCTGTTACTCAAAAATATTTGCAGTGTCAAATTATTTTATTAAGACTCCAATTATTTTCAGCCAATATTCGCCTAACAGCTAATAGCCACTACTACCATTTACCACTTACTTAGTCCTCACCTCAACCGCGAGGGAAAGGTATGGCTATATGTGCATAAAGCTGAAGAACTTAAAATATGAATTCCTAAAATAGTTCCTAATAAAAAAAACACTTTTATTAAATAAATAAATTTAATTATTTGCGGGATTCTGTGGCATATCCATGTTCAGATAACGATCACGAAATCCCGGAAATGGCACTAACTACGCCGATCACTAATTATTACTGCCTTCTTCTACAGTGGCTTTATAGTACGTAGTAATGCTTTAGAAACAGTACTAGTGGATTACGCGGCCAACTGAAACTTGTTTTCCACAAGATTCAAATGCCTACAGGTCATATGATATACAAAGTTTGTTTAAAAATATTGCATGTCGCAAACTGGTAGGCGCTTGTGAGTGGCAACCCTAAGTTAAAATTTTGAAATTCAGTATTTCCGTTATCGTGTGTCTGTCGCATCTGTTTTTTTTTTATTATAGTAGCTATTTATGTAATTAACATATACGTTCCGAAAAAAAATGCGACCATGTAGAAAATTACGAGAAAAAAAATTATAATGAAATCATAGAAAAAGTAACTTTTTGCCTAGAACAGCGAAATATTTTAAGTTTTTATGGATTTGAAGGTTTATATGGTATACTAACTATCACACCATGTAATATTTATTGAAAAACCAATAAAAAGAAAGGAGATAATGTGTTTCTATGGTTTCTATGGAATTTTCTCGATTTTCTGAATTTCTCTAAAACTATGACAGATACAGCAATGGGAGTTTTAACAGGAGTTTTGTGTAAATATAAGTTTTCAAAAAAACACATATAACTAGGGTGTCCGCAACTAAGGTCAAATCTCACACTGTGGTGTGCTATGTGACTGACATAGCCTATTTTTGCTGTGAATGTACGGCAACACTCACAGCATGACATGCTGTAGTTAAATAACTCTGTTAAAAAATACAAACCTTAGAAATCCGAAGTATTTGAAGATTAACCAGAAGTATACAGAAACTTGCATTATTATCATATATGGTACAGCAAAAGCAGAAAAGTACGCAAACGACAAATAATCTGGAGCATCAGGGAACTGCCTGAAAATTAACTCAAAATACTAAGTGCAAAGACAATGCGTGAGCGGACCCAAATTTTGTAGCATTATAAACTATGTCGGTACGAGTTGCCCTTGTGGAGGAGTTTAATTTATACCAACTTAGTTTCTGGTACATTCCTGGAAAAAAATATTTATTTATTACGAAAATCATTTCATCTTTCAACAAAAAAAAACCCAAGTGAATTTAGGCATACTGTCTTATTAAAGGACGAATTAAACTACTCCATGAGGTCAACAAAAAACAACATAGTTCATAATGCTAGAGTGCATTGGGTACGGTACCCATACAAAATTACCCATTCTCCTTTGAGGATCATAACTACGCTTCTCTCATAATCCGGTAGTTGACTGTTAGTCATTTGAGTTAATTTTTATTTAGTATTTTGTTCTAAAAACGTTTTAAAATTTTGTACGATGACGTCATTGTTCAAAATAGTTTGCATACTAATTAGGAAATACTTATAAATTAAAAATTTTATGAAAATTAAAGTTATTACGTTTTTCGTCAATTCCAATTAATGAGCTATTTAGTCAATAATATTTCGTAATTTGCTTTTCAATGCAGTCAACTGCCGTATTAAAGAACTACAGTACGGAAAAAATACAAGGAAAATGTGATATACATTTCATCTATTGTGATTTATATGCAACTGCTTTTTATTCCATATAAGTTTTTCATCCTCTTACACATCTATACGTATTTATAAATGTGGGATATAACTTACGTCACAAACAATCCTCTGAACACTAAATTGGTTCCGGTTCCCACTAAAGTCCCAATGCCACCTACAAAAAGTACAGTATTATAATATTAAATGTTTATTAATAAATAATAATTAAATAACAAAATGTGCAAAGGCGCTAGCAGCGATTTCTTCCAGGCAACCTTTAGGAAGTGATAGAAAAAGTAGAAAAAGATCCGGGTGGCTGCAATTCTAAAAACAACAACATGTAATCGATGATTATAAATGTAATATACATACACATCATAAACAAAATAATAATTCTATTAATAATTCTTTATTGATTTACCAGTTAATACACTATGCTTATATTAAGTTGAATTACCTGATCGCCCAACTAGTTAGATAACTGTGTGATGGCAGTCAGGTCCTTCCCACAAAAGGTGATCAAAACAATAGATTAAACGGTAAGTATTAAGTTAGAAGACATCGCATCTTATCTTAACAAAATAATGAGTAATACATAATATAAATTCAATAGATACATATATATATATACACACATACATACATACATTTATATATATAAATAAATACTAAACGCAAAGAATAGTGAACAGTGGTTTTTAGTATTTACAAATTTTAAAGTAATGGTCTCTAAGTTTATTTTTAAATGAGAATAGCGACTCTACTGTACGAATGGATGCGGGTAGAAGGTTCCACAGACGCACAGACTGGGCCTTAAAAGATTTATGAAGAAAGTTAGAGTGACCCGAAGGAAACGCCAAAAGAACCTTATTGTACGACCGAGGTTGACGGCCATGGACAGTTAATAGCAACAGGAAGAAATTAGTATTTTTTTATTTTTTATTTAATGCGATAATACTAACTTAACTAGTACATTGTTATTTACTATTATTTATTTATTCAGTTATTACAAAAACATAGTAATTTTAAAATATAAGGGTATTGTTAAAGTACTACCATGAAGGTATTTGGACATAATTGCATTCCTAGCTTCTCTAGCTAGAATATAATATGATCATAGTTTAGGGTTACCGCTATAATCACTTGGGCGTTTAACTTAACAGTGTTCGAACAATGTCTGATACTGTTTCGTGAGGCTAAATGTGGTTGTGAAAAATGAAAAAATCATCTACCAATTTCAAGCGACTTACAATAAACAACATGCAGTACTGATTCTAGCCACCAAGCTATTTCCTGTGACGGCTGAAAATATGCGTCAATCATAATAAGCGTATTTATAAGCAAAATTTTGTAGTCAGCTCCTTTCCAACAGAATAAGTATTTTTTATTTCAACACTAGCCTTTGCCCGCGGCTCCACCCACGTGAATGTCGCTTTATGGCAGTGGTTCCCAACCTTTTCTTGACCAGGGACCACTTTGAAATATTAACATGCATAAACAGTATTATTTTAATTGAAAAAATATCATTTTAGTAGAAATGAATTAAATAAGTTTTGAATCAGTGTGATTTTTGACCTCGTATCTTCTTTACAAGTTCGGTAATTTTAGGGCTAATGTTATTTCTCAAATCTTCACGCAAATCATCACATAGGCGGTTATCACATTGCACTGGAAACCGCTCCGGTGTGCGGCGCTGCGGTTTTTATTTTACCCGCTTACTTTCAATCGATACCTGGCCTTGTTTTTAATTGCCAACAAAGCAGAAAACCCTTGTTCGCATAAATAAGTAGAAAGCCAAGGACAGCGCAAGGCGATTTCTCGAATTTTGGTTTAAGGAATCGCTTTTTTACACCAAAACTTCAATTCTAATGCGTCCTTAGAGTTTCTATATTTTTTTCATTTAATTCAATGAGTTCTTCGTGGATTTCTTCTGTTACTTCACCAGCATCCGCGCTAAAAGAGTTGAGAATCAGTTTTTGATCAACTTTAGCTTCTGTTTCGTTATATTGTAGGAAGTAACTATTGAATTCATCAATCAACATTTATAGATGTTTTCTTGTATGCTTACCTTACTCGCGTAATACTTTTTGTCCTCCAAAAGTTTTTTTTTAATATCGTGAAAGCAGAATATTTGTTTTAAATCGTTTGCGGACCATATTTTGGCTCCTGCGGACCACTGGTGGTCCGCGGACCACTGGTTGGGAACCACTGCTTTATGGTTATGACTGTCTCTGAGGGAGCGCAGTGCGTGAGCTGCAAGTGGCTTGCAAGCGTGGAACTGAGGTTTTCGAAATGAAACTGGTCCCAAGTTGTTCCCATAACCTCCTTGTGAAGTTTCAATGAAATTAGTTAAGTTATAGCAATAAATAGTTTTGCTTCTTTTGGGATTCCCGGTGTGATTCCCGAGGGAAATCGATATTCTTAATAAAATGTAGCCCGAAGTGACATACTTCCTAGTTCCTACCCCGTCAACTATATCTGTGCAAAAATCAGGTCGATCCCTCGGTCGTTGCAAACTGAAAGACGTACAAACACATTTTCGTTTCTCCCGTTTTTAAGTAGTGATCCTACGGGAACCATGCATTTTTCCGAACTAAAAAGTAGCCTGTATGTTAATTCAGCACTTGATCTATCTACCTACCAAATTTCTTGCAAATCCGTTCAGTAGTTCTGGCATGAAACATACAAACATCCATACTTTCGCATTTATAATATTAGTGAGACTTAAACTTCAGTATATTATGCGTTTAGGACGTAGGAAATTGCTAGTAAAACTCGTTAAAACATACTTAAACATCAGTATAGTATGCGTTTAGGACTCAGAAGAATGTCAGTAATAGTCCTCATAACATTCTTAACCTACAGTACGGTATGGGTTTAGGACTCAGGAGATTGCTAGTAATACTCCATATAACAAACTTAAACTTCAGTATATGCGTTTAGGGCTTGGCAGATTGTTAGTAAAACTCATAATAACATACTTAAACTACAGTATAGTATGCGTTTAGGGCTCAGGAGACTGTTAATAACACTCCATAAAACAAACTCAATCTTCAGTATAGTAAGGGTTTAGGACTCAGGAGATTATTAGTAACACTCCTTATAACATACTTAAACTACAGTATAGTATGCGTTTAGGACTCAGGAGATTGCTAATAACACTCCTTAAAACATACTCAATCTTCAGTATACTATGCGTTTAGGACTCAGGAGATTGTTAGTAACACTCCTTATAACATACTTAAACTACAGTATAGTATGCGTTTAGGGCTCAGGAGATTTTTAGAAAAACTCATTATTACATACTTAAATTACAGTATAGTATGCGTTTAGGACTCATGAGATTGTTAGTAACACTCCTTATAACATACTTAAACTACAGTATAACATGTGTTCAGGCCTCAGAAGATTGTTAGTGATACTCCTTATAACATATTTAAACAACAGTATAGTATGCGTTTAGGACTCAGGAGATCGTTAGTAACACTCCTCATAACATACTTAAACCACAGTATAGTATGCGTATAGGACTCAGGAGCTCGTTAGTAACACTCCTTATAACATACTTAAACTACAGTATAGTATGAGTTTAGGACTCCTGAGATCGTTAGTAACACTCCTTATAACATACTTAAACTACAGTATAGTGTGAGCTTAGGACTCAGGAGATTGCTAGTAACACTCCGTATAACATACTTAAACCTCAGTATAGTATGCGTTTAGGATGCAGGGGATTGCTAGTAACTCCTTATAACATACTTAAACTGCAGTAAAGTATGCGTTTATGACGCAGGAGATTGCTAGTAATACTCCTTATAACATACTTAAACTTCAGTATAGTATGCGTTTAGGACTCAGGAGATTGTTAGTAACACTCCTTCTAACATACTTAAACTACAGTACAGTATGTGTTTAGGATGCAGGAGATTGCTAGTAGCATTCCTTATAACATACTTAAACTTCAGTATAGTATGCGTTTAGGACTCAGGAGATTGTTTGTAACACTCCTTATAATATACTTAAACTTCAGTATAGTATGCGTTTAGGTCTCAGGAGATTGTTAGTAATACTCCTTATAACATACTTAAACTACAGGATAGTATGCGTTTAGAATTCAGGAGATTGCTAGTAACACTCCTTATAACATAATTAAACCTCAGTATAGTATGTGTTTAGGATGCAGGAGAATGCTAGTTACACTCCTTATAATACACTTAAACTTCAGTATAGTATGCGTTTAGGACTCAGGAGATTGTTAGTAACACTTCTTATAACATACTTAAATTACAGTATAGTATGAGTTTAGGACTCAGGAGATTGTTAGTGACACTCCTTATAACATACTTAAACTACAGTATAGTATGCGTTTAGGGCTCATGATAATTTTAGTAAAACTCATTATAACATACTTAATCTACAGTATAGCATGATTATGGTTTTTAGTTAAACTCCTTATAACATACTTAAATCTCAGTATAGTATGTGTTTAGGATGCAGGAGAATGCTAGTCACACTCCTTAAAATATACTTAAACTTCAATATAGTATGCGTTTAGGGCTCAAGGGATTTCTATTAACACTCCTTATAACATACTCAATCTTCAGTATAGTATGCGTTTAGGACTCAGGAGATTGTTAGTAACACTCAATATAACATACTTAAACTACAGTATAAGTCTTAAGATAGCGCCATCTAGTGACAAAGTGGAAATTTTGAGTTTTTAATCATTCCTACGGGAACCCTTAAGTTTTCCGGGATAAAAAGTATCCTATGTTTTATCCGAGTGCTTTATCTATTTACCTAATAATTTTCATCCAAATCCGTTCAGTAGTTTCAGCGTGAAAGCATAACAAACACACAAACTGACAAACAAACAAACATCCATACTTTCGCATTTATAATATTAATAAGTGATAAGTGAATAAGTGATAAGTGAGATAGAAAACGATTCAATTTTGAGGTTCGGTTTTTATATTATGATAGTCCATAAGCACTCACTGACTTCCCTTAAAAAAATACTTACCTATTGTAGCAGAGTATGTGGCAGCACAAAAGTAGCATGTTGTGATATCACTGGCAAACTTGTTTCCTTCGCTGTCTGTTTCGTAAATTTTCAATAGTCCTCGCTATAATAGAGATGACAAGTGTTAATCACACCCAGACTGGCTCTGTATTTGAATTTCAATTACACAAATTTTTTGCCATCTATTGATACTTTTTAGTACCTGGGCACTTTAATCAAGGAAGACAACCATAATTTTTAGTAAACTTATTTTCGCTGTCTACATATTGAAACTGCAATATAACTTACATCTTCAAAAACTTCCAGGAGTGCAAAGTTGATAGGGACCATCATTGTAGTGGCCGCAGTGTTAGTTATCCACATTGACACGAACATTGTCACAAAGCACATGGCAAACAGCAACCTGAAAGGAGAAGCTGTCAATAGGTAAGATATTATTTTATTCTTTATTGGAAAGTCCTTGGTTCACTTCACTCATATGTATAATGCTGAAAATGTATGCGAGGTAACCAGGAGTCCCCAATTCATTATCTCTATCTCGCAGTACATCGACGCTGTTACACATACTTTGACGGAAGTCGGTGGGTAAGTTGCGGTTATTCTTAGCTATAATGTCTGATGAAAATCAATTCAGCAGTTTTCAATTCATTCGATTTTTGTGGACAAAAATGGGACAGGAATTATATTTTGTTAGAAATCTTCATCACATCTACCTACTAACGATAAAAAGAGTGCTGTGGACATATTTTTTTCTAAAACCAAAATAAAACAGCGAAATTGTCGAATGATTAGTCATCAGAAAAATAAAGGATGATCTGTGAACTGGCTAATGTTCACTATTGTCATCTTATTTGTCTATGGTCCTCGAAAATACATACTTGTAATGAGAGTAACCGATACTCCGGACTGTAGCCAGTGCAAGCCGATGGTGCAGCCCGCATTGCTCCACCGCAGCTGCCAACATCAGACTGCCCAAGAACATTAGGATTGTATCCTGAAATGATACCAAGGTGACAAGTATATTCAATTCAATTAAATTCAATATACTTTATTGCATCATAAGAAAATATAATATTACAAAAACAAACACAAAAGAAAATTGGTGAAAACAATAGGCGACCTTATTGCTAGGTAGCAATTTCTTCCAGGCAACTTTAAGTATAGTTCAGGCCAACTCAGGATTATTGTCAGCTTCCAAGACACGTCGACATAAACGTTGTTAACAACCCATAATGACCCCGCTGCAGGGGCATGGGTCTCATCCTATACCTCGGGGAAGGTTAGGCCATACTCCACACACGAGGGCCATGTCCGGATTGGTGGAGGCTGTGGGGCTAGTGGCTAACCCCAGTGTCAGAAGTTTGAAAGCCGCCTATTAGGCCTCCGACATGGCTTAACGATTGACATCTAGCGATAGCTGCCGGCACCAACGGCTTAATGTGCCTTGCGAAGCACGGAAACGGTCGAGATAAATACCACTTACAGTTAAACCCATCCAGGTTATGACCGTGTCTGTAGTCAGTTAACCTGCGTGAACGACGCGACCACGCAAGCCGCACTGAGCCACGACCGCTTCTTATACGTTAACAAGGGCACGGATGTCTTCTCATTTCCCGGGAAGGTTAGGCCATACTCCACACAGGGGGGCAAGTCCGAATTGGTGGAGGATGTGGGGCTAACAGTAAAATCCATCCAGGTTAAGGCCTTGTCTGTAGTCAGTTAACTTGCGCGATAGGAACGATCACGCAATTTGTACTAAGGCACAACCGCCTATCAACTGCTGAACGTATCATAATGTTATATTGTTATTGCATGAGTTTTAATGTACTTACATTAAAATAACATTTACATGTATCCAACGCACTCATGACCCCAGTTAAAGGGAATATAAGCATGGGTAAGAACGAGGTGACAGGCAACGGTATACATTCTGTTACCCAATATATAGCCATAAGTAAGAGGGTGTACCCGCACCAAGCATAGCCCTGAAAATATAAAGAAAATCTAAATTACACCTACACCTTTGATGATAGGTACTATAATTTCTAGAATTTGGAAATGTAAAGCAATAGTCTGCAATAATTTTAGATCACATTTCAGTATGCAAATTATGGGAAAATAGAATGTGTTTCAACGTTTCTCGAAGTGAGAACTATGTCGCAGTCAAATTGTAAAATTAGCCGCTTTGCAAACAGGCTAGTTTATTTTGTAAACTACTGTCTTAAAACTTTATTTTAATTATCGGGCCCCTTGACAGTTCAACCTGAAGAGAAGACCTTAACAGAAAAGCCATTAGAAGTACCTATACATATCAACATCGAACTAAGTGGAAACGAAGTAGGTACAGTGAGTCTTAGTCCTGCTACATCCACATATACGTATTCGGCAAATGTCTTGGCATCACTAAAGTTCCTAGAACCTTAGGTCCTGGTACAGCCACATATTGCGCGAATACCTTGCCATCACTAAAGTACCTAGACCCTTAGATCCTGGTACATCCACATATTCGGCGAATGCTTTAGCCAAATGACAGAGATATTGTTATAGGTTAAACTGAGGCGTACTTGTACAAACAAGTAGCATTTTCTTTGTCACTCGGGAATTTAGCGAACGAGTGACTATTAACCAGCCTCAGTAACCTAATAGGTTACTGATCAAATTAACATGTAGGTATCTTACTGGTGTTGGTGGCGGTAAAACGATGAAAAGTAATACTAGTGGCGTAATAAAGGCCACCCATCCGCGCCATGACATCAAGAAAAAGTATTTTATTTTTTCGATCCACCGCACAGTTTCATCGCCATCTTCCCTAGAATAATGAATTTTTAATAGTAGGTAATTCCTAAGTATCAGAAAATTTAAAGAGTATATTTTCACAACTTTTGGGATGCTCTTACTCAGTAGTACGAAATAAAGAAAGTTTTCAAATTATCTTTGTCCGGAAGCTCTTCGCGTCCAAAATACCACAGTCTCTCAAGACTTAGGTCAATGACCAGTGTGTGTTGCCAGATGATATGTGGAACTAAGAGACAGTCGCTTACTATGGGGCTCCCTCATAAGATAGCTCAAGCTCACACATAGGGCGAAGGACTTTATTCGTGACAGGTACGTTTAAAAGGTTTGTAAATTTAATTAAGTTTATTTTCTAAAATCACAGTGTAATGAAATTCTAATAAAATATAGGAACTGATATGGTCTAGCTAGAAATTTTTAGAAAAATATACGTACAATTCGGTGGTGTCCTCCATTTTACTTTAGAAAACTATAGAATTGGTTACAATTAACGAAATGAGCACAACGCAACGTTATTCGCGCAAGAAACGAGTTGGTTAAGCAATTGGATATTTAGATGCTATTACTGATATTATCATATTAATAGGTTGGTACTACAATTCACACTAATAAGGTATTTATCAGTATATACAAAAAATCGTTTTTACTAAATTAAATAAATACTTATTTAATTACTTTAGTAAAAACGATTTTTTGTATATACTGATAGACCTTATTAGTGTGAAATGTAGTGTAAAATTAGTGTAAAATAAATACTTATTTAATTACAGAAAAACTAATACATAATATTATCTTTACAGGTTAAACTTAATTGTCACTAGACACTTCTTCGTCTTCTTATCTTGTTGCACGATTTAACCGTCCTATCCACAAGGTACAGGCGGCGGTTGCCTGAACACATTCCGCTATAAGTGTTGTTAACAACCCAAAGGGTTTCCACTGCTGGGACACGGGTCCCTTCCCATAGCTCGGAAACTTAGGCCCTCCTCAACATACGGGGGCCAAGTCTGGATGGTTACTACATTGAAACAAGAAATTCCAGACAAATCTAATTTAAAAAAATTTAATTTATGTAGACCTTCTTCTCCCTATCTTATATTGTGTCATAATTTAGTTGTAATCACTGGGATATGGGACCATTTTGTGACTGTTTGCGACCATCTTCCATCTGTTGTTCTTTGAATATGGCCGGCCCATTTCCAGTTAAGTGTCAATTTACAAAACAAGAAGACGAGGCAGGCCATTCAAAAGATGGAGTGATGACATCCCAGTCGGAGCGCTTTGGACGAGAGTGACAAGAGATAGAGAAAGTTGACAACATTTGGAGGAGGCTTTCACCGCAAAAGGCGACCCTTACGTATAATAGAATAAAAATAAAAAACACGAATATATTTTAAATAAAATAAAACATACTAACAATACAAATAAATAAAAATGAAACTGTTGTTACCTAATGAGGGATAAATAAAGGTTAATTATATATTATTATTATCACTGGGAAAGATAGCAGTTGCTTCCAGCAATAAGACTTTAATCAAACCTATTACGATATAATTATGTTATGAGTCACCACTAGCTGTTTAGTAAAATGCTAGCTAAGAAAGAGCTGGAAATACTCCACAGACAAGCTCTTAAATTAATGAATAAATGAACTGGATGAATGAAAACACTTCATATTCATTGTAAAACATTTTATATCAAGAAAATAAACAGTATGCATATAGAAAAGAAGCAATTCTAGGTGTTCTTATTGGAAATAAGCGATCTCTTTCTGAAAACCTTAACAACAACAAGTAGCTTTATTAGAAACATAGTCTTATCGGTATTATTAAAAAATAACTAAGCAACATATTTATTTTATCCAATTATTTGATAGACTATTTTTCTTCCAAGTTTCATCAACTCACTCAATCAATTTTCTGAAAATTGGTTGAAAATTTACGTGTTGCAGTGTACAAAGCAATCTCGTTAAAATTCTGTGCGTGACTGTACACGGCAACAGGCGAGTCCGATCAAAGCTTTGTCGAGCTTTCGTTTATTTCAGCTTTGGGTGCGCTCAGTCGCCGCCCGCCCTACACGCAGACCGCCCGCACACGGCTGCTTATCGAAACTCGTGGAACGAAGCAACCAGCGAAAATATAATAAATTAACACAAAAATAATAGGTTCAAAAAAAGTGTGGAATGAACATATTAATCGTGTTTGTGCTGTAAATGTGAAACGCTGAATCATGCGTGTAATTGTTGAATGTGCTATATGATCAACTATTGCCCGGGAAAGCTGCTAGATGTCTTACAGGTCAGAATCATAAAATTTTGTTTCTGTACTTTTTTCATATTCACAGGCTAGGTATGTTTCCATCGATTTTTTTGCAGTCTTTCTGATTAGGACTATAATTTCAATATTTAGACGGTGTACTTTATCTATGTTTAAATTTAAACCAGTAATTATATACTTTCCATTACTGAAAGTTTCCCGTCTGTAGCCCTTTCTTTTAACGTATATAGCATGTCATTTTACTCCATTAGCATAGCATTTTTCATTAACAGCAGTACGAATTACTCAAATATTTTTATGATTAATTTAATAAGACATATTCTGGTTTTCGCCGTCAGTGTTTTGGCTGTGCAGAAGAGAATACAAACATTTGATTGTTGTCAGTTATTGTAATTAAAAGAACGTGGAACTAAAATAATGAATACAAGGTAAAACATAGTATCTAATTCAATTTTAGGGTCCGAAGCTCATGCGCAACTCATATCAATACGAGATAAGGCATAAGTAAAATTAGAAATGCATGCTTGCCACTGTTCGTTATCTGCACGATTGAAGCTCTGATTTTGGTGTTTATCAAAGGAACAGCAAACAAAAATTTGTGTTTTGCTTTTGGAAATCTTTGTGCGTTGTATTTCTTGATATTTCAATTTGAAGCTGTAGTGAGAGGTGCACCAAAAGATTAGGCTATAGAATTTTATCAATATTTAAATTGTAATTGCGTTCAGATCTTTTCAGATATTCTATTTAATCCAAAACAAATATCAAAACTTAAATAACTCCAACCTGACTATAGTTTGTTTTGAAAAATTTCTACATTTTAAAATGGAATCGCTTCAGGATTTTTTAAACGATCAATATGTTAGGGACAAAAACAAATTTTCTCAAAAAAACCTCTGATACGACGTTGATTCAGTTGTGATGTTTAAAACGCCAAAGTTTTCATTTGTAATATAGGCATCTGAAGTGCTACTATTAATTAAGCTTTTCAAATGGTGAACTGTATCCTTTAGCATTTGTTGTCACCGAAAACTGATATCTATCTATACATATGAAGCAAAAATAATGACGTACTGACTAACAGACAATGTACAATATGTAACATTAAAAACATATAAACTTGAAATTTCAAACATAAGTTCTTTTGTGGGTGTAAAGAGTATTAAAAAGGATATTTTGAATATCGATCCTTATGTGGAAGAAAAGGGCTATTTTTGTCGGGTAATGGTATTAACCCATATATGCCCAGAACTCTGTCTAAAAGTGGTACCATTAACGCTATTTGATTCGAAAACTAATCAAAAATCGAGATTTTTTTCTAGGTCACCATTTGATTTCATTTTCTTCGGGAAGTGCCTCCTAACGTCATATTTATCAAAAATAAGGTCCATTTTTTTAAATTCAATATGGTGTTTTTACTAACTTATATTATTTGTCGGATAATGAATCAATGCAAGTTGAGACTTAATTTCGAATCGCAAAAATCATGGCACCTTCAGAAAAAAGTAAGTAATTATACAAATCTACTGAAATTAAGAAGTCATGTGTGTTTCAGGTTAAAGTTAGATAAGTTTAGAGTGTGTTTGTGTAATTTCAGAAAGAAAATTGTTTTATTTTGATACCTAAAATTACCTCATTTCTTTGTTGATTCGAAAACGATACATCGGGAATATATGATGCATTCATTATGCTGTTATGTTCTAGTACTTTACTTACTCTCTTGTGATATAGGCAAAAGATCTATCATCATAGCGCCAGCATTGCCGATTATTACATAATACTTTCGCTTCTGTTACTAAAATCTTTATCTTCTTTACATAATGCTCTTCAGAGAACTAAGGTTCTCTTTTCGATACCGTTTTGAGTAATATACTTATTTGTTCTTCATACGTTATCCTTGGTCTACCTAGATATTTTACTACATATACATCACACTCAATATTTAATTTGGATTTCGGATATAGCATGCCGTTGAATACAAGTTAATTAAATAAACATTTTTGATTTTTGATTTTTTTGATTTGGGTGAACACAAGTGAAATCGTCCATATTGTGAACGATCTGGATTATGATGATGTAATCTATATTGACCCCCTGGTGATGGATTTGTCTTAGTGATCTCAAACTCTGATTCGGGCGATGAAACAAATGTAGTTACATTTTGAGAAGTTATCGCATAGACAACTTCTGGTACCTTCCGAACTGGTTCTTCAGCCAGTCTGATGAAAGCCAGTTCAAGGAAGATGATCGTCCGCTTTCAGATTACCGACCTAATCAAGACAGAACATCGAAAATGCCCCTATCGAGTTGCAGGCAGCAAGCACTAATAAGTGGTAGACCTGAATGCCCCTATAGAGTTGCAGGCAGCAAGCAATAATAAGTGGTAGACCCGAATGCCCCTATAGAGTTGCAGGCAGCAAGCACTAATAAGTGGTAGACTCGAATGCCCCTATAGAGTTGCAGGCAGCAAGCGCTAATAAGTGGTAGACCCGTAGAGCGAGACTTACGGAGATGATGAGTGGATTGCACCGCCTCCAAGATAGCAAAATAAATATGAGTATCGTTGTTTATTTCTTCACAGTGGTTGTTGTATGAGATCTGCCCCATGTTTCGTTTTCGAACACTTAAAAAAAACATACTTCTCCAATATCGACGGTCATAAAACTAGTCATAACGTTAATAAAGACATATTAGCACAAACATATTCAAAATTTACAACAATTGGAAATCAAAAATAGTTTTGGGCAGATAAGGTATTGATTCGTTTTCGACTCAAGGGGCATATATGGGTTAACGGTTCCGATGACGACATATTTTGCCACATCGATATAATACAATTATATAGTAAATAGATAATTTGCGATCGAACTCAATAATAATTATTAATTAAGCTTTTCTTAAAATAAAACTTACAAAGCCGATATTCGATTAAGTTACAGATAGATGCTTTTCTTTGGTTTTTACTGGGAGAAAAGTTCTCGTAAAAATACATGAAATATCCGGTTTATTTTCAAGCCACTATGTCATGTCATAGTAATCGTTCAGACCTAGTATGTATGCTAATAAAAGTATGACGTAGACTGTAGAGAGCTCCCGCCATCATGTGCGAAATGTCAAACCTATAAACAAAATGACTAACGGCCCAGATGATATCAGAAGCTTTTAACATCGGCACCGCATCGGCAGCGCCTTGGCTAACATCCATGATGATCAAAAAATATTAATTATAGGCTTCTAGTTATATGATATTATTATGGCTAGGGACAACAAGTGGATAATCCAAGATGAAGTTTTTAATCAAATGAGTTTTATTTAGTTTTTGTAGGAGCTTATAACTGGATTGATTTTAACATTTTTCGTCACGAAATTTTCGTGTCTTGTAAAACTAATGCCATCATCATACCATGTAAACAATCTTGTACATTTTTAAACTTGGGCCCATTTAAATCCAAACTCAATCCTTCATATAAATTAATAACTCAGGCGATAGCGAATGTTTGTCTTTATTTTGGTTAGTTTTAGCAGTTTCCCATACAGTTTGTTCAAACGATATACCAAGTATTTCCTTATCTTTTTTCCAAGTGAGAGAACCGAATGATGACTATTAAGAAAGTGTCACTAAAGGTGTCACGTGTAGAGGATAAAATATTATCCAGGGGAGGTAAGAATAGAATAGAAAATCATTTATTCCAATCCCACACAGTCATACAAAGTACATTCCAAAGATCTAAATTAAATAAACATATAAAATTAGCACTACAAACACTACAAATTAATGTACTTTTATAAATAAAAAATATAAACTTAAAAATAAGGTGGGCAAAGAAAATGACCTAACTCAGCTTGGGAGCTGCAAGCCTTATGGAGACCACAGCGCTAGTAATTCTGAGGCCACTGTTAATAAGTAAATGCATGCACCAATGTTAAAAAAGCGATATGAGAACTATAAGAAAGAATTAGAGATCAGGCTTTTATGTATGAAACTTTATACATTAGTGTGGAGGGAAAAACAACAAAAGAGGAAAATACGTAATAATAAATACTTTTACCTATAATAATAAATAGATAATAATAAGCAATCAAGTGTTATCAAAAACTATGTAAGTGTAAAATATCAGAATATAAAAGCGCTGTTAAAATTTAAAACAGATTAAAGTAAATGACGGGTTTTTACTTTTTGGTAGCTTGGGATAAATAAATGTCGATTCTAAATAATCAGCCAAAAGACATCCACTGCTGAAAAAAGGCCTCCCCCCTTCTAACTAGTATTTGATCACACCTTGTTAACAAACTTGAAAATTTTTAAACTTGAGTCCATCACAAAATCCAATTCCGCAAAGATTATTAAACCATTATATGTGAAAGATGCTCCTTTCCATGATTGGATTTTGGGATGGACTGGAGTTTAAAAAAAACAAGGTTGTTTTGGTAACTTTTGTTACAATTGTTAGTATTTTTTGGATATTGTGTACTCTAAAAAAGACCAACTTATCTTAAAATGCACCCCTCTTTTCTGACCCGATTCAATGTAACTAGAATCTTAATGGCAATATAATATTATGTTTTCGGCCGATGAACTGTAATGTCGCACTCTTAATAAAACAACGACCGAATTCAAAATTTGGCAAAATGATTTTTGATAAAAACTAGAGATGCGCCGAGTACAAGTTTTACCGAGTAACCGAGTACCGAGTACCGAGTATTACTCGGTTTAAAGTTTGCCAAACCGAGTACTCGGCCGAGTTACTCGGTTCAGTTAATACATATAATTGACAATTTGTTTTTACATAAAATCTCATTTAATTAGCAAACTAAATTACAATATTACATATAGTCAATTATTAATATGAAAATCCACCATAAGGCTTCTTTAGACGAAGAGTCCACCCTTAGACGTTCCAGACGCAAAGGTGCCCATCACGCTTGCAGCGTTTCCACGCTGAATAACGATAGACAACCTTTGCATCAGGAAGGCCCCAGATAAAACGTTTAACACAAATGACTCATAATATCAGAGATAAAATATCAACCTATATAGGTTTTTCGTCTACAGCAGTGAGTTCTGTCGTAAGAAGTTTTCTCGTTTGGAGTAGCTGCTACAGCAGTTTGGTGTCCTATCCCAATATTACTACGCAGTAAAAACATAATTAAATTTTACAAAAAAAATGAAATGTAGGTCTCCTTGATATCATAGCTCGCTAATGCTCGCTCCTCAGTCGCTCTGTTTTACTTTCAAAAAGAACAAGTTGTTAGAGAGTCCTTGTATTCCTACATTTTAACTTGCCTTTGCTAATTTCAAATATCAATGTCTTAATTGTTGAATCCTTTATAATATTGTATTCTGAAATTTTTGAACAAAGCTTCCACTGCATATATGAATATGATGGTCGTAGATTGTTTGTTATTCATTGTAAATAATAATAGTTCAATTTTAAAATACTGTTCTCTACATAAGCTATAATTCCCTTTGTTTTCTTTAAAAAAAAAACCATTACTTTATTTAATAAACAGGCTTGTTTTCGTTATATCTCAAATTATATTACTTTATTTGAACTCGTAATTTGAACCGAGTAATTCGGCCGAGTACGAGTATTAATAAAAGTGCCGAGTACGCCGAGTACCGAGTACTAAACGAGTACTCGGCGCATCTCTAATAAAAACCGACCTAAAAGAGAGACTCGCGTGGACGAATAAAGACGCAAATACATTTTTACTTTATTGCTTAAGAAAAAGAGGTGTTTTTTTACAGATACTGTAGGCTAGCTCTTTTAGGTCGGTTTTTTTATCAAAACTCATTATGCCAAAATTTTGAATTCGTTCGTTGTTTTATTAAGAGTGCGATGGATAATTGTGTATCTCCGCGATGTCCTCGAAGTTACTAGGTGGATTTGTGTGAAATTTAGTATAACAAAATTTCATTTAAATCTTATTTAGGTTAAATCTATGTGTCTGAAAGTTTAGATAGTCGTTTTAATATTTTTTATAGAAATAGAAACCAACACCTTAAAGTAAGACATTCGTTCTTAAGCTAAAAATAAATGTAGGTGCAGCATAGTGACACTAAAAAGGTCCCCACTCAGCATTAGTCGTAACAGGCAGGTGCTGCTACAACGCTGGTTTTCTGTGGGGCCTTGTTTAATGTGTGTAAGACAGCAAAACTACGGGACACATTTAAAATACAATTAAAATTGCAAGAAGAAATAATAATTTGCGCAGGTATTGAAAGATACAAGCTGATAAAACTAGGCTGTATGTATGTATGTTATAACATAATAGGTACTTACTGTAGACAACATTAAGACAACGAGAAAGCGACTGAAATAGTTACGAGCGTGCGTGAGTGCGTGTGAGTGTGTGTGTGAGTGTGTGTGTGTGTGTGTTTGTGTGTGTGTGTGTGTGTGTGTGTGTGTGTGTGTGTGTGTGTGTAAGAATGTGAATCTGTGTTTGTTTGTGTGTGAAACTTCTAGCCCTACGATCAGAAGATCTTGGGATCGGTACTAAAAGAAAAAGTTAACTAAAACCTACCACTAAGAAGAGTCACACACAGCATTATATTTGTGACTTTTGAATATGTAAAAGGTGAGCCCTGAGCTGACCTTTAAACGAACCTATAGTACTACAATGATTGGCGGTGGGAGATTATTCCAGCACTTCGTGGCAGAATATCGAAAACTGCCACGAAATGCAGCCGCACTGTGTCTTGGGCAAACAAGACGAGTCGCGAACCTTACTTCCCTTCGAGAAAATTCAAGTTTTTCAAACAAATAACGTGGCTGTTGGGTTTTAATGACTCCGAAAAGCAGAACTGCAAAATGTAGGGAACGTCGAGCCTCCATCTTCATAAGATTACTACGATTTAGATATGGTGTGATATGCGATCTTGGGGGCACCGGGAAGCAAAATCGAGCGCACGCATTTTGCACTCGTTGAATTAGTGCTTTTTTTGTTTTAAGCGGAGTGTAAAAAGAGCACTGCATGCATACTCGTTGATGTATTTTATATTGTCGAGATATTTCAATGGATGTGCTCAAGAATTTTGTCGAATACTGTTTTTCGTCCTTTTGTTAACTCTCATGCTACACGCTTTGGTTCGTGGTAAGTGTGGCAGGGAATTGGGTTTAAAAATAAAATAAATCAATAAATAATTAGTAAAACGAAAAAAATATTAAATACAAATTAAAAAGCGACTTCGAAGGGACGGATATACCTACTAAATGTTAGTAAAAGTCCAATAAATAAGCAAAAGTGTTTGAAAATACTTTTGATTATTATTGGATTTTCGGTAATACTACTTTTTGGTAGTATACAGGGGTAAGGGACAGGTTTCAGAAAACTTCAAAAAAATTCTTGTGGAAAGTTGTTCAGTTTCGTCTACTGAGCAAGTCCTTAAAGTTTTCGGAAACCTTTCCCTTACACCCTGTATAGTATCGTCTGTCAACCAGTCTAGCTCCGTAACTAAAGTCTGTAGTTGTAGTAGGCAGTGCAGGTGTCAATGAATTTTTGCGTTGAGGTGCTAAGTGTATTCCTGTACCTCTAAAATTCATTGAAGATTAATCATAACGCGAAAGGAACATTATGTACCTATTATATAGATAACTACCTATTACTTCACCGACGGAGGGCGGCGCCGCCAAGGGTCCCTCCACTTCGCCTCTGGCTGAGATGGCAAACAAAGTGACAGCACACATAATCACGATAAGCGCCCTCAGAGTGAGATTAGAAGGCTTTCTCGGCAAACAATGTACTCGTCGCTGCCTTACTAAGAGAATTCACCATCCCTTAATACTTAAGGGGAAGTGCACTCAATCAGAGAAGGTCGATGCATGATAATATAATATCGACCGTAACGCCACTCATTTTAAGTTCAGATCAGTGCGAGTACCATCGCGGCAGTTACGTCAAGGCCGAACGCAAAATTCTCGAGATTTCGATGTTTTTATTACTTCTCTTGGATTTCAAATAAGTAAAAAAAAAATCCTTTCAAGTTAAACTGAAGGTATTAAAATAGCCGATTTTTGGGTGTTGGTTAAAACATAAACAAATATTTTGTTTCCGAGCGAAATTGCAATTAATACAAAAAACAGGGTTTACAGGATATATTTTTTTCATCATAGTTTTTGTAATTTTTATGATTCTGTTTAAGACAATTTGTTTTTTATTGTTTCAAGTATGTTATATATTTTTTCCATGGTGATAGCTTTAAGCACTATTTCAAGAATTTGAATTGAAAATTACGATTTGGCGATACTTAAGGCCTTAAGGAGTCTGATATCTAGATAGATATATACATATTCTTATGTAGATGCCATACTTTTTAAATCTATAAGCCCTTGCCATTATCTCACGTGGTGGTAAGCGATGATGATGCCGAAGATGGAAGTGGGCTTACCAATATTCCTCAACGCAATGGGCAACTGGCTATCTTATCTCCATGCCGGAACACATCAATTCTATTAAAATTAATATTTGGCGGCAAGACTTATAAAATTTGGTGGTAGCTTCCGTTAAACCGAGTCCTGCAAAGTTTGACCCTGCTTTGAATCGAATCCGCAACCACCTGATGTAAAGCAAAAAGACTAGCCACTAGACAATGGAGGCGATTAAATATCGATAACCTATTTATGATTATTGATAAAATATTAGTATTTCGATAATTATTAGCGTTATGATACCACGTTGCGGGGAATAGGACGGGATTTCTTATACACAAAGAAACAGAGATAGGCATTAACCCCAACCTAATCCGGAAATCTTCATAAGCAGTTTAAGACCCTAACGATAACTAATTATAGGTACTTTCATCTTATAATTACTTATTCTATCGATATTCGGGTTGTGGCGGAATACCAGTGTATTGCTGAAAAGGGCAAACCACACACTGAGTCACGGCACTTTTGCACTACTGCAGCATACACATACTCTTAAGTATTGTTTATTTATTTGTTTGTTTATTTTTTATTTTGCAGAGTTGTGTGACATTTCTGTATTGATGTTATAATATTATGTATGTTTTGTACGGAAGATATCAATCCTTGGGGGATGCTACTGTCCAGCTGTGGACGTCTGTTGGCTGATATGAATTTTTTGTACCAGTTTTGGTTGGAGAGTCCAAAAATGTTTGATGTCAATATAAAAAGTGGTAGAATCGCATAGAAAATGACTCGTTTGATCCCATTTGACGTAGACATGTTCACATCTGCCTATAAACATGACTTGTGCTTATTTCATATCCACTATGAATCAATTTGTTAAAATGTTATATTTATCGACGACAAACTCTATATGGAACGGTAGTACCATATCATCCTCATAACATATCTGTCGTTTATACTTCCTGTAAAACATTGTATCTATAAATAGCCGTTCGGCTACTACCTATAATATGAGGCGTAAAATTAGACGTCTTGTATGATCATTATTAAAAAGTGTTGTCAGTCTAAATAGACTATTTAAAAACATGGTTTGTTCGTTTAGACAGAATAATTGGTGTTACTATGAGGAGCAAAAGCTCTTTCAGAATGCACTTCTCGTCAAATATTGTGCCGAACGCGAATAGTAAGTTAGAAGAAGCAGTAAGTTATTCTATAGATACTTACATGATTATTTTTTATCGCTAGAAACATTTTTAAAACACATTACTGTATACAGAATGAAATTGAAATCGTGGAACAAATTTTAACTGTGGTTTTTGCTAATGGAACTGAACAACTTTCTCTAAGAAACCAATTCAATCGGAACAAAAAAATAATGGCCTCTTCATACTAATCGATGACCTTGGTAGCCAACTTTCTATGGAAAGTCCTAATTTTTTTTATCCCGATTGAATTGGTTTCTTAGAGAAAGTTGTTCAGTTCCATGAGTAGAAACCACAGTTAAAATTTGTTTCACTATTTCAATTTCATCCTGTATTTCATTACACGAATTGCACTAAAAGCCAA
The DNA here is from genome assembly GCA_958295455.1 of Coleophora deauratella. Classification (NCBI taxonomy): domain Eukaryota; kingdom Metazoa; phylum Arthropoda; class Insecta; order Lepidoptera; family Coleophoridae; genus Coleophora; species Coleophora deauratella. The sequence goes on along the minus strand of OY282397.1, from coordinate 11,849,221 downwards.
TACTGGTTGATTTGTGACTAATTCCAGTAAAACTTGAGGGAATCGAGGTGTTAATTATATTGTGCATACAAGATACCCATACTTTATGTTCATATACGATCACGCGCGCTCTAGATCCTCATTCAAGCACGTAAATTATTAAATAATAAAATTTCATTTAAATATTATTCCTCGTTGTGTTTATGTGCAGTAGCAGAATCAGGACATGTGTGTCCTTGTGGTTCTACCAGTAGATAAATTAAGTAGGAGCACGAGGGTGGAGATAAAATATAAAATGATACAGTTACGACGAGAGACTTCAGAATAAGAAGCAATAAGTAAAAAAAAGAAGTCGAAACTGAATAACTTTCCCAAAGGAAATTATGGTCAACTATATTCTCAAAAAAATCTTTCCGTAGAAGTAGTAGTAGCTCAGTGTACCTTGCGTGGCCATGTCGATCACGCAAGTTAACTGACTACAGACACGGTCGACCGTTTCGCAAGGTTCGTTAAGCTGTTGGTTCCGGTTGCTATCACAAAATTTCAGTCGTTAAGCCTTGGTTTTAAAACTTCTGTCATTCGGCCACTAGCTCCACAACACCATCAACCCAGACTAACAATAAATATTTTTATTTATTTATTTTCCATCCTAGGCAATAAAGTGTCTTCAAGATCGTAAAATATATAATTTACTTTTAACTAAGCTAAATAAAACGTACCGCAGTAAAAACGCATCAGAGCAGTAATTATATGCGATTACAGATTTAGTATGGCGTTGAAACGGGCCGACGACGCCATGCTTTGCTATTAGCATGAACTCGTAAACGGTTGTGACGTCATACTCCAAGTAGGCCATCTGACGATATTTCCTACAGCTATTTACAAGACTAGTGAAGCACCCGCGACTTCGTACGCGTGGAGTCCGGATATAAACAACCCGTCAAACCTGTTTTAAATTCAATTTCCCATGTGAACTTTTCATACTTCATTTTATACATATACGAATAGTGCAGTAGAAGTAACGCTCATAAAAACAACTAATTACCGATGAGGAAGAAATCTTTATGAGTGGCAACCGCGGGCCCCCATCTAATGGACTTAAGTTTCATGAGAGGCTTGCCGGAAGCCGCTGGATGGTTGCGTCTTAGAACCGATATGTAAGTCTATGAGGAGACCTTGTTCAGCTGTGGATATCGTGAGGTGAAAGATTTTCTACAGGAAGAGCACGATATGCGCACGGCTGACGGCCTTACAAAAAAAAACAGATCGTGCCAATTCGCTTCGAAAGGCACGTTAACCCGATGGTGCCTGTCGCAATCACTAGATGGCAGTCGTTAAGCTTTGTCAGATGCCATATAGGCGGCTTGAAAACTTCTGACACTAGGATTGGCCACTAGCCCCACAACCTCCACCAATTCGGCCATCGTCCCCGTGTGTGCAGTATTGTCTTACCTTCCTAAGCTCTTTCAAGAGACCCGTACCCCAGCAGTACAGATGCTAACATATATCCCAACTAGCAAAGCGTGGTGATATATCAGAGATAGAAACGTTATCAACACGAAATGGCCCCAGTTTTAATACCATTTGGTGATAGAAGGGTATATTTTGTGATATATCGGTGAAATATTAAGAGTTAGTGACGCCAGCCACTTGCTTTTATATCACTCTTATAACACTATTTGGTGTTAATCGACCCCCTTTTATCGCTACTTTGTTAGTTGGGTCCCTTTTTAACCGACTTCAAAAAAAAGGAGGAGGTTCTCAATTCGTCGGAATCTTTTTTTTTATTTATATTTTTTTATGTATGTTCACCGATTACTCGAAGACGCCTGAACCGATTTGAAAAATTCTTTTTTTGTTTAAAAGGGGATACTTCACAGGTGGTCCCATATAAATTTTATCGAAATCGATTCAGCGGTTTTTGAGAAAATCAACAAAAACATAGCAAAATTGGAGTTGTTGCGATTGAAGTCGGTTGTTCTTAACGTATTCAGCGTGGTCAATTATTACTCATGAACGAATGCACCATTACTGTCAGTAGTCCGCTCTTAATTGATTGTTACTTCTTTTATTCGCAGAAGGACCACGATGGAGGCGGACAAGATGTCGACCGCATCGTCCGTGGGCGCAGAGAGAAGGCCCTTACTCCAAGCCCTGGTCATCGAGAGACGGATCCTCTTTGGGTGCACAGTCCTTGTGGGCCTGTCAACCTTTTTGTGGATAGCTGCGGTGTGCACTGCCAAATGGGTTACTATTGATGGTGGATCTTATGGTAAGTGGTAGATTGATGTCTCATTGTTTTCTTTCGTTCGACTGATTCCGTTATGTTAACGCTTTCGACTTCTCCGCTGAGAGTCGTGGATTCGATCCCATCCAGTGAAAATATTTATACGATAAGCTATTTGATTTGCTCTGCGTCTGGGTCATTTACATATTTAACGAATTTAAACATACTGAAAATCTTTAGTTTCCTTAGTACTTGTGATTTATTCCGGAATATTATTTCAGCTTTGCGTAAATTATCCATACGATTTAAATGAATGATCGGCTCATGAAATAGTCATGGCCTAGCATAGTGACAGACAGCCGAGTGACAGCGGAAAAAATCGCCTTTTTGCCCCTTTTTTTGCCCTCGATTAGCTATCCCTTGCCATCATCTCACCTGATGGTAAGTGATAATGATGCCGAGGACAGAAGCGGGTTTCGACTTGCTTTGAATTTTATTACTTTGGATATTTTGGATATGGTACCCTCAAAACACGAAAGATTCGGAAATGAAACCTTGAGACAAACTTGATTATTTTATAGATTATTTTGTTTACTCATATTTATTTATTTATCCGAAGACAGAGCACGATGGAGTTTGCTTCATCGATAAGAGCAAGTCTAAAAAAGTTAAATATCTGACATATTTTTACATTTAATTTAAACTACGTAAGCCCTTGAAGCCTTTGGTAGTAAGAGTGGAAAATTATAAGGTTGTCCGGAGAAAATTGTCTGCTATAAAATAATTTATAAAAGTTTAGTGATAAGAGACTTTTGAGTATTGAATATTACATAATAACGTGTATTGCCTTTCCTTATTAATACAGCTCTGCCAGCGCTCTAGCAATTTGCTACCAGAAAGATACTTTCCATTTTCGTTTCCCTGTCGAATCTCAGTAACTATTGCATTACGAAGAATGTTCACATCTTTGTAAGCCACACCACCTATAGTTCTGGAAGCAACTGTGGACGCAGCAGCTAAAGTCGAGAGAAAAAGCATATTGAAGCCAACGTTCAGTTTGGTTTTCTTTGATCTAGGCTATCATAGACGTACTACCATGAGATTGAGCATTGTCATCGATTAGCTAAACGGTGTGCTTGCAATCACCATGCCAATATTTTATGAGCTGCTTGAGAAATCAAAGATATCTCTCATGGTGCACAGTTTCATGATCGGCCAGACTTTCGTAATAACTAATCTCTTTGATATCCATTACTAATATCATGATCACTTTAGGTCCGTACCTTTTTGACTTTGCTATTGGACTTGCTGTCTTTTCCTTCTCAACCATTGTTTAGCCTGATATTTTTTGGGTGGACGTTGGAGAGAGACTCACGACTCATCTACGGCAACAGTACGTCAGAGGTGGTTAGTTTGCTGCTTGTAATACTGCAAATTGAATTTGGAGTACTCTACACGTGTTTCCAAGTGGACTGGAGCAAGTTCATTTGGAACCCATTTTTTATTGATTTTGCACATTTCCAGTTTTTCAGTAACTATTTCGTGACAAGTTGAAAACAACTTGACAATCTAGGAATCCCTAAAAAGGGATTCCTAGATTAGCCGACAGGCTTCAACATCTTGTTTGGTTGAATACTTCCTTCGCTACTTCAACTCGTTTTTGTGTTTGAAGGCCAGTACTGAAGTGTCCCACCACAATGGTCTCGAAATTTATATATTTTTTTTGTTCTTTGAACTATTGATACCGCGTTTAAACCGTAGAATTATCGAGCACTTTTTTTCCTATCACTTTGTGCATTTGTCGATAAGCTTCAGCTGCAGAATGTCCCTGAGCAAATAAAAACTTGATGACGACCCGTTGGTCATACAGGTCAATTTAAAAAATATATTGTGAATATTCCTCATTGAGCCATTACGGGACGATGCCTGCAGCGTATAAAAATTAATGAACTACTCTACATAATGCACTAGTGTCATGCGCACAAAATCTAACAAACATGTATAAACTTGTTTTTAAAGAGCGGACAGTTTTGGTCGGACATCCTCATAAAATTAATTATTGGTTAAAATTCACATTTTGTATAAAGCTTGCTTTGCGTTTGCCAATAAATAAATCTATAAAATATTTAATTTAAATTCAAATTAATTAGTACTTTACTATAATATTATATTATCCATAGTGAAAAGCTAGTTAGCCTTAAAATTTATTACAATTAACAAACGACATGAAGCATCTTAATGGTTGTAGAAAATTAATTAGCAAACGCGTGGCATTCAGGTCAATAGCCGACGGTCTATTTCTGTATAGGCCCACCAACGGAAATCAATCGGGTGTATTTTAGCTGCATCCACAAAAAATCATCGGCCCCATTCACTATCACCAATTAGTCTTAAACTTCGACGTAAAAAGAAATAAAAAGTAACATTACACGGAAAAATTGTTGGCACCATCTGACCTGAGCGAACAATAATTCTTTCTCGTACTGATCACGAATGCCAACTATTTGGCGGTAGTCCAAGTCGCGGAGTCATTAACACCTAATGCTTCCACGTCTCACCGTCAAGGTACTTCAAAGTATAATAGTTTTCGTACAATGTAAATGAACCATAAAAATTATTTAATCATGCTTGTTGGACTTATTATATAGTTCGCAACGTCATTCGCAACGACGTACTATACTCCGTTTCAGATAGCAATAGACATAAGAAGGACGAAGAAGCAGAGGTAGTAAACATTCGGCCACAGATTTCAAATGTCGCTATACTGATGAAAATGTATTTCTTTGTGCCACACATATTCTACAAGTAATGGTACTACAGAGAGGAACATTGTATGCGAGTTCTGCAGAGCAACAATCTTCGTGCGGCGGTGGCGACGGCATGGGCCATATTCCTAAAACCTAAAACCTTTTTTTCGTTCTGTCTATTCCTATTTGAAATGGAGTATAGTCCCTAATATATGTACGTACTAACCGTTGTGCTTAAAAGTAAGTAGATAAGTCAGCCTTAGTATTAATTTTTTTCTTTAGTTATGTATTTTTGAATGTTTTTTTAATGTAATAAAATTTTAATGTATTTTTAATGTATTAATTGTAATTAAGAGCTTGCACACAAACAAAATTGTAACTATAATAAGATATAACAAAATGAACTGAAAATATTGTATTTTTACTTACGCTTCTCATCATGAAACTGAACAACTATTCCCAAGCAACAGATAGTTAATAAAAAAAAATGTTGGACCGGTCAATTTATCAAATTGTTAAAATACAGTTTTTTTTTATTGACTATGGGTTAACAACCCATAGTTTTGAAAAAGTTTTAATATAGTTTTAAATTTTTGAAAAAAACTTGTTCAGTTCCATCACTCAAATTTAAATAGTTTCGATTAGGAACTTCGTATTAGGTTGACAAAAAAATTAACATCAAAAAGTGTACAATGCCACCTACTTCGATAGCATAATTTTTATTTGATTCGCTCATTTTGCTAAACCTTATTGTACAATACAGGGTGCTCTAAAATATCTATCAGGGTATAAACTCGGTTGAAATATTCTTCATACAATGTTAGCCAAGTAAGATCGATCAAATTGATCTATTTGAAGAAGACTGAAGAGCTAATCTGTCGATTTTTTTAATATACAGGTGTAATAAAATTGGATTAAAACCAGTTACCTAGTTTCTCAACGTAATAAACAATTTTCTTTTACATCGTTTTGTCTTCTCATCAATTTGAACAGTTGTTCAAGTTGTTCAGTTGTTGAAACGTCTTTTTGATGTTAATTTTTTTGTCAACCTAATACGAAGTTCCTAATCGAAACTATTTAAACAGTTGTTTTTCAGTGTGCAAAAATTCCTCCCAAAAAGCACTCTCCATAGAAATAACTGCGTATCGGCTGATCTATTTGTATGATTTATTTTATTTTAGGATAGTCATATCACACGTCACATGCGTAGATTCTCAAGTTAAACGACACATATTTTCTTAAACCCTGCATATATTAATAATCTCTATACAAAAAATATATTGGTCTTCTAGTTTACTATTATATTCTATGTGGTCTTACGTTGACAAGGCATCGTCGGGTTGAAACGTTCAAAACAAAGAATCTATCTTTTTCTTATTTTTACCATTTGAAAACATTAGCAGCGAGACTTCTGTTCCTTGTTATTGGATTTTAAGTTTTTTTTTTTAGTATTTCAGATTTTGTAGTTATTCATGATGACGATGTGTATGATGGTCGCGTCGCACACGTACGTAAGTGTAAATCTAAATGCCCTACACGTGACCGCGGGTGATGCTAAATGCAACACTAGGCAACCGCCGTCTATACCTTGTAGATAGAACGGTTAAATTTGCCACACGATAAGAAGAATAAGTTATTCAGATTTGTGATATTACAGTTACATCTTACCTTACAAGCAATCATTAATCGAAAAACCTTTTTTATACATTCTCCTTCATTCATTAACGGTTTGTCCTCGTGCAATAAAAACCTCATTATGTTGGTCCCTTTTCTCAGGTACTTACCTGCCAGCCACGAATCGGTGCCTGATGTGGAGCGAGTCGGGAGTCTGGGAAATTTGTCGGACAGTCTTCCAACCATACAGCCTACCTAATGCAAACCAAACAACGAACGGTACCAAGACAGTGCCTACCAATTGCAGAAACATGACCGGGTCCAATATTTTGAGTAAGTCATTTTCTTCTCTTATATTTGGCATTAAATCATCATCAGCCGAAAGACATCCACTGCTGGCAAAGGCCTCCCCCAAGGATTTCCACACCGACCAGTCCTGTGCGGCTAGCATCCAGCGTCTTCCCGCAACCTTCACCCTCGGAGTCGGAGGCCTGCCCACAGTGCGACTTCCGGAAGCGCAAGTCTACGCTGCACTGGCAGACGTTTTCAAGCTTCTAGACTGGAGAGGACTTGGCATTAACATCAATGGCGAGTACGTCACTCACCTTCGATTTGCTGACGATATCGTGATCAAGGCTGAGACCTTGGAGGACCTAGGCGCAATGCTTGATGGACTCAGTAGTCTCCCAACAAGTGGGTCTTAAAATGAACATGGACAAGACAAAAATTATGTCAAACGTACGTGTTACACCCACTCCTCTGAAAGTTGGAGACTATACTCGAAGTTGGGACAAACAATCCAGTTAGGTAGGTCCAACTTCGAGAAAGATATCAATCGTCGAATCCAACTAGGCTGGGCAGAATTCGAGACATGGTCGCTTACTATGGGCCTCATGAGAAGGCTCAAGGTCACCCAAAGGGCGATGGAGCGTGCTATGGTTGGTGTTTCCCTACGTGATCGAATCAGAAATGAGGAAATACGTACGTAGAACTAAAGTTACCGACATAGCTCACAGAATCGCTAGACTAAAGTGGCAGTGGGCGGGGCACATAGCTCGTAGAACAGATGGCCGTTGGGGTAGTAAAGTTCTCGAGTGGCGACCGCGCACCGGAAGACACAGTATTGGCATTAAATATCTGTGATTAAAGATTTAGTCCTGCTTCATATCATCCGAAAGACGTCCACTGCTGAATAAAGGCCTCCCCCAGAGATTGCCACAAAGGCTTCCTGCGGCATCGACCATGCCCAGGAGTAGAATCCTTGCCTACGCTGCGTCTTCAGTTGCGCGGTCGCCCCTCGAGAATTTTCCTATCCCACCGACAATCTGTCCTACGAGCTTTGTGGGTCGCAAAGTTCTGATACCACTGCTTTATAGAGCCTAAAGCACGATTCATCGCCCTTTGTGTAATCTTGAGCCTTCTCATGAGACGTGACCATGCCTGAGTTCCGTATGGCATCACTGGATCACATAATGATTAAAGATCTTAGCCTGATTGACCTAACTTTAATAAGTCAAGAAATGAGGAGGAATATGGAAGATTTTTCAATAAAAATGGTGAGACGCCAATGTCAAGTTTAATGGGCACATGCAGATGTTCCACGTGGCGGTTTGCTGATGGAAATGAGAAGATCTCTCTCTCAAGGTCATCCTCTTCTTATTGCCACTTTAAAAATAATGCTGAAACTTTTCGAAAACGGAAATAAACATAATATTAATTCAAGTGACATATTATCAGTACATAGTCCCGACAACCAACCCCGGTCGTATAATCTGCAATAGCTAATAATTTTAGATACAATGACCATTTTATGCTTTGCTTAAATGCTGGAGCTTTTGCAATAAACTTCATTAATTTCATATAATATTTTGAAAATATATTTCAGCTGGATATTAATATTATGGTAACAGTTTTTAAATCTTACATACGAGTTTATGGCACCACGACAGACAGATCGTACCTAAATATAGATACCTAAATATTTTAAACAAGCCGGCTTATTTTGAAAGAGTTTTGTTTATTTATAAACGGTTTATTTGTATGTAGGAAAAATGTTTATCAATAGCAGCTACTATTTATCATTACTTACTTGTCTGCGAATGAAAAGTCATCTGAAAAAATATAAGCCTTACAAAAATCTTAACAAGCTTAAGCAGGCGCTCTGGGATTCGTTTTTCACATTAACTTATACAAATCGCACATAAAGCTCTAAATGTTCTCGCAAATCGCGCGATGACTGCGGCAGCGGCTGTGCGGTTTGTTTTTCCCTAGCGCATTCTGTTTTAGCTCACTCTTCTCTCCATTACCGCCCGCTGATTTACTTTAGAGAGCGGTTATTTTCAGTGTTTTCGTTCTGCGTTCAAAAAAATATTACATACATACATACTCAGTTTCATATTTGTAGGTATAGCTGTAGTATCTAGTAGTATACCTAAAGGAAGACTGTCTGTTCTGATTTCTTGTATAGTCTAATGAAAGGCTCATTTAGCAAAGTAGAAAACATCGCCCCCTACGAAGGTTTTCGTAATCTTTACAATCATGGCAGGTTTGTTAAATGAAAACCATCAATGAAATTTTATGATTTTATACATATTTATATTTTATCTTTGAGTTTTCAGTTAGCCATAGTTTAATATCAACAACTCAAATTTAGAAAATAGTTTATTCAGAAAATGTCCAATGACATCCAAATAAGTCTCCTGAAATACGATTGGACAAACTTTTCGTGATGATTTTTGTCTTTGATTCAATATCAGTCCAAAAAGAAAACTTACAAATACGTGATCAGGCTTATTATATTTGGTAATGCAGATATTTAAATTAAGTAAATGTGAAGTTTTTATTGTAATAATGAGCATTTTTATTTTCTTTAGCTTGTTTCGGTAAAATTTACTACAACGAGACATAGCAGGCGTAGTTTTATGGAGAAGATAACACATATTATTCTATTTTGTGTTTTTTACCAGTTTGTGTTCTACAAAATTTTGTTAAATATTTTTGCACTATAAACATCAAGTTTGAACAGAAGTATCACATTTAATTTTTGTACTAAAACATCCACTGATCGCGGTTATCAATTACCAGTAGCGCTCTCGATACTACTCATTACCCTTCCTCCACCCATTTTAAAATGACTTTATTTTTGATTTTGAGCATTGTTTATTTTATGAATATACAACTGTCTAAAAGTCCACAAGAAAGCAGTTTTACTCTTTAGTTTATTTTGTGCCTTGAAGGTGAAACCAAAACAATTAAGGAAGCAGGAGCTAAAAGCAGAACACTTCAACCACGGAAATGGTTTAACACTCAGCACAAAACACTGAAGCACTGCTACTTTGTAAAGAGAATGAGTGAATTAACTTAACTAAATAAAACAACTGAAAACGGACAAACTTAGGTATATTTCAACTTATTTTCGTATAATAAAATAAATAATCTTACGAAGACAAATAGTCTCGTTCAGAATAAAGTTGAAATGATAATGAATAATAACTCAATATTTACACTGAAAACAAATAAATAGATAAAAATTGCAAAAGTAAAAAACTTTTCTTATTTTTTTTAAAACAAATATAATTTAGGCAAAAAATAAGTGCCATGTCTGTGATAACAAAAGTTACAAAGTTACCAAAGTGCAAATTTTAAGTACCTAAACATGAAAACAGCATGTGACTGAGACGGCCTTTAGCTGGAAATAAGTGTATCCTCCAAAGCACTTTTGTTTTGTTCCTCTAAACGACGCTCTTTAGTATCCACTTTCGTATCAAGCAATCTATCTGTAACCGCAACTCGATCGCGTATTATCATTCGTGTAAGATCATTGATTTTGAATGATAGGTAAGTGTCTTGTGCCAAATCACTTTCTGCGTATTGCTTTAAGTCCTTTATGTATAGCCCAGACATGCCGTTCAATTCTGGTGACACTGCGCAATATAAAGGCGTGCTTGCAGCCTGAGCCTGTAATTTAAAAAAAAAACTTGGATTTATGTGACTAGGAGAGTATTGAATATGAATGTGTATGGATTAGTGGGAAGAGGGAGGCCAAAAACATATGGCTGGATTGTGCACAGGATGATATGAGTATAAAAGAAAAAAGCACTTAGATGAGAGTTAGGAGAGATGATTGGTAGAAAAATACATCTTGCGCCAACCACAAATGATTAGAAATAGTGTCCTATATAGATAAATGATGATGATCTTCAATAAATGTCCAGTGTAGAGCATAGACTTCCATCGTATACTTCCACTTGGAATGCTTCTAACCAACAATCGTCCAGCGGTTTCCTGCAAGACTGACTATGATCAAGTCCACCTGACACCTGGTCATTATTAAACCATAGCTTATGACAAATTTTAACAATATCTCTCAGCTCTGGACGTATTTAATAATTTCTGTGCGATGATACAATACAGCATAAATGATCAGGACGTAACTGTGTTCGAAAATGTTATCAAGGAGACAATAAAAACAGGTCTGTCATCCCTTCCCATCATTTCGTAACCCTTAGTGCAGTCTTATTAAGACAGTGAGACCAATATATCATATAACAATACATTTTAATAATGGGCAAAGAAAACGATTAGTTGGCTGTCTAGAAAATATTCAGCGCATGCTAATGCCATGTCTTTGGCGTATAGCCCACGTTGTTGGATCGTTTTACAAAATAGAATTATTAAAATCTCATGACATATTATTTTTCTTAAACCAGAAATACACAAAGTAGCTGTTTGCAAGAATATCTGTTTGCTGGAGCGGTGAATTTAAGCGCAAAATTGTAATTATTTAAACAATGTAACAAAAAATATGCCCACCAGCATGACGTGTATTCAATGCCAATATGAACATTAAGACGAACCTCACACTTTAAGACTCATTAAGCCCTTGGATCTATATAAACTGACTGATACATAACCTAAGAAAATATCCCCCATTTGGACAATTAGGTAAAAGTTGTAATAAGATAGTACGGGTAAATAGTATCACACGATAAAAAGAAGCAGAATAAAAGAAAATCTGAGAAACTTACAATAGTTTTACTTAAAGGACTTGAAACTTTGTAAAGCATCTCGTAGACCCACCAGTTGCGGCACAGTTTTGTCTTTATAAAGGACCCTGGATGAGCACAAAACACACTTTTGCCGGTCTTCATCCATCTGTAGGCTAGATAGTGCATTGAGAGGAGTCCGCAGAGCTTGGAAATGTTGTAAGCTCTGATAGACGTGTACTCGTCTTGAGGGAGAGACAAATGTTCTTCTTGGGGTGCCATTTTTTTATCTAAAGGCCATCTTAGGTTCCTGGATAATAGGTGAAGTTCACGAATTAGTGCATGGTACGTAATACTAAAGACCATTATAAGTATAAGTATTATGACCAAATTTAAAAAATGTACTAAACATAACATAAAACTTTTGTTTTACTTTGATTAGTGTAACAGCTTACCTATGAGATTCCGACGACATAAAAACAACTCTGGCGTTGAACGTAAGAAGCCTCTCAATATTTTGGAGCAAATAGTATTGACTCAAATAGTTTACTTGGAATATTGTCTCCAAGCCATCTTCAGTAAGAGTCCAAGGAAGGCCAAAGACTCCCGCGTTCAAAATTAAAAGGTCAATTTTTCTAAAAAAAATATGTAAAAAAAGTATTATGATGGTTGAAGACAGAAAAAGTATTACCCTTGTTAGAAAACAAATAGCGTGTTTTTTTTCTACTTAAACGTAAATCAACATGTCAAAAATATAAATATTTATATTCTTTTTTGCAATGACAACAATTATTTTTGTGGATTAATGTGACAGTGAAGACGTTTCATTCCAAAATCTGGCACGTATACAATTCTTCAGTAAGAAAATCCATAAAAAATGTCGTCGGTGCATTTAAAGCTCTAGAAAGAAATCGTAACACATACAAATAACAGACAATGTACCAATGAATCAAAATGTACATATCAACTTGATTCAGTTATGAAGGAAAACATCGTGAGGAAACCTGCACATCTGTCTAGTAGACGTGCAAAAAGAGTCATGTTTCACTCTTCCATAGGTTATGCAGACATTAGGTAATCGCTACCTATTCCTTCTGATAACACAATTAATCTGTACCAAACTACAAGAGGAAATGGTATAAAAGTAATATGAAAGAAGTTTTATATTATCGCTCCACTCCTGGAGCGGGGTGCAAGTCTGTGGGTGGGTAATATAAATAAATACCTATTCGTCTACCTAATTGATAAATTCAATCAAACTTCGCGCAAAGTTACTCTATAAGAGATCTTTATTAAGAAAGTTTAGTCACCGGACGGACGCGTAAATGTGTTTTTCGTGCCAGCTCCTGTTATGTGACCCGAATACAAAGACAAGGAACAAAAGCGTATTATCTCGGTCAATTAACTCACCTCCCTTCCTTATTAATGTTGTCAGCGAAATTCTTTACGGACTTCAAAGAAGCTAAATTCGTTTCGTAAATGCTGATGAGGTTTGGTCTCTCGCAGACATTTTTGGTGACCATGTTGGCTTCGTAGCTGTTTCTGCATGCCATCACGACGTCACAGTTGCGCTGGTTGAGACACCTCACCATCTCAAGTCCGATGCCGCTGTTCCCACCAGTGATCAAACACGTCTTCCCTGACAAATCTACGTCTTTGACTATCTGAAAGTTCGGTAAAATAAAAACAATAGAATGAATACATAATTATTCTAAATAGTTAAGCTTTGGAGTCTGACTGGAGTCATTCATTTTAAAAGTTCCATACCGTACCCAAATGGTGCTGATAAAATATATATTACATACACAAAGAAGTTATTGAAATTTTATAATAATAATATCTGGGACAAATCACACACGGTCATCTGGCCCCAAACTAGGATTCCCTGTATCTTGGGAACCAGAGACTGATATACATACACATATACTTTTAAATACATACATATATAGATATAATACACCCAGACTCAGAGCAAACAATTCTGCTCATCACAGAAAAGTTTGCCCTGTGTGGGGATCGAACCCACGACTCTCGGATCAGAGGTCAGGATCGCTAACCACTTAGCCACCGAGTCAGTCAAATTAAACATCTTAATTTTAGAATATTAAATAAATATAATATAATAGGTAATTGTCATTCGGGTTTACGATTGCATAATATGATGCAGAGGCATAAAACCTTCGAAAATATTCTAAGATCTGAGCTTTTCGCTATGTATTCTCCAACATCGGCTCCCCATCCCTAAGGCTACTCTTGACCGAAACCCTATCCTTTGTAATAGTGCCGTTCAGTTGTTCCCCACACCAACAGATATAACATGAAAGATGATTTTATTTTTATTATCTTTGAGAAGGCTTAAAGGTTACATAGTAAAACTCCTTTCAAGACACACTGTATCGATTTTAAAGAAGTATGTATTGAAAATAAAAGCTTCTTAGTATCAGTTGAAGCTGGCACTTTGTATGATGTAATAGTTTTCCTTTGATAGACATTTACAGTATATTTTTGAATGTTTTTGTTTGGAATCCGACTAGAGTAAACATTTTTTTAGAATCTATAAAAGTTTATTTCATACCATTAGCCCAAACACGTTCTAACTACTAACCTCTTCACCGGTAGGTCCATGATAAAATTCCTTGATTTTACGAGAACCCTCAACAGTATGTGCTACTAACTAACCTCTTCACCGGTAGGTCCATGATACAATTCCTTGATTTTCCTCGCAGCCAATGTTCCTCCAGCTACGCAAAGCTGTCCAACTTTCGACAGGGTACTTACAGATTTCTCGCTACTGTGTAACGGTATCGCTGAAATACTAAAGATAAAATTACAGAATCTTTATTTCGGTGTATTAGGTAAAGTCAATGTAACTACAAAGTTTTCAGATGCAGCTAATAACGTTAAAAGTCTTAATACTGTAAGGAAAATTTAAATATTCATTAACAAAATTCAATTACCGACTAACTCGTTGAAGAAACATTGTTAAATAATTCACAGAACAATTATAAATTAGTATTCAAAACTTTACTCTTGTTCGTTTTAATTTATAAATGAAAACTGAATTCGTCAAGTATTCTGACAGATGTCAACAAAAAATAATTCCGACGCAAAAAGTTGTATAAAAAAAAGATTATTATACATGAATAAAATTAAGCAAGCAAGATTAATTTTGATTTCGATGAGCAAACCACGCCACGCTAGCGAGCAGTTAGAGCGTTGCGTGTCACGTACTGTAATAATGGAACACCTATGCGCATATTGCAATAAAAAAGAACATAGGTTCATAATGCGAACTTCGACCAAACCCAAAACTGGGTTATTTACATGTTATTATAATTTAGTACTTACGTATACATAACATTATTTAGGCTATCTATGGGTGCGTCAACACAGGTTCTATCTAAAGAGTCTTTATTATGGGTTCTATCAACATTTACTGCAGAAAATAGTTCTATCTTCATACTTTTATTTTTTATTGTTTCGGAGATATATATGTATAGGGTGACTTTAAATTAGTTCTTGATAGCAAAAGATATGCATGTACTCATGATAACAAACAATTTTTCCTTTCCAATAGTCAAATCGCAAAAAATAATTTGGACTCTTCATACTAATTTGGCCGGTCCGTTGACTGATTTGTATGAAGGGTCCAAAACTTTTTTGAGATTTGACTATGGGTTCTTTAGGGAATGTTGTTTGTTATCACGAGCACATGCATAGCCTTTCGTTTCAAGAACTAATTTAAAATCACCTATATAAGAACTCATTGGTTTCAGTTCCATAAAATGAAATATATCTATGGACATTTTCATTGGCATCGGACATTACTGGACATAGTCATAATATAGTAGACAATCTGATAAACTGGACAATTTAAAGACACTGGATCTAATGGACCGGAATGCCTTCATTGTACAATGTATTATATTCGTATGCCCGTATGATGTAAACTGTATGACTAATTAGACGTCTGTAAAATATGCTTATACCTTTTATTCTGGATCTGTTCACTAATCAATTAAGTAAACCCCACAAGGAAAGTCCCTTAGCGAGCCAGCGTGTGCAAACAGCAGGACGCCGAGAAATGCTTGTCGTGGGCAAAAGCTCTTCGTGGTTCAATGAATACCTAGAATATTATTAGTATGTTATCACTTCTTTCCAAAGTAAAAAAAAAGAATAAGAACCTATATTCAATTATTATAAAATAAGCTGCAACTCTTCGGCCTGGGCATTCTTATCGTAACCCATTTTATGGACAATTCCAAGTTACTAATTCAGGATCTCCATATTTTTTTCACGCCCGTATCAGGCAATTGTAACAGAAATATTTTTAAGAGGATTTTACAGTGGGGTCAACATTTCTTGATGAGTGTTTGGAATTAACGAACAAATAGATACCTAATGCCTGCAGATTTTTTTCTCAATATTAATAATATAATATCGTGACCATGTGTAATTTGTCTTGGACATTTATGTTATCTGTCGCCCTGCTTATTTATGATGGACTACCTAATAGCATAGTATAAATAGTAGGTTATCTTCATACAATGGTACATCGCGCGGCTTGTATGTGTGCGCGCCAGTAGGCACCGCCGTCTACGCACACAAAAGCACAAAATGCCGAGGTGACCGAGGTGAAACGGTTTGGGGCTGCACCGCGGCCGAGTGACGTGACGTGTTAGTCACTTGCCGTCTCTTGACACGACACGACACGACATCGACGCCATCGCGTGTAAAAAAAATGACTGCATCTACAAAGATAAGATAAGAAAAGCGAAAATATTGTTGTGTTTTTGGATGCCTCATCAACAATTATTCAAATCCAGAATTGTCGTTATTCAAGATACCGACTGATCTCTAAAGATAAGAATATGATATTGAACAAACAAAATATTAAAGCCACTTATTCCATTCTTTGGTAACTGACGGAGGAACATTTACATTATACCGACAAGTGGTTAGTAATACCTGCAGATCTCTTAACTGGTGATTCCACTCATGAAACTGAAAAATTTTTGTCTATATAACTTTGCACAAATCACATTTTTTTCTATGCTTTTCATACAAATCGATCAACTTATTGAGCGTAGTTCATAATGAGAAGTCCAAAAGATTATGCAATTTAAGCAAAGTTCTAGAACAAAAGTTGTTCAGTTCATAAGTAAAATCACCAGTTAAGAGGTTAGCATTTGGGTATGTGGCAGTGATCCTGTATATTTTTGATCAATATTATCAATTTATCACTGTGTTTAAACTTTTCATTGATAGGGTTTATCGAGGTAATTTTACAATGATTATAGACCAGGAGCCAGAGGGCTTTAATTTTTAATTTAATATAAATACAGTCTGAACTTAAGATTTTTTATTGCTATCAAATCTTCACTGCGCAAAAATAATATAATTTAAATACTAGCTGCTTTTAATTGAACCGCTCTTATTCTGATTATTTTCACAAACTTTTTCTAAGCCTGTCGTTCCTTTCCTTCGTGCGGTGGTACCGCTAATTATTCTCGGATTCGCTGTCAACAAATCGATCAGCTGACGAGCCAAGTTTGCATGAAAAGTCCAAAAAAAATTTTGCGATTTCAACAAAGTTGTAGAGCAAAAGTTGTTCAGTTTGATGAGTAGAAGTCCACCTAGAAGTATTACTGCACCTTTTTGTTACATCCTGTATATCCCGCCGTCTAAATCTTGTGGATAGCACGGTTAAATTGTGACACACGATACGATAACGATATATCTACTTCCTAAAAAAATTCAATTGCTTTATTAATACTAGTTATTGTCAGTAACCCATCCATAGTTGAGTGAAGTCCTCGATAGTCCTTACAAATCATAAATATGTGTTACAAGCAAGGAATTTATATGTAGTATTTATATGTAGATAAACAATTTCTTTGATTACAAGTCAATTTTTGTGTCATTTATTTAAAAAGTGTTACAACAAAAGTTGTCACGTTAGACCCGACTAATAAATAGCCTGGATATACTTTGTTCCAATCAAGAGAAAGCAAAAGGTAAAAATCAAACTTACTATGGAACTTCAGTTGCCTACTAAGATTATTTAGGTACATTTTGATTGAAATGACCTATATCTTTATGTATTTGTATGTATCTGCTATTTAACAATCAGTTAATTATAGTAATGGTTAGCACCATACAAAATACAAATACGCAATGTGACTGACAAAATGCAGTAAGCTCCCGGTCTACATGATGCATCTAGAATCACGCAGACGGCCGCGTGCCGTGCCGCGCATGCGTCCGCTGCGCTGCCGCCGGCCACACCAACGACGCGACGACACGATTTCTCGCTTGTTATATTTTACCGTACCTATCTATTTATATGTTATTTATAAGAAATTGTATGAAATACGTTACTAGGTAAAAATATTCTATTACTCGATCTGTCGTAGTTTACGATAGTACTTGTACTATTGGGTATTCTGTGACGATAGTTATTCTCAGAGATCATTGACCTAAGAGCATTTAGTAAGTTACTAATAAATGCACGGCTTCGTAGTTCTCCTTGATACCTATGATGTGCCTATGTGATTCAATTTTAATTAGTTTTGAGTTGGTCAGAGTGGAAAGACAGATAGTTTGAATTTTGAACACTGCGCTACTGATAAAAACATAATATAGTGGGTTTCACTTTTGGTCGATAATTATTGTATAAATAAAATAAAATACTATTTTATTCCAAGCATTTTTTTATATAAACATACATATATACACTAATGCGTTTTAAATACCAACTTAAATATTATATCATTAAAATACACCCAGACACAGGGCAAACACATGTGTGCCAAGGTGGGAATCGAACCTACGACCCTCGGATCAACAGAGCGCTAACCATTGAGTCAGTCAGTTTTTTTTAATGAAATTACATAATTATTAGTACTAACTTTATTAGTGGCCGATATTTTAGTAAGCACCTTAACTTCTGATTTTGAGTCTCGCAAAAATATTGGGCACTAATAAAGTAACACTTTATGCAGGTATTCTACTCCTAAAACTTTGCCCTATAATAAGCTCAAAGTCAAATCCCAAAAAAAATTACCATCATAAAAATTGGTTAGCTGATTAACGAATTTTGTATGGGAAGTGATTTTTTTGCTATTTATAGGTGTTTTTTAGGGAAACTTCTCTAAATTCATAAGTAGAAGCCACAGTTAAAACTTTGTCGGTCATTTTTTATCACCCGGTAAGTAAGTAAGTAAGTAAATACATATACTATTTGTAAGTACATACACTTATACAGTGAGGCACAACCCTGCGTGTTTGGTCAACAACACAATATACATAAGTATTATAGTCTACTACCGGCGAGCAGATCACCTACTCTCTCTACTCTGCTAATAGAGAGTAGCTACCGCCACTTATGTATGGATATTACCTTAAACAAACCTTACCTTTTACCTGTGTTATGTGATTTTATTGTACAATAAAGAGTTAACAAACAAACAAACAAACACTTTCCTTAAGCCTCAAAAGGCTTATTAGGTACGTTGCCGATCGTTGGGGGCTAAGATAGAATGCTTCTTAGTCCGTAATTGCCCTGGCTATCTCGCCAAATGGTAGGATAATGTTTTTGTATCTGAGGTTGAGTGTTTGGAATATATTTTGGAGTGTCGTTTTATTCTTAATCCCCTGAGAATCATATAATTGTATTATTCAAGTTTTTTTATTGGTTAGGTCTATGTCCAGTATTTTTGAGAGTTCACTCAGTATGTGAAATTTTTATTATTGTGAGTATTTTAGATCTAGTCATTCAATTCCAGTGAGTCACACTTGGCAAAAATATTATGTTTTTAAAAATACACTGAGAGAAATGTCGCATCGTGTGGTCCCCCACATGCTGATTTCATTTATCTCAACGAAGGTGTTAGAGGATTTAACGAGTATGTTTGTTTGTTTGTAAACTCTTTATTGTAAAAAAACAAAGTACAATACATAAAACAAGGACAAGATATACAAGAGCGGACTTATCCCTTACGGGATCTCTTCCAGTTATGTAAGGGGTACCTATCTAGCAAATGCAATGATTTATAGGCCTCGAAATGGTATTGATTGTATTTTGTACTGTTATTTTTTAAATCTTAATGGTTAGAATATAAACATATTTCATTTTCTCCAAAAAAAAATTGGGAGTATCAAAGTCGACTGTCTTAGATGATTTTTCTTACGGATCTCAAACCTAATCTAGAATTTCATATTCCTATATTGTATGTAACTTAGTACGCTATTTACGTACTTTATTTTAAAAATAAATACTAAAAATGTAACGTTCATAATGTATTTTCTGTGATAAACACACCTGTGAAAAAACAAAAACCGTTTTTTATCTATAACTAGCTGTTGCCCGCGGCAACTATTGTATTTGTATTTGTGACGATTCTTGAGGATGGCATGGAAATGTTATATCCAGATCCCCCTTACACCTTGTTCTACTATTTTGTTTTTAAGCCCTTACTTAAAAGTATTCTATGTGTTTACCGAGTGCTTTATCTATTATCTAAGACATAATATCGCATTAACTGTCAACAGTAAAGAAATTAAAGACCCTGTCGAGATAACTAATTACTTAAATAATTTCTTCGTATCTGTAGGGAACCAAAAAAGTTCACAGGCAAAAAATTCTACAAGAATAGTTAATAACAATACTATGTTTCTATGGCCTACCGATAACTTTGAGGTGTATAAAGCAATAAAACATCTTAAAAACAAATCCACTTTTGGAATAGATGAGCTCCCCCCGACTCTCATAAACCATTGTGCTGATGAACTGCATGTCCCGTTAACCATGATTATAAATCAATCCTTTTCTGAAGGCATTGTACCTGATCAACTAAAAAAATCTATCGTAAGACCCATTCCAAAGAAAAGAAACACGACAGACCCAAACCAATACCGACCTATAGCAATGCTCTACTTTCTCAAAGATACTTGAAACAATAATGGCAAAACGGCTAACATCCTTTTGTAAAAAATATAGCGTGTTGGGCAATAATCAATTTGGATTCAGAAAGGGGCGCTCTACCACTTTGGCGGTACACACATTCATACACGATATATTAAAAACTTTAGACAGTACATAAAATTAACGTTTAGGAGTTCTACTCGATATGAGTAAAGCTTATGACCGCGTGTCTCATAAAACTTTGCTACAAAAATTATACAGTATTGGAGTTCGCGGATTAGCACATAATTGGTTTGCTTCGTACTGTAAAAATCGACAACAATACGTCGAAATAGAACATTACGATCAAAACACTGGCGAGATAATGAAAATAAGATCAACACTACTAAATGTAAATAATTCAATACCGCAAGGAAGTGCTCTCACTTTCTCAAATGAGCTTAAAAAATTCCTTCTTGCTAAAACAATTTATTCCTTACAAGAGTTTTTTAACACTGAACCGAGAAAATAATATTAAATAGTTAAGTAAATTTTACTAATAAATCTAGATATTATATTTAATTTTAAAACCAAAGTATCTAGCTTAGTATTAATCCATATTTTTATAATTTTTTGTTCTCGTATCTTAGTGAATAGCCAGAAAACTAAATTGCATTTTAACTTAATTTTAATCTTAAGAAATGTAAAACCAAAAATTTGCTACCAAATGTGTTAATTAGTAACCTTCTTGTAATGATTGTAATCCTTAAGTTTTATGTTCTATAATGTAATATTTTTTTTATTTTATGTTCTCTATTTTAATATTGTTTAGTGTCAATTTCGCAGTGCCCTTACAGGGTTTCATGTGTGCTCCTTTTTATATTTGTTACACCTGTTTATCTTACACCATGAAAGCGTAAATAAATGAATTATGAATTATGAATCTACCTACCAAATTTCATCCCAATCCGTTCAGTAGTTTCAGCGTGAAAGCGGAACAAACATGATGAACTAAAAATTTCACTTTCTAGCTATTCCTCCAGGAACCCTCAAGTTTTCTGGAATAAAAATTATCCTATGTGTTAGCCTAGTGCTTTGTCTATCTACTTACTAAATTTCATCCAAATCCGTTCAGTAGTTTCAGCGTGAAAGTGGCACTAATGTGATAAAGTAAATATTTCACTTTTTAGCCATTCCTCCGGGAACCTTCACGTTTTCCTTGATAAAAAGTATCCTATGTGTTAACCGAGTGAGTTATCTATCTACTTACAAAATTTCATCCCAATCCGTTCAGTAGTTTCAGTGTGAAAGCGGAACAAACATAATGAAGTAAATATTTCACTTTTTAGCCATTCCTCGGGGAACCTTCAAGTTTTCCGGAATAAAAAGTATCGTATTATGTCAACCGAGTACTTTATCTATTTACCTACCAAATTTCATCCCAATCCATTCAGGAGTTTTAGAGTGAAAGCGGAACAAACAAACAAACATCCATACTTTCGCATTTATAATATTAGGTGTGATGTGATACAAAAATATATTTAAATGATATCGTATAGATCTACAAAAACAGTTCGTTAATAAAGCCAAGTGTTGCCTGTGCAATCGCAATAATACGAGTATATATGTTAAGGCCTATAACAACGGCAATGTTTTTTTTTAATTTGCTTTGTTTACAAATTTACTCTGTATTTTATTATTTTTAACAATTGGCTGCATTTACTGAACGTCTATTCTGCCCGAGTTGTGGGAAGTTACCCGCGTCCTGACATTGGGACCATGATATAAATTGTTAACGTCATTTCAAGTTATATAGTATTAGCAAAGCAAACTGTAGAATCAGCTGAATTAATTGCTGGTACTTACAAAACGAGTGATCTATCATGTCTAGTCGCCAAACTTGTGGTCCACATACGCATGCGCCGGGTAATCTACTTCATCTCCAAGATAAGCCACGGATCAAACTGTGTGAACAGACATGACGACAGTCTCTCGCACGATAAGATGACTCAATCTGAACAGATCAGACGCGTGATAAAATAATATCGTAAGTAACGCTACTCATTTTAAAAGTTAAAATCAGTATAGGTTCCAACGCGACGGTTACGTTGAAGCCGAACGCCAAATTCTTGATTTTTACATATTTTTCATACTTTTTTTGGCTTTCAAATAAGTTAAAAAAGCCGTTCAAGTAAGATTGAAAGTGTTAAAGTTGCCGTTTTGGGTTTCAACATAAATGAATGTTTTGTTTCCTATATTTTTGCAATTAAAGACAACAGAATATTTGTTTACATCAGAGTTGGCATCAATATTGTTCTCTGTTGTTTCGAGTATATGATACGTATCATGTACGTATCCTTTTTTCCATAGTGATAGCTTCATGCAGTCTTTCAATAACTTGAACTGAAATGGCAATTGACTCTTCCTAAGATTTGACCCTTCTTGGATATTGACTTGGAAACGTTTGTTAGATTCGACGTTGTTTTATGATCCAGAATCCAGATATATAGTTTCATACAGTTCGCAGTAAGAAATATTATCGATGGGAGACTGCGACGCTGGAGACGTATTGCAAATTTTAGTTTTTAAAGTCTAAAACTGCCATGTTCCGTAATTTGCTCATTACATTACGATTTTTACAGTGCATGTTTACGTTAGCATTTACGTTTGATTTGAGACAGGACGCAATTAAACTTTCTAGTTTTATCTTCGAAGTATTCACTACCGATAAAGTCGGCGGTCGATAGATAATACTTCAAACACTCCGTTTTCTAGCCAGATTGATTTTTAGTTTTTATCTATGAAATCGCGCGAATTCTGCTTTTTAAAGTGGGTACTTAGTTAATTCTTCCGTTCATTACCCGTGGTACTATTGTTTGGCACTATCAGTTTTACTAAGAGTTTTTTTCACTCTTGTTAGTACAGTTTTCAACTTTTCTAATAAGAGTTCTTGGAGCAGGTAAATATACCTAATTTGGGCAAGCTAAGTTTTATTAGAATATATTAAAAATTCATCATCACCATCAGCCGATAGACGTCCACTGCTGGACAAAGGCCTCTCCCAGGGGGATTCCCACACCGACCGGTCAAGCGCTGCCCGCATCCAGCGGCTTCCCGCAATCTTCACCAGGTCATTGGTCCACCAAGTGGGAGGTCTGCCTAGATTGCGACTTTCGATGCACGGTCGCCACTTGAGAACTTTAATGCCTCAACGGCTACGAGCTATTTAGCGATTCTGGGAGTTAAGTCAGTTACTTTGGTTCTCCTAGGTATCTCCTCATTTCTAATTCGATCATGTATGGATTCTCCAAGCATAACAAGCTCCATCGTCCTTTGGGTGACCTTGAGCCTTCTTATGAGGTCCATAGTAAGCGACCGTGTCTCGGGTCCATATAAAAAATTACAGTAACTATACTACTAGAAAAATAGTATATATTTTCTTTCATGATTTCACTGAAAATGAAATAGGCGGCATTTATTAACAAACAAAACGCTACTACATCAAAAATAATATCTACTTAAAATAAAAATTCTGAAATTTCAGTTGTAACTTTTTACTATTTGACTTCCAGAAGACATTTTGTTTTCAGCTATGTATCTTTTTACGATAGTTATTAAAATAAATGATGGTACCGACTGACAGTTATAAGATATTTAATTTATTTGCTTTCTAATTTTAACTTTATGATCAAGACGGAAATATGTTACCTACTTTTTCATTCCAATGTGTTTTTATTTTTCTTGAGCGTTATGTATTAAAATAAATTTACAGTTTTAATTATCATCTCAATTAGATAAGGAATGCTTAAGATATATACGAGTAAGTATAACTGAACAATAAACTAACAAGTTGCACGTTAACGGATGCAGAGGGCATCTAGAGGTTATGTTTACAATGTTATGGCTGTATTGACTTTTATGGATATCTTCAAACCTAATATTACCATCACTCATTGTGTAATGGAACGAACAAAAACCAAACATAATACACGAGTTCCAAAGTTATCAGAAACATTTCCAACACAATGTGTTTTATCTAAACACAGGAAAAGCTGCGTAATAAACATAATATCATACGCTGTCACATTCACCGCCATTTCTCTTACATCTTTCACAATAAAGACTTTACTTGCGTAAAACAAACGAAAGCCGCAACTCACAAAATCTTTTATCTACAAAACCCGTCAGAATTCTTCTAAAGACACAAGTGATGTATTTATTCTACGATTGTCTGTTTTCAAGGCGCCGACGCATCACAATGGCTCAATGTTTATTTATTTACACGACATGTGATGCAGAAAAGACTTCAGACCCGTTAAATTTGCGACTAGGCTAAACCAATGTGGTATTTTTGTCGGTGACTGTAAATCTCGTTGTGTGGGAAGGAGGAAACGAATTTTTTTAAACAACAGCAGTTTTTTAACAATGTGTGTGAACTTATTTGAAGCATTATGTGCAGGTATCATTATCATTTACTGGTAAAATAGAAGCTTTTCCGAACCACTGAAATTCCATTTTAGAAAGTGGCATATTTTGTGCTTTAGTACCGGCAACAGCCTATCCCTATTTTTGACAAAATCCTTGACCTTTTTATGAAGTGGACGTCTTTTGACTGACAATCATGCATGATGATGATGTATAATTTCCGCGTGGTAGCGATTATGTACTAGGTAGAAAAAAATACAATTTAAGAGAATGTATAAAGCATATTCTGCACTGCACTTACAAAAAATATTCTGTGTATGAGTTTGTTTTATAAATTTTAATTAAACTATTTCTTGAATTTGTTACAGAATGCACAAATTATTTATCACCCACGGTGAAGGAAACGGGAAAAATAACAGATCCAGCGTACAATGAAGATATAGCAAGTAAGTGGTTACATTTTGTTACAAACAAATAAGAAAGTTCAATATGACCAATAAAAAGAAAGACTTTCCCAATTTTTTTAACTTATTAATTCAAGATTAAAATACTAAAGTCAGATTGGCATGGTTTTAAATTTGGCATTATTATTATCTTCACGGTCGCCACAAATTAAAATAAACAAATTCAATATATTTTTTCATGTAACTTTTAATAACAGATAGAATAGACATACAGTAAAAACAGACACATAAAACAATCAACGACATAAAAAAAAAAACATAAAACTGTAAACGGCCCTTGGGCCTCATATGAAATCTCCACATCTATTGTAACATCATGTTCTACAGCAAATAAGAAATTTATTAAATGTGAGAAAATTTAAAACAAAATGTTTTTACCTGTCATCATAGATTACGTCCGAACAATGGTCTCCTTCGGCATCATCAGTTTGTTCGTGATGGCAATGGGGTGTGGTTTCTCCACGTACACGTTCCAGAATCCTAGATATATGTTCAAGCGTCTAGCAGGAGGCATTCACTTCATCAGCAGTAAGTTCTTCTGTCCGCAATCATCAGCATACACCATATTCTGTAGTAACTTTTTTTTATCGTTGGTATCATCTAGTTACATATCATTTATCTACCAACTATCTCTTCTATTGCCTATCCTCGGAGTGTGCTTATTCTTATATCTGCATCAACATTGTTTTCTAGTGACAATTTTCCTTTTTACGTTTTGTGTATTTTTTTGTCTATTTACATTTAAATAAGGCTTATCTATTAACGTCGTACTTTTCTTTGTCTGTGTAGCATCCTGTACAATCGTCGTAGTTCAAGTGATGATGTCAGCTGTAGATCACATGAAGAAGAATGTGAGATTCGTCTACCCAGAAACTGCTA
This sequence comes from Coleophora deauratella, assembly GCA_958295455.1. Lineage (NCBI taxonomy): Eukaryota > Metazoa > Arthropoda > Insecta > Lepidoptera > Coleophoridae > Coleophora > Coleophora deauratella. The sequence continues at coordinate 11,822,996 of OY282397.1, read as the reverse complement.
GTCATCAGTAAGTTCTACTTTACCGTACTTCACCGTTTATGATAGCTTGCAATTTTTACTATCTCTTACCTAAGTATGTTTAAAGTATTTACAGTGATTTCTGTCCTTGTAGTGATCCTTGTTCATGGAAATTGATGTATTAATCTAATCAATCATAGACAAACTTACAATAGATGGGTATAAATTCTGTCTTTTATGCTAATCATAAATAAATATCAGTTTTCTGTTAGATTTTTTGTTAAGAGGCACAACTACTGTAGAGATATTTCTTGAACCATGCATTGATTGAATAAATGTTCCCACAGCTACCATGTAAGCTTTTTCCTTGCCTGGTTCGTCGTGCTCGTCAACTTCGTGGCTGCTTGTTCCTTCCTGTGGTACTCTCGAAAGAGGAAAGGAGACAAAGCTGCCACTGATGAGCTGGCCATGGCGGACGAGCCCACCATCATCGGCCGATGACCACTCAAGCTAACTTCAAGCCTTCGGGCGAGCTTCCTTACTTTGCTGAACAATGCTCAAATGACTTTTATAGTTATATACTTGCGTTATAAGATCGTCTTCTACATTTAGGTTGAGCGTCCATGAAACTGCATTAAGACCAGATTAGGACAGTTCAAAGATGTTGCATTGCTTGCAAAAACTAAATCTATCATAAGCCTGAATAAAAAAGGGAAATAAAGAATTAATGGCGGTTCATCTGTTACAAATTGAAATAAAATAAAACATTCTTCTGTTGCATATGGCACATAATAGCGGAACGAATAAAAAAAGAAACTCTGAACGCTGTGTTTCTAGTAGTTATAACACAACCAAATCGTTTTCCCATTTTAATAGAAGCTGTTCTAGTATTAAAGGATAGTCTCAAACAATATAAGATTGCGAATAATATGTAGTTATAATTCATTAAAATCCATATTCATCTCATACAACGTTAATCACTTGTATCTTTGAATTATATTATAAAGGGACTGATAAATATTTCACTGCATTTTTCATAATCCGCTTTTTATTTCTATACCATATTGAATAATAATATAACTTATTGTGTACTTTTTTTAGAGTGTCATTCACAACAAAATGCAGAGTGACATATACGAGTATTATAAATAAATTCGAATATCCAATCAGACAGACCTATTTTTTACTGATTTAATATTATTGACCTAAAATATTTCATACTAAAAGGTAAATCAGACTTTATCGAAGCTCTTTATTCAAAGTCTTAGCATCATTTTTTCAATTTTTCTTTAATTACCTAATATAGAAAAGTGTTTAAAGGTAATTAGAGGGACCAAAAATTACGGTCTTATTGTACTCAATCTTTAATGTTTTAACCAATCCATCCAAAAAAGCTACTTTAAATATTGCTAGTTATCCTGACGAAAACTTATATCTGTAGAAATTAAGGTTATTTAAATGTTAGCTCGAATTTAAGAGCGCCTTTGTCGCACTATTTGTTTGATGTACCTTATATTGTATGAATATAACTTACCTATTAAGCTGCTGTTACGGTTTTGCAATCAGTAGGAAAATATTTTTTTGCATTGTTAACATCAGAATTTCTGATCAAAATGTATTATATATTAAAAGGGTTGATTCACAAGTCTATTAAGTGATTAGAAACTCTTTACTGTAAAATGATGAAACTTAACATTTAGAAAATTCAGCTTTCAGAATTTTATTTCTTGTAAACAATTTTCATACTTTGATATTAATTTTCTTCAGTTTCGCTCAAAAAATTTGGATTGTTTAATTTCCACAATACGTCGCCGTCACCGTTATGATATCATACTTTCTTGATAGTGTCTTTTGGGATCAACTGCACTGATTTCTATTGTTAACTGTACATAATCTACTACATACCTATCCATAAGTGCGCGTTTTAACTGTGTATTCCAATGTTCCAGACTGTTTGATTCTGGTGTAAGTGTTACGTACGTTCTTTACTTATTTATAAATCTTTTTATGAAATAAAAGTACCTTATAGCTCTCTTTGTGTATTTTCTTCCTAATTTTTTAATTATTATTTGCAATATTAAACATGAAATGATTATAATATACTTTCTATAGATTAATTAAGCATTTAACATCAAAATCAAGGACATCGTAAAAATTTACATTTATCCCACCAAAAACAAACCTCAAAGGAAGAATTCGAGCCAGCGGTGGCGATTACGATACTAAATCTTCTTTGGATTGGTGAAAAAATTTCGTAAGTTTACATCACGTATACACTTTTCGTCGGCTGCTATTTCGAGATGTGTATTGTTGAGAGTTTGGCAGACGCCCAGTGGTCGGGTGTGACACTGCCAACGTCAACAAAAGGTTACTGTCCCAAAAAACCGAAAAAACCACACATTGGTGAAGTTGAGACCAGAAACGTCGTCGGCTGTTTGAATTTTAAGGATTATTGCGTAAAAGGAAGCCACTTTCAACTAAGTTTTTGATCTTATCTCTAAACGAAAATAATGATTACTGACTATGGAGTTGTTGCAGAAATTTGTTCAGTTTCATGAGAAGACGTAGTTTAATTAGCGCCAGCACCTTATGATACAGTCTACATATATGGATGACATTTTATTCGCCGAAAAGCAACGAATTAATTAATACTCATTGCTACGAAACCACTTTCCCCAAGAAATGTATATAAGTAGTTGGAGCAAAAAATATGATTTTCTATACAAAGTTAACAACACGATTCCTTTTCCGCTGTATAGGAAGAAAGTTTTTCAGCTTCAATAGTAACATCTATTTCCAGCTTTTCAGGAAAAAATATATAAAAAATGAACCTCTATGAAATAAATTTTGTATCTGGCAACAAACTTTTCACTAGCCTGAAAATCGATTGCTAGCTTACAAATAACCATAGCAACCGTTTTCAGTCTTTGCATGTTGTGTTTTTAGATAATGAAATAATTTTGAATGTTACCGTTATATTGATCAATAAAAGTCAGGTAATTCAGCTGAATCACGCGATATGGCTGAATCGCAGGTACGTTTCGTATTCCTTTCTATTTAATTAATGTGTCTTGTCTTGTGACATGCGATTTGGAGGCTCCATTACTTGGCCTGGTTGAGGCCCTAGATGACGTAACTGCGATTTGTTTCACGAAAGGGCGAAGCCTGTATGTCTTTGGGTAACTCATGCGTAGAGGACGATACGTCAGGTAAAACTGTGCAATTTATAAAAATATAGGCTGGCGCTCCACCAAAACTAAGCGAAGAAGCTGAGGAAAAGGCATAGTATAATGAGGTTTTTTACATACAATGCGAGCGAGAGGTGTTTGCGAGGGATATTACAGGAGGCGAACGAAGTATACATGCTAGATTATTATTATTTATTATTATTATTTATTTCCATAATATGAATGTAACATTACAGATTTATATCCCAATCATTACATTAGATGTGTAGATAAAGAAGAATAGGAGCTTCAAAACACTTCCCGTAACGTTGAGTGTACAGGTTGCGCGTGGTAAGGACTTTGTACTAGGAAGAAAAAAATTGACGATTTAAAACCATGTTTAAAGCATCTACTATAAAAAACATTTAGAGTTTTTTTTTAGCTGAGAAATTAGTACAAGGTGCGTGGTGGGTAAGCTAGCTACTATCCATGCATCAAAATCGAAATGAAAATATTTTTTATCTCAGTAGATGCTGAACACATTCTTTTAAATCGTATTTTTTATAAAACTCCGACCACTCGGAACTTGTACACTTGTACATCGTTACACAAATTCAGTGCATTGCGTGTGTTTTATAATTCCGCGTTTGGAATTTTAAGCACCTTAGAAATCTTTTATCTTGTAATGAGTAACAAAAGGCATTTCAAATTTCATAATGTTTCTTAGTACTTACGAACTAAGAAAATCTTTTCTCCTATTTACCTACCCAAATAAAAAGTTTATTCTCCAATAAATATGAGTAGTTTTTACCTTTCCAGTGATGTAAATTCTTCAAAAATAATATGACCCTGGTTTGGAACGTTAAAATATTGAGTAATTTTAGCGCCGGCGGTGATGAAGTAGGGGTGTCTGTCACCGTGACATCATTTGCGCATCTCATTTCACGAGAGAATTATCCTTGTTTAGGATGACGGAGCTTCGAGGCGGGGCCTTTAGGCTGTGAACTTAATTAAACGTATACTCGTAAATTATCGGACTCAAGTCAAACTACATTTTCATTGTACTCAGATACATTTTACCAGATTTTTAATACATATCCATGTTTTAAATGAATTTATTTAAAACATTAAGCCACGTGAAAAAAATGAACTTTCTTTTAAATCTATTTTGTATTATCGCGGTTTTTTGTATTTTGTTTTCAACATCACAGCAACGGCAAGTTAATAATGAAACGTTCAGTTAGCATTTAGGTGTATCGTAGTAAGTAACTCTACTACATCAGATCCATTTTTTTTTTCTTAGATAAGATTTAATTTTAATTATAACCAGCCAACAGAAGCCACGCCAGCGGCAGGAGCATCTGAGCCAGCTTCTACGGCTCCACCATCTTCCACTTCAGATAAAGCGTCAGCAAAGAAGAGTAAGAAATCAAAGGCACCCAAAGGAAGAAAATCCTTATCCAAAACTGAAAGCTCTAGTGGATCTAGTCCTGAAAGTATGTTATTTATGACGCTTTATTTAGGCAAATATAGTAGTATATTGATTCGGTGGTTTAGTAGCTCGAGCTCCTGACTATTGATCCAAGGGTTGGGGATTCGATTCTTATCCAAGGCAAATATTTTAAGTGATGTGAAACATTTTGTCAGAATTTGTATATCTGTAAGTTTACGTATTTAAAGGTATCCGTGTACTATTTATATCAATGTATGCATCTTATAAATACAAGAAGTTTTAGTTTAGAACCAGTTGCCCGATAGTTATTTGGCACTGGTTTCCATATGTATGTATATTGCGGTTTTGTAAAATATTTATAAAAATTTCTTAATTTCTTATTCAGGTGAAGAAAGCCTTACTAGAATCGGGGATATTTGATAAAATAGGTATTACAATTGTTACGGACATTATCTGATGTAATTTTTGTGTATGTAATGTTTTAGTGAGTGAAGATGAGAGAAGAGGTAGTGATCAGATAGGTCACCATGTAGGACAAGCACCCATAGCAATAGACAGAGAGGAATACCTTGCAACACATAGAGAGCTTTCTTTTGATCGCACTCAGTTGCAAATGAGGAACAACATACTTCACAGAAGACTAGCTGACTACTATAAGTAAGTTTACTCTTCTATCCAACTGTAGCAAATACAAAGACTGTGTTACAAATGTCACATTCATCCGTGGAACCATATTGTGCTAAATATTGGAGCGTGGGGTGTCTTTCCATACCTCCTCAGGAATGCTAGGCTGCGCAATACATGGAGATAAAGTCCTGTAGACCCGGTAGTAACGGAATTTTTGTTGGTATCGCGATTTATTTCATCTTATGGTAGTAATCGATGAATCTTTTCTATATAAAGTATACGCACTTATATTGAGAACAAATAACTATCTCTAAACCATGTCTAAAGCTTCTTGTTACTTTACTTGGTACTTAACGGGTTATTTCTAGCAATAGTATTAACACGGCTTTTGCGACTTACGGAAACGCTGAATTATAAATGGCAATAAACACAATTAACCACCTCATATTTATTTATTACTCCAAACGTAGAACATCATTTTATCTACGTCTTAAAGAACATGTTTTTCACAGAAAACGTAAATTGGAACATGTATTAAAACCTATAGAGGGTTCAGCAGATTTGGAGGAGAAATATCAACAAAAACTTATTGCGTTTGAAGAATTAAAAGAAAAGGAAGAAAGAGAAATGGCTGATGTAAGAAAATCTTTTGATCCGTAGAAATATATTAATAAAAACAGCATACAAGGCCTTCCTTTTGTTGCTGTTTCTTAATTATTATTTTAGTGTGTTATTTTGTGTGTGGTGTTCTTTCCTTTTTGGTGTAGTTTTGTCGCTGTTTCATATAGGTATTTTATATTGTTTTATGTTGAGATAAATGTTTGAATATGAATTTGAAAAAAAAAACACTTGCTTAAGTCTAATAATGTGAAAATGATTTACAGATAAAAGCAAAAGTGCAAGCAGTGGAAGAAAAATATTCTGAGCGACTGGAAGCGACTAAAAAAAAATTCGACGAACTTCAAGCACATGAGAAATCAACTGGATCTGGCCTCATTTATTCTAAAAAGGGAAGACCAATTGCAGATAAAGTAGGTTCTGTGTTTAAAACTGATATAAAGAATGGCAGAAATCCTTGATATTTGAGATTTTCACGTGTAGTGAATTTTGTATGTATAGTTACAGCCGTACTCAACATAATATTAAAACTTAACAACAAATGCTGAGGACCAAAAATTTTAAGCCATCAAAGTTTTTATATGAAATGAACTTATCTATGCTTGATTCTTCCAGACTGTGCAGCGGTTCCTTACCCTGCAAAGAAAGAAGCAGGAACAAGCATCAGCACTATGTTTGCGGTACATCAGAGCCAGAAATGCGGTAGCCGAGTTAGATGCCATCATCAAAAAGTTGGAAAGAATTGGTCCACGCCTATACGTAGCCCATTACGAGCAACTCTGCATTGATAACCAGAATTATATGGCTAAAATTGAAGGTAAACTATCAGTCAGTGAGAGAAACTAGAGGGCATTATTCAGTCCCATAGTAAGAAGAGTTGCGTGGGATACTATGGTATCCACGGACAGAAGTTAGTACATTTTTTCTTTAGATACCATAGTATCTAGGGACGTCAGAGTGGTTAAATACAGACCTCCTTTAAAGGTGCCCAATATTGAAAAATGTGTAAGAATATTTGTACTCATAGAAATGACCAAGTTCTGCTATGATCGCAAAGAATGCTTGTTTTTTTAAAACGGTCAGCTTAATGCTCAAAATGAATCCTACGTTCCTTGGAGAAAGTTGTACAGTTTCGAGTTAGAGCTCAACTCAAAGTATTTCTAAAGTGTTTGTTACACATTGTAAACTTTATTAAGCACAGTTCTGAGCTACACGAAGGTCGGTATACTCAGCGGCTTCACTAAATAATACACCACAACATAAATTGCACATTTAGCTACATCGTGAGCTATTGGTGTCGATTCGGTGTTTACGATTAAACTTATTTGACAGGACTAAACTTAATTTAATTGTCTTGTCCTTGTATTTTCGATATAGAATGAAAAAGACAGAACACTTAAATTGAGTTTAATTCTGTCAAATAAGTTTAATCGTGAAAACCGAATCAACGCCATTATCATTAGATTCTACTAACTCTTCATCGACTCGTAGATTTTAATAAAATTGGTGCAAATTCGTTTTTATTATGTCTATCACAGTTCGCTGTTATAGTGGCGTATCATTACGTTAGTGTATTGAAGTCAAATATTTATTTTATTTTATCGGCAGACACTGATCTTGGCTGGTTCCAATTTCATATATTATCTGTTAATTTCAGAACGAGAAGACGAATTAATAAAGAATCGCACCAAGTGTTCGGAGCACAACCAAATTTTGGCTCACATTAGAGAGAAAATGAATCATACTGATGAGGTTATTGACTTCACTGAATGCGATTACGGTGATGCCGAGATGGAGTATCAGCGAGCAAGAGAGGATCTTGGTGCAGTAAAGGTATTTCCTATTTATTTTAATGTTCAAATTTAATCTTCAATGGAGAGAGGCCAAAAAAGTAACAGGTAATTCTTAAGACAATTGGCTAAATCTCCAAATGAGAGCGATATTGATATAATTAGCGATCTTGACAATTGCTATTGACATTGGTACCAGTTGCTAGAAGGCAGTCGTTTTTTAACGTCAAAGACTGATATTTTTATCCCCCAAAAGTATGATGTTTTTTTTTATATGGCAACAAATAGTCTTGTATTTGGCTTGCGCTCAAAGGGTCTCTTTGTTGGAGGTCTTATTTATAGACGACTTGAAAACTTCTGACTCTGTATTTAATTTAGCCACTTCCTCCATAATCTGCAGCATTTTGGATTTGGTCTCTGTGTGAGGAGCATGGGTTAAGCTTCTCGGGTTGTTATAACGTACTAGACAATTTATAAGAAAGGCTCTTTACAGACGCGCCGAGACAAGCTTCGCTGGTCTTTGGAAGCGGAGCGGGTGAAAGCTGGACTGCTCACGAGAAAAGATTTACTCTATGATTTCCAAGAATCGAGCGACATGGTAAGAAGTGACAACTTAATTGCTTATAACGACTAAGGACAAGTTAGACCAAAAAAAGAGTGATATTAAATAACGCATAGAAACTGAAATGTATCTTATTAGTTAGGTATTTACTTCTTTTTATATCTTATATTCAAAGGAACATGTCGTTTGCATAAAATACGGTTTCATGTGTCTTACATGTTTTTTTCGTGAAGCGCGTTATTTAAAATCTATCACATCATATTATCCCACTGATTACAAAAGGTCTTCAATATTTTTATAGTCATTTTGATATAATTAAACAACAATCATATCCACTTAACAAGCAGAAAATATTATAAGTATGGGCTCAAACAGGCTTTATTTTGCCTCGGTAACTTGGTATATTTTCGTTTACGTTTCGTTTATACTAACTTGGTTATGGTATCTATTACTCAGCGTTTATAGAACCGTAATGACTTTTACAGCTAGTGAAAATGAAGGATAGAAAGGAATGGTTAGAGACCGAAATCGCGAGGACGTCCCACAAGTTGCGTGTCGCGCGCAAAGCTATGAAACTCCACAGCATGCCCAGTCAAAAGGTGCTTGATAACCTCAAAGCATTAGATACCGCTAGCATTTCTACTAAAGGCACTGTAAATTAGTTAGTCTTCATCAACAAAAGTTTTTTTATTGCTGAAAAGAGACAAATAATAGGTAGATGCTTCTCATGAAGACGAACAACTCTCCCTAAGGAACTTACATAATTATAAGCAAAAAAGTACAGCTCTATGCAAAGTTTGCGAAACAGTTGATCTCATTTTTGTTTCTTTCTATTGCATCCTTGGGAGTAACTAACAGTTTAATGAGTAGCGTCTACGTTCATTCTCTTTTATCTATTAAAACATCCTGCATATCTTCGAAACTTGACGGTATAATACTATCTACAGACTTACAATATATTTCGTTCAGGTAATTCAAAGGTTTGTAGCATTTATTATTTTATTTATGGTAACTTTTTAAATATATTTGCATAATATCTGTATTTTTGATTAACTAGTTTTAGTACGTACCATTTATATCCTTGCCTTGAAATCAATAAATACCTTATTTAAATTTTGTTATTCACTTATATTTACAGATCAACCCTTTTATCTTTCAAAGTTACGTAGACTGTTCTAGCAACTTAGAAATTTTCTTTTTTATATAGGAAAAGTCTGGAAAGCAACAGCGATATGAAAACTCCGCAACTGAACCCGAAGAGGATTTAATAGTTCCTTTTAGCTCATATTTAAGTTGATAAAATAATTGATTTTAAGTAAACTTGTAATGATTACCAGTCGATGGTTTTCTTGTAATTATTATTTTTGTGAATCACATACCATATATTATTATATCTCGTATTCTACGTGTACTAGAGCAAGTAGGACATGAGATACAATAATATTTACATGCATCTGATTTAAGGGTTTTGTGTTTCGGAAAAATTGGCAAACAATCCCGAACGATTTCCACTAACTCAAGTTGGTTAGATAGAGGTGTTTTCGGATCTCTCTTTGTGTCTTTTTCTGACCCGCTTGTCCTTATGGTTTGGTCGCTTTTAGGTCATTGGCTATGAGTGTTGGTAGATTCAATTTATTTTCTACCCATCCGGCCAAAGGGAATGTGAAGATTTTCTGGGGTATGTAGGTATTTATGTCCGTTTAATTATTACCGCCTGCAGCGTAAACAGCTTTATGGATTTTGCAATGAGAGTAAACATACTTCTTCATTCCTAGATTCTTCTTTTTCTATCGTATGGCATGGTTAAATCCATGCTATCACAAGCGATAGACTACAGTTGCCTGGTTTTGCACTTAGGGCGCTTTTATTGTCATACGGGTTTGTATCCGCACGCGTGCCATGCCCGCATGCGTGCCGCCCGCCACCTATCGTTTCATTACATGTTTGTAGAACCCTTTTATTGTCATGCGTGCACACGCATGACAAGGGACGCTTTGGAAACGCGGGGCGGAAATCCGCATGACAATAAAAGCGCCCTTAGCATCACCCCCGGCCACCTGTGTAGGGCATTTAAATTAATGTAGGATTTATTTATATGTAGTCAGCTTTTATTTTTTTCTAGTATCAAAGAAAGGCTGTTTTGCGTAACTGAGTAAAAACACTTTCGCCTTTCATAATATTAACAGGATGAAGGAAAATATAAAAAATAAGTACGCGATACATAAACAATAAGCAGAATTGTCTTTATTCATTACTAAAATTACTTATTATTACATTTAATTATTACTGAGAATAAACACTGAATAAGTAAGACGATAACAATATGTCAGGCTCAACAAAACAAATAACTATACAAGACGTATTTGTACTGATTCTATTTTACTTAATGTTCATATCTGACTAGTTACACTGGTACGAAATATAACAACATTATGGAAAACATAACTATTCACTATCGCATTTTAAGAGTATGCAGTACGATAATAATATAATAGGCGTAAGACCCGTAAATTCGAGTTTATACTATTGAAAAAAAAGTCAAAATTTGCAAAAAAATAATTACTAATTTTGGACTCACAATCGTATAAATTTGATGAAATAAGCCCCAGTTAAAGGATCCTACACATATTTTATGTGTTATTTCTGAAATATATGTGGTTTCTAGTTACGAAACTGAATAACTTTTCCCAAGCATGTACAAGTGTAAAAAAACCATTCACAGAAACTTTAACAGGGTGTTGTACTCATAAAACTGAACGTTTCCTTTAGAATCTATACTGGATTCGCAAAAAAAAATTGACTTTTTATAAGTACATACTGATCGATCAAACAGTCATATTTGTAAAGAGATTAGAGTCCAAATTTTTTTAAAGACATCATCCGTTTGGGTACTTTGTACAAAAGTAGTTCACTTTAAGTTTCCGAGAATTGACTTTTATATGCTGCATAAAATTTTACGAACAAATTGATCATCAAGTACTTATTACATCCCCAAATTTTTTGTGAACTTATTATTGGTTTCTCCGGAAAAAGTTAACCAGTTTTACAAGTGGATACCGCAATTATTTTTTCTCTTTTCACTACCTATTCATTCTTTTTGGTCAGAGAGCGGAACTGCTTCCTCTACTTTTACTTCTTCATGTATGAGCGCCCCGTGCTTCCAGCCAGGAGGATAGCCGTATTGTCTGACGTCATCCCACCACTGCTGCTTGCCGTCCGCCCAGATGCAGTAGATCACGTTGGTGCCGACCAGTACGGCGAAGCACACCCAGAAAGCCACCCGCCATTGTGCTAACGTTGACTGTAGACAAAGAAATATGTGACTACTCGAACAAAAGTCAACCTAAATGGAAACAAAACTGAAAACTATTTCCACAACAGATCTAAAAAACGCTGCAAATGTTTAAGATGGTACTTAAACTGAACAACCTCTTTGAGGAAATTTGGACTTCCCATGCAAATACTGTTTAATCAGCTAATCGTATATTATGGAAAGTCTTTTTTGTAAATACACTACGAGTTTCGCGAGTAATACTTTTTAGATTGATGGGTAGAAAAACCTCACTTTAATTAGTATTGATTAATTTCGTTTCATTTCTCACACTTAATGATGGAAGAAATTTGTATCTTCAAAATAAATAAACGATAGTTACCTTGAAGACCTTATAATTAAAAATTTATATAATATGGTATAACGGACTTAAGGCGCATTTTCTATGAGAATGGGACTGTACCTTAACAATAATAATTATCATCTACCTGTCCTGTTCCAAAATATTTGGGATCGGCGCAAAATGTCTTTTTCCTGCATTCATCTCTCCCAGTTGTCACCTCAGTGCTCAGTCCTTTCATACTCATATCATCCTTCACATAATCCACCCATATCTTCTTTGGCCTTTCTCTTCGGACTTATCCATCCACATTCATATTCAACACTCACCTAGTCATATGACTTTCCTCATATTGTACAAGCTTATTATTCTGAGATTTAAAATTTTGCTATGATACTTACGTCAGGAGTTAACGCTCCTATAAGATATGGCGTAATGATTCCAGCAAACGTAGACGTAGTGTTGACGAGTGAGGTCAATGAACCCGCGTAATTTGGGGCCAGATCCAACGCATTCACCTATAAATAAAACAAAAATGAAACTGACTTGCATGTTAAAAAGAGAATCAAATAATTGCATCTGAAATCAATGCGAACATGCTCGCTGCTATCAAATAGATTGCTAAAAATCCCTATATGAAATGAAAAAAAAATATTATAACTACTTGTATGTAATTATTGGCACTACAGGTGATGTAAAGGAAAATCACAGTAGTTCGGTCAACAAAACTAGAAGAGAACATAGGGTTACTAACCTTATTATTTCGCTTTCTTTACAACATCACAAATAAGATTGAAGATGACATATATCATTATAATATGTTACAGAACTACCCCTAATGGTTGAAACTACGTGGACTGTGAATTATTTTAAAATTTGGGTACTTTTTCTTTTTGTCATTATATGTTACTACCCCTAATGGTTGAAACTGCGTGGACTTGAATCATTTTAAAATTTGGGTACTTTTTCTTTTCGCTGCATCAGTTCACGTTTCGGAGAAATCGTCTATCGGATTTCTTTAAAAATATCGATATGATATTTACAATTTTCCAACTCTAGCGAATATCTGGTCGTGGTCATGACCCCCCGCGCAAACGCGCCAATAATAGCGCAGCGGCATATGATCGCAGCCTATCATAGCGCGGCTATCTGTACTCCTATCATGAACTGACAGGTGAATACAATAGTGCTGTGGTTCTACATAGTCGATAATCTTATTTATGATTATAAATAATTAGTTTTCGCATTTTTTTTATTTAACGTTTTGTTAAAAAAATATATTACAATGGACTCCTTACATGATACACTTTAACACCCTTAATTCATTAGGGGTAGTTTTGTAACAGCCTGTATATTTAAGTATGTATATCAGGTGTAAAATCGGTATAGGAATATTTTTAATTAAATCTGAAACTTCGTGTAGATAAATGCATATGCATTACTAACCTTCATTCCACTGTAGAACCCTCCCATGAGAGCCATAGACAATACGAAGTAGATCATAGCTAAAGTTCCATCACAGCCAGCGTAAGATGCTAGGATGATGCAGATAGCAGGACCCGTTGCCGCTGAAACGGAAATAAACAGATTTATTGAATAGCTCATTAAATTATTTTTTTAAGAAATTAATTTGAATACATTTGGGCATTTGTTATGAGAACTCCTAATACGAATGTTTTTAAAAAATCTAATAACATTTCCTTACAAGGGGAGGCATACGACGATAGAAATGAGAGATCTTCTTACCAATAGGACTTTTTAGAACTGCCTGACTGAAGAATCTAAAATGCTCTATGGTAGTTGTGTGTACTCATATAGCCAGATGAACATCGAATAGACATCAAAACTTGAAAACCAAAATTAAGAATAAGGAGTAACAAATAATAATTGCTTATCTGTAAAGTGCTCTTACTCTTATGAACAATAATCTGTTAGGTTACTGTTAAGTGTGGTTACCTTCACAGACGAGAAATTAATTAATAATAAAGATGACAATTGATAAATTGGTAATCTAACCGATAGTAGTATGAATAATTCTTCCTGTCTTGATAGTGTGCCATCCCTTTTTAATGCACAAATCGCAGATCAGCCCAAAGAGGAAAGAAGATATCCACATAGCGATGTACGGCAGCGCAGTGAGGGTACCGGTTTTCGCGATCGAGAACTTGAGTACATCGTTCGAGTACTTGGGCAGGTCCGTCACCATCGTGTAATATCCCCAGTCGTGGCCAACCTGTAAAATTATAATTACCTTATGTCACCTAATTTTTTATACCGGGTGATTATAAAATGTCTGGCAATATTTTAACTGTGGCTTCTACTCATCAAACTAAACAGCTTTCCCCAAGACAGTCACGGTCAAAAAACAAAAAAAAAATGGGCTTCCCATACAAAGTTCATCAACCAGCTGACAGAATTGTATGAAGAGTCCAAATTTTGTTTTGCTTTTTGAGTATGAGTTTCTTGGGGAAAGTTGTTCAGTTGGATGAGTAGAAGCCACAGTTAAAATATTGCCAGACATTTTTTTATCACCTGTACAGTTCCTTTATTTATCGAGGCAGACTGAGAAAAAACAGTTTTAAAAATTCCAAGAGTAGAAAACTGCTACTTGTAACAATGAATACCCCAATAGTTTCAAAATGGTTTCCTGTAATCTTAGATTAAATTCAAATTTTTATTTATGTTTTAGACACCTTTCGGGGACAATAATTTCTAAATGTCCCTGATGCTATTATCAACAAAGATCGCTGGCCCATGCAGTTTTAAGACATTGTTAAAATATATTTTTCTTTTTTATAAAACAAGTTTTGTCGAAAAATATATCACATAGGGGAAGGAGTAAAATCCGGTTTTTTTCCGCATATACGTAAATGAAAGAACCTAAAATATTATCGTTATCCGCTGTAACCAATTAGATATATTGAATAATTTATTATAAGCACTTGTTATGAGAAATCCTTATAAACATTGTTTTCTTCGATTGCATTTTTGCTACGAGTAGTGAAGATCCGAGAACTGAATTTACAAGTGACTATAATAATAAAATAACAACAACAGGTCTTGGTTTCTATGCAATTTCGTGTTTGTGTGCGGATTGTTAACGGTTTACAATACTTATTTGACCTTAGGGTACCAGGGTGTGTGCGTTAACATACGTAATAGACGCCATAATGTAAACGTTTCACTAAGTCAAGGTCTTTTCAAGGTTGACGTGCTAAGTTATTTAATTTTTATTGTTTCTTATACAATCTGTTAATTTACGTGACTCGCCTGCCTGAGTCAATAAAATCGGATTATTTAAATGGTTTTAATTTATTTCAATAGATAGGTACCTAATTGGATGCAATGTAAGAAGTTGATTGTTCAATTTACATTTTATGGGTAGTACTACCAGCTACATTCTAATAGGTAGCAAAATAAATTGTCAGGACGGATTGAAACGTCATTGGTCTGAGCAGTTTCGATGCAAATTTTATGTGTTTCTAAGGTTCCATGCTGATAAAAAAAGGGATGGCAGTATCACTTTGTACCCATCTACTATTCAGCCTAAACCGTTTGTTTTAAAAGCAATATGCAGTAAGGGCTGTAAAATGTATCCACAATACATACAAAAGGTAGCCAATTTGAAAAAAATACTCTTAAGTGATTAAGTATATTATGTTTTGTGATAAAATAGGTTACGTTATGAATGATATCCAGGACAGAGCAAAGTGAAGGAAAACACAACCTGCAGAGGACAAAAAAGATAGGTTAAGAATCGATTAGTGAATCGCTCCTCGACTTCACAGCCAGCAATGCTGATAAGTCCAACACCGACTCCATACAACTGTTGTTTAATCATAAAACTTCACAGATCGTTCAGTATACTCACAGCAGCCCAAACCAAAGCCCATACAGGTGCTGATGTGAGGATGCCCTTCCAGGGCACGGGGTCCTTGACATTGCTATTCTCAGCCGTTGTGACGTTGGAGTTCAGGTAGTTCAGCTCCTTCTTCGATATAAATGGATGGGTGTTCGGAGTACTGTAGCATAGGAGACTCTGGAATTAATAAAAATACACTCAAATCTTAATGTGTATTAAATAGTATCCAATTTGACTATGGATCAAAGGTAATTTATTTAACATAATTCCATAAAAAGAGTTACTTGAACGCATACTTAGATGTATTTTTCTATACGCGAACAAAGGTACAAAAATAAATCATCATTTTCTTTCGGGGATTTCTGTCTTCGTTCGCAGTTTCGTTTAATAAATCTCTTCATTGTTCAATAATTGTGTCCCAATTCTTATAAAATTTCACAATAAGAAATACGGATGAAATTGGAAAGATCACAAAAGAGCTAACACAAAAATATATTGCAAAAAACTGCGTATATCTTTTTTACTTCAAAAAAGTTAACACACTTCACGTTTTTCTTGCTTAGCAAAACTTTTCATTAAAATACGACTATAAATGTTAAAATGTCCGGAGTAAATCCCCCGACATACAATAATTTCAAAAAAGTTTTGTTATTAAGATACTTAATTGAGTATTGGTAAGCTTTATTGCCCTTCTGTGTCAATACCGCGCCGCCGGCGCTCTGGCAATTTAATAACAGAATGATACCTTTCACTTTCTTTTCCTTGTCGAATCTCAGTATTTATGGCATTACGAAGGATGTTCCCATCCTGGTAGACCACACCACCAATAGCACTCTTCAGCACGTAGAAGCAACCATTGTTGTTGGGGCTCAAGTTGGGAGAATAGGCAGGTTGAAGCCAACATTCAATTTGGTTCTCTTCATTCCAGGCCATTATGTAGGCATTGCGATGGTGTGGCGATGGTATTGAGCATTGTCAATTAAGGTGTCTTAAAGTGAATCCGTGGTTTTACTTACCCACAAAGCAAACCAAAGCAGACCAAACCCTCCAAAGAAGTAAAACACGTTAGCCCAATCTTGGCCGTCAGCGAGTAAGATGCCGGACATGAAAGAGCCGAAGATGTTGCCGATTTGAGCACCTCCGAAGACTAGTGCACCTTGGAACCCTCGCTCTGTAGGAGGAACCCATCGCGCCAGCATTATCATGAGAGCTGGCATTGTGGGACCCTGAAATATGGACAATCGCTTATCATATTTCTGAGGAAGAAAAAATAATACTGGACTTGTTTTGTTAGAAATAGAGACCAAAATTTAAAAAAGTCGAAATACCTAAATTTACATAATAAAATTTGGTTAATGTTGTCTGACGTTTCATTTCATATTTATACTATATCTGGTTAATAGTAGACCTGAGATTTTTAATTTAAATTCTGGATATACATTAAAACAAACCTTTTTTTAAAAATACGAAAATTACGGTATGTATTTCATTACAAAAAATATATTTTTTTCACTAAATGCGGTCTAATCAATAGGCATATTGGTAGGGCGTGCAATACCGGTAATGCCTACATTCCAATAGCGGTATTGCTATTGGTTGAATATCATACTTGGGTAAATACTCACCTCTCCCATTCCTTGAAGAATTCGGAGCACGAACAACCAGCTCCAGCCCCCAGCTCTGACCACGACGGGTGTGAGGAATGTGAACAAGGCCGTACTGAGAAGCCCCATACCCAGGGTCCATTTACCACCAAACTTTTCTGCCAAATATCCCCCCGGAACTTGTGTCGCTGCATATCCATAGTAGAAACCACTGAGGATAAGCCCCTGTGTCTTCTCGTCCCAATCGAATATTGCGTACTGAAAAAAAAATAGATACTTTTGGAGGACTGGTTAAATAAGATTATCAGTTATTCGTTTACAACCAATGTTATCCCTATTGCTGTAACACGGGTCTCTTTCCCATATTTTTTGGGGTCGGTTAGGCCACAGGATTGTGGGAGCCTGTGGACTGGTGTCAATTCCAGTGTCAGAAGTTTTCAATCTACCTATAAGCCTTGTGTCGTGCCTTTTCACGACTAATGGATTCTCATTTATAAACATTTTCATTTATTTGGAATTTTCAACTGATAGGTCTGAATTCTCGATTGTTTATTTTTTTAATTTGTTTTAAATATTGCGAATTATGTATATCTACGGTCATTTTTATTTCCATCTGTAAAGTTCTCTCTCTTCAGTACTACCTATACCTACTTGACTGAGTGATCATGGTTACTATATGTTACAGCGACTCTAGAATGGCATGGTTTTGCTTGCTTTATTGAACCAAGGAGCATTAAGCTGTAGATTTCATTTGATTCATCAGATAAAACATTATTTTACTTTATGAACGGCCTACAAGCCAACGTGTAGGATTGACACGCCTAAGTACAAATCACTTACATTTTTAACTTTCCCAGTTGTTTAAAAATATGTATTTTGGAAAATCATATACCTAATCATACCTAGGTCTGAAAACTTAAAACTTATCTTCGAGTAGGTAAACGTAAGTATCTAGAAATATCTGTATATTACCTAGAATGAGCAGTTGTTTCATTTTCTTATGACTTTATGAACTGTATAAATATTTATTTATACATCTCATAAAACAAATAGTTACTACCTATAAGTTATGACTATTATGACTTCAAGTGTATCATAAATTATGCTAGGAAAATGAACAACTGTGCACAAAGCCTTTTAGAAATAATTGTTCGTTTATTTGCACTTCCACAAATAATCGGAAAAGTAAATTAGGTAGGTATTACAAAACTAAATACATAATTGATTTAAATAATTCAGATGAATGAAATGGTGCAACATGCGTAGTACTGTTGTTTGGAATTAACTGTGCATTTATTGTTTTGACAGACGTTTCCATTAAACGTCACATGATTTTTAATTCATGTCATGGTCAGTCGGAAACTGGCTTATGATGATCTGTCATAGGATATGGCTGTCGGCTAATTATTCAATGCTCGTGTTTCCCATGATACCTATTTAGGCGCAGTGGTCAATGCTAGTGCATGGTGTTCATTATACACACTTTTTGGTATTATGCAGATAAGTAGGTAGCCACTTAACAATGTGTAATGTATTATTCTTGCAAAAATAACGTTATTATTAACCTTAAAGTTTACTCAGTTGTAATATTAGATATTTGATAGTATAACAATATGTCTAGGAGAAGATAAGAAATGAAAGATAAAATTTATCGTTTTATAATGGGTTATTCCCCATTCAATTATTTTTTGTGATATGACAAACACGTTCTTTTGTTCTGAACTGCTATTGGGTATGCTAAATTTTTTGTAAGGTATGAAAATAAAAAACCATTTCGAGATATTTTGATTCAAAGCCATATTTTTTTATTTCCCACTCGAAAAAGTAAAAGATTGAGTATAAAAATCGAAAAAAGACAATAACCTTCATTTGTATCCCTGTGACGTCACATGCTCACACACTTTTTGGTGTTACCTTGAGTTGTTTATAAACAAACGAAATGACAATTGACCTGACAGTTAAAGTTTAAGAAAGCGTTCCAGAACCCTTTCATGACAGTATTTTTTTACCCTGACAGCAGGATAAACTATTATAAATATTTCAAGTGTAAAAGGGACAGACTATCTCAGGTATATTTTGCCTTGTTCTGGAACGGGCCTTATTATAAACAAACGAGATGACAATTGACTTGACAGGTGACGTTTTAGAGAGCGTTCTGGAACACTTTCATGAGAGTATATTTTTAACCTTACAGCCGGACAAACTATTATAAATCTTTTAAGTGTAAAAGGGACAGACTATCTCAGGTATATTTTGCCTTGTTCTGGAACGGGCGTTAGAGATTAAGGCCTGTTCATTTCATCGTCAGACATTTGGACTGTTCGTTTCATAGTTTGTGAACATGTGACGTCATCACGGCTCAAATAAAAAAAAATGTATTTAAAAATATCCACAGTCTTAAAAAATGAAATAATCAAATTAGTTTTTCAAAATGGTCTAAACTAACAGAAAAAAAAATTTAAAAAATACATTGATTTTTTTTTAGCATACCCAATTCTAGCTTATTATATTATTATGTTTTTAACCAGTCACTGACCAAAAGTTTGCATGGTTTTTAAATTAAATTTATAAAATATTTAGTCAATGATTACAACAATTTCAAAAATGTTTCAAATTTAGTCTCTGTCTTGTAAAAACTACTTTATGTTGGTAACATCAATAGTTAGTCACAATCACAAACAAACGTCACGAAACTTGTCGTGCGGTGAACCACAATATGAGACAATGCTTATCGAGTTGTAGCCTGTTGCGAGACTCAGCATTTTACTTATTAATATTCAATAATTTTATTTATTACTCAGGTCATTCATGCTGGTCGTATATATTATATTCCATTGCATTAGTAGAAGTCACCTTAAACTATTGCTATAACATTTCGATTCACCCTATCTATATAAGGTAACTTTAACTGGTTACTTCTTTGTTGGTTTACGGACTAAACGTATATTTTACAGTTCAGACACAAATTAATAGAACTTAATAAGATTCGTAATGTACAGTGTGAATACAAATTATCTCATAAATATACAGGGCCAAGTTGAGCTAAGCAACTGCTAAGTAACTACTGTGATCATGATCAATCACGCACAACAAGCAAAGTCATCAAATGTCTATTTATAGAAACAAAGATTTTGTCACGTACGAAGCTGTCAAACGAGAAACAAGTATTAAGTTTCATTTAACGTTTCTCCAGATCTTTACTATGAGCTTGAGAAGCTGGAAAATGTTGTTAGCTTTGACTGTGATTTGAGCCTGAGTGAAATCAAGCTTATTCTAAAGATGACCTCCATTAATGGGGAGGAAAACGCAAAGCTATTTGCAGATGGCGCTACGGACGCTTGACTCATAACAACTTTCGATTAGTTCCGCGTTTTTTATAATCGAGGTGTTATAAATTAGTTATTTTCTGTTAAATGGAAAATGTAGGCGACTTGGACTGTTCCTCAATTAAAGGCGAAGTTGAAAAGTACATAATTGAAAACGTATCTTTTCCCACGTCTTCTTCATCCGAGAGTCTTTAGGAAATTAATGATTTCCATTATTATTGCAACCGATCGCCACACAATGCGGTATTTTTTTAATTATTTTATTTTATTTTTTTATTTTATTTTATTGAAGAACAAACAGTCTCTTTCTTATATTATAATAATCTTGTTTAGTTCATGTAAACAATTTTTTCTATACGTTTTGACAGTTAGTATGAGTCAAGTGATATCGGCGCCTCTATCGGCGAGCTTTGTCAGTTTTCTTCCCTATTGGGATATTCATTTAAACTTGACAAAATTTCATTTTCTTCAATTTATTTAAACTTAAAATAGATCGAAAAATATGTAATCATTTTGTACACAACACATACGAGTACATGTCTCAGTGACTGTCACTCGAGTTACTGAAACGTAAAATTACGCGGCAAATTTATACAGATGGTAACAAAAAGGCACCATAATAATCAAACGGCGATCTTTACTCATGTTTTTTTCAAAATTAGTATTTATTTCATCTTTAATGAAAGGAGTTCACCTAGAAACGGCTTTGAATTATAGCGGCCTTCTTTCTCATCGAGGCAGAGACCGCGCTTAGTGGCTTTTTTCAATATCATGACCATAATATTGAAAATAGCCATGATATCAATATTGAAATTATTCGACCCAAATCGACGAATCGTTAAATATCGTTACAAAAGTAAATTAGTATCTAAATTATTCTTACTGGAACATAAACAGAATGATAAAACAAATAAGTGGACTAAGATGAGGTCACTTACCGGTTTTTCAATAACTTCAGTGCTGTTTGACGTGATTTCGCCAGGGCAGGCGTAAGGGTCGAACGGGTGGGTCACATTTGACTTCCCGCGATCCACCATCTGCGTAATGGCCAGGTTGAGACACACACGCATAGTGTATGCATTGCACACCCCCATCAAGCCCATTACACCCAAAATGTACCGTTGAGGGATAAAGCAGACTGAAAAATAATTAATTATGAATTCAAATGGTAAAGGTAAGGAAAACCTTTTTTTGACATTATAAAATTATGTCATTGAAGAGGGAGATAATTTTCATTTCCGTCGCCATTGATGATGCAGAACATAATCTGCAACACATAGTCAAAGGGCAAATGGCGAGAACGAAACTATTTCAGCAAACGAGTTTTACCTAAGCATTCAAAGTTCGCCTGAGTGGTTTCTTACAACGCAGTCATAATAGATCTGCCATCAAACCATGTTCGGTGAACTGTGAATTAACGTTTTGACAGTTTCCACAGAATATATCTGTAATAAGTACTGAGGACTATGCTATGTCTGGCTCCTACTGAAAAGGAGAATTTTAGATTTAAATAAATAATTTAAAAGTTACTTCAAAGGAATTCGTGGCCCCTAAAGTTTGTATGTGTATAGTGGCTGCTACTTCTTTTGAATTTGTTTTTATATTATTAGTTTATTAACATAGATAAATTAATATCAATCGGATGTAAAAAAGACATCAACGATTATTCCAATGCTCAAAATATCGAAAATATTGATAACCACTAACCAAACTATTTGAAGGTTCATTGTGATCCATCTAAATTTTCGAAACATTCACACACTCTGAACGCTTGTTTTTTGAAGTTGTTCAAAAATAAGGAACACATTTACTAAAACGATTATTCAAGTAAACTTCACTGCAATCTTGAATAGTAGAAAATCATAGAGAGTCCCTTCGAGACCTACCTATTCTTACCAGTTTTATGAGTTCGTTAACTTGCAAACGAGCAAATATCAGTATCTACGATACGTTTAAGAGCTGGTTTGTGCTGTTTTGGTACAATCTGCATTTTGTATTCTGACCAACGTTCAGTTTTATTACTTAGTAGGTAATACGGGCGAAAACTTTCTAGACTGACCATTCATAGTTGACTGACCCTATAATAGAGGAGAGACGTCCGTATTTAATTTTTTTGCTTTTGTCCAACTCCGAGCTAAATAATATAAAAGGATCAAAGTTACAAAAATAGTTTTATCGACAATTTTCTCGACTTTTGATTCTAGAACCGAAATCGTTTGTTTTTATTATGTTTGTTACTGGCCGTTGTCTGGGATCTAATCTAAAACAACTTGAAGATACGAGACTGTTACTGCAAAAAGTTTCTTATAGACGCGATCGAGAATTCAAAAAATCTGTAGGCATCAGTAGAATAAAGATATCGAAGAAAAACTAACAAACAAGTTCATTCATACTTGTAGATATCAGAAATAAGAATTAATAGAGTCTGATGAGAAAAAATAATGTGTCTGTATACAAAACTGTGATAAAGTACTTGATACTTTTAAAGTAGACTTTACTATATTTTGGACTTAATATAAACTTAGATCATGTAAGTAATCTCTGATCATTTCTGTTCTTTATGTAATCTTTTTACAGGTAGGTTACGTGTAAAAACTACTTCTAGTTACTAACAATAATTATATAATATAATAAATAGAACACAATAATCTTGTGTGGTTCCGTAAGTCCAGTTTGCGGCTATGAAATGTGAGAACAATCAGGATATACTAAAGGATTCCTTATGTAAGCGAAGGTATAGGTATTTTCAATACGTGCAGTATAAAATAGGTAATCTATCATTATTCTATGTAATAGGGTAGCTGACTGTCATCTCAGTTACTTTTTATCAGATGTCTAAAACAACAATTTTGTCTATGAATGTTAAAAATTGCAACATATGATGTCATAATTTAGTTATTTCCTTTCTTAACGACCCATATCGTCCCCACTGCAGTAGCACGGGTCTCTTCCCATAATTTGGGAAGATGAGACCATACTCCACACACGGGGGCCAAGTCCGGATTGGTGAAGGTTCATGGGCTGGTGGCCAACCCCAGCGTCAGAAATTTTCAAGCCGCCTGTAAGGCTTCCGACATGGCTTAACGACAGCCATCTATTGAAAGCAGCCGGCACCAACGGCTTAATGTACCTTGCGAAGCATGGAACGGTCGAGATAAATACCACTAACAGTCAAACCCATCCTGATTATGACACTGTCTGTAATCAGCTAACCTGCGAGATCAACGTGACAAGAGGTGGGCGGGGCGCACATCGGGGTGCCCTGTCCTCTCGTGGCGCCAGAGCATCTGAGCCAGGCAGGGGGGACGTTGTGGGGAAGGGCGCGGGGGCGGACACCGAATTGCGCGGAGGTGCTGGAGCTGGCGGGGGTGACGTAGCGAGTGATGGACCCACTGGGGCTGTCAACGCTGCGGCGCTCTCTACAGGTACCACACCTGCGGCTGCACAAGATGTCCCGCCCACTGTGACCGCCAAGAAGAAGAAACGGCCATCAGGAAGCCAGAAGCGGAAACGCATTCTGGAGAGACAGGGGGCCGTAGCTTCTACAGGAACGACCAATGAAGGACCTTCAAAGAGGGCAAGGGAGGTCAGCAACGAAGCCACTGACTTGGCCGGGGACTCCAAGCGATCCAGGTTACAGGAAAGCTCATTTAGGGAGGCACTGGTCAACGTCAAAATGGCAGTCATCGCTGAGGACCACCCTGCCAAGGTGATCACGGCAGACATGGCAGCACCCATAAGGTATGCCATATGGGAGATGCTGGAGAAGACACCAGATCCACTGCCAGCGGTCAGCACAGGGACACTCATTTCGGGGGCCATGCACTTCTCGTGCGAAGGGCAAGCATCGGCGGATTGGCTTCGTGGCTTTGATGGCACTGTCATTAAGGACACCAAGCTGAAGGTGGTCAGTGCCAAAGATCTTCCGAAGCCGGTCAAAATGGCGTGGAAGACCAGAAACAATTGGTGCCTTGACATCACCAGGGTACTGGACCTCATTCAAAGGTACAATCCTGCCCTCAAGACCAGTGAATGGAAGGTGGTGGATACGCTGGTTGAAGAGAGCCACGTGAGACGCATAATCCTGATGGACAGGATCTCTGCGGATCACATTAAGGCAAGGGGCTACTGCCTACAGTCTGGCCTGGATAAGAGCATCTTCAAACTCCTGGAAGACTCTGAAGGGAGGGCGGAGGGACGTGCTCCTGCTGTGGCTGGGGTGGAGGCACAGAGTTCGCTACCGGTTCCGGAGGAAAAACCCACAGACACGGAACACATGGAGGTGTTCGATAACCTCGACCAACCGCCATCACCGGCGACGTCACAGAAGACGGAGGAGCTGCTTGGGGAGATAGGCAATCTTGATTTGTCATCTCCACTGGCGGCCACCGCTGAAGTGACGGAGGAGGACAGCGGGACAGGTGGTGGTCAATGACCACCCACCCTGTCCACCCCGACATCAATAAATATCCAAGATGGCGGGATTAAGGTGTGTACAAATTAACTTGCATCACTGTAAGGCAGCCACAGCCCTTCTGGCAAGACAGCTGCAAAGTAACAAATTTGACATTGCCCTCATACAGGAACCATACGTAAGAAAGGGACTTGTATCGGGTTTGGGTGGGACGGGCGGATCTATCATCTACAACTGTCTTACTAATGATATGAGGACATGCATTTACATCAGAAATGGTGTAGATGCCATGCCCTTATATGAATTCTGTTACAGGGACCTTACAACCATCAAGGTCCTCAAGGGAGGGCAGTCGGGCAAGGGTGTGGTCATCATAGCCTCGGCCTATATGCCCTATGAAGAGAAGGAGCCTCCTCCGGTCGCCGTGAGGAAGCTAATCGAACACTGTGGTAAGAACAATTTTGATCTTATCTTAGGATGTGATGCGAATGCACATAACAAGGTCTGGAACAGCTCGGACAACAATGGAAGGGGGGAGAAGCTATTGGAATACGTAGTAAGCACCTCCCTACAAATTCTAAATAAGGGCAATGAACCGACGTTCGTCAACTCTAGAAGAGCGGAAGTCATTGATATTACAGTCGCCTCGAATAGGGCTAGTAAGGACATAGTCAACTGGCATGTATCCAACGAGATCAGCGGATCCGATCACAGATACATATGCTTCAGGTACAAAACGGAAGAACCCGTGCGAAGTGTACAAAGAAGAAACCCTAGACACACAGACTGGGAATCTTATGTGGAAGATTTAAGAATCGAACTAGGTGAAGTGAGAGATAGATTAAACTCTGTACTTGACATTGAGATCGAGGCGGAAAGGATCGTGAATGCCATCCAAGTAGCCTGGAGAAGGAACTGCCCCGAAAAGAAGGTGGCGGTCAAAAAGGAAGTATGGTGGAACTCCGATTTGGAAACTAAGAGGAGGGACACACGGAGATTATTCAATGAAGCCAAAAAGAAGAAGGACTTCACAGAATATTCGAGGGCTCTTACTAAGTTCAACATCGAGGTGCGCAAGAGCAAAAGGAAAAAATGGAGAGAACACTGCAACACCATCGACAGCGTCCCAGAAGGGATGAGACTCTCTAAGGCTCTGTCTGTTACAAAGTCGGAACAGCTCACGTCTATTAGAACAACGGAAGGCAAACTGACTGAAACCGGGAAGGACACCCTAAATGAAATGTTCAGGGCACACTTCCCAGATTGCAAGATAATAGACGGAGAAGAGGATGACCCGGTAACGAGTGATGAATTGAACATTCACACACACAAAAAGGACTGGGACATAGCAAAGAAGGTAGTAAATGAACAGAAGATAGCGTGGTCCATTGGTAGTTTCCAACCATTGAAATCACCAGGACCAGATGGCGTCTATCCAATATTGCTGCAAAAGGGACTGAAGGTGATGAATAATCACTTATGCAGGTTATACAAATCTTGCATTGCCTTCGGATACATACCCAAAATCTGGAGGAGAGTTAAGGTCGTCTATCTACCAAAGCCAGGAAAAGATAGCTATGATGAATCGAGGTCTTATAGACCCATAAGCCTATCGTCATTTATGCTAAAGGCTCTGGAAAAACTGGTAGACAGATATATAAAGGATGGTCCCTTGAGGAAACACCCATTACATGAGCTACAATGCGCATATCAGGCAGGGAAATCTACTGAAACAGCCTTACACCTTGTAGTCTCTAGAGCTGAAAAAGCGTTAGAAAACCAGGAGATATGTGCAGCGGCATTCCTCGATATCGAGGGAGCGTTCGATCGCACCACCTTTAAGGCAATAAAAAATGCAGCTATCATCCATGGAATAGAGCCAACGCTGTGCAAATGGATAGATAGCATGCTCAGGAAGAGGATCATAATATCTTCATTAATGGGGGATGTAGTTACAGCTACCACTACGAAAGGAAGCCCACAGGGTGGAGTTCTATCACCGACGCTGTGGAGCCTAGTGGTTGACTCGCTCCTGCAGGAACTGAACACAGGACCATTCTACACGGTTGGTTATGCTGATGACTTAGCGATACTAATTAATGGCAAATTTCCAAACACAGTATCGGAAATTATGCAAATGGCCTTACTTAGAGTGGAAAAGTGGTGTAACGCCAATCACCTCTCGATTAACCCTAGTAAGACAAAGGTAGTGCCATTCACAAGGAAAAGAAATCTGAGCAATCTGAGGAAACTTACTTTGTATGGCACAGAACTGGCCTGGTCCACGGATGTCAAATACCTAGGAATAACTCTAGACAAGACACTAACGTGGAGCCTACATATAGAAAATACGGTTGCGAAAGCAACTAAAGTCTTTAATATGCTTAGATCCGCATACGGAAAGACCTGGGGTCTCAATCCAAGAATTCTGTACTGGCTTTACACAATGATGGTGAGACCAATAATGACATACGGCAGCATTGTATGGTGGCCCAGAACGGCCCTCGGCACATGCATGAGATCACTGGAGAAATTCCAAAGACTAGCGTGCATGGCAATAACTGGAGCATTCTCAACAACGCCCACGGCATCGATGGAAATGCTCCTAGATCTAAAGCCATTACACATATACATACAAATGGAAGCGGCGAAGGCCCTACATAGGCTAGCGATAAATGGAAGTTGGGACTTCGACAGCCCCAAAACAAGACACACTGATCTCAACCTGGATGAAGATGTGGAAAGGCTGATGTGCATGGGGAGCGATAAAATGCTGACCGTGAACATATTCAAAAGAAACTTCAAAACTTATGTCCCAACAAGGGAGGAATGGAGTAAAGGGCAAACAACAAGGACCGAATACTCAGACTTGGTACACAGACGGATCGAAAATGAAATCTGGAACCGGAGCAGGCGTTTACGCAAAGAACTGTCATGCAAGTCACAGCTTAGGGCAATATGCAACTGTCTTCCAAGCGGAGACATACGCTATTATTGCTTGCGCACAGGAGATTATAGACAAAGGGGTCAAAGACAAAACTATCTATATACTCAGCGACAGCCAAGCTGCACTCAAATCCCTCAACTCCCACGCAGTGGACTCAAGACTAGTACTGAACTGCGTCAAAACCCTGAATAAGGTAGGACGCGACAACAGATTGCACCTGGTCTGGGTACCAGGACACGTGGGAGTAGAGGGGAACGAGGAGGCGGATAAACTGGCAAGAATGGGATCACATGCTAGGATGCATGGACCAGAACCTGGGATCGGACTCCCCAAGAGCACGGTAACGAAGGCACTAAAGGCACAGGCGGATGCAAGACACAGAGTAACATGGCAGTCCCTGGAAGGCCTTAAACACTCTAAGATCTTCATCGGTGAAGTAACCACAGGTGCGACCAAGTATATTTGGAAGAATAGCCGGTCGCATGTCAGAGCCATGACAGGGGCGTTAACAGGCCACTACGCAACAAACGCTCACCTTAAAAAGATAGGTCTGACAAATGATGAGACGTGCAGAGCCTGCGGTGAGGATACAGAATCAATGGAGCACCTACTGTGTCACTGCGATGTACTGGCTAATAAGCGTATGTGCCTCCGTGGCAATGCCTACCCAACGCCGGAGGAATACAGGCACCTACCCCTCAGCGGAATCACTGCGTTAATGCAACATATTTTTGACTAAGGATAGGTACGAAGGTCTTAGGGGTTGACACAAAAGATCCCGTTGGGTCGAAGTGTCGCTGTCTGAACAGCTGTCTAATAACGACAACGCAAGCCGCACTGAGCAACGACCGCTTCCTTATTATTATATTATTTTTATTTCAAAATATTGGACATGTAATGAATATATATACAAGCTAGTATTTTTTTACTAGATATTTCATTGAAAGAGCTTTTTAGAGCAAAACAAAAGTGCGTGTGTGCTTTTTACTAGAACTCGTAACAAGTTATCGAAACAAATATTAGAAATGATTTTTTTTTGTGAAAA
The DNA here is from genome assembly GCA_958295455.1 of Coleophora deauratella. Taxonomy (NCBI): domain Eukaryota; kingdom Metazoa; phylum Arthropoda; class Insecta; order Lepidoptera; family Coleophoridae; genus Coleophora; species Coleophora deauratella. The sequence goes on along the minus strand of OY282397.1, from coordinate 11,794,012 downwards.
ATTCTTTGTAATTATATTATAATTTGAATCCTTTCTTTATTAAATAAACGTTTAAAAATAAACGTTTTTATATTTATTTTTAAATTAATATTTTTGAATAGCGTTAGAAAAGACTTAGATTTTTTTTTTCGGATGAGTTATACTTATGTCGTACTTTAAGTACTGAAAAACTTTACAGAAATCGATTTATAGCAAATTTGCACTTGCTATTTTTTTTAAGAAATAGCAAAGACGAAATTTTTATTATTATTGTTTTAGCAATTTACCAATCATACCCACTAAAATCGTTTCATATCGTAAAGCCATTTCCTTGCAATATCCATTTGAACATCAGACAGAATATTTGCTTGATTTTATCAATCGATGCTACACAAATAATATGATAAGACTTCCTTTAAAGTCTATCGTCTGTACTCATGTAGAGCTATTTAATTTTGTTATCAAATGAAAGTATAGTTTTTATCGCCTGTTTTATTTAGCAGATAATATAAATTACCTTTTTATTATCAATGAAAATTACGTAGAGAAACATAACAAAGCAATTGCTATAATATAATAAAATATGATGATTGATAATAATTATATGATAATAAAAAAATAATTTTGACAGAAAACGTAGAAGAAAAAGTTTTAAATGATGTATTCTTTGTGCAATCATATATCATAAAATATTTAAAAAAGTATAATAAAGAATGATTAATTGATTGAATTGATTATTTTAATTTTAAAACGATCCCTACCCATTTTACTCATGATTAAACAAAAGTGGTAAGAAGCTTGTTTTAAAGTTGTATTAAATTATCGTATGATAATGTTTATCCTTTTTGGTCGAGACAAATATTGTCTTGCATATGGCAAGTACAATATATTTTTTAACTTTATACCACTTTTTTCGCGAGTATGACTAACAGAAGACGTTGTCAACAGCCCTTATTATTAAAAATGAAATGATCAGGAGGAGGCTCAGAATTGAACTTAACCGCCTTCGAAATTAATTAGTTCTTCACTCGCTCACAAGGAGGGTGCAGATATGATTCCCGGTGGTTCTCGCTTTGAAGGACTTAGTTTGGTTCGTGATAGAGCATTTCTAACCTAACTGTTGAAGTAAACTTCAATGTTAATAACGAGATTCGGTTTGGTTTGCAATAGAACATTTCTTTATCTAAAAATTAAATGATCAGGAGGAGGCTCAGAATTGAACTTAACCGCCTTCGAAATTAATTAGTTCTTCACTCGCTCACAAGGAGGGTGCAGATTTGATTCCCGGCGGTGCTCGTTTTAAAGGACTTAGTTTGGTTCGTGATAGAGCATTTCTAACCTAACTGTTGAAGTAAACTTCAATGTTAATAACGAGATTCGGTTTGGTTTGCAATAGAACATTTCTTTATCTAAAAATTAAATGATCAGGAGGAGGCTCAGAATTGAACTTAACCGCCTTCGAAATTAATTAGTTCTTCACTCGCTCACAAGGAGGGTGCAGATTTGATTCCCGGCGGTGCTCGTTTTAAAGGACTTAGTTTGGTTCGTGATAGAGCATTTCTAACCTAACTGTTGAAGTAAACTTCAATGTTAATAACGAGATTCGGTTTGGTTTGCAATAGAACATTTCTTTATCTAAAAATTAAATGATCAGGAGGAGGCTCAGAATTGAACTTAACCGCCTTCGAAATTAATTAGTTCTTCACTCGCTCACAAGGAGGGTGCAGATTTGATTCCCGGCGGTGCTCGTTTTAAAGGACTTAGTTTGGTTCGTGATATAGCATTTCTAACCTAACTGTTGAAGTAAACTTCAATGTTAATAACGAGATTCGGTTTGGTTTGCAATAGAACATTTCTTTATCTATGTAATTAAACTAAATAAACGATTAAAAAAATAATAATGACAGCTCGCCCTCCCACATTCATAAACCTGTTTTGCCTACATTTAATTACAATGAAATGAACCAAAAACGTCCGAAAAACATTACCCATTGCTCGGGAAGTCGAGTAAAAGGCATTGGTTTATTCCACAAGAAGATTTACAGTTCCCCATTGCGCTTACGAGTCTTTGCAAGGACTTCCATCCATCCTCGGCATCATTCTATGTTATTTTAATGACTTTTAATGTGAATAAAAACAGGAAAAGATGAGGTCCTTACATCTTGTCAAAAAGTTCTCTTTTCTTCTTTCCGGCGCAGTCGCCTTCTGGCCCAGCAAATTGTGCGCATGCACATCGTTGCTATCCTCCACTGTCATCTTGTTTACTTCTAGATACTTCTATATCACAGGAATGTTCTTCTTTACTTCTATTTGGCTTTCTGAAAAATAAATTTAAGAAGAAATAAAAAAAATTGAAAGACAAGCCAACTTTACATTTATTAACCTAAGGAAAACTTTCAAATGCTTGGTTGCTAGATTATAATATTTTATATTATGGATTGATTTATCGATGTATATTAGTCATTATGTAAGTAAACAATATACTTATTGTTTAATACTACGTTTCGGTAGCCTAAAAGAGTTGATACATATGCCCTAGATGCCTCGAAGGCAGCTTTGTTAAAAAAATTCTACAATCAAACTAATATCTCAAAAACTCGTGTATCTTGTCTCAAAACCAGAATGTAGGTAGATAAATCTTTAAATATTATTAATGCAAAGGCAAAAAGATATGAAAAAACTTCTTTACTAGACAGAAAAAACAACCATAATATATATTTTTTTAAACATGTTATCAAAGTTTGCAGAAGTGCATATCATAAATAACCTTCAGGCTGACACAAAAAGTTTCCATATTTAAACACTTTTCATTTCCAGATTATTTAGGTTACACATTTGTTTTGACGTAAGGAGCTTCAGTTCGTCGAAGTACCGCGACGACGATAGGCCGCGGCCGGCCTTGGATTCTCACATGTTTATATTTTTTTAATATACCAATAGAAAAAGGTATAAGAATAATATACACTTTGAGGTGAGGTGAAAATTTGACAATGAATTGATCAATTTGTATGAGAAGTTAAAAATATTGTTTGCGACTTTCAGCAAACTGTAAGAACAAAAGTACCTTCATGTGTAAAAGTATTGATATGTATTTTAAATGAGAACTAAATCAACGCTTAAACGAAGTTGTCTGTGACTAACTGTCTAGTTGATAAACAACGCAGAGCCTTTATCAACGAAGCTGACTAGAAACATCTTTACTAGAAAGTTGGGAAGAGCTTTAAGAAAGGATGTTTTACTAAACGAATCCCAAAATGAGAAAATACGGATTTAAATTGTAAGGAAAACTTAATTTCCTTGCGTTTCAATTGACTGTTTACAGCTGAAACCACATGGATGAATGATATCGCAAGTAAGTTTAAAAATAGATTATAAAGTTGATGTATTAGCGTAACAAGTGTTGTCAACAAAGAAGTCATTGTTTTTAAGAATGTAGATCCATGCTAGAATCACAAACTATGTCAAGGCCATTGATTGTATTGACACAAAAATAGAGTCTTTATTATTTCAATTTTTGTTTAACAGATGTTACAATTTTTCGTTGGTTCTTATCAAAATGAACTTAATTATATTGCATGTAAAGAAAATAAATTGGCTTTTTTAAGAAAATTTATGTTATAACAATAATTACCGATTCATTTTCCATAACCAAACCTAAGTACCAATAATTTATACTTAATTAAAAGACCAGATTTTGAATCAAAATCATCAAAGTTGTTAAATACAAGTTTACAGATCCGTAAGTAGGAGATTATTAGCAAAGCCTGTTGTTCCTCACCCAGTTATAAATAGCTGTATAATAAAAGTTGACTTATTTGATTGTGTTAATTAATAGCTGTTTCAGTTAAATCAAAATCACAAATTAAAAGATACTGTCATAGTTTGGATACAAGGTTTATAATATAAGTATCATAGGATAGGACATAAAATAAAATAACAAGATAAACTGTGTAACTGAACTGATAACTCGATGAAGGATAAATGAATAATAAATACCTAAATTAATCGTAAATATAAAATCGATGAAAAATTATAAATTATTTTTAAAACATTTTAATAACTGTATACTGTTGTTTCAATAAAAAATACTTAATACACACAAATTAAGCAAAATTAAAAGTAAACACTTACTTTAAACAAAGGTTAAAACTTGTCAGAAACAAGTTTTTCAGACAACTTTGAAACTGTATTTACATCGTTCCAAAATTTCAATTAGAAAACACACCACACACGATAATTCTAATATGATATTATAACTAAAAAAAAACTTTTGAAAACTGTATATTTAAACTATTTATCACTGTACTCGTTATGGTACGATACTGGTTTGATCGAAGCCTGCGACTGCGCGGGCGCAAGCCAAATGTGAATATGTCACAGAGACTGATATTCACAAGCCGGCCCACATGCCCGCGCCGGCGCCGGTACCTACTGACAAGGTTGCTGACCTTGGATTGTATAAATTTTATACAACTTTATAGTAATGGCTGGCGCTACCTGTAGAGTTAGCATGTGAACAAAACTTTGCGATCAAAAACTGGACTTAAATTTGCCGCGCGAGCGGTTTTTGCGTGACCAGAATTTAAGCAATCTAGAAACAAAAAAGAATCTCATGTAGGTACTTCACAGAAATAATATTTTATTTAACAAACTATTTATCGTACACTTTGCAATCAAATGGTGAGGTAACCATCATAACGCGGTTTTACTTACGAGTACTTACTCCTATAAATTCACTTTTAAGAATATTAACAAGAGTGTTTTATTTTTTCTTTTCTTCCTACTAATGAATTTCATATTTATTTAATTTGTTTATACCTTCTTCAAATCGTTTACTTTGTCTCTTGAAACAAACCTAGATAAAATTCTAGTAAACAGGAAAAATTAGTACATTCATTTATTGAAGGGTACTAAACTAATAATAGCGCATGCAACAACCTTTAATTGAATTAAATTTTGATTTATTGCTTAGCAAACAGAAAACCCTATTCGAGAAGTTTTAACATCATTAAAATATTTAATTAATCAATAAACATATCGAAGTTTAAGGACCTGAGCACACTATAGATTTTAGTCGACCGACCGATAGTTGAATTTGTATAATTTATTTCAATGTTCATTCAGCTGCTTTTTAATCAGTGAATGCGAGTACTTCAATGTAGATTCATACTTATTCTTTGACTACTACTGAAAGTCTGTAATGTGCCCTAAGGTCTTAACGGAAATATATACAGGATGTGTAAGCGTAGGTAAAAAGGAAATGTTATTTTGGACTGTTCCATTGCTAGGTAAAGACTTTCTTATTTTTCACCAAATGAGGTTAAAAGAAAATTAAATACTGAAAAAATAAGAGCCGTGCGGACTCCATTGCTAAAGGATGCCATAAAAAAAGTTGCAGTAAGTTTTTAACCTTACAATTTATACGTAGGTAACGTTTACCTGTACCAAAATAACTGAAATTTATTTAATGGTTTCTTCACGACAAGTTGATTATATTTTGTTCCCAAATCAGCGTTTTACACATTTTATCTGAAAACTAGGGCAAATGTCACCGTTTACCTACATTATTATCAGCAATTTTAATATGGTAATACGTCGTCGGTACGTATGGAAAATAATGCTGATAAGAAGGGACTAGAGTTAGCATTTTACATAAAGACTGTGTAACCTACACACACATTTGCTGCAATACGTTCTACAAGTTTCAAAATGTGATATTCGTTTCATGATTCCTTGTTTTATAATTTTAAAAATGCAATGTTTTTGAAATTTTTGTTTGAAAACTTTATAAGTATGCATATTAATTAATATTTTCATAATAGGTATGTAAGTTTGTGTAAGCGTTTATGTACGCTTAAATGATGACCCTGATTGCATACGTCCTAAGATTTTCCAGGAATAAAACAACCCACCGTACTTTAAAATCCAAGCAGTTAAAGCTACAGTATCATCAAAATATTGTATAATAGGCTCTTAATACTACCGTAAACATTTTTAGGGCAGTCAGAAAAGAACCACAGATTTAAAGACAAATAGTCCAAAATAAATATCAGAAACATTCCGATTTCCAAAATTTTCAGGGCATTTTCTGAGTTTCTTTTTTGTGACCGTAATATTTGCACACCAGATGTGACAATGAACTACTGTATAATTAAATATAGGTACTTAGACACATACCTACACATTGAAAGCAAATTAAATTAATAGACGTGATCTGTTTACTATGACTTACTTTGATCATCGCCACATCTAAATAGGTCAATGTCTCGATAATATAATGTTGATAAACCTAATTTCTAGAATTCTTAAAATAGCCTACAGACTTCCGTAGCTATATTAAAACGAATATAAATGTAATATCTTTGAAATAAAATATACCTTCTCGTACTATCTGTTCTGAATAACAGAAATACTTAATGTATATTTTGCAAATAGATGTATTTTGTATCATTTTAACTTTATCGACTAATTAATATGCTTAAAAAAATCGAGTAATAGACTTAAATTGATAGAATCTTTGTAAATGAAAGAGTCTGTCGTATCGAATCAAGTCGACATTTCATCAGAACCATAAAATGTATGGTATCAAATCTGTCAACTTTTTAAAATTTTCTATAATGAATTCATAGTCCTGTCTACGAGTACAATGTGATCATCACTCAGATCCATTTGCTGTAAACCTGGCCATTATCTGACCTGAAAATCAAATCAACTCTTAAAAAAATGTATAATCACATTGACATCTTTAAATATACAAGAATAGAACTTAATATTATACAGGGTGTAACAAAATTGCTGTAGGACCCGTTAACTGGGAATTCTACTCATCGTACTGAACAACTTTTGTTCTACAACTTTGCTCAAATCACAAAAAAAAATTTGGACATTTCATACAAATTGATCATCTGTTTTGCCATTTTTGTATGGATAGTCGAATATTTTTTTTGCGTTTCGAGCAATGTTGTACAACAAAAGTTGTTCAGTACCATGAGTAGAATTCTTAGTTAACGAGTCCTACACCAATTTTGTTACATCCTGTATAACTGCCTTTATATATATGACCTTGGATTTTGGCCTGATAATCATTAGGCGTGAATTTAGTGTGATGTATTAAACACATTTGAAATTATAATATCCCAAGAAGCAAGTCATAATAAGTCCACTCAACTTTGGATGTACTCGTAGTACAATCTTAGTACTATATTAACTGGCCTATTACCGTTACAATATTATTCATATTGTAAGATATAATTGACCACGCTGAATACGTTAAAAACAACCGACTTTAATCGTAATAACTCCAACTTTTCTATGTTTTTGTTGATTTTCTCAAAAACCGCTGAATCGATTTCGATAAAATTAATAAAACCACCTGGTAAGTATACCCTTTTAAACAAAAAAGAATTTTCAAAATCAGTTCAGGCGTCTTCGAGTAATCGTTGAACATACAAAAAAAAAATTCCGACGAATTGAGAACCTCCTCCTTTTTTTTTGAAGTCGGTTAAAAATCGTGGCTGTCTCAGTGCGGCTTGCGTGGTCACGTCGATCACGCAGGCAAGGTAGAGACGATATGGCTTGTTAACGAAAGCAGATAAAAAAACAGATTTTTGCCTTTACTCAATGATACTGGGCTTTGTTAAATTAAACAATATTAGTTTTTATTTTATTTATCCTATGCTCTTTGACAGTATAGACAGTATCAGTATAGAGCTGTTAACTCAGATATACAGTAAAACTTGGTAAAGTGGGACCTGGATAAGTGAGAAACCTCCATAGCTGGGACTCATGCTGAGGTCCCGACACTTTTGCACTGAGTTACCTCTGTTAGTGGGACAAAACAAACCTCTATATCTGGGATTATTTCTTTCGATTTTATGGCCATAATTACCTGTATAATTGAGACAGCGAGTGTATTCTACCTCTTTTACTGAGACTAAATTTTAAAGAATACTTTTACAAAATTGTTTCTATGAATTTCATAGGTAGTAACCTCTGTAACTGAGATAACATCAATTTATTACCTCTCTAACTGGGACTTTTTTATATCTTTTATTTAATAATCGCACCTTTATAACTGACATAACCTCTATTTTCACCTCTATTAATGGGACCCTCCGTAAATGAGACAGAACTTTATTTATGCCTGGATATCTGAGACACTGGGTAAGTTAAATACCTCTTTAAGTGAGACAAATTTGCAGGTCCCTTCATGTCCCAGTTATCCAGGTTTCACTGTATTATTAAAACTAAGAATCAGTAAAGTTATACTGACTGTACCGACGAGACAAGTAGGGTCAACACAAATATGTTTTTTCAATTAAAATATTAGCAACCTGTAATCTAAAGTTTAAATCGAACAATTTTATACTAAGTTCGCTAACGTTAATTTCAATAATTATTTGGTAAGTTTAGCAGATGTAATCTGAATGAATTTTGAATAGGAATTTTAACTACAGGATTAAATGACTACACTATTTTTTGAATGATTGACAAGGCTAAACACAATACTACTACTAGTACTACTAAAACTACTACAAAAATAAAAAACCGGCCAAGTGCGAGTCAGACTCACGCACCGAGGGTTGCATATAAATTCATAATCACACATATATTTTTTATATTTGAGTTGACTGAATGAAAGGTAATTTGCGGTTTATGATTTATGACGTATTAAAAAAAAACTACTGACTAGATCTCGTTCAAACCAATTTTCGGTGGAAGTTTGCATGGTAATGTACATCATATATTTTTTCTAGTTTTATCATTCTCTTATTTTAGAAGTTAAAGGGGGGGGCACACATTTTACTACTTTGGAAGTGTCTCTCGCGCAAACTATTCGGTTTAGAAAAAAATGATATTAGAAACCTCAATATCATTTTTGAAGACCTATCCATAGATATCCCACACGTATAGGTTTGATGAAAAAAAAATTGAGTTTCAGTTCTAAGTATGGGGAACCCCCAAAAATTATTGTTTTTTTTTTCTATTTTTGTGTGAAAATCTTAATGTGGTTCACAGAATACATCTACTTACCAAGTTTCAACAGTATAGTTCTTATAGTTTCGGAAAAAGTGGCTGTGACATACGGATGGACAGACAGACAGACAGACATGACGATTCCATAAGGGTTCCTTTTTTTGCCATTTGGCTACGGAACCCTAAAAATACCCGACTTCAATCATAACCGCTTTAAGTGGGTTAGTATACCATTTCTTTAATATCTTAACTCGCACGTGTGCAAGAAATTTCATGTGCGAGATGCCTACCCACTAACCCTTTAAGTTCGCTTTTATTTTATTTACGAATTTATACATTTATTCTACATTTACATTTGCAGCTTACAGCTAAACCATTACGCTACAAATATCATTTTATGTTACATGTTAATAGAACTAAGTGGCATCCTTCCCTCAATCACTCGCTTACATTCGTTTAACAAACATACCAATCCATTGTTAAATACATCGATATGCACTGTCTCGGCGAGCACGGAGTTGAGCAGATCCAGGGCGCGCGCCACCGGCGCAATATTTTCCAAAAAAAGAACTAAACTAATTTTATTACAATTAACATGAGATCACCTCAGAGTAAAAATAATAATAAAATAAAAGAAAAAAATATAAAAGCGGTCAAGTGCGTGTCGGGCCACGCAGTGTAGGGTTCCGTAGTACTTCGACAAACACTGCTTCAAGGGGAAAACCTTCCATCTTAAAAACTTTACTATTACTCGTGTTACTTAGCTGTGATAGTTTTCCTTTTAACTTCGTTATATTTACTACTGCTGTGAATATTTCGACATTATTAGAAACAACTGTTTAGCTGGCAGGGGGGGGGGCACATGACTTAAACAAAAAAATCACTTTAAAGCTTAATATTTCTAAACAGATCCCTGAATCGAAAAATGGTTTGGCAAACCCACAATATTATTGATAATAGAGAAAAAAAAACATCCCCACTTCATGTGTAGGGGAGGTACCCTGAAAACATTTTTTTTCAAGATTTTATTTTATCACTTTGTCGGTGTGATTAATATGCATATCTGTGCCAAATTACAGCTGTCTCGAAAAAAAAAGCCAAGATATAGCGTAAAAAAAAGTTTTTTTTTGTATGTTCTCAACGGAGAACCGCCTCTGGGAAGTCAGAAAATTTTACACTTTCTCAGGCATTTTCTATACGTCAATCTTTAAAAATACAATCAGTATAACAAAAAACCTATTCTAAAAAGTGTCCTCAGTGTCCACGATCACTACGCACTATTTCACTATTTACAATAAAATAAACAACATCTCATGAGGCGGCGGGCGGCTTGGTTCGTCGGGCGGCCGGAGGGGCTCGCTCCGACGGCACGGGGGGCTCGAGTTTATTATATGACCACGCTGAATACGTTAAAAACAACCGACTTCAATCGCAACAACTCCAATTTTGCTATGTTTTTGTTGATTTTCTCAAAAACCGCTGAATCGATTTCGATAAAATTTATATGAGACTACCTGTGAAGTATACCCTTTCAAACAAAAAAGAATTTTCAAAATCGGTTCAGGCGTCTTCGAGTAATCGGTGAACATACATAAAAAAAAAAAGATTCCGACGAATTGAGAACCTCCTCCTTTTTTTGAAGTCGGTTGAAAATAAGTACAAACAAAAGTTTGTAATGGTGATAAATACTTGAAGGGACCGTTTGTAGAGACATATACATGAAACAACAGCCATAGTCATAAATCTAACTTCTTGAAATTTTTAACAAGAGCTTGACGACAGAAATAAACCTATCATTTACAATTAGTAACATTAATTGATTCGCTACAGAAACATAAGCACGGTCATAAGTTCATGACCAAAACTGAACAATCGGTATGTGAGTCAAATCAATCAAAGGGTACTTCACGTTCACTCGCGATAATTGTTTGTGTCTTGGAATTGTTGTGTTTATAAAAATGATTTGCGCAAGATCTTTGTAGATGGACGCGTTGCTTACAATACGTCCATCTACAAAGATCTTGCGACTTGCGATCTTGGATGTCCGACTCTTAAGTCGGACATCCTTTCGACAAATCGTCACCTGAGTGCTTATTTGTCCAATCGACCATATTAACGAAAATCACTTTTAAGTGCAGTTTTCATAAAATTTAAATTTCCCGTCGATCGGTGTATGATTCTTATAATTTAGACCTTAAGAACATTAAAAATATAATTACCTGTTGAAAACGCAATCTGTAAGAAATCATTTAATTTACGTGAAATGATCAGTAAAAACTTTGTTGTATAAAGTGTTGCTTAAGGACATTGACCAAATAATAACTCAGGTGACGAAATCACTAAACACCTATCACTACCTCCGTATGGACTACTCATCAAAAATATCGCCCTTTTCCCGTCGTATAATTGAGGTATCCGTCTAAACGGAAAAAAAATTGAAAACAAACCCACGATCTGTAAGGTGAAACCTATCTGAGTACTTATTAGGTAAAAGTTTTTAAACGTACACTAAATTATTAACAAAATTAAAGAATTGATCTAGGGCCGACAATTCTATCTATATATCATTTAATAATGGTTGAGTGGAGAAATAATATAAGGCTCTGAATGTACTTACGATTAGAAAGACACGACAAAATGGATAAATTGTCTGAAAAATGCCGCTATCTCCACAGTAACAGCATCCAATCTCGTTCAGCTATAAAATAGGTCATAAAAAGGTCTATATGTCAATTTAATCTAAGAATTACGTCACTAGGCAAAACATTGTAATATGTGACCGATAAATTATTAATGAAATTTGTTATACCTACTTCGTACCAAACGTTAAAATAAGAACTAGCCAGGACACTTAAATACGCTTTCAAAATTGGTAAAATCGTTTTTATTTGGTAGTTTAGTCCTGAGAAAATGTACATTATTTACCAATATCATCGCGTGTACTGAAATAGTATACAAAATGATAAATATAGTCTTATGACTATATTTATTACCTTGTGAGTCTTGCGTTGCCCACATCCAGAGCGGCTTCTCGCGACCTTCACCGAGTGGAAGATCTGCCTACGCTACATTTTCCCTGTCTTCCAGTGCGCGGTTGCCAAACGAGAACTTTCAGATCTTGTCAGTTTGCCCTCCGGCATATGCCTCTCTTAGATTAGGCCAAACGGATGTCTTTCCTGTCCAGGTTACTACGGCTTTCTTGATATCATCCTCTTATCTTTAGCTACCTTTGCCATCATTCTTTTATCTTTCTATAATAATGATACCACAATCTCCCAAAGTGACATTCCATATTTTTCTTTTTTGTCTAATTATGTGCACAATCAAATTCTCATTTATCTTCTTTACTACGTAAGTCAACTTCTTGCAGTATTAATTTAATAAAATTTTATATTAACGATAATAATTGGTGCTGCTATATAGCAAATATCAATAAATTAGACACCTTTTTTCTGAAAGTCTAAGGTCTATTTTGCGTATTAAATTGCAGGACTGAATTTCAACAACGAGGTGTTACATCGCGCCGGCTTGTTTGGAATGGAAAAGCCTATGAAACACCAACTCAAGTGAAGCGGTTACGTCTTACTCATGTGGGATAGTAAATTTCCGAAGGCTGTCTTGTACTCTAAACTAGGCGGATAATCAAAGCTATATAAGGATGTGATCAAACGCAATCTTATGGCTTGTAATATCCCAAGAATCGATAGTTGGAAGCTCATACATGTCTCAGACTCCGTTCTTAGACTATTGAATTCCAATAGAAACATACGATTTATGAAAGTGAAGACCGTTATTAAAAAAAGCATCTAAGATAACCATGATGCAAAGCGACAACTGCGGAAGAGTAAGTCAAACCCTCATATACTTTCATATAAAATTCTGTTGCTCAGTTACATTATGTGCCTCTCTAACCGAGCGAGCCTCCAAGCAACCGCCGTCTAACCTTGTTGATAGCTTGGTTGCTAAGAAATAAGACTGAATCTCCAAGATGAAGTTCGGATTTGGAAGCCATATCAGAGCCTACCGTAATAGAGAGCCGAACTAAGTATAGATATAGGTAGTACGACATGATTATGATGCTAAATTCTATTTTCTATATTTCAGTACATTTTTAAACTTATGAGGAGTCTTTTGGAGAAAATTGTTTAAAATGATAAAGAAAAAGCTCCAGCTATTTTCAGACAGACTGTATATTATAGGCATAGATAATACTTTATGGCGCCGTTACATACCACACGACCTTTCATGAATGGTTACATAAGCTCATGGTCGAACACATTTATATCCGTAACAATTAACAACAAATTATACTGTTTCCCTTGGAGCAGATGGTGTCAGTTAAAATTGTACTACTATGAGATCACCGGACGTTGTATTGTTTAGCATCCGAATTAATTAATAGCGCGAAGTGTTGTAACTTGATAAAAGGAACTGTTTTTATTTACAATTGGTAAACCCTTGGCATGAACTTGGTATTAGATATTTTATCTTATGGTGACGATTACGTCGAATTGTCGATAGATGAATAGAAACTTACCAAGATTGCCCAACACTATGGGGATCTGATGTTTGGCGACAAGACTTAGACGCGGGTGATGGTATATTTAGATTTTTTATTTCATGTCATCTATGTCATGTTGGGGGACACACATTTTACCACTTTGGAATCCCTTGCGCAATCTATTCAGTTTAGAAAAAAATGATATTAGAAACCTCAATATCATTTTTGAAGACCTATCCATAGATAACCCACACGTATGGGTTTGATGAAAAAAAAAATTTGAGTTTCAGTTCTAAGTATGGGGAACCCCCAAAATTTATTGTTTTTTCTATTTTTGTGTGAAAATCTTAATGCGGTTCACAGAATACATCTACTTACCAAGTTTCAACAGTATAGTTCTTATAGTTTCGGAAAAAAGTGGCTGTGACATACGGACGGACAGACAGACAAACAGACATGACGAATCCATAAGGGTTCCGTTTTCTGCCATTTGGCTACGGAACCCTAAAAAAGCGTTATACAGAGTGTTAAAAAAACTGCGTTTGAAATTTCAAGGGGTTACTCAGAAACAAGTATAGAATCCAGGAAAATAGAATCCTTAAATTTTCAAACGCACTTTTTTAAAATCATATATATCGGATGTAACAAAACTATGAATCAATAGCAATTCGTGAGTTCCTAAACATGAAACGAATAACGTATATCTTACGAAATTTTCGGATTTAAAAAACAGTAATTGGTCTTCCCATAAAAAGTTGGCCAGTGATATTGATTAGTATGAGAAGTATTTTTTTTTTCGAATTCAGAAAAGTCGTAAGTACAAAAGTCATTTAGTTGCCTTTTGAAAATTTGCTACTCCATTTGTTACGCCCTCTCCACAAGAGATTATTGAACTTTACACAAAACATGTGTCTTTATTAATGAAGTGGATTTGTACGCGACTCATATATAAACGAGGCGTTAAGAAGTATTCCCAAAGCTTAAAATAACAAAATGTAAAAATATGAGATCAGCGGATGTTGGCTTGTTTAGCACTCGAGTTAATTAACGCCCTTCAGGAATTCAGGATAGTGCTAGGGTTGTCATACTTGACAAAAAGACTTGTTAATACTTTGTTGATTGATATTAAATGATCATGATCATTTTTACATTTTTATTTATTATTTTGTCTCGAATAAGTTTTTTATTCATTGTGGCATTAATTTCTAGACCATTTAGTGAAATAATATGAAAATATAGACCCATTGTCATAGGATGAATTAATACATTAAATTAACAAGTACATAAAAAAATTTCTTCAATAATTCAGGCGTCAAACTTGTTAAATTCTGCGTAAATCCTCTTTCATCCCATCCAGTCAATGTTTTTTTTAAGTCTTCCCCTGCTTCTATAAACCCACAGTATAAGAACATTATACAGTATGGACACTCCCTGCAGCTCTCTGAAGGCTACCTCCCCTTCCCTGTCTGACTTCTAAGTGACCAGTTGTCAAGAGATTAGCAAACCTAGACAATTTTAAATATTTTCATATGGAGAGATGTAATGGCTTCTAAGGCTATACAGCCTTGTCTCGTGTATTCAGTATTAACTTCATTAGAAATTTCTATTGTAGAAGTCCGTCGTTTATGTTCATATCTGTCGTTAAAATTTTTTACTGTTTTCGAAAATATCAACTACTAAAAACGACAACATAACAAAAATAAGTGTAACCTACGACAAGTCGGTATGACAAAGAAGCCTTAGCTTAAGCAGCCCTATATACTCACACACACACACACATTACACGTTTACAGACATGAAGAAGTGTTAATTTTTTATGTAGTAAACAATAACGCGATATTTGTATGAAGTGTGCGGGGTGTGCTATAAACCCTTCCAACCTTATGTTTTTCTTCGTGTAAGATGGTTCTCTCCTTTCCTGCATACTATAACCAACCCCCATCAGACGATGGCCTGATCCTATTCATTCTCGTCTCTCCAATCTGATCTGAGGGTCGTGGTTCGATTCCCACCCAGGGTAACAATTCTCTTATTAAAAGGTTGGTTTGCTCTGTTTCTGTAGGTAATAAAAAACATTTATATGTGTATGTATATCAGTATATGTGTAAATACATGTATTAGTTTCTGGTTCCCATTTATAGGTAATTCTAGTTTGGGGCGGTGTGTGATTTGCCCTGGATTTTATTGATAACTAGCTTCCGCCCGCGACTTCAGAATTGTGTCCAGAAAGAAAGAAATGTTAAAGATAGCGCAATCTAGTGACGAAGTGGAAATTTTGAGTTTCTAAGCATTCCTACGGGAACCCTTAAGTTTTCCGGGATAAAAAGTATCCTATGTGTTAGCCGAGTGCTTTATCTATCTACCAACCAAATTTCATCTAAATCCGATCATTAGATTCGGCGTGAAAGCGGAACAAACAAACAAACAAACTGACAAACAAACAAACATCGCATTTATAATATTAGTGAGAAGTGAGATTCTTCTTTATTTTTTAGCGGTCATCTCCCTAAAATCACGTTTTCTGTTACTTCGTTACGCACTCAAACCAATACAATTTTGGCACGGCGCCAGCACCAGTAGAATTCATCGTCTTTGCTCATCAATGAAAAAACGATCAGTGAAAACGCTTTATTCATACATAGTTATAAT
Source organism: Coleophora deauratella (assembly GCA_958295455.1). Lineage (NCBI taxonomy): Eukaryota > Metazoa > Arthropoda > Insecta > Lepidoptera > Coleophoridae > Coleophora > Coleophora deauratella. The sequence goes on along the minus strand of OY282397.1, from coordinate 11,777,907 downwards.
ATCATAACGCTTCCCAGATTGCCGGGCCGTGTCGGTGCCGAAGCCGTGCTGACGAGTGGCAAAAGGCTCATTTTTACCCGACTGCGCCAGAAGGAGGGTTATGTTTTCGAGTGTATATATGTGTGTATGTATATTTCTTTGGCACGCTCTGTAGCCTAAATGGCTCGATGGATTTTAGTTTGAGAGGTGTCGTAAAATTCGTCTTGATCCTGAGATGTTTTTAATGCAGTCAGTTTTTTTTTAAATATGGTTCGGTTATTCAATGTTACTTTTTCGAATTTTCTTCTAAGCGTGTGACATGAGTATTTTTGCCCGACTGCCGAAGTATGGGGTAATGTCATGTCAATACCTGAAACACAGCTGCTTGATACCTGCATTTTAAAGTTCGCATTAGCATGTCGTGTGCACGCCAACACAAACCTCACAATACATCTTCTCTTCATCACTTACGGTATATGGGAAGGAAAGTCTTAAAGAGTTATGTATCATATATGTGTGTGTGTGTGTGTGTGTGCGTGTGTGTGTACAACAAACTTATATAAAAAAAAAGTTTTACAGTTTTATGCAGTCGCGTTTTAAATAATAGGTTTTTAATAAGTTAGTTTTCTCAAATGAAAGGAATAAAAGTTAAGAAAACAGATTTTCAGTAATATTTATTAATGTTTGTTTTTGTATAATCTTTATAACTTATATAACATTTAAGAAAGTACTTATTAAATACTAAGCTACGTAGGTACTTATATCACAATAATTATTATTGACGCAAAGGGTTCGTCTCAAAATTATGCTTCGACATAATATAATATTATATTTATTATATTTTTTAGTTTCATAGAAAAGCTACATTATTTAAATGTTTTTATGGCACTACTATTTTGGCACAAGCTGCTTCTGATATTTCAATCATTCTAAGCAAGATATAAGTATATTATTTTGAAAAATCAAAATAATGTGCGTACGTATAGCAAAATTTGGAAGTATTCATCCTCCACTAATGTTGATTTTTGTTCTCTTCCTTTAGTAAGATAGTAAAAGTTGAGCAAATCATGAAATTCATCGGTATATAATTATCTTCGTATGGATCCAAAAATACAAAGTCGACAGACACAATTTTTTTGGCCCAGGTATTTCAGAATCTGCTCAATCCGTATTTCCACAAAATTTACAGTTTATGCTAGCAGACGAAAGTTACAAGAAGGATAGCTTCAAAAGTTTTATATAAATATCAATGCTATACGATTAGGTATGTACCTTATATTTACATAAAGTTGTCGCAGTTTTTATTTGTTTGTTGATTTAACACAAAATTTAAAATTTTCAGTTATAAAATATCGTAATAATCGCATGATACAACTGGTTAATAACTAAATATAACGCTGAATGGAACTATAAGAATTTTAGATTTAGAACTATTATTACATTAATTTCCCTGTACTTTTAACCATCTTCAAAGTTATGAAGAGTCAGCCGGTGGCTTTAGTATCACTTGCAAACTGTTATATTAACTGAAAAACTCCTAATTTCAACTCTCGTTTAGGTACAAATAGATAAATGTAAACACCACTAAAAATACTAATGTATACACCAATAAAAATTCATTTATTTTTATCTCATTATTAAATTGAAAATCGTTTAAAGTTTGACGAACTTTGTGTTTTCTTTTGTCAAAAAAAGACAAAAGCTAGCGGCTAGTTGGGGCTAGTGGCGGCTAGTTGGGGCTAGTGGCGGCTAGTTGGGGCTAGTGGCGGCTAGTGGCGACTAGTGCCCGCCTGGTGCGCGTGCAGCAATATCACATTTTGTTTTTTGAAAATATCATCCCTTTGAAATATAATATAGTTACCATTATACTTATTAATATTTCAATGTGGACTCTATTTACTTTGGCGAAAATCGATCTAGGATTGATTTTGTCCTGTCCCTCTTAATATTCTCTCTCTCTCTCTCTGTATATCAAAGTTTACAAGGTAAGCCGCCAGGTTGTAACCCATTGGTTACAATTATTTTCTTATTAGTCAAAAGACGTCCGCTGGAAATTTTTGGATATTCTCAAAAAATATTTTTTTTGCAATATTAAATTCATATTAAAGTGGTTGGTTTTATAATCACAGAGCAGAGCCCTCTGCCTCCGCTTGTTTGCTCTTCTCCTTGTCCTCTTGACTCATCCTCAGGGGACCGTGTGTCCAACCAGCAGGGTATCCAAATTGTCTGACGTCATCCCACCACTGCTGCTTGCCGTCCGCCCAGATGCAGTAGATCACGTTGGTGCCGACCAGTACGGCGAAGCACACCCAGAAAGCCACTCGCCATTGTGCTAATGTTGACTGGAATGAAATAAAAATTTATTTAGTTCTATATTCGAAGACCTGATAGATGAATAAGAATAGAAGAAACAGTGACAATGAAATTGAAACGAAGATTCAGAAATGTATAGTTTAGGCTCTAGGTATATACTTTCAAGAGTAGATTCCACCGGGAAAGGAAACCCAACATACCTAGTTTAAATTAACAAGCGCAACGAGCCATCAGTCTAATTAATACTGAGCTTAATTAAACACAGGGAAGCTTAGCTTCACGAGGAAACTGACTTCTGCGCGTCAGGCTGTTTCATTAGGTAACGCTAATGTTGATCATTAAAGCTAAATTGTGGCATCACAACAACTCCATTTTATAGTCACTATTAATTATATCAGAAAAAAAGATAAACCGAGCGCGAGGTAAAATTCCACGTCCACGTCTAAACGTCTAATTATTGTCGCAACGCAATAATATAGGTAGATAATACAAAACAACAATATCATTGTTATACGATATGTCTAGACACATCTATATTTAATATCACCGGATTATTCGATCTACCCAATTAACTTGTAATTGTAAGTACCTATAATATTATATGAAAATACTCAAGTAATTCGCACCTCAAAAACTTTTACCAAGAACTCGACACGCTCCACCAAAGATGAAATAAACTTCATAATTATCAAAGACCTTATATTAATTCAAGAGTGAACGCTACGAAAACTGAATCTGGTCCTAATTTGCTTCATTTAGAACGGCTAGTTGGTCTGTGTATCTTTTTAACTTATGTAAATATACGAGAAACGGAGGACACTACCACTAGTGTGCCTGAACACGGACAGACTTGTCCTTTTTAAACACGCAGTTCCTTGTTTTCCAAGTCCATGATAAAGTTTTAAATTGCAACAACAAGCTGAAATTGAGTGGAGTAACATATTTTTGACAGTAATTTAAAATCAGTGAGTTCTGATAAAACTTTTTAATTTTATTTGCAAACGAATGGTAATCATAATTAATATGTAACCTGAGGGCTATTTTATTTCATATATTTTTTCCGAACTGAGGATGCCATGGTACATACCTTCAAACTTTTGCTCTTTACTTTACTACTATGTTGCATTGGCAAAAACAATAGACTTAAAAATCTGTCAGGTGGTAAGGCAATTAAGTATGAAAATGCATTTCTTTTTCTATTTCGTCAAAGTTGTAGAACAAAATTTGTTCAGTTACATCAAAAGCAAAATAGTTACCAGTTAGAGGTTTGCTAGTATAGGTATATCAGTAACCTTTATATTTTTTATTGATTTAAAATCAAATAATAAGAACTTACATCAGGCGTCAATAATCCTATGAGGTATGGTGTGATGATACCGGAGAGCGTCGAAGTGCCGTTTATCATAGCCGTAAGCGACCCCGCGTAGTTCGGTGCCAAGTCTAAAGCATTCACCTGAAATAATAAGTTTAAATTGGAAATTTATCAAACAGTCATTTAGAATTGAAAATAGAAAAATAATTTAATTGGCACATAATAATATTCCTGTCGTACAGGGAGGTCAAAGAGAAGGCCCTGAATAGGAGTGAGCCCACCACTTAAAATTAGAGAAGAAGCATAATATACCTATTTATTCATAAAGGTATTTTAAATCTATTTTTGAATATTTCTATAATTAACAGCCGTCCTACCGACCGCACGATTTAAAGAGGATATCATTCTTTAAAACAAAATTTTCTGCTTCTGCTTAGCAGGTATTGAGCTGGTAACGACGACGATGGAATGGAAAAGACTGTCCTGTTGACCCTGCTGACTCGTTTCCACCCCGTTTTCTCTAAAAGATTGATATCAATGAAGACAGCAAGCCCGCGCTATCTCGCGATAGGCATTAATATCTCGCGCGAAACATTCATGTTAATCAAGTTTTGCGGGGGAAGTGGGACAAGCAATACAATGATTGCCACTTTAAGTTGAATTCAAGGTTTACTTGCCTATAATTAATAATTTATTGAAGTAGACGTTTTATGTAATAATTGGATAATAATCCCATGTAGGTGATTTAAAATAAAATAAATAACAGTTGCAGAATTACTGCGTGGCACAATACCAAATTATTATAATATGTAAAAAAATCTTCGTCTTTCTTAAAAAAAAAGAAAGACCAAAATAAAACTATGTGGGACACATAAAGGAAAGGGTCACTGTTTGATCGTATCAGGGGCCAACACCAGTGTCAAAGTTTTCAAGCCGCCTATAAGACCTCCGAAATGGCTTAACGACTGCCATCTAGCGATAGCAGCCGGCACCAACGGCTTAAAGTGCTTGCGAATAACTCGAATAACTCGAGATAAATGATAAACTAATGGTCAAACCCATTCAGGTTATGACCGTGTCTGTAGTCAATTAACCTGCGTGATCGTCGCGACCCAGCAAGCCGCACTGAGCCACGACCGCTTCAATGTGATACTACATCACTACTCCGCTATGTCTATCCGCGATATCTTGCTATAGCTTGCATTTCCTTGTATAAGCCATCGCAGGCTAGCTCGACCTATTAATTACTGCATGCAATGGTTAATAAACACTCTATTTTCTTAGCAATACGGTTCAATAACAATATTATACGAAAAATATTTCTGGTTTTTTTTTCTCGTTCATTCTCGCCCATACAGGCTATACAGCGCCATCCACCGAAAATGCGCTAGGATAGAATTTACATTTTGTCATACTATTTTCTTTTCGTTCCCATCTCATCAAAACCGCTGGAAATACAATTGTATGCTGAACTTTGCTTAGTCCTGTAGCAGTGTAAGGTCATATCGACGTAACAAATAACGACACCCGGTAGGTTTTGAAACTAAACAACAACAAGAACAAGTACTTAACTCCCTTCGCTCCCTGGGGGTGTGACCCAAAGGCCACGCCTTTGTCTATTCGTGTTTGAGGCCAAAATGCTGTTGATTAACGCAAAAGGAATAACTAAATAAGATAGATGTTTTTATACGAAGCTATTCAAGCATATCCAAAATAATTAAAAATTAAAAAAATATATTGTGTTTAATTGATTTCATATTACTTTATCCATAATATAATAGGACGAGGCGATTCTAGATATAAAATCAGTTTCAGCCTTTCAGAACTTTGCATTTAAATACGTATAAGTACTTATAGTGTCAGTCGTTGAATTGACAATTTAGTACAAAAATAACTATATATTGGGATTTCTTTGCCTATTAGTGAAAATTATGATGTTTATTAATTGATCGTAAATTAATGAAATCTTTGCGCGTTGGGTCAAACTTTTTTTTTTTTTTAATTTTACATTCGACTGTAAGTCGCTATTAAAGTGGAAATAAAAGTGGCTGGTAGGTTACCTTCATTCCACTGTAGAAGCCTCCCATAAGCGCCATGGATGCGATAAAGTAGCCAACCGCGGCGAATCGGTCGCAGCCCGCGTACGATGCTAGTATGATGCAGATGGCTGGACCCGTAGCCGCTGAAGAAAAATGTCACAGTTATATTAATAACTAACATTCGATGGAGTTCTTTAGTTGTCGTTATAAATTTTTTTTTTATCTTTAAAGAGTTTTAGGTAAATAGAATATAACTTCTTAAAACATCAAAAGCATTCTCATTTTTCACACTTAAATAGAAATCTAAGTTTTCTTCAACTGAAAATAATTGAGACCGCACTGAACAGTAAAAATTGATTCGTATTTATTGAAATCAAGAAAGTTTACAAGTACTGTATTATATAAGTTCTTTGATTTACAATTAAATATTTTCTTTGTTAATTGAAAACAGAATATAACAATATGGTCAGTTGGTCAGTACCACAAGGAATTTAATCGAAACAAGCTTTTGAGTATTACACGTACTCAGTGAATTTGGCTCAGTTTAGGGAAACATACATATCTACTGAATTTTGTTTCTTTCTGCTATTTATTGATTCAATAAACTCATATTATAGCGTTAAAAGCACCTAATCCAATTACACATACAAAACTATTTTAAAATCAGTTGTTTACTTATAATATCAAGAAAACGTTTTCACGAAATTCTTCTAGTTTGTTTATAAAAATAACAAAAATATACAGGGTGATTGGTAATTCAACGTGATCCTTCAAAGGGGTTATACGAGTACTAGAGGTCATTTGCAACAAATTAAGTCCTGTTAATCAGGGGTCAAAAATGTATGGTTACTGAGATATTACTGTTTTTAGATTTTTTGAAATTTTCTACCTTGTTACCAAAAACAATTAATTATGAAAAAACCATTACACCGTTTACATCAAATTGATACTTTTTTTTAAAGCTGAGAAATAAGCGCTTGCTTTGGAAAAAAATCCTTGCCCAAAACTCACACAGGTTCAAAAAAAAACGGTCTTATGTTGCATAAAAATATTATTTTGTATAAATTTTCCATAAGTAATTGAGTATTACTAGAAAAAAATATAGTGAATATGACGTACAAATTAATGACAAAAGTTCCTTGTTTCATAAGCTTTCTAAAAAGGTACAAATGTTACCAACTTTTGCACAGGATCGAAAAAAAAAACGATAAATCAAACAAGTATCACATTTTTTCCATACATATCCTGCACGGTGCCGCCCTCTCTTTTATTCGTGTCGTGCATGACTCGTGAGCTTAACATGATAATTTGTAGCAATCTTCGCAACAGTTCGTGGACACGAACTCGCACAGTTTCCAACCAGATGGTTAGTTCGTGCGGTAAGGCAGAAAAATTCAAAAAAATCTAAAAACAGTAATATCTCAGTAACCATACATTTTTGACCCCTCGTTAACTGGACTTAATTTGTTGCAAATGACCTCTAGTATGACCCCTTTGAAGAATCACGTCGAATTACCAATCACCCTGTATGTTTTATTAATTAATAGTTCTTTATGATAGTCTATTTTATTTATGTAAGGTAATGTCCGTATCATTATTACTGCCTGTAGCTGAAAGGGCTTGATAGAGTTTTGCTTGATTTGACGTAGTATTTCGACATTATGAGCTGTCTAATAAATTGGTTACATATTATTATGTCATTTTAATCATTTAATAATTTGCATGCCACATGGTTACAAAGTTGTAATAAATAATACAGTCCAGTACTTAGATACATGTGGCACCCCGTAGGGGTACCGCAAATTTTGAGGGCACTACTTATTAAATTAAAATAAATTATTATAGTAAACGTAATTATCAAAACTTATCAAACCCATCACCAAAATGTCATTTGATAGTACTTACTGACCGCACACTAAATATTACCATAGAATAAAAAAGTAAGAGTGCAAAAATCTAAAGCTAGGGATATCTTAAAAATACTTTGCTATCAACCTTGCCACAGTTGAACAAGTCAGGAAGGAAAACACAAAGCTTCACGATAAGATGGTACGAGGCGGTATATACTCGTACATCCTGTTCTGTTCACCTTAGTTCAATGTTTTTCAACCTTTTTTAATAACGTGCTTATAGCCCTAGGGGGGTCGCAAGAATTTTTGTACCTGTAAAGGGGTCGGCCCTTTACAGGTACAAAAATTCTTGCGACCCCCTTAGGGCTATAAACATACAAAATTTTGGTGTATTAGAATTTTTTTTCTTTAAGGTTAAACGTCAGTCACCCTATTTCATACAAATTTACCTGGCTATTAACTACACAAATAACCACTATATTTTCGATTTTATCTGTCCAACGTAAACTTTGCAACCTTTTATTTTCTCCAAATGTATATAATTATATTATTTATTTCTGTAATATCATTAAAAACTGCAGTAAAATATCATAAATTTTACGCATGTAGTGGTGTATAATTCAGCACCACCTTTCTGATATTACAGTAACAACAATCTCAACTAGTCTGTTAAGCTTTGTTTAGCCCAGGATTTCGTTTTTAGCGCCATCTTGCATTTTGCTTGAGCATTACCAAAGTAGCAAATTTATTATAAAGACTTTTTAGTCTGAGTAATTTATGCTGGCAAACTTTTTTTTATATTCAGAAAAAAAGACGCTGTCAGTCTCACGTCAGGGACATCTGAAAGACGAAAATATTGTTCACCCAACAAGGTCTAGTTGTGAGTTTCAGCTCGATATTTGTGATATACAGGCTGATATTTTTACTTATACAGGATGTAAAAAGATCACTCCTGGAAATTTAAATTATGGGATCCACTCATGAAACTGAACAACTTTTTCGAATGAACCTTAAGAATGCTGAATACTTAAGACAATTTTTGGACACACCATACAAAATTGGTCGGTTAGCTTACCATATTATATAAGGTGCTACTTTATTAGTGCCCGATATTTTAGTTAGTGCTCCTACTCCTGATTCTGATCAACTTTACCCAAGGGACCCATAGTCAAATGGCAAAAAATTTTTTGGGCTCTTCATACTAATTTGGACGCTCGGCTGATCGATTTGTATGAAGAGTCCAAAAATTTTTTTTCGATTTGACTATGAGTTTCTTGGGGAAAGTTGATCAGAATCAGGAGTAGGAGCACTGACTGAAATATCGGGCACTAATAAAGTAGCACCTATTATGAAAACTTCATTTTTATGCGAATTTTGTATGGGTTGGTATGTTAAAGTTTCCGGAAGTTACAGCCTGTATAAGGTGCATTCAAAAATTTTTAGACTCATACCATGCCCCATTTCAAATTTTAACCGCCTCCGCTTGTCCGCTCGCTTCACATCAGGAGGTCGCGGGTTCGATTCCCGACGGGGTGTAACTTTCTGGATTCGGTTTGGTTGGTGGTAGGGCATTTTCTGAGCCCGCCTGGCATGTGCCACCATCTTTTTTTTTTTTATTTATTTATTAATTCCATACAATATTTTACAACTGTGTCGGAAATTTAAGGGTACAAAATTTTAACTAAAAAGACAAATAACATTATAACAAAATAGCCTAGATATTATAAATTCATTTCATTAATTACAGTGTATATTATTAAAATAATCAGATAAAATAAAATAAAATTCATTATTATTAAAATTAAAAGACAAACAACATAATAATAAAAATTACAAAATAGCCAAAATATTATTAATTCCTTTCATTAATATTATTAAAATAATCAAATTAAATAAAATAAAATGCATTATTATTAAAATTTAAAGACAAATAACATAATATTAAAAAAAAAAAATTGCCAAATACTATAAATTCATTTCATTGATTACAGTGTATAATATTAAAATTATCAAATTAAATAAAATAAAATTCATTATTATTTAAATTAATTGAATTCATTCACTTATTAAATCTTATCTAAGTCTTGCCACCAAACATCAACGTTAACAGCATTGATGTGTTCCGGCATGAAGGTAAGATAACCAGTTCCCCACTGCGTTGGGGAATCTTGGTAAGCCTGCTTTCGTATTCGGCATCATCGTCACTTACCATCAGGTGAGATGATGCCAAGGGCTTACCAATTGAGGGTAAAAAAAAGATGATAGCTAACCAGGCAGGCTCCGAGAATGATCTACCACCGACCAAACGGAGTCTTACATATTATAGTTAGACTCTGCCGGGAATCGAACCCGCAACCTCCTGATGTGAAGCGAGCGACTAGACAACGGAGGCGGTTTTCTGGGAGTATTATTATTGTCTCGTTTGACAAAAAGTAAGTAGTTACCAGCAACCACGTGATAAAACCCGAACCTTAGACATGTAGATTTTCATATACGGAAAGTAAAATCCCGACAAAAACATTCACATATCAAGTAAAAAGTCTTACACGTCAATTTTTATAGACTCGACTGTAAAAAGTAATGAATTCCCGCCATGTAGCACCAAGTTTCAGGTTATAGAATAATTTATTTCTCACAAAAGGATAAACAGTTATTCACACACAATATTTTTTGTCACCAAAATATATTCCTAAACATAGTCGTCTATGTACAAAAACCTCGTTTTATACAAACTCACTTGTCAAACATGGTTATGATAATTTTTTCCAAAGTATTTTGGCGCTTTCAATGTCTCCACAAGACAGGCATTCCAGGTTTCGAACGCGGTTTTCTTTTCTCTTCAATTAAAGGCTAAAAAACAGTATCACTCCCTATCAGAGCATGAAGTATGGGCAGCATTGTTGCTTTTTATGTTGTTGAAATTGTGTCAAAATCGCAGCATGTTAAGGTTTTATTTTAAATTACTTACCTGTACGAAAATTTTATTTTTAGATACATTTTATAAATACGAAACTCCTGATTTAATTCTATTACAAGACCAAAAAAGGAACAATGTTGTCCTTATTCTATGCTCTAACAGGGTGTAACACCGTTCCAGCCTCTAATGGAGGAGGAAAGAAAACCGCGTTCGAAACCTGGACTGTTTGTTCTCCAGCAACTCTCGGTTTCAAAACGCTGGCTTGTGGAGATATTGCAAGCGCCAAAAAAGCTTTCGAAAAATTTATCATAACCATGTACTTATGACAAGACAGTTTGAATAAAACGATATTTTTGTATTGTACATAGATTTCTCTGTTTGTGGTATAAAATTATTTTAAATTTAATCATAAAATTTGACCTCGGATACATATAAGCTTACATTATTCAGGTGCCAACATTGAAGGAAGAATTTTTAAAACAAAAGAATTATTTGTGCTATGTTAGGTACCTTGTATTTTTGTATTTTATCCTGTACAGAGAAAATAAATTAATTATGAATTATGGAATATTCATATCCGCCATTAAAAAAATTACCTTGTGTATCCAGAATTCAAATAAAATTAAATTTATTTCAGAACAAAAGTTACAAATGACACATTTAAAACACATTTTTTATCATCAGTACAACAAAAAAAACCGGCCAAGTGCGAGTCGGACTTGCGTACCGAGGGTTCCGTATAAATTCATAATCACACATGTCTTGAACTCTATATTTTTTATATTTGAGTTGATTGAATGAAAGGTAATTTTCGGTTTACAATTTATGACGAATTAAAAAAAAAACTACTTACTAAAGCTCGTTCAAACCAATTTTCGGTGGAAGTTTGCATGGTAATGTACATCATATAATTTTTCTACTTTTATCATTTTCTTATTTTAGAAGTTAAAGGGGGGGGGGGGACACATTTTACCACTTTGGAAGTGTCTCTCGTGCAAACTATTCGGTTTGGAAAAAAAATATATTAGAAACCTCAATATCATTTTTGAAGACCTATCCATACCATACACGTATATCTTTGATGAAAAAAAAAATTTGAGTTTCAGTTCTAAGTATGGGCAACCCCCAATATTTTTTTTTTTTTCTATTTTTGTGTGAAAATCTTAATGCGGTTCACAGAATACATCTACTTACCTTGAAACCTTGAAACCTTTTGATGAAAATCTAGGATTAGGGGTTAAAAATCACCATAAATCCAGATCTATGAGGGAATTATCTTTGAAAAGATTCATTTAAGGGAGAACTCATTTAATGATCGAAATTACATATAAGGAGAATGCATATGATACTTAAATTTAACCATCGCTTATGGTACATTGGTAGACTAGCGGTTTTGGTGCGAGCCACTTAAGTTTTGCTGCTTTTAGGTCCGGATTCGAATACCACCCATGAGACTTTATAGTTCTTTGTTTTTTATTTTTTTTTATTTTGAGTGTACTTATGTAAATATTATGAAAATAAATAATAAATAATAATAATAATAATAATAATAATAAATTTATTCATAAACCAGTTTGGTGCTTCTGTTATAAGTTACATGACATTGGCCAGTTAATTCACATATAATGTGGAACAACTGCTGCCGAACTAGGTACAAAGACCTGTATTTCAGCATTCAGTGCTCTTCCAAGATACACATGTTATCTGTACTAGCCTAAGAGTTTAGGTACATAATTTACACAGTTTATGTTTTATTTATGTAGGAGACAGTATTTTAACAAAGAATATTACAAACAAATTACAAGTTATAACGATGTTGTGTGTGTGTGTGTGTGTGTGTGTGTGTGTTTGTGCACGTGCGTGTGCGTATGCGTGCGCGTGCGCGTGTGTGTGTAATTAGCGATAATAGGATTTCGTGTTTTAAGAAACGATCTTCAGAAGATCTTCTGAGTCATCATAACTCAATGTGAGAAGCCAACTTTTGACCTTCTCTTTGCACTCAGTTTTATTTAGGGAGTATATAGATAGTATCTTATTAATTTTGTTGTAAAGATAGGGTCCAAGAAAACTGTAAAATCTTTGATAAAAACTTGTACGATGAAAATGTTGTTTACAGACAGTGTAATCTCGTCGACGTGTTGTTATAGTCTTATCAAAAATAAGTTCGCCGTGTTGTTTTATTATTATGTCGACTATAAACAATTGCCTTATACTTAAAACCTCACAGTATTCGTACAATAATTTGGTTGGATATATATTAGGTTTAAACGTACATACTTTTAGGACAGCTCGCTGTGCAATTTCTAATGACAGTAGTGTTGTTTTAGGGGAACCACCCCAGATCTTGATGCAGTACGAAATAATTGATTGGCACAGAGCAAAGTATATTCTCTTTAGGATGAATGAGTCAACTACATGTCTTAAATTTTTAAAAATAACTATTAATCTGCGTATCCTACCACTTAGAAGTGTGATGTGTTGTTTAAAATTAAGGTTACTGTCTATCATTATACCTAGATATTTAACTACTTTAGTTTCTTCAAGTTGAGCGCAGGAGCAATCATCCTTATCCATATCTTTATAAAGACATTTATGTGCAGTTATTTTAAATTGAGTTAAAGGCAGACAGATGTTTCTAATTGTGAACTTTATAAGTTTGGTTTTATCCGTGTTTAGTGTCAAGATATTTTCTCTTAACCAACTTATCACTAAGTTAAAACCAGTTTGGGCAGCTTCAAAAGTTTTCTCCCAGGTTGAGCCTGAGAACACGAGGGCAGTGTCATCCGCATAAGAGAAGAGCTTACCCTGATGCAAGTTTAGCGAGCACAGATCATTTATATACACTAAGAAGAGTGTAGGACCTAAGATGCTGCCCTGTGGCACACCATATGTAACTTCTAAATCTTTGCTGAAGTATTTATCCACAGAAACACATTGATGTCTGTTTGTCAAATAGTCAGTAAACAATTTAAGTTGGTTATTACGTACGCCAATTTTTTCCAGTTTGCTTATTAGGATGGGAACAGAAACAGTATCAAAGGCTTTAGCTAGATCAAGGAAAATTCCCACAGCCTTGTTACCATCGTCTAAACTTTTACCAATGAAGTTAGTAAGTTCTTGTACTGCGTCCGAAGTAGATTTTTTATTGCGAAAACCGTATTGGTTTGAGGACAGTATCTTTCTTTTTTCGAGATAATTTTTGAGCCTGCTATTTATTATTTTCTCTAAGATTTTTGATATGGAGGGTAGGATGGAGATTGGTCTGTAGTTTATGATACTGTTTCTGTCCCCTCCCTTGTGTATAGGCTTTATCACAGATTTTTTCAAGGAAGTAGGAAAGACACCAAGATCTAAGCATTTATTAAAAATGTACGTTAGAGGGGGAACTAGAAAACTTTTATGTTCTTTTAATAGATTATTAGAGATTTTATCCCAACCCACCGAGCAATCTCTTTTTAAGCTGTCGATAATATTTTCAATCTCTTGTTCGTCAGTAGGTAACATAACAAAAGATTGAGACATGAAAATCTGTTTGTTATTATGAACCGTGGATTTGGTGGCAGGTTTATTTCAAATATTCTCAGCAAGGTTTTTTCCTACATTGACATAATACTTGTTGATTTTGGAGAGAGACAAAAGGGGGGAGGCTTCAATAGATAAAAGTTCTTTAGGGTTGTGTCTTAATTTATTAGTATGTGTTACAGTTTTAATTGATTCTGAAGCTTTTTATTGTGCCTGCTTTATTTATGAGTTGTTTTTCGTATTCCCTTTTAAGTTTCTTTAATAATGCATTACAAAAATTTCTGTATCGTTTATAAGTCAAAACAACTATTTCACTTTCAGGAAATCGTTTAGTTTTCTTATGTAATTTGTCCCTATTTCGTATGCAGCGTAACAAACCAGGTGTTATCCATGGTTTAATTATTATTTTACGTCTAGGCATGTTGATAGTCTTAGTATTATTTTTAATGGCATTTGACAGACACATTATTAAATAAGTCATAGCAGAATCAGGGTCCAAATAATTGTATATTGGCTTTAGGTCAATATTTAGTATATCTAGTTTAAGAGCATCGCTGTTAATTTTATAATATATAGATACCCTGTCTTCCCTGTAAATATTATTTAGTTGTAAGAACAGTATTACAGATTTATGATCAGTCAGAGTAGTTTGAGGAACAAGGGTGATGCCGCTGCTTTTGGATTTAACTAGAATATGGTCTATACAAGTACCACTAAGATCGCGAGTAACGAGTGTATGTGATGGCCAAAGACCATGAAAAGCAGTGAGACGAAGATATCTATCGGAATCCGAATTTAATTTGCCTTCATTAATGGGTATATTAATATCTCCTAAAAGAATAATATTTTTGAAATGATTGACCCGCTGTAAATGATTGTCTAAAGACATTAAAAAATTGTTAATATTTGTGTAGGATGGTGAACGATAGATGGCAATAATAGCAGTATGATCATCTAGTTTAATGATAAGACCATTACCATCTTGAAATGAGGGCTCTTCAATACAGTATCTAAGTGATTCCTTTACATAGACAACTACGCCATCATTTTGGTTATCATTGGTTTTGGTAGAAAATGAATCGTATTTATCTAGGCGTGGAATTATTGGTGCCGAATTTAGCCAACATTCAGTAAGTACCAATACATCAATATTAACACTGAATGATGTTAATAAAGCCTCAAAGCTAGAAAAGTTCTGGTTGATGCTGCGAATATTTTGAGTAATTATGCTAAGATTAGATATAGAATGTGGTATAAAATTGGGAATGTCTTCAGGTTCGCAGGCATATGAAATGAAATTGTTGTTATAATCTAAATCAGATGCAATATTCCTAATGTCATCCATTGTGGAATACGAAATATATATAGGCCGTAGATGTGAAGTGGCAGTTAATAATTTTAGTACGAGCCTTCCATAAAAGAGTAAGGGTTCTGGTAAAACAATGAATTGTTTTAAGCAAAAATTGATATGTAGTTGTGTTTAACTGGTTGATGCGAGAAATCCTATTTTTGATTGTGATTTGTGAAATCTGTGTTGCATGTGAGTTATTTTGTTGTGTTGTAATGTGGTGTGTTGTTTTGTTTTGTTGTGTCATTTTGTTATTTTGTTGGGGATGTGTGAGATTTATTTTTGTGTGTAATTGATGTGTATCATAGTGTGTTACATTTAGAATAGACAGTGTAGGGTATACTATAAAATTACTGAAATTATTTATATTCAAAACATAGTCTATTTGATTGAGTCATATTGTTTTACGCAATTTCTCAATGTCTAAGTCACTACTGACTGTAATCCTTGGGGTACTTTCGGCTTTTCTCAAGTACACCACACCTCGCGAAGTCCAGCAGAAGGCATAATTGTATTCTTTTTGGAAGTTTCTGGCTAAAAAGTAGAGTTTCTGTGCTCGCTGCGTCAGTGTTTCTGAACTGAATACTGGGACTGGTGGTGTTACAGTATTCTTCAATTTCAAGTGTGATGTATTAAGTTTTTGTCCCCTTGTCTTATTCTTGTTGAAGTTCTTGACTGACATCGATATCTTTTCCTTGGTCAACACCGAAGTGAAGTCAACAATGATTGGTTTCGAATCCTTGGCGTTAATTCGATAGATATCGTTTATGTCTGATTTTTTTATGTCTAGTTTGAGTGTCTCAGACATGTTAATTACAATATCGCAGAGATCGTCTTTTGTTTCAATTTTATCCTCTTCAGTAGTCTTCGGAACATTGCGAATTTCTATTCCTGATGCACGACTTTTGCGCTCCATATATTCAAGTTTTTCTTCAAGAAGTTGGATTTGTTTCTTGTCGTTCTTTCTGTCTGCCTCTAGGGTTCCGATGCGTGTAAGAAACTCGTCGTATTTCTGTGACATATGAGCTACAGTGTTTGTCAGTTCAGTGTTTTGTTCCTGTATGTTTTTTATAGTACTTTGTAGCTCATTAAATCGCTGATCCTGTTGATGTGATAGCGTATCAAACATATTTTTTAGCGTTGTAATAATGTTTGTATCTTTTTCTATTTGTGTTAGAGCATTGCTTTCGAATTTCCTTTTCTTACGCTCCGTTGTTAACGCGGCTATATTATGTAGATCAGGTAAAGAGCCCGCTGGTCTAATGTTCACTACGGCCGGTGAGTCATTCGCATTATGCGCACTCAATGTATTATCTATTGACGGCGCAATCGGTTCACTGCCTGAAGGGTTGGGTGAGGCGGGGGGCGATATTCCGACTAACGACATTGTGTAGCTGCTCGGATAGTACCAGGCTCGCAGAGACTTGAGACGTTTAGCTTAGAGACTTGCACTTGACGGCTCAAGGTAACTGGTCACCGATCGATGAAACCCGTAAGGCCGTGCTTTCCGTCAATTATAAGTTGAGCTCTCAGTAGTTTTGCTGTCTTGTGAAATGAATACTGCGTTACTCACATATAGGCAGCGTGGTGACTGACGTATTAGTCCAGCTTCTCACTAGTCTGCACTCCTATTATTTCACTTGAATTTATTGATGCTGAAATTTTATTTTTTAACTGATTGCAGAAACGTAGTTTAACTTTTAATGCGTCTGAACTCCTCAGCGGTCCGGGGGGAAGAGGAATAAAAAGACTTAAGAGTGATAAAAAAAATATATTTTAACCTCTTTGTATTTTAGAGACAAATAGCGCCATCTTTGGCCATATAAGTTAATTACATACCTGGCGATTGTGCCGCTCTGTCCCGTGTTTGAAAATAGGAAATTTTGCACGGTTTTCTCTAAACTCAACCAGATGGCGCTGATAACATTTGCAATAAGAAAATCTCTAAAAAGTCGCCAAAACTGATTGATATTACTGACTTATAAATGATGAACAACTTTCTAATATTACGTATCATTGAATATTTTTCTATTTTTTTTATCAAAAAAAAGGATGATTTGCATGTATTTTTTTCAATAGAATCAAATTATAAAAAAATATTATAGATATTTTCAGAACAAATATGCTTGTCCTTTCGTCCCTTAGAAGGCCACTACCGACTAAAACAACACCCTGCAAAATGTTTCATAGAAAATATATCTTATATGTACTACTAAACAAGTTATCTTAGTTTATAAAAACTCCGATTGAACGAGCGACGCTCGGTCTCCCAGCTAGTTCAATAAAATAAGAAAATTATCAGTATCATTATTTATATTAGAATGAATTATTTTAAAATTATAATACCCATTTAAATTCAGTCACTGGGACGATATTGGGTTGTTAACTAAGTAACTATGATGGTTATCATCCCAGCGAATGTGTTATTGTCAATCAATCTGATGACGGTCTCATCAGATTGATTGACAATAACACGAGAGTGAGTGACTGAATTTAAATGTATATTGGAGTAATTTATTATTCTTTAAATGATTATACTGAAAATTATGTTATTTTAATTAACAAAACATCAACTTTTCTTAATCAATTTTATCAATTGAAAAACTTTCATCTGTATGGATAAAATAAATTGAAAAAATTAACAAAAAAATGAATCTTTTTTTCTCGACAATGAAAACGAATTTCATGCTGCCACTACACGGAAGTAATAAGGGGGCCATTCCCTATGACATATACATAAAAATTATGGTAATCTGTGATTCCTAAGTTTGATACTCTCCTTAGCTTGCGGAGGCACTACCGTGACTCCAAATAGCGTAAGACTTGGCTTGCAAAGGCTTGCAAGGCCGTGCCTCCACAAATTTTCGACATCACTTCGTTTCTCCTTGCATGATACGTATCTCCTTGCAGGCTATTGCTAGGCAACGTTGTTATTCAATAAATGTTATGTGACTGAACAGATATTTTATGTTTTTAATATTGGCGACGAGGCCAATTCAATGGATTTAAAGAAATTAAAACGTACAAGAAGCTCAGTACAGTTTATTAAGTACAGAAAATGTGCTCGACACTCAAGACCCAAGTAAGTATATAGCCCCGCTTGGAGTCACTCGACAAAACAATAAAGAAATTTCACGAAATACAGAACAACATAGAACTAGAAACCGAAGATGAACATCTTGAGGAAGAAACCTTCTACAGATTCGAGTTTGAGGAGTTGTGTATAGAACTGAAAACTACATTACGAAAACTAAGTATTACTTCATCACTCAAGGGGAAACCTCAGTCCGCTTGAGGCAGACTTAAACTCCAAGAGGGACTCCCTACCTACTGATGTTTGGAAAAGAGTTTAGAACTAAGCTACATGCCATGCTAGTCCCATACCTAGACCGGAGCCACGTAGTCGGAGGGCAAGGAGGCATTTCCCTCCTGGAGACAAGGTGGCCAGGAGTTACTCCTCTCTTGCCCAGAAGTTTGAATTCGGCACAATAACCTGAAGTCTGGGTGGAGTACATTATGAAGTCAGAACCAATGGGGGACTCCTGTGGATCCGTCACCTCGACTAGCTGCTGCTGTCTCCCCTGGTATCCTGATTCGCGGGGGAGACGTGATACATATCTCCTTGCAGGCCAATGCTATGAATGATTGCTATGCGACATTGTTATTCAATAAATGATTTTTTTCTTTTAAAAAATCTTTTCTTTTATCGCTTGTTATTTACATATTTACTTATGTTCATACTAAATAAAAAAATAAAAAGACAAAAACAATAAAGTCTCGTAGGTTACGAACCCGGACCTAAAAGCAATAACGTAAAAAGTTCGTACAAAATTTGCCGCTTACACCTCTGGGTTATGGACTACTTATAGAAGTAAGTCAAAAATAAGCATCATATACGTAAAAGTTGTATGTATGTGTGCATAATTTGAGCCCTTATCCATACGAGATAAACGCAAAACTATAATTGTAAGGGGACAAATATATCGAAATCCTTATTTAAGGTTAAACGTTAGTGCTCCCTGGTTGAAAAAATCCGTTAGATGGCGTTAATCTGACTATAACTTGGTTTCTCGATTTAAAAATAGTATACATAACCCTAAACCATACTACGTAAAACAGCGAGCAGTTACAAGATCAATGTACGCTAATAAACCATAATAATGTTAATTAAATAAGGATTTCGATATATTTGTCCCCTTACAATTATAGTTTTGCGTTTATCTTGTATGAATAAGGGCTCGAATTACGCACACATACATAATTTTTTTACGTATATGATGCTTATTTTTGACTTACCTCTATAAGTAGTCCGTAACCCAGAGGTGCAAGCGGCAAATTTTGTACGAACCTTTTTATGTTATTGCTTTTAGGTCCGGGTTCGTATCCTACGAGACTTTATTGTTTTTGTCTTTTAATTTTTTTATTTAGTATGAACATAAATAAATATGTAAATAACAAGACCCAAGAGCGATAAAAGAAAAGATTTTTTAAAAGAAAAAAATCATTTATTGAATAACAATGTCGCATAGCAATCATTCATAGCATTGGCCTGCAAGGAGATATGTATCACGTCTCCCCCGCGAATCAGGACACCAGGGAAAACAGCAGCAGCTGGTCCAGGTGACGGATCCACAGGAGTCCCCCATCGGTTCTGACTTCATAATGTACTCCACCCAGACGTCGGGTTATTGTGCCGAATTCAAACTTCTGGGCAAGAGAGGAGTAACTCCTGGCCACCTTGTCTCCAGGAGAGAAATGTCCTCTCCTTGTCCTCTGACTACGTGGCTCCGGTCTAGGTATGGGACTACCATGGCATGTAGCTTAGTTCTAAACTCTTTTCCAAACATCAGTAGGTAGGGAGTCCCTCTTGGAGTTTCTGTCTGCCTCAAGCGGACTGAGGTCTCCCCATGAGTGGTGAAGTAATAGGTACTTAGTTTTCGTAATGTAGTTTTCAGTGCTATACACAACTCCTCAAACTCGAATCTGTAGAAGGTTTCTTCCTCAAGATGTTCATCTTCGGTTTCTAGTTCTATGTTGTTCTGTATTTCGTGAAATTTCTTTATTTTTTTGTCGAGTGACTCCAAGCGGGGCTATATACTTACTTGGGTCTTGAGTGTCGAGCACATTTTCTGTGCGCGTTAATAAACTGTACTGAGCTTCTTGTACGTTTTAATTTCTTTAAATCGTCGTCGCCAATATTAAAAACATAAAATATCTGTTCAGTCACATAACATTTATTGAATAACAACGTTGCCTAGCAATAGCCTGCAAGGAGATACGTATCATGCAAGGAGATACGAAGTGATGTCGAAAATTTGTGGAGGCACGGCCTTGCAAGCCTTTGCAAGCCAAGTCTTACGCTATTTGGAGTCACGGTTGTGCCTCCGCAAGCTAAGGAGAGTATCAAACTTAGGAATAACAGATAATTTTTATGTATATGTCATAGGGAATGGCCCCCTTATTACATCCGTGAAGTGGCAGCATGAAATTCGTTTTCATTGTCGAGAAAAATAAATTCATTTTTTTATTAATTTTTTCAATTTATTTTATCCATACAGATGAAAGTTTTTCAATTGATAAAATTGATTAAGAAAAGTTGATGTTTTGTTAATTAAAATAACATAATTATCAGTATAATCATTCAAAGAATAATAAATTACTCCAATATACATTTAAATTCAGTCACTCACTCTCACGGTCTCATCAGATTGATTGACAATAACACATTCGCTGGGATGATAACCATCATAGTTACTTAGTTAACAACCCAATATCGTCCCAGTGACTGAATTTAAATGGGTATTATAATTTTAAAATAATTCATTGTAATATAAATAATGATACTGATAATTTTCTTATTATATTGAACTAGCTGGGAGACCGAGCGTCGCTCGTTCAATCGGAGTTTTTATAAACTAAGATAACTTGTTTAGTAGTACATATAAGATATATTTTCTATGAAACATTTTGCAGGGTGTTGTTTTAGTCGGTAGTGGCCTTCTAAGGGACGAAAGGACAAGCAATATTTGTTCTGAAAATATCTATAATTTTTTTTTATAATTTGATTCTATTGAAAAAAATACATGCAAATCATCCTTTTTTTTGATAAAAAAAATAGAAAAATATTTTATGATACCTAATATTAGAAAGTTGTTCGTCGTTTATAAGTCAGTAATATCAATCAGTTTTGGCGACTTTTTAGAGATTTTCTTATTGCAAAGGTTATCAGCGCCATCTGGTTGAGTTTAGAGAAAACCGTGGAAAATTTCCTATTTTCAAACACGGGACAGAGCGGCACAATCACCAGGTATGTAATTAACTTATATGGCCAAAGATGGCGCTATTTGTCTCTTAAATACAGAGGTTAAAATATTTTTTTTTATCACTCTTAAGTCTTTTTATTTATTTTCATAATATTTACATAAGTTCACACAAAATAAAAAAATTAAAAAACAAAGAACTATAAAGTCTCATGGGTGGTATTCGAATCCGGACCTAAAAGCAGCAAAACGTAAGTGGCTCGCACCAAAACCGCTACTCTACCAATGTACCTATAAGCGATGGTTAAATTTAAGCATCATATGCGTTCTCCTTCTATGTAATTTCGATCATTAAATGAATTCTCCCTTAAATGAATCTTTTCGAAGATAATTCCCTCATAGATATGGATTTATGGTGATTTTTAACCCCTAATCCTAGATTTTCATCAAAAGGTTTCAAGCCGTTTTCGAAATCGTCGGGACACTAAACTCGTTTAATAGTATAGGATAAAGCATCTAGTTATTTAGGGTTCCGTAGCCAAATAGCAAAAAGCGGAACCCATATGGATTCGTCATGTCTGTCTGTCTGTCCGTATGTCACAGCCACTTTTTTCCGAAACTATAAGAACTATACTGTTGAAACTTGGTAAGTAGATGTATTCTGTGAACCGCATTAAGATTTTCACACAAAAATAGAAAAAAAATAACAATAAATTTTGGGGGTTGCCCATACTTAGAACTGAAACTCAAAAATTTTTTTTCATCAAACATGTACGTGTATGGTATGGATAGGTCTTCAAAAATGATATTGAGGTTTCTAATATAATTTTTTTCCAAACTGAATAGTTTGCACGAGAGACACTTCCAAAGTGGTAAAATGTGTGTGATAAAAGTAGAAAAAATATATGATGTACATTACCATGCAAACTTCCACCGAAAATTGGTTTGAACGAGCTTTAGTAAGTAGTTTTTTTTTAATACGTCATAAATCAAAATTACTTTTCATTCAATCAACTCAAATAAAAAAAATATAGAGTTCAAGACATGTGTGATTATGAATTTATACGGAACCCTCGGTACGCGAGTCCGACTCGCACTTGGCCGGTTTTTTTGTTGTACTGATGATAAAAAATGTGTTTTAAATGTGCCATTTGTAACTTCTGTTCTGAAATACATTTAATTTTATTTGAATTCTGGGTACACAAGGTATTTTTTTTAATGGCGGATATGAATATTCTATAATTCATAATTCATTTATTTTCTCTGTACAGGATAAAATACAAAAATACAAGGTACCTAACATAGCACAAATAATTATTTTGTTTTAAAAAATCTTCCTTCACTGTTCTTATATGTATCCGAGGTCAAATTTTATGATTAAAGAAAACCACTTGGCACACGTATATGGTACATAAATAGAAGCTGATTTAGCCCGGTAGCCACCCCACACCCCCTGGCAGGTCTATTTGACCTATTATCTTGAACTTGGTATCGTTTTCGAATAAACCGAGAATGGAGCTTTCATTTTTTGTATTACTTTTGTTCAATCTATTACTCTTATTGTGAAAAAATCTAATAAAATAAAAATAAAAAAAAACCAACAAGATGCTATAGTTTAAAAAATGTGCACTAATGGCATAAACAATTTTTTTTGGTAGAAAACCAAACTAATCAAAAATAAAAAAAACAGAAACACTAACTGCAATTACTAAATAAAAAGCTTCAGAAATAAATTTTGAACGTTGCACGGCGCAAGGCATGCGTGAGCGTTTTAATCTGCCGCGCTTCAGTTAACTATTATATTGGGCAATAATCTTGAATTTGGTGTAGTTTTCGGATGAACCGAGGACGCAGCCTTCAGGTTTGGATTGATTTTGTACCATGTCAGACAAAAAAATTAAAATTTACAAAAATCGAACCTGCTATTTTTGATAGCGATAAGACCGCCTTTGCATATCAATGTTTAAATATTTTATGTGTTTTCGTTGTTATTTGTACTCTTTTGGTGTGCAATAAAATTTTCGTATAGGTAACTAATTTAAAATAAAACCTTAACATGCTGCGATTTTGACACAATTTTAAGAACATAAAAAGCAACAATGCTGCCCATACTTCATGCTCTGATAGGGAGTGATACTGTTTTTTAGCCTTTAATTGAAGAGAAAAGAAAACCGCGTTCGAAACCTGGAATGCCTGTCTTGTGGAGACATTAAAAGCGCCAAAATACTTTGGAAAAAATTATCATAACCATGTTTGACAAGTGAGTTTGAATAAAACGAGGTTTTTGTACATAGACGATTACGTTTAGGAATATATTTTGGTGACAAAAATTATTGTGTAAGTGAATAACTGTTTATCCTTTTGTGAGAAATAAATTATTCTATAACCTGAAACTTGGTGCTACATGGCGGGAATTCATTACTTTTTACAGTCGAGTCTATAAATATTGACGTGTAAGACTTTTTACTTGATATGTGAATGTTTTTGTCGGGATTTTACTTTCCGTGTATGAAAATCTACATATCTAAGGTTCGGGTTGTATCACGTGGTTGCTGGTAACTACTTACTTTTTGTCAAACGAGACAATAATAATACACCCGGAAAACCGCCTCCGTTGTCTAGTCGCTCGCTTCACATCAGGAGGTTGCGGGTTCGATTCCCGGCAGAGTCTAACTATAATATGTAAGACTCCGTTTGGTCGGTGGTAGAGCATCCTCGGAGCCTGCATGGTTAGCTATCATCTTTTTTTTTACCCTCAATTGGTAAGCCCTTGGCATCATCTCACCTGATGGTAAGTGACGATGATGCCGAATACGAAAGCGGGCTTACCAAGATTCCCCAACGCAGTGGGGAACTGGCTATCTTACCTTCATGCCGGAACACATCAATGCTGTT
Source organism: Coleophora deauratella (assembly GCA_958295455.1). Classification (NCBI taxonomy): domain Eukaryota; kingdom Metazoa; phylum Arthropoda; class Insecta; order Lepidoptera; family Coleophoridae; genus Coleophora; species Coleophora deauratella. The sequence goes on along the minus strand of OY282397.1, from coordinate 11,753,472 downwards.
AACGTTGATGTTTGGCGGCAAGACTTAGATAAGATGGTGGCATATGCCAGGCGGGCTCAGAAAATGCCCTACCACCAACCAAACCGAATCCAGAAAGTTACACCCCGCCGGGAATCGAACCCGCGACCTCCTGATGTGAAGCGAGCGGACAAGCGGAGGCGGTTAAAATTTGAAATGGGGCATGGTATGAGTCTAAAAATTTTTGAATGCACCTTATACAGGCTGTAACTTCCGGAAACTTTAACATACCAACCCATACTAAATTCGCATAAAAATGAAGTTTTCATATAATATGGTAAGATAACCGACCAATTTTGTATGGTGTGTCCAAAAATTGTCTTAAGTATTCAGCATTCTTAAGGTTCATTCGGAAAAGTTGTTCAGTTTCATGAGTGGATCCCATAATTAAAATTTCCAGGAGTGATCTTTTTACATCCTGTATAAGTAAAAATATCAGCCTGTATATCACAAATATCGAGCTGAAACTCACAACTAGACCTTGTTGGGTGAACAATATTTTCGTCTTTCAGATGTCCCTGACGTGAGACTGACAGCGTCTTTTTTTCTGAATATAAAAAAAGTTTGCCAGCATTAATTACTCAGACTAAAAAGTCTTTATAATAAATTTGCTACTTTGGTAATGCTCAAGCAAAATGCAAGATGGCGCTAAAAACGAAATCCTGGGCTAAACAAAGCTTAACAGACCAATTGAGATTGTAGTTACTGTAATATCAGAAAGGTGGTGCTGAATTATACACCACTACATGCGTAAAATTTATGGTATTTTACTGCAGTTTTTAATGATATTACAGAAATAAATAATATAATTATATACATTTGGAGAAAATAAAAGGTTGCAAAGTTTACGTTGGACAGATAAAATCGAAAATATAGTGGTTATTTGTGTAGTTAATAGCCAGGTAAATTTGTATGAAATAGGGTAACTGACGTTTAACCTTAATTAACATTATTATGGTTTATTAGCGTACATTGATCTTGTAACTGCTCGCTGTTTTACGTAATATGGTTTAGGGTTATTTATACTATTTTTAAATCGAAAAACCAAGTTATAGTCAGATTAACGCCATCTATCGGATTTTTTCAACCAGGGAGCACTAACGTTTAACCTTAATTAGAAAACTAATTACTTATTAACGTCTCCAAAATAGAACCACGTTTTGACAAATTGTTGTAAAAGAAACAGGCCCAGCCTTCTCACATCGAATTTTTTGATTGCAGTGTAAAACCTATTACATTACCTATATTTACTTTTACCCGCGACCCCTTGAGAAAGGCTTCGCGAGTCCCCGGGGGTCGCGACCGACAGGTTGAAAAACACTGCCTTAGTTCATTGTTTGCTAGGTCGCGTTAAAGCCACAGTATAAACATTTATTTGGAATAGTTATTCACCCCTAATATTTATAACTAAACATAGGTATATCATTTTTTATCTATCGGTATTATTCTAGTTGTAAATAGGCGCTTAAATAAGTTATTATTGGTTTGCAGTCTCCTCTAGAAATATCACAAACGTTGACAAAATATTAGTAGTAGATCGGTAGGTGAACATAGGTATCGTTAACCATGATCTCCCAAGGTACGGGTCTCTACCATACTTTGATAAGGTTATTACTCACATACTCCACACACGGGACTCAAATCAAAATTAGATGATGTGAATGATAAGAAACTTTTTCCTTTTCAGCAAAATAGTAAATACCTAAACTGCAATTTGAAAATTGCATATTTTGTAAAAAAACTGCTCCCAAAAACGATTTGAGGAAAAAACAGAACCTTTTCAAGATGCAATGATAAACGTTCCTTTTAGTGTAAAGACAGGCGGCTTTATCCCGAGAAGGGTTGCCAGTGCCTCCTGCCAGGGCTTAAGTAAAATGTATCTTATGCCATTTATAATGCATGCCAACTCACAATAACGCTAGAACACAGCACGCTACAACAAGTAGTGAAAGTACCCATCCAGTTAAACTTTGCATAACCCTATTATACTGACAAATATCGTACATTTTTCAGAAGTTTTAAAATCTATCGTAAATGATGTGACACGAAAATCTATTTTCAAGAAAATCGCTGAAACTCTCTCTTGGCTACATCCTGAACCACTGAATACAAGCGACGACGTAAAGTCGCTGACTGCGCTGGCCCACTTAAACACCACAGTTCAACTTTGCAAAACTTTACATAAGTAGGTTGCAAGTAGTCGTATGTCGAGCTAGATTGAATCAGAACTTATACTATAAAATATAATTTGTTATACGGAAGCGAAACTGAGGTTGATTTGCATTCGCCTTTCACTCGGTTCCCTTTGCTTATCGCACTGAATTTCAAAAGTGTTGTAACAGTTACACAAAATCGTAATTTCGCTGGAAACCTACATACTTAATCAAATCACACAGTAATATTGTAAAAAGATTTCTAAAAATTTGTAAGTACAAATTGACTGACTCGGTGGCTAAGTAGCTAGCGACCTGATCCGAGAGTCGTGGGTTCGATCCCCACACAGGGCAAACTTTTCTGTGATGAGCAGAATTGTTTGCTCTGAGTCTGGGTGTATTATATCTATATATGTATGTATTTAAAAGTATATGTGTATGTTTATCAGTCTCTGGTTCCCAAGATACAGGGAATCCTAGTTTGGGGCCAGATGACCGTGTGTGATTTGTCCCAGATATTATTATTATATTATTATTAAAACACAAAACTGTCCATACATTTACCAACTCAGATAGAAAGAGCGAACAAAACAACTTCCTCAAAGTTTCGTTGCCAATATACATACAAAAAAACGCACAGATAAAAGCGGCATAGGCTAAATATTTAATAGGATACTGTATGTGGTTTCTGTATACAGAATTAAATTTAAAATTGTTCGAAATATAAAGCTTCAAAATCTAAAAAGTAAAAATCTCACCTATAGTCGTATGAATGATTCTGCCAATCTTGATCGAGTGCCATTTCCTCTTGACACAGATGTCGCACACCCAGCCAAATATGAACGAGCTAATCCACATGGCCAGGTAAGGAATAGCCGTCAGAGTTCCAGTGGTCGCTATATTGAATTTCAGGACATCTGTCATGTATTTCGGTAGATCTGTCACCATTGTGTAGTAACCCCAGTCGTGGCCAATCTGGAGAAATAGTAACAGAAGTTCGTTCATACTTAAATGATTTTGTCGTTATTAATAAATAATTTTGCATTATTTTCAATAGTTTCACTCAGAAAAATGAAGCGAATAAACAGTTCCAATCTTAAATTAAAGCTTTCAAAGATGATTCTGATCCTGAATTTTATTTATGTTTGTCTATTACTTTCATTAGGTTTTTTTTTGAAATCGTCTTTTGGACCTCAAATCGAGTCACGCTATCATTCTATAGAGATAAGAATAAATCATTATTAAAAAATAGTTTATTTTCCCAAAAAAAAATACGTACCGCAGCAAACACCAAGGCCCAAACCGGCACGGATCTGACTATGGCTTTCCAAGGGACTGGGTCCCTTACACTGATGTTATCGGCACTTGTCACATGCTCGTTCAGGTACTTCAGTTCTTCACTCGAAATATATGGATGAGTGTTCGGTGTGCTGTAGCAGAGTAGACTCTGGAAAAAATACCAATGTTAGGAGTTAACACCGCGGAAATGGTAAGTGAAAATTCAGACATTCGCTCTACCATCATCTAGTTCAACTTTTCGGTATAGTATCGTCATCTCTGCTCTCTCTCTTTCTACTCATTACTCTACTCACTTAAATATTTTTCCTGGGTGGGGATCGAAAGTATGACTCTCTTCATATACGTCAGAAACGACTCCCTGCGTAGATATCAGTAGGCCTATTTGCAAAAAAAAATGCATCGAATTCAGCGCTTCAATTATATTGATGAGAGTTTCGCGTTCATTTCGACATTTTGTGTTCAGTAATTTTGACACTTCTTAGTGAACATTTGACAGAGTATAATAATATAGACCAAGAGTTAATTGGCAGTTTCTAAATCATTCAACTCATACAATATGTAACAACTAAAATAGCTAAGTACTAGGCTGTCATTTCACTTGTCACTCACCCAAAATATGAACCACAGAATACCAAAACAACCAAAGAAGTAGAACACATTTTCCCAGTCACCATCACCAGCCATTAGAAAGCCAGACATGAAGGACCCAAATATGTTCCCAATCTGGGCCCCTCCGAATACTATGGCCCCTTGCCGAGACCTCTCGTGGGGCGGCACCCAGCGAGCCAGCACAATCATCAATGCTGGCATTGTTGGTCCCTGGAAAAGAAAAAGAATAAATTATAACTAGGGATGTTCCTATTCGCACAGACTGGCGTGAGATTGGAACGCATCTGGAGGACAGCAGTACTTTTGCAATTCTGGAAATGTTGCCACTGTCTTTAATGGAGTATAGAGCGCATTTGTATGCGCTAGTACGCCATGAATGATGTAGTATGGTGTTAGTACACCATCATCACTTTTAAAATTATTATATTTCTTTTATACAGAAACGAAATTCCAAAAAATATGCCGGACTATTTGCGGTTACAAGAGTATAGGACTGTATGATCCTGATGAGACCTTTTGAGTTTATAAACACTTTGAATACATCAGTTAGTAACTATAAAGTATTAGAAGTAATTCTGTTATTATTTTTTACCCACAATAATTCTTTCATTCTAATATGTACTACAACAAGTTCGGCGTACTGATAAAATAGCAGAGTTTTACTTGTTTTCTAATTCTTCATTCATTTCAACACCCAAAAATAAAATGGAACATAATCCCTCCAAAAATATGGAAACCCTTGAATTCAATCCACCTAATGGAAAACATTAAAGGGTGGTGGTTTTAAGTAAAATCATTTGGTAAGTAGAGAATCAATCTTTATTTACGCTTTAAATGTATTTAAAGTCCATTTATTTAGTCATTTATTATATATTATGTTTGGGCATCTTGTTACTCGTATGTATTGATGGCATGTCAAAATGGCGCCTACAATGAAATATATATTTTTTTAGTCTGGGCGCCTACCGTTGTATTTGTTAGTACTGTCTGTGAGAAATATGTATATAAAACTTTATAAGTCTAAAATATATACATATTTACAAACTATTGACTACGGCTCAGTGGGTTTTGAAGTGCGAGATGTCACTAGTTTTAAATCCCCAAACCGAAATAAAACGCATTTGCAGTCGGATTTTCTTTTTTGGAGAAAGTTGTTCAAAGTAGCTTCAGCTGTAGAGAACGAACAAATATCACACCTGTATATTTCAAGTCATTGTTATTTAAATTTTGCAGGACGAGTGGTATTCATTCATTCATTCATTATAGGAGGAAGGGTGTTTTGACTTCATTCCTACCTCAGGAAAGTGCCTTCATAAAACTGAGTTAAAACTGTTCCTTTTATTCAACATAAAACCCCTGGTATGACCGTATAAATCTTTAAAATTGCTCATAAAATTTTATATTTCATTGCTTTTAACACAATAAAGTTCTCAATTAACTCTATCTTTTAACTGCTTGTTTATTCAAAGTTTTAAATCTCCGCTTACTGGGATTCCGTGCCGAACAACATGATATTTCTAAGCCTACATAGTACGTCTATTTGTCAATCTATCCTACCATAAAATTGCTGTAATATCTTGTATTATTAAACTGTAAGATGTAGCAGATTGAAGTTTAATAAAATATGTATTCTTTATTATGACGGATACACTTACAAATAATAAGTAATAATAGTTTTTGTTTGTTCATGTTTTGTGTGACTAGGTGACAAACGGCTAGGCGGAGCGATGATCTGCGCAAGGTTGCTGGTAACAGCTGGATGCGCGTGGCTGAAGATAGGTATAAATGGCGTGCCTTGGGGGACGCCTATGTCCAACTGTGGACTAATGCAGACTGATGATGATGATGACGTTTTGTGTAAAATAAAATAAAAATAATAATAATATAAAACAAAATGAGAAAACAATAAGGTGATTTTCACACACGCTCATATATGATTTTCTAGGCAAATAAGAGAATATAAATGCATAATGCTTACCTCTCCCATTCCTTGCAGGACTCGCAGTATAAACAAAGCAACTGCTCCTCCAGCCTTCACCACGATTGGAGTAAGCAAGGTAAACAGGGCCGTACTCAGAAGCCCTATTCCAAGGGTCCACTTCCCTCCATATTTCTCGGCTAAGTACCCCCCTGGGACGTGGGTGATGGCATATCCATAGTAGAACCCACTGAGGATGAGACCTTGTGTCGACTCTGACCAGTCGAATATGGCATACTAGAAAAACAATGTGAAAAAGGTTTACAAACATGGATAAAATCATTCTGTAAAATGGGTGTTTTAAATAACAGTTATCATCAATTATTATATTACTGTTTAGGCCGTGTTAGATCAGCAAAGGTTATTATAAGTAACTAAATTATTATTTTTAACTTTGAAAATAGATTAAAAGATGCAACAAAGCATTAAAAAATGTTTCTACTCATGAAACTGAATATGTTTTGGTAAACTTTTACACTTACTTAAAAAAATCCTTTCATACTTATTGATCAAAATTAATATCAACTTGTTTTTGAAATTCCAGCAAGATCGTAAAATATAAGTCGGTCAGTTTCATTAACAGAATTCATTGTTCTTACCCTCTATTGTATTATTAAATGCTGTGTTTCTCCATTAATATCAAGTATAATAATTTTCAAAGAAACTGTTAAGCTGGTTCTGACTTATCAATTTTGTTTGCAGTTTTTCAGTGTTACCTAATATATAGCAACGTGACCGTATAGTCATACCCCATACTCACATGTGTATAGGTAACTTATCTGAAAGGCATTGTCATTTTCCACTAATTGATAATATTATAATTGATTGCATCTCGTGATGCGTTTTGAGATATTGTTATCCTATTAATTAAAAATTCTCGAATGTTTTGTTTTTAACAAAAATTTCGATTCTAATGCAACTTTATACTCGATAAAAATTATTTATTCTTTCGAAAAATAGTCGTCGTCGTCGTCACTTAATCATTTAGTCACTGATTTTAAGTTATTTATGGTATTAAAATACTTATTTAAAACTTCACTTGAGAAATTTAAATTGTACCCACACCACACTTAATAAAGCTTCGCGTTATATACGTATATGTAAAAAGATTCAATCGTTCTCTCTATTCATTTTCAAGTATAAAGAAGTAATTATTCAAGAGGACCTTATGTACTTATATTAGTAGCACTGCTTAAGAAAGATTCTATTAATTAAGAAGTTATAAATTTTCACTGATCTAGTAATCATAACAAGTCTAGTGACATAATATTCGTACTAATTTGCTGTAAAGCTATTGTTTTAGACCACAACTAGCAGTAGGGTCAACTAAAAGATGGTGCCACGGTAACGGTACGCTCATAATCCTTTTTCTACTAATAACCGTGTTAGTGTACCGTGTACCGGCAATCCAAAATAAAGACTTTTTCATCTTACTATTTAAAAGAGATTAATTTCATCTTCATGGATAAATAAATTCCTTGGGTTTATAGAAACATCAAAAGAATACGGCAATCACAACTTGCTGTATAATCTTCTTTCAACAGGTTAAACTTCATATTAGTTAGCAACCTCATTGCATTATGTAGTAGAATTATTTCCTAAAAATCTATAGTAAATTTGGATCCTAAACTTTACTATAACGAAGGAGTTTATAAGTCAGGTTGCCACCTTTCTTAATAGGTATCCAAAAAGCAGTGACATGAAATAAGCTTTTATTCAAAATACTGATAACGTAATTGGATCTTACCGGTTTTAAACTAACAGTTCCATTTGCAAGTATCTCGCTTTCATCGGGGCACGCGTCTGGATCGAAGTGAGAGGACTCTGTCTTGGAGTTGTTGACCATCTGTGTGACGGCCAGGTTTAGGCACACCCGCATGGTGTAGGCGTTGCATACGGCCAGCAGCCCCATGATGCCGAGGACATACCGCTGAGGAATTAGGAACACTGAGCGGACAAAACCGGCTATGTAGTCGAGTATAAGATTTGTAATAAATTAAATTATACCTAACAGATTTAATATCTACGATATAAATCCATTCAAAGTTCTTTTTGTACACATTTGTTAAGCCAAACCCGTGTCATCACCTCAACTGATTGTAAGTGATGATGATGGCGAAAATGGAAGCTAGGTAATCTAGATTCTTCAACGCAATTGAAGAACTGGCAACTGGTAACCTTATATCCATTTTACTTTTTACACCGATTTTTGGGTAAGATTTAAGTAAAACTAGTTCATCTAGCCAGGTAAGCCTACTAAACGGATATTAAAATATGATATATGACGGTGCAGAAAGTTTAACTTTGTCGTCAGGAACCTTGAACCGAACCCGGAACCTCCTAATATGAAGAGAGTGGACCAACCACGTAGAATAAGTAACCTATTAATATGTACTATGAATTAATTTTGGTGTTACTATAAAACAAATAAACTACTGAAGTAGCAGTTCTCTAGTTGTAACGAATGATTTTGATATATTTGAATTCGAACTGCAAATATAGAAATTCTTAAGTACAATACAGATACAACAAATACGCTTGTTTTATGCAGAAAGAAAAACTTTATGTATTCATATTGTGACGAATTTTTTGAACGACAGAGTTCTCTGTTATTTAGATTCGTTTACCAGTTTCTTTTCATACCAACGTTTTTAAGAAAAATGCGATCGAACGTTTACGCTACGCATATAATTTAGTATAATATTGCTGAAAAGGCTTTAAAGTTGAACGTGATTTGAATTACGGATCGTTAACTACAATGACTTGTCAAGTGGCAGTGTTTCGCCCTAACTATCCTAAAAACGAGTAAGACAGGCACTCACGAAGAAACACAAACGACAGCTTTGTAAGTATTAAACTAAGCGGGAAATATTATTATTTCCAGCTTAGTTAGTTTAGTACCTACTTAAAAAGCTAATGTTTATCCTCACTAGCTACCACATGTTCTTATAATGTTTTTAATATTTTTATAGGGTAGTATATTCGTGTTTCTTAAAAATTATTTTTTAAATATTATCAGTGATTCTCAAATGCATTGTTTCCACTTGAGGTCACATTATCAGTTACCGACAGATAAGTAAGAGGATATCAAACAATTGAAAGCAGAAATAAACAACCTGATTTACTCTGCACATTTCATATTTTTGATTGAAAACATTAATTAGTGTTTTAATATAAAATATCGGGTAGAGAATTGAAACTGCATCGCATGGAATTTGAGCCGTTGCATAATCAATATTTATAGAGAGACAATGTTTTTATTATTGTTTTTACTTTTGCGTACATAAACAAAATGACTGTCCAGTTTTATGTTCTTTTATCCTCGATATTTTACAATCACTGAAATTTTTCACATTAAAGTATTATTGTAAATGTAAATCTAGCTCACTTTGTTCTGTATTAAATACAATACAGACTCAATCTACATGTACTCACATGAGAATATTGTGGAAAACTGGATTGAAAACCATTATTGTCATTTTCTTTATTATTTCTATAGTGAGGAAGGACTCTTAATAAACGTAAAAGTTTGAAAATAATTGTTGTTTTCAACATTCACTCATTCCAGGACACTGACACTAAAAACAGTACAATAGAAATACGATACTTTTAAAGTCATTGTCTGAAATATATTATAATACCTAAAATAATATTTATATTAGAATAATATGTACTTACATTTTGATATTCGTTCTCGCCATATTGGTAACATTTCACAAATTAATTCTTCTTCTTATTCTAAGGCACTGTGCTCGTTACTACTTAGAAGTAATTTCAATCTGCAAGTAAGAATAGTTAGTTGTTAACTGGTTGAGATGTCTAAAAGGTTTTATTTGTACAGATAAGAGTTAATCTACTATCATTCCAAGAAGGCAGTTAAAATAGATAAAAATGTTGGCAATGAGGTGTGAAACCTAATGAAGTGTATTGACAGTTCATTATCTGGGCTAGCAAGTACTTCTATAAAATTAATCCCCCGTTATTTCATTTGTCTGTCAGTCATGGTATAGTTAAAAAATCAAATAAAAAAAAAATTATATTCTTGTTCTGTTTTTTCTTCAAATAGGGGTATCTAAAATACCTGAAACGGTTTAAACTTAGTTTCTACTCAGGTTTTGAAAAAACTCTCCAGAAACCTATGCTCAGTTCACAAAAAATTGACTTTCCATACAAACTAGGGAACAGACTATTAATTTTTATAAGAAGTTTTTGCATTTTCAATATAGGATCCTTAGGAAAAGTTGTTCAGTTTTATAAGTAGAATTCAAGGCTTAACTTTTTCAGGTATTTAGAAAATAATAATATTATAAGGTTACTTTATCCTCAGAACAAACATACTGTTTTTCTGAACTTAGCCTCCTTGTTTAGAGCATGGCTTTCAAGACGTAAGAAACCACACGTGCCCCGGCTGCGACGGGTTGTCACTACCAGAACTACGGGTTTCCTTTCAAAGGCCTTACATGTTGTTTTTCTTCATGAAAGAACTTTTACTAAACCGATATGATAATTAACTAACATAAACCGAACTAAAATATAAAAAAATAAAACAGAACAAGTTTGGTTTCTGAGCGTCAATGAATTCGGAAAATAACTAACATGCCTCATTCATAATGTGGTAGAACATAAGGATATTGTAATTTTGTAACACCTGAATTCACACTATGTTCTGGTAAAATAAAATATTTCAATTTCAACAAATACAAATAAGAAATATAACGTCGCGTTTAACTAAAATCAATAAGAACAGTTTATACTGAGATTGGTTTACGTAAAAAAGCGTTAACAACAAAATATTGTTAATAATTTTAACATGACCAAAGCATAAGTTTGTTGTGTTCATAAATACCTACTGATGTTATTAAACCACAACACAAAACAATAACAGTGGTCGAGCAAAGGTTTCGGAGTGGTCGAATTTCATGTAAGTTATTATAAGTATCTAGTATAATTTGCATAATTTTAATAAACATAATTAATCATGTTGTTCCTACAACGTCGCCTAAATACCTAAAAACCACACGGGGTGACATTGAAATGTGCACTCTCATAAACTAGACTTTTTCATAAGGAAAGTAGGCTTAAATGACTTACATTTAAAGTTTTTGTGCCCCTAACCTTTATGAGTATAGAAAAAAGGAATTAATTAAACACACATATTTTACCCTTTTTCCAATGTGTTTTTTCTTGAGATTTTTTAAGGGTTGCATGAAGGTAAAGATACTTTTGTAAACTGAGTGACAGCTAATTTAAAAAAGGGAAATATATACATGTTAAGAAATTTCCTCTACCTCAGGCTAATGCTCTATCTTATACCCTCTATACTCTTTGCAGTTCTGTATGTTTGCATGTACACGTACACATATTATGACCATTTCATTGTTATTATCTGTAGCCTAAACAGCTTGACTGATTAAGTTTTGCGACTGCAATGTGTAGTTAGATTCGTCCTGGTAAACTGAGTGACATATACGTAGAATACAAAATACATAACTTTCAATGAGTTTGGTTAGTTAAGAGGTACTTATTTAGAGTATAAAAGTAGTAATTTATCGCTTTTATCGTTTTAGTACGGATACGTTGCATAAGAGAAACACTGATCAAGGCAATGGAAACCACTCAAGTCTACCTAATAAAATACCCAGAGGTCAACAGCTTTTTGCATACTTACATTTCGCATCATACGAATTCGCAGTCCAACACTCATGTGGGCATTACGTAAAAGAGTACTTATAAATGTTTTTATCCACTGCGTTAACCTAAAAGTCTACACATATATGTATAAATGACCCTCTAGGAACCTGTTCCGTTTCACGAGTTACCCCGACTTCTCCATCAGAAGGTTTGAGTAATATGCACTTGAAAGCATAAATGAAAAGAATCTCTTAAATGTCTCTTTAATACAGAAACTTGAATCTTAATATAGCGTAACTGATATGCCATTTACATATGCATCAACTATTTACGTAGTAAAGGCAGGTAAAGGTGTATATGTCATAGCAATATTTTAAAATTTGCCGTTTCACAAAAAACCTAAGCCAGTAATTTAGAAAGTGGCTTATTCGGAATTTATTACCTATTAGTTAATAAAGTGGTTAAAGGCATTTGTTAAACTCCAAACTTTACCGTTTGGCTATGACATAATATATAGGCAGGTACTCATAAATAAGGTACAAAATTACCACCAGCAGTCGTATGCCCGCGCAACAAAATATAACAACGTAAGATGAAATGACGAAAGTAAATAAAAATAAATATTTTTTCACCTCTCTACCACGAAAAGGGTGCCTTTAGTCCCTAAAACTAAAAGTAAAAACGCTTTTTGCTGCGAGCGAGCGTGAGAAAAAGTGATTCGAATTTCGAACACCACCTTTTGCGCGGCGCTGAGAAAATATGGGCGATACTCGTAGTTCGTTCAGAAATTCATTTTGGACTAGCGATTTAACTCATAGGCACAAAATGTTGTCTGTTATTTAATGAAATTTAAGTTTATAAACTGTGCTATTGCATTTTTAAAGACGTAATATTTAAAATAAATATGTACTAGTAAACATGACTATCGCCTACTTAAAAATATCATGTAATATTGGTTTTCATCTTAGGTTTTCATAAAAATGACAAGTAGCGCAGTTTCCGAACGCAACCTCTAAATTAAAAACATTATAATAAAAACTATATTGACTATATGAATGACTCGGTGGCTAAGTGGTTAGCGATCCTGACCTCTGATCCGAGAGTCGTGGGTTCGATCCCCACACAGGGCAAACTTTTCTGTGATGAGCAGAATTGTTTGCTCTGAGTCTGGGTGTATAATATCCATATATGTATGTATTGAAATGTATATGTGTATGTATATCAGTCTCTGGTTCCCAAGATACTAGTTTGGGGCCAGATGACCGTGTGTGATTTGTCCCGGATAGTATATTATATATTATATTATATATTGTCTCCAAAGAGAATTTAATCAACTACGTTTTTACTTTTCTCGCGGTTCGAGGTGAAATGTTGTATGTTTAACACGACAGCAAGTTATTTTTATGTCTCGTGCCTTTAAATCACTCACTGTGCTCAGTAGTCTATATTAGAATCACTCGCTACGCTCGTGATTCAGTTCTAGACTACTTCGCTAGTTCGTGATTTAAAGTCAGCACTCGTAGCAAAAAATAACTTTGCTCACTATAGTTGAACAAATAACTATTACTTGTGAAAGTTAAGCAAACTGCTGTCATTTTTATGCAATTAATCATAGCATGAAGTAAACAATCTTCAATTTATTAAATAAAAGCAGCATGTCCACAGCTAGGGCACGGGTCTCTTTCAATATCTTGGAAATGTTGGGCCATATTACCATAAATATACACCCAGGAGGCAATTTTTGACTAGTGAAGTTTAGTAGGCCCATGGCGCGGACGATTTCCATAGTCAAGTTTTCAAGCCACTCATAAATAAGTTCTCCAATACAGAATGTAATTTATACTTTTCACTATCATGAATTTATGATAGACATTTTAAGCAAGGTCAATATCAGCGAACTAGCGAGGACACTTGCTCAATTGCATTCACGGTTCAATACCTCGTGTTGAATGAATCATCCTTGAACTCAAAAAAGGGTAATTAATTGTCTTTGATCTTGATGATGAAGTTATTATTTTGTGTAATATGCATTCAATACTTTATAAAATTGCGTCAGTTGTATATTATTTATGACTTGTAAAAAAATTATAAGGCTTCTTTTTATTTTTTAATTTAATTTTAAACTTATATATTTCTAAAACCCCATTTACATCACTTCCTCTAACAAAGGAGTTTTATTTCGTCGTTGATGGGGGAGGAAAGGGGGTACAAATCTGTCTACTACTTAAAGATTCATCATCGGATCCGTTTGCATGAAAAATCCTAAAATTGTGTGTACCGTAAGTTTTATTGCGAAAATATTATCTTATAATTTGAATGACATAACCCTAAATGCTCGGCTATGAGACCTGGAAAGAGACGAAGGCACTGACGAACAAACTTCAAGAGTTTGTCAACAAAAGCATGAGGTCCATCCTGCGTATCTTCTGGCCTAACACAATCCGTAATGAAGATCTATGGAAGCGATGCCACCAAATTCCTATCAAGCAAGAAATTGCTTGACGCAAGTGGAAATGGATAGGGCACACATTGCGAAGAGAAGAAAACTCCACCCGGGTTGCGTTTACGTGGAAGCCGAGCGGAAGTAGGTGGCTGGGTCGGCCGACTCACATGTTATGTGGCAGCGCACCGTCGAGGACTGTTTTCTAATCTCTGGTCGAAGCTGAGCTACGGGCAACCGGGCCGAATTGGAGCGAAGCGGAGCACGAGGCGCAGGACAGAGGGAGATGGCGTCGACTCACAAAGGTCCTTTGTACCACTGGGGTACCATAGGAAAACAACAACAACTCCAAATTATAATAACACTAGGCAACCGCCGTCTATGCCTTGAGGATAGAACGGTTAACTGTGCCACACGATAAGAAAAAGAAGATAATCTAATATTCATATTAGGGCATCGTGATAGATATTTTCACTGCAATTTTATGTTGAAAAGTTTATAAAAAAGAATTATACTTTAATAAAATTTCTATATAAAGTTTTCAGTCACTTGAAGTACATAATATAATATTGGCTTTAGCTAACAAAGAACCATATTGCTTGTATATTAAATATTTATACAGCTGAACAAGAAGACAGGTATCAAAAATTGAAACAAAATTATAGGTATGTAAAAAAATTGTTCTCAGTAGCTTTATTTTCATTTGCATACAATTTAATTTCCGACTTGTACTGTATTTTTTTTTTGTTTGTTTGAAAAAACACTGCGGAGAAAAACATAGGCTTCTCTGATATAATATGTATAATTAAATAACAATTAGTTCGAAAAAAGGTCATAAATCTATCTATACAAAATCAGACAAAAATGGTTTATTGCGAACTGAGTAGGTATAGATTCCATATTTATGTTGGTTTTAAATTTTATGGATAGAAATTACAACATAACAGTTATTGGCGAGACTTCACAGAATGAACCATCGATCGTTTCTCCCTCTGTTTCTCACTTACTGGGTGGCACAGTAAAAAATATTATCTCAAAAAATTGCCGGAAGGGGGTAACCTGTTACCTGGTATAGGTCTTACCATCTCTTTAGTTACAACTGATGTTCGCACTTCAAAATCCATCACAACACTTTGGTTAAGTGATAACAATGCTTAGAAAGTAGAGTAAAATTGTATACCTATATTATGTTTTGTGTCGTACAAATTTTCCTTATAATAAAACTTCGTTATCTTCCTCTTGCACTCTGAAGAGACGATAAAATAAAGTTTAAATAGTAAAGATTTTAACCAAGTTTTCCTGGCATTATCAGGTATCAGTAAAAATGGTCAAATAAAATATATTACCTATTAACCACAAATATTAAAGACACGTGGGTCGTCAAATGTGAAATCAGTAAAATTCATAAATGAAAACTATTTACCATAATAATGCTCCTTTAGAAATACCTGAAAATTATTTAGCTGTGGCTTCTTGTAATGAAACTGAATAAGATTTTCCGTAGAAACTATAAAAACATACATACATAATGTAGGTAACTCACGCCTTATTCCCACATTGGAAATCATCACGGATCGCCATTCGCTTCTATTCTGACTACTTCTCTTGCTTCTGCCATATTCACAACTAATAATGAAATGTACCTACCAATGTGTAACTATGAAAATATCACGTGAAAAAAATTGCCTTTTAAAAGTTGGGGAATTCCGACGTAATTACGTCAGTTTATAGTTTCTATTTTGCAATTTGACTATACCATAGACTCTCTGGAAGAAGATTTTCAATTTCATTAGTGGATGTCACAGTAAATATTTTATTTTTACGGATATAAAATAAGGATAACATGTTTAACGTTCACGTAAGAACGCAATACTATTATTGGCTCACTTATATTGTAAGAATTTTAAGAACTTGCTAGCCCAATATTTTACCAACTTTAATGAACTTTATGGAGAGAAGAAATCCGCGTTTTATCCGCGGCCCTGCGGTTACTTTGAAACGTTCACGTTCAGCCGAAAGATGACAACTATGAACATTGACACTGGTGTGCGAAAGGACCCATACCAATTTCATGTGCGAGATGCCTACTAACCCGGATCTACAACCAGATGTAAAAAAATGTCTATATCTGATTGACTGAACAACTTTTGGTCTGCGGCTTTGCTAAAACTGCAAAAAAAAAAATTCTTGTCTCTCCTTACAAAATCTGTCTATCACATGATTGATTTGTGTGATAGGTAATGGTTTTTTTAATTTTTCAGCAAAATTGTAAAACAAAATTTGATTCATGTCATGAGTAGCAACCTTATTTAATGAGTCCTGTCTATCCTCTTACTTCTGTATGTGGTCTTTAAAATACATATAAAAATTTGCATGCAGCTGAAACTTTTTTCCGAAAGAGGATCTATTCTCACATATTTTTTCAATTCAATACAGTAAGAAGCTTTCTCACTCTAAAAATTTACATATTTTTGTAGAGACAAGACGATGATTAACTCGGTACTTTTTATAAACAATTACAGTTTCAAGATATAGATAAACTCATTCTTAGTTGATTTGCTCTTTCATAATGTAATTTAATTTTTTTCTCCACATTCATAGAACATAATAATTGACTGAAAATAATTAATTTAATATTGAAAATGATAGTGACTTTTTATTTGCAATAATGAATAATGACAATGTATTTTTACTTTTCCAAGCAAGAAAATACTACTTACATCACAATAGTTTCAGTTTTATCCTGCAGTTTCGATCCCAAATAGAATTAAGCGTTATGTACCACGCACAAGTAAAATAAAGACTATACTATAATAAATTACGTTTGTTTTTTAAATTGACTAAGTACGTACGCACTGAGGCGGGTGACTGTCAAGCGGCGTCCACCCGACTGATGCGCGCACGCAGCCTTGTGCGCAAAGATCAAGCGATGTGTGTGACCTCAAACGTACATAGACAATTTTGGCTTTCCAATAGCAAAATGCATTGCAGTTTAAATGTACATGTATTAACTAAAATGTTGTTTACTTTTAAATTATTTTATTGGGCTTTATCTATAGGATACTACCATACCTACGTGTCGCTGAGTTCTGATCTATCAAAAATTATGGATTGTTTCGCCTATAATATTTAAACATAAAACAACATATACCATTCAACATCTTAAGCATTGAAGCATTGAGCGAATAGGTCCCATTATTAAAAAATAGTAACACCAAATATAACGGCATAAAATATGCATTGTAAATATCAAAGTCAATTATGTTTCCGATATGGTGTTGCGTTGTTATGTCATTCGTTAAAGAACACCATTTTCGGTCCATAAAATGCTGCATCAGTTGTTTCTTTTAATGAGACCAATCGAAAAAAAGAGTGTTGTGAATGAATTCTACAACACATCTAGACACATTGCACTCAAAAAACCTATTTAAGCAGTTTTGGTTACAGTAATTATGAAGCGGACATACATATTCGAAAAATATTACCATCCATTTGGGTAGTGGGATAAACAAAGTACTTAATATAAGCTTTGGCCCAGAAGTTCTTGATAGTTTTAGGCAAAAATGTTAATGGACTAACCTATCTGAAGGTTAAATATTCTTTGCACGCATGCCATGCCATGCAACGTAATTAAACGAAATGACATAAATATACGTACATCTCTTGTAACAAATTGATTATAGAGCATAAATAATACTTGCAGAGCACTTGTAGAGTTCGATCCACTAAGTGCTAAATAAATACAGTAATAATAACAAGAGATTACTTTATGCTATAACTTTTAAAACGAAAACAGGACATCTGAAAATATATACATAGTAACATACACATCATATAGCACAAATACAGGATATAATACTTCTTCTCATCACACAAAAAACAAACAAAAAGAAAACAATACTCAGAATAAGGACTGTCCATACGAAAAAGGTAATACAGTTCATACAGGCTGGAGGAGTGTATCATTATTTCATTAAGAAATTATTTATTTCATTTTATTAGACAACCAGTTTCGTTGACACTGTGAGATTGAAGATTGAAGCCTCCGTCAGCTCCAGAGGAAATTAATCAAAAACAGCTTTTTTTTCAGTTTATCCCAAGGGGTTGAGAACTAACTCATCGTATTAAACAATGTAAATAGGAATCAGTATCACGCAGTTGTGGTCTGGGGTATTTTGTGACAATTGTAAGTTCTTATTTTCATTTAGTAATACTTTAAATATTAGTTCTTTTGGTGCCATACTTTTTATACTTTTCAGTAGTTTATAGCACTTCACTTCACATACTTTTATAACGAAAATCTATTCAACTGTATAATTTCTTCAAATAGACAAAGAATATTCATCATGTACTGCTGATTTTTATTGCCGGCATGAAAAAAGAAGTTGCTGTGCCGGATTCAATGTAGATCATTTTTTTTGTGTATGTTAATCTTTTTATACCTTTTAGTGATGCCCTTTAGTATTTCTGGAAAATCTCTACAAAATTAAATCCCTGTCAAAAAGACTTTTAGACAGGCAAACAATCTTAGTAATAAGATATTTTACGTTTAGGTACATCTACATCATTTGGGTACAAAACCTTATAAAACACTGAAATGTCTTGAGCTGGTCTTAACCGATACGGCCAACATTCTGTTACTAAACAGTAGTACAATCGGATTCGTTAATACGTTGACTCTTTTGAATATAAAAAACACTTTAGACAAGGATAGTATTTAAAATAAATTAACTAAAAATGGAAATTAAAGTTTTTAATCTTAAATCTTTTAATTTTGATCCCTAAGTTTGACATAATATCAACCTGACAATTTTCACGATACGCAGACATTAGCTGTTACAATCTTATGTACTATTGTTGTTTTTTTTATAGTTTCAACATGAATGAATGACTGAAACACTTTATTTCACAACAAAGCAGAAAAATATAAATAATATACATTAAAAAAGGTATTAATATTAAGTAGACTGTACTTAACAACGTATCTAGAAAACTACTTAGCAACCATTCAGTACCTAGACTTAGACTAGAATTAGAAATCTTAACCATAAACAGCCACGAAGCGCAATTAAGAAGCCTATTAAATGTCAATTACCTTTAGCAAGCGTTTATTAATTTGTTTGTTATTTTCAAACTCCTCGTTTTCTTTTTATTATGTATCTAAGATTAAATAATCATAATATCTACCAAACAATGTTTTTATCTCAAAGTGCGCAACAAGTATATAACCCGTTATATCTCCGTATTACTAATATGAATGTCGCAAGTGTGTTAATAATGTAAAAGATCAGACCGGGGGTGGATACCACTGGGTGTACCACTACTTGCTCTATACCATAGAAAAAGGAATAGTTTTGCCTACGGCCAAGCAGCAGTAGAGAGATAATTAGCGATCGATGATCGGCATACAAGATATTCTATTTCCTCAAGTATCGACAAGATGCTGATATAACCCTTCTTATATTACCAATGACCAAATAGGTAGGTGATGGTGATTCAACCAAATGGCCCATCAGCTATTTACCACTTTACACTATAAATAATTAAGTAAATAATAAAACAACACAATCTAAATATAATAAATTATTTAATCTAGCGCCACCGGCGAATGATCGTGTTTCGGATATACAATCTTTTTCTCCCCGTCTTCGCGTCTCTTCTTCAGGGTCCCGTGGGTCCAGCCGGGGGGATAGCCGTGTCGGTCCACATCGTCCCACCATTGCTGATCCCCTGACCCCCATATCAGATAAGTGATATTTGTGGCAGTGAGAACAGCAAATACGAACCAGAATGCTATACGCCATTGTCGTACCGTTTGCTGCAACGAATAACATCATTTTTATTTTAATAAAATAAATAATAATCCGAGACAAAACAAACACATGCCTACAGTTTATTTTACTGTGGAAGCCAGAAATTGATACATACACAGTAACACAGCTATGATGCTCAGAAAATTAATTAATTTGAATTCTAATTATACATTCCATCCCTTTAATTTCGCGAGGAGTGTTAGTTGGTGTGTATATATGAAGCCACCTATAATTAGAATATATTATCAAAGACTAGCAGCACAGATTATGTAGTAGTTTTAATTTGGTTGTCATACGTCTAGCAGCGAATTATTCTCCTTAAAGTCCATTCGATCAAATAATTTTATTTAACAACCAAAATTGTATCATGGTAGTATTAATGGGTATTAGGTCTATAAGCATTCGACCCTTGCAATAACAGTATGCGATTTAACATTTTTCGAGGGGCGATTTTAAAATTATTTTTAAATAGGAATTACTTTTTTTTGACATCAGGTTTTGATGAAACAAAGCCTATAATGTTTATCCGCATATGAACATCCGTTCGGTAGTTTCGGAGGTTAACGTGAAGAGATAGATAGACAAATAAAAAAACCTTTTTGTGTTTTGTTACTTTTCTTTTATCGATCCTTCTGAATTTTGGTAAATATATTTAATGTACAGACACGCTGATTCTACTGTTTTATTATATGAAAGTAAATAGATGTGGACATTTAATTAAACCACAAACTTAAATCACCAACAGGATTACTTATTAATACCTTAAAATTATACCACTATTTCTGGAGATGTTCTTCTGATCCGCTTCAATTGTTAAATTGACTGACAATTATGTTCCTGTCCACCGTCTCTAAGACAAATTAAACTTCGTGATTCGCAATTTCCACGTAGCGTAGTCACGATCACCATTTTAGTTTAAGAAAAACTGTGTCAAATCATCAGGAAATCTGACTAGTTAATAGACCAGGCCTGCGCACGCACAGCCAATAAAGACAAGGAAGTACACCGTTTTCCTATTTTGAAAACAGTGTCATTATTTATTGCGATAGATAGATATTTAATTTATCATTTAGAACTTCTTGTTATAGTTCTTTAATTTGAATCCGTATAAGAGATTAAACAAGACTGATATACATTTGTTAACAACCCATGTCGTCCCCACTGCAGGGGCACGGGTCTCTTCCCATACCTCGGGAAAGTTAGGCCATACACTACACACGGGGGCCAAGTCCGGATTGGTGATATACAATTAATTACAATTAACGATTTATTCACTTAAATGAGGCAAATTCTAGATGGTACTCATGACACCAGAACAACTGTATACAGTCGGAGGAAAAAATAATGTACATATCTACTATTATCAATATTGAACAGTTAATTTGCAACCTTCATAGTACTTTGGAAATAGTTCGTTATTTTAAAACCTTAATTATGTACTTCCTATTTATTCAATAGATATAAAATTTATTTTAAAGTTAAATTCATACCTTCATACCTTCATAGTTAAATCTAAAGTACTTATACATTATTTTAGTTTCGATCTCATAAGTTTCTTAGGGTAAAGTTGTTTATATTGGCTACCTGTTAGCGCAAATACTTGTCTATTTATTTAAAAAAAACATTGAAAATACTTACATCTGGGGTCAGTAACCCGATCAAGTACGGCGTGACTATTCCAGAGACCGCTGCCAAACCGTTGACGAACGCAGATGCCGTTCCAGCGTAGTTCGGTGCTATATCCATGGCATTAATTTTGACGCTGCTGTAAAAGCCTCCCATAAACGCCATGGAGGCTATGAAAAGGCCGGCGGCCTGCATTCTGTCACAGCCTGAATATGAGGCCAGGATTATGAATATCGCTGGTATGGTTGAAGCTAGAAAGAGGATAATAATTTATGTTTTATGACGGACTTATTATAATTTTTATGCACATTTCACTTTACAACTTAGCGCCTATAACCATTAGTATTCTATGTCTTTAAAAGATTGTATATATTTGACATTTCCACGATTACTGCAAAAAATTGTTAGTCATGTAATTGTTAGTCAACGGTTGTTTCTACAAATGTGAAAAAATCACGGCAGTATAACGAAGTTAAAAGGAAAACTATCACAGCTAAATAGGCTTTACAAGTTACGTCTACTAGTCAATTTTGTAAGACGGAAGGTTTTTCCCCTTGAAGCAGTATCTGTCGAATTACTACGGAACCCTACACTACGCGTGGCCCGCACGCATTTGACTGCTTTTTAAGTCAAAGATAGTATACTTAATCTGTTGCACTATTGTATTTCTTAAGGTTTAGTTTAGCTAAAATAAGCTAAGCTAAAATAAGCTGAATGGATCTTTGATCATACGAAAATAAACTTACAATAAACCTGAAACTAACTTACAAACAGTAGTATAGATCTTCCGTCCCGTAGTAATACTGTGCCATTTCTTCTTCACGCACAAATCGCATAGGCCTGCGAAGATGAACGAGAAGACATACATTGCAATGTAAGGCAATGCAGACATCAGTCCTGTCTCCTTGATGTTGAACTTGAGGACATCAGAGAAGTATTTAGGAAGGTCGGTGATCATCGTGAAATATCCGCAGTCGTGACCGACCTGAGGAAAATGAATGAGGAAAGAATAAGAACTTGTCTAGACGGAAAATGAAGAAGGAAAAATTGAGGCTGCCTGACATGGTATTAGTGATTTAGCAGTCTGATTAAAAATAACAATTGGATTAAAAGATAGATCGTATAATTTCTCTGATTAATAAAATATTGTAAACAGTAGTAAATTGGTCTATTCAATTCTAATAAAGTCAATGTTAATTGACTTAAATTAATGAAGTAATAAAGATAAATTCAGAGTTGTAATGTAGGATTTATTCAATTCATTTATTACAGACGTCAGTGCATAATGAGTTAGTAACATAAATGTTAATCTTAATTTATTCAGCATTTCTTATTTTTGATACTCACAGCTGCTAAAACGAGTACCCATAGAGGAGGCGATCTTAATAGAGCCTTAAACGGTACTGGATTCAATTTCTTATTCAAACCAGAAGCAGAAATGTTTGCATTTAAATAATCCTTTTCTTCGTCAGATATATATGGATGTGTGTTCGGTGTACTATAGCATAGAGAGATCTGGAAATCAATAAAACGTATACCTATTTAAACTGGATAACGAATTGGCAAAAGCTTCATAGATTCGCAGTTTTATGAAGGAAATTTTGACAATCAATATGCAATTTGCAGATAAATACACTGCTACACGGCTTATCAATTCAAGTAAAAAATCCTTTCTCTTGTATATAAAAGTTCCTGCCTTTGATTCTAGAATAATTATAGTAATAGCTTTGAAGAGTTAACCATTTAGCTAAGTGCTACAAAGTTTAAGGGGTTGCACTGGGGCTCTGTCTCCTCTCTTTTTTCGCTATAAAAATAAGAAACTTTACAACGTCTTTAATATGTTCACTTACCCAAAAAACAAACCATACTAGGCCCAACCCACCGAAAACGTAGAAAACATTGGCCCAATCGCCATTGTTGTCCAAAAGAATGCCAGAAATGTAAGGACCAGCAATATTTCCGACTTGAGCTCCGCCAAATATCATCGCTCCAAATCGGGACCGTTCCGATGGCGGAACCCATCTGGCTAGGAGTAGCACAAATGCTGGCGTTACGGGACCCTAAAATAAAGTTATAATGAATACCTGTATAAATTAAAATCCATTAAGCAATATGTATCCACATCTTGAGTCGTAATCGAATTGATATCGAAACAATATTTGAGAAAATACTCTTAGATCATTGATTTCAACTTTAAAGGAAACCTTTTAGGTACTTTATGAAATAAAACAAACCGTTTAAGCATAAATTGTTTAGTAATGATTAAAATAATATGGTTTGGAACCTCTCCAAATCCTTCAATGACTCTTATAATAAAGAGCCCTACTGCCCCACCAATTTTCACAGCCAACGGAGTCAAAATTGTGGCAATGGAAGTTAGCAGCAATCCGATCCCGACGGTCCATTTACCACCAAATTTCTCCGCTAACAATCCTCCAGGCAAATGAGTTAAAACGTATCCATAGTAAAAAGAACTGAGCAGAAATCCTTGCGTGGCTTCGTCCCAATCATAGCGTTCACGATTCTGAAAGCAATTTTTCTTTTATTAAATTCCTTAGATAACTATCATTTGTAAAGACAATTAACATCACTAATTAATGTATGACGTGAGTTTATTGCCTGTTATCGTCTTTTATTGCTCTCATTAACATCTTCATCTTTTTGTTGTTTTTGAAGGTCATACTGTATACTGGTCGATATCACTATTGTAGCTGCTACTTGTTAAGCTATGACAGAGACATTATAGGGGTTTGACTATGGGGTTCGACTGGTTACAAAATCAGTAGGGATGATATTACTACAATTCAAGTCAACTCAATTTAAGCACAAACTCTTTTCCTAATGCAATTTTAATTATTGCTACATAAACACATTTAAATAAGACGTAATTAAGATTTTTACGTAAGTTTTTAATAGCTTTAACAATTTAAATGAACTTTGTACAGTAAGTAGGTAGTAAAATTTATTACTACCCAAAAATAATAATTTCTCATACAAAATGGTTAGCTGATTAAAGACCTTGTATGGGAAGTAAACATTGTTTTATTCAATTTTAGCATAGACGTTGAATAAGAGTTATTTAGTATGATTAGACAAAGTTCCACTTCCAGCTCCTACATATACCTATTTTATGACACTCTGTATAGATATATAGCGTGGTAATATAATCATAATTGGTATTAATCGTTTAGTTAAATCAAACAACGTCCGCAATTTGAGGATATCAATAAAAGTGAGACCGACTCCTTAAGTTTTCCGTCCGTCGCGATTGCATCGGTCTAATAAGTCATCAAAAGCGTTACGCTAATACACTGCAGTGAATTGTCTGTAATAGACACAGAGGCCATTGATTGACTGAGTAACAACGAAAGGGCTTGGAATATTTTAGTATGAAGGCTGGCCTACCTACTGCCCGCATTTATTTTATTTTCGCATTTCGTAAATTAATGTTATTCTTACATTAAAAACGACTGTGTCATTAGACGTTGCAATAGTCGTATTGGCGGTTGTGGCAGCGGGATCTGGGCACGTCTCTCCTTGAATATGGTCAGCTGGCGCAGAGTGTACCACCATCTGCGTTATGGTCATGCTAAGACAAACCCTCATAGTGAAGGAGTTGGCCAACGCGAATAAGCCTAGTATACCCAGGACATAGCGTTTTGGTATGAAGATTACTGAAAAATGAATAGTTTTCTTTGAGCCAACAATATTGACATTGAACAAATATTTAGAAATCAAAGATTAATAAGTGAGCTTTGCTGCGTTTTATCGATAGCTAAATAAATAAATGGCATCCTTATCCACCAAGAATTGTATTTGGTGATTTGGAAACATCTAATCCTTAACAAAACATAGGAAGTTTTTTCAAGAGTTTCGATTTTATACTTTGTATACGATGTATCCGTTGTATACGATGGACAAAGCAGACAGCTACCTGTTGGTTAAGATGGAATGCCTCTTTTGCCAGTTATTACGCTGGCTATCTCATTCCATCCAATGCAAAACAACAAGCTAATGTTCTTGGAGACAAATAAACATAAAGAGCGAGCAGTAGTTCCCACGCAGTCGGAACATGCAATATACTAGTACCTATCCTCTTCTAATAAACATAAGTTTTGGTTATAATTGAATAAATTTAATAATAACACTCACCCCTGTTTAGTACTAGTTTCCACCCTGCCAGTGCCATATTGTTTACAAAATATGCACAAAACTGTATAATCCAGTTATACTTTAAACACTTGACGCTTTATCTGAAATAGTATCTGTATTCACAATTGTTGTCAGTTACCTGCATATTGCCAATATTTTTACTATGATATCGAGTCTTTACGACCAACTTGACATGTGACGACTATCTATGGTACGCCACAAGTGATCTGATAAGTTGCTCTCAAAGCATATAAGATAAATGATAAGTCATGACTAAAAGGGAAAATTGATGATGCTGATTATTTTCTATGTAGGTCTCTCAGCGCGTTCTTGTTAATTTTTTGTTCTTTTAGACCGACTTGCCGAAGGGAGGAGATATACAAGTGCTATAATTATATATTTTTTAATATACCACCTGAAATCGTATGTCTGAGAAAGAACGCTCACGTACAGTGAATTTGTTAAAATTTTGTGAGGATGTCAATCATGTACTTGATTAAGAAAGGAAAACTCTTCAATAATTAACATATGATGTGACTCCATCTATTGACCACATTACGAAATATTTGGCAAATGCACTATCACTGTCAGATACGTTAGGCGTACTAATATTTCATTTCGTTTGAATAATTTCGAAGTCGGTTTTATTTTTTTTTGGAATTTAGTCTCTTTACTCTCTTCCAGGCATGGTGAGTTTTTTTTTATGAAAAGAGCAAAATAACAGTGCCTCTATGAATCTGAACAATTTTCCTCTGGGGACCGTAATAGGTGCAATCGGGGCTATAAATCGTTTCGCTTTCCATGCAAAATTCCAAAAGAAATACTGTCCAAATATTGGTTAGGCGGATATCACACTGGTCCGAAAATCGGACGAGAGTCCGTGCGGCAGCGAAGGCATGAATTTCGAACCATCAGACGATTTTCGTCCGAATTTCGTTCGAAACTGCGGTGCACGACGATTTCGTCATGCGTTCTATTCGAACATGTATGTATATATAGGGTTATTTTTGGACTCCAACAAAACTTGGCAGTGGCTTCTACTCATGAAACTAAGCAACTTTCCCCAAATAACCAATGGGTATCTTCATACATAACAGTAAAATTAAAATTTTAAAAACCCCCCGACACAAAAAATATACTCTAAAAACTAACAAATATTATTTTAAACCTATTATAATTATTATCGTCACATATATTATGTAAGTTCAAATATTTTTATTTTCCAAGCGTCGTCGCGTCCGGGGGACCGCTAAAGTTTATAAAGTATTTTTTCAACAACAGCTAATTAATTATTAAGAATTACATTTAGGTACGAGCGATCTTTAATTTCATGCATAGTCTACGCACTACGTAATGCCGCGCGCGGCGAGCTCGGTGTGCGGTATGCGGCGCGGAGGAGGCGTCATCAAGTGCGGCGACCCGAACGGGCATACACGTGAGGGCAGACGTCGTTGACGGTTGTGTCGATTTTGCGAATTTTTCGGAGTAAATTCTTTTGTTGCAATCTGCGACTACACATGTTTTTCTCACTTAGCGGTCCCCCGACGCGACGACGCTTGGAAAATAAAAATATTTGAACTTACATAATATATGTGACGATAATAATTATAATAGGTTTAAAATATTATTTGTTAGTTTTTAGAGTATATTTTTTGTGTCGGGGGGTTTTTAAAATTTTAATTTTACTTTTATTTTGTCCTTTTTAAAGTAGGTATAAATATTAGGAAGGTATTTATAATGATTAGTTAGTTGAGTTATCATTGAAGTAATACGGTACCAAATTTCGAATCGATAGGACATATGGAAGTTAGTCAGATCCCCTCATCAACTAGAAAAGAGCTGATGATCTTCAAACGGCTGATCAGGTCATGGTTACCTTACCATATACTTTCAATATCATTGAAGTAACACGGTACCAAATTTCGAATCGATAGGACATATGGAAGGTAGTCAGATCCCCTCATCAACTATTAAAGAACTGATGATCTTCAAACGGCTGACCAGCTCACGCTTGCCTTACCATGTTCTTTAAATATCGTTGAAGTAACACGGTGCCAAATTTCGAATCGATCGGACATAAGGAAGTTAGTCAGATCCCCTCATCAACTAGAAAAGAGCTGATGATCTTCAAACGGCTGAACAGATTTTCATGAAACATGGCTAAGAACACTCGGGATATAATTATCTATGACACAAAAAAAAAACGAAAATCGGTTCATCCGTTTGGGAGCTACGATACCACAGACAGATACACAGATACACAGACACGTTAAACTTATAACACCCCTCTTTTTGCGTCGGGGGTTAAAAATAGGCCGATCACGTGATCAGATTAGTATGAAAAGTCCAAAAATTTTTTTTACGAATTGACCTTAGTTGCTTAGTTTCATGAGTAGAAGCCTATGTGAAGTTTTGGTGGGGGGTTCAAAAATAACCCTGTATATATTTTTGACTCGGATATTGTACTTGTTTTTGTTTGTAACAAGGATCATTTCGTGAATCCCCCGCGCCAAGCCTAAACCCAAGTATAGGCTAATGATTACTTGGCTAGTAGCTAACTACCATTACCTAGTTGAAGTTTCATGAAAATATATACATATATGCTTCAACTTCTATCAGTGGAAAGATACCGTATACCTACTAAATTAACCTCCCCTATAAACTTTTACTTACTTACCATGGTTTTGAACCACACAAATCCAGCCGTTTACTGATAATAATCAGTGTGACTAATTAACCTTTATCTCGTGTGAGATCGTTTAAACGAAGTTTTTCGGCATACAATCTTTACTATCTAACTTTTATCCCCAGGTAAGTTTTCTGAGCTACATGGCCTGTAGTTCGACTTTCTTATTTTATGAGCTGTGTGGGTGACATTAGTTCTTCTACGGATTTCCTCGTTCTATTATAAAATCAATAACGTAAAGCATCTCTACCATAATCTTTCTATAGTAGACCTTTGGCCTTGAGGTCATGGATAAGCCAGTAGTTAACGACAAGTTTTAGTGCTATACGTATAGGTCATCACTGGCAACACTAGATTCTACTTGTACTAATACATTTTTCTCAATTTGATATATTTCATTCATTCAGAAGCTTCCGATAGCTTTCTGAACTAAACTTCTTCATAGTTATTGTAAAACATAATTTGAAAACTCTTGACTATTGCGGGTATTAAGTAAAAGTTCCACAACACTTAGTAATAAATATTTAACTTTCTTATTATCACAACGTCTTAAAACAAATACCTTAAATAAATTATTTACAATTTGTTTATCCTAAAACTAAGCCTGTCTCATTGTTTATCTTTGGTTTCTTTTTTTTCTGCTCCTTTAGGTGTTTCAGTGTCAGCTGCTCTTGTTGGTAGAGGGCCATGTTTCCAGTTCGCAGGGTAACCATGCGTTTTGACGTCATCCCACCATAGCTGTTCCCCCTCCGCCAATAGGATGTACACAACGTTCGTGATCACAAGTACTGCCAAACACACCCAAAATGCTATCCTCCATTGCTTCAATGTTGACTGCAAAATGTAAAAAATACAAAACAAATTATGTATTTATTACTAAATTTTAAATGTATATTGCTAAATCTTAGATTTTACTAAAGATTTACGTAAGTAAACAGTATTTAGGTAAATGTAAGGTTAGGTTAGTCAGTCTTTTACCATTAATAGTTTGGTAACCGTAGTTCTGGCTTTTATAGTAACATCTACATACATTATGTCTATTTAGTTTTTGTCCCGGAATTTTTCTGTTCACGAGAGTAAATTCAATAGTTTTACTCGTATTGTAACATTTTACAGGGTGTAACAAAATATAGGTAGGAGCCGTTAACTGAGGCTTCTATAAATCATACTAAACAAGTTATGTACTAAGACGTTTCATACAAATATTATAAATATATTAATAATATAAATATATTAGCTGATGGCCAATTTTATATGGAAGTCCAATATTATTTCCGAATACAGCAAAGTAGAAGTACAGCAGAGTACAGCAGAGTAGGACCCTAGTTAATGGGTCCTACATCTGTACATGTTTATAATAGTGTATTATTAGCAAAGTAGCTGCAAATTAACGTTTATTACCCGTAGCACAACTACTAGGCACAACCAGTAGTGCCAAAGGAAATTTTTCTTAAAGCATTTATAAACATTTCTGCTAGTACGAGGTACTTATTAATATTCTCTATTCAAAATATCAAGTCAAAATTATTTAGGTATCTCAAAGTTCTTTTTTTTATCTGTCTTTAGTTTCTAATACTATAGAAAGATAGAAAGTTTCTGCCATGCGGATTAATGTGTGTATACAGATAAAAAAGTTACTTACATCAGGTGTCAATAGACCAATGAGGTATGGAGAAATGAGGGCTGATATAGCAGCCGTTCCGTTCACCAGGGCAGTCGTGGTCCCCGCATAATTAGGGGTAATGTCCAGGGCGTTAATCTTCATACCCGTGTAATAGGCCCCCATAAGGGTCATGGCAAGAATGAACCACACTACTGCTAATGTTGTATCGCAGCCTGAGTAGGAAGCCATGATGATGCAGATTCCTGGGCCGGTGGCGGCTGAAATAGAATAAGCGATTTGTGGTGAACTTGATGGGAGAAAAATTAAAGCTTAAAGGTAATCAAAAACGCTAAACTATACTTCTATCTATCTAATCAGCCCACACCATTGCTGGGCCTTTTCTTGTGCTACACTTACATAAGTATAAATATAGAAAATAATAAAAAATATTTCATAGAACAAAAAATTGTGTTGTAATCTTAAAGTTCTTGTAAATTAGATAAAACGTCTGATTTAATCAGTAATCTTAACCTAACACACATGCAATATATTGTAGAATACAGAGGCATGTGTATGTGCATATCGCGATTGTCAAACAACTTTCTGTGTTTGTTGGAGAATATTGCAGTAAAGGTTGACAAGCGTTTGGTAACTTATTTTACTCTCAAGTGATATAAGGAAAACTTCACACAGACAAACCTGACATTGGTAAAAGACCAGATTGTAAATTTTGAGGAAAAAAACAATTAATATACTTTCAGAAACCCATAATAACTCACCAATAGTAGTATAAATTTTTCTGGCATTCTTTATACTATGGTATCCCCTCTTGACAAAGAAGTCGCAGAGCACACCGAAAAAGAAAGATGCGATCCACATAGCTACGTAGGGTAAAGCTGATAGCGTGCCAGCAGACTTGATGTTGAATTTGAGGACGTCCGTCATATATTTAGGCAAATCAGTCACCATGGTGAAGTAGCCCCAATCGTGACCAATCTGTAAAAGGAAACTTTAGTGTTAAAGATCTTAAAAATACCTTTACTAATTTAGGAACTTTAACGAAGTAAGGATGTATCTTAGACATTGCAGTACCAGTATGAACAGGTAATTCATAGTAAGAATTTGACATAAAAAATAATGATTTCACTAAAGAGGATATCAAAAATGGTGAGAACTTGAAAACATTAACATTAATTCAGCCGAGGATAACAATTATTTTGGTGATTCGTAGTCAAGATAATTTGAAGGAAAACCTTAAAATGAAAGGAGAATATAACCGAACAATACCCGAACATCATAATTTGACATAAAAAATAATGATTTCACTAAACGGATAATCGATATCAAAGATGGTGAGAATTGGAAAACATTAACTCTGATTCGGACGAGGAAAATAATTATTTTGGTGATTCGTCATCCAGATAGCTTGAAGAAAAACCTCAAAAGAGAAAAAAGAACACACCCGAACAATTCACTTGCTTGAATTGAATATTCTAAAATACTCACTGCAGCAATAATAAGAGCCCATAGCGGCACCGATCGCAGCAAAGCCTTCCAAGGCACAGGATCTAGGTTCTGCTTCTTTGAGTGGATCAAAGCATCTACATTGTCGTTCAAGAATTTCTTCTCGGCATCAGATATGAACGGATGAGTGTTTGGAGTACTGTAGCAGATCAGAGACTGAAAAAGGTGTGATATAATTATATTAAAAAGTATAGGAGTAAATAAACGGTTTTCTAGATAAATGTTTTAATTATTTAAAAGCCGTTATGGTTTATCAACTTAATATCCAGGACAAAAAACCGTACGAGTATTATAAAGACGGAATTGTATTAACTTACCCAAATCACGCACCATACAAGTCCCAGTCCACCAAATATGTAGAACACGTTGTCCCAGGGTCCATTGTGCATGATGATACCAGAAAAGTAAGTTCCAGCGATGTTGCCGATCTGTGCTCCACCAAACACAATGGCTCCCATGCGACCCCGCTCCGTCTTTGGTGACCAGCGAGAGATCATAGACATTAGACCAGGCATTGTTGGGCCCTGAAATAAAATTGGTGTTTTCATATGATGATAACTAAGAACCTATTTTTGGCTGACTAAAACAAGTGCTGTATTGAATTCGAAATTCCACTTTAATCTTCAAATTTTTAACTCGTGACTGTTTTCTGAATACTGTTTATTTGCTATAAAAAAGTTACCAAACTCTGTTGGTGTATTGTTTTGTAAAGACAGTAAGGAACCTTAAGCTCTTGGTATCTAGCAATTTGTATTAAAATATGGAGCGTTTTTTATAATAATTAATAATTGTTCACTTACCTCACCTAACCCTTCAATGATCCTCAAAACAAAAAGCGCTGGTGCACCTCCCCACTTCACCACGACTGGCGTGACCATTGTACAGAGGGCGGTGGAGAATAATCCCAGACCAAGGACCCACTTGCCCCCAAACCGCTCTGCCAGCATACCGCCAGGTATGTGTGTGAGGATGTAGCCAGCGTAGAAGGAACTGAGGAGGGCGCCTTGGGTCGCCTCACTCCAGTCGAAATACTCTGTCTGTCAGAGAGGAAATAAACTTGAGGAATACTTTTCGAAAATGTAGGAGAAGAAAAATATAATTATTACCAGTAACTATTATCCTGGATGATTAAATTATTATCCCGAAAATGCATGGTTCTTGTAGTATAGCTATAATTGCGTAGAATTTATTTAAGGGATTTTTTTTCTCACGTCGAAATCAACTTACCAATGTGATTTTTTGCACAGAGATAGTTGAAAGGGTGGGATATCTGACATAGAATACTTTTCATCCCGGAAACAGACGCGATTTTGAAACTTTAATTCAGTATATACCTAAGGCTGCACAACAATATTATAGAAAAAAAAGAGGATCTGGAAAAATATTTCCGTGCTCACTCAAGGACAGTCATAAAACGATATCTACGCGAGCAGAGCCGCAAGTAAAAACTAGTGTTAACAGAAAGAGTTATAAATAAATAAGCATTAGAAAAAATATTGTCACGTAGCACATAAAGTTTTTAATGCATTTTAACACAACATATTATGTACCTCATAAAAGTAAATGAAAAAATAAAGATATTTTTCGATTTGTATTGTAATGTAGAGTTCTGTAATAAAGCTGTTATTGTATTCAAAGGAGCAAACAAAGCAAGCACGCAAAAAAATACTTTTTTGCGACAAGAGATTTTGATGTCTTGGATTTGTTTCTTACTGCAGAAATAATATTTAATTGGCTATATTAGCCATATTCGGGTGCACCAGCGCCAACAAGCCGACTAGGAGTCGAAGTGGTCGCCATGACCAAAATCGGTCGGATGGTTCATCATTCATTCATATATAACATTCTTGACATCCTTTTCAAGAAACTAATCTTCATTGAAAAAATGTTTCATGGTGCATAATTATATGAAACTGTATTTTCTTGAATAAAAGAAATCGTTTTTACCGCAATCAATAATTAGGGGGAAAATAATGATGATGTTAAAATTGTTAAATGGATGAGCTATGAAATCCATAATTTATGTCAATATCATAACTATTCATAACTCACTAAAATGTAATAATCCAGAAAAGGATAGTTATCTCATATATCATTATCTGTTATATCATCGCGTTAGCCAACCATTGTGTTGATAGTTTTTAAAATACATTATAATTTTATTTTTTTCCTGAAAATTATTAGTTTATTAGTACGTACTTAGAAATCTTATAAAAATTATAAGAAATGAAAATTAAACTTAAAATTCAAGTATAACTTACACGGAAAATTATTTCAACTAAAATATAATGTTCAAAGAATACTTAGGTACATTTGTTATTTCGAAACGTTAAAAATACAAATAGATAGCCTAATGTTATCTAGTACTTAAGAACTTTAGTCACTGTAAAGAAGTACCTGATAATAGTTTCAATTTTGAATTAATTGACATACTATTTTCTGTTGTTTTTTCCCTACCTATCATATTTGAGAGTATAGAGTATATAATTATCTATATATTTTTTTTGACTCATCAGCATTGTAACGTAAGGAAGATTTCCATAGTTAAAACATTTATAAAATCAAAAAAGTATATTTAACAAATCTTCTTAATACCCTTAGACTTGTAGATCAAAGAACGAGTACACACTTGATTGATAAAAACTCCCAATGGGTCTGATAACAAATTCAAATCCCCACGAGAAAAAAAACATGTCAGCATCCAAGATCTGGAGCATTTTGTATATTCTTATCTACGATCAAAGATATAGTGACAGTCTCAAGAGATCACCTATACTCTACAGATGGATGGCAAATTATATACACGTAAACATAATAATAAAAAAGATAAAGGATATCATTTCTAACTCGTGTAGATAATATTCTTTGATACAATTGTAAAAGATATGCAGCCTGAAATGCGTAACGTCACGCGAAATCTATTATTTAGTAAAGTTGAACTAAAAGACTACGAAAAGACTAGCTTATGTTGCCCACAGTTTTATTAGCAAATATACAAGATATAACAAAATAAAAACAAAAAAAAAGAATATCAAGTATCATTCAGTATCTTCTTTTGTTTTATTTGCCTTATTACAGTACAGGTATGGGTCACATGATCATTCCACCTTGTCTTCACTTCTTCAGTCACAATTTTTTTGCTTATTTTCTGTTTATTTTTTAATAATTTTATCTGACTACATCTCCTGCTAAATAAGAGACCACTTTTGCTGAAGTTATCACGGGACTTCTATTAGTTACTCGAAGTATAGTTTGACACTTTTATTTTAATACTTTACACCGAAAACTGAAACGGCGCTTTATTAAATATCAGTAACATGCATCAAACGCCAAAAAAAACTGACAAATCACTGGAACAAATTCACGCAAAAAATATTTTTAAGTTTCATTCATATTATTTAAACGACAAACGTTTTATAGGAACAAAAAAGATACGAGTATTTTTATTCCTACCCTTACTGTAGAAGTCAAGCAATGTAAACTAGTATCATTTATTATAATGAATACTTACATCACTCGCCTTCATCATTCTGATGAACTTCATAGTGATGTTTCCACCAGCCTCCAGAGACAGGTCAGGGCAGGCGTCAGGGTCGTAGTGGGGGTCTCCTTCCACTGCTACCGTCTTCTTTACCATCTGCGTGATGGCCAGGTTGAGGCACACCCGCATCGTGTAAGCATTAGCTATGGCCAGCAGGGCCATTATGGCCATAACATATCGCTGTGGTATTATGAAACCTGGAAATTTTAAAATAAATTAAGATCGCACAAATCACCACATACGGTCATTTGGTTCCAGTCCATTTCCAATTCCAAAATACGTTTAAAATTTAAAAACATTTATGTATAGTCACCCAGAAACAGACCAAACTAACCTACGACCCTCGGCGATCAGTCAGGACTCAGGTGCGCTAACAACTACGCTATCGCCATAGAAGTTTAAATTCAGTAAAATTTCTAATATATAGTGAACTGTGTATTGGTTCTCGTTGTTTCGTACTTTCTGTGATCACATTTATCTGTACAACCCATTTTTTTTCTATTTAATAAAACCTTTGTCGATCTAACTACTTAGCAGTTTTAAAAAATCATCAAGTTATTATTATTATTATCAAGTTATTCATCGATTTTTTTAACGGTGAAGGAAAACATCGTGAGGAAACCTGCACATCTGATTTCTAGATGTGTATGATGGTCGCGTTGCACACGTCCGCAGGTGTTAATCTAAATGCCCTACACGTGACCGTGTATGATGCTAAGTGCAAAACTAGGCAACTGCCGTCTATACCCTGTGGATTGGACGGTTTAATGTGCCACACGATAAGAAAGAAAGATCTCATAGATGGTTACACTAATGAAGACCGACGAAAATAAGCTTTGTTTTTCTTTGGATTTTTATAATGCAGTAAAGTGTCTTATAAACAGTGTAAGTACTTACATTTTGAAAGCGCTAATCTCCAACCCGTCAACATATCTGTGTGATTCCTATAACAAAAACATTACACACTTTTTACATAGAACTTTTTAAATTAATTAAAAAGAAAAGATTTCATCCTAACCACTGTCTTTAATCTTTTTTTAAATATCTTTACGTTATAAAGACGTGCACAAATTATTTTACCCATCCTTTAAGACTTGTGCTTTAGTCTTCATCTTCTCTCGACGCCTATAACAATACTGACTTCCCTATACTGTCATTAAACAAATCAGTTTGTGCAACTGTTAGGGAAAATAAACTGTCGAGGAAGCGTTCGAGTGTACTATAACAGTGCTTGGTAGTGAGTGGGACACTACCGGGCTAGGAGTCGCAAGGTCATTTGAGAAGAACTCTTTAATAGCCAATCTCACTGTTTTACCTACTCAAATTGGAGCGGCACATCATGACTGACAAAAAACTATTAGAAAAAACGATCTAAAGCCCGGTTTATATTGGTCAAGTACAGTGGTAAGTCAAGTAGAAAGTAGAAGTCCATTGATTATCTCGCAACTTCTCGAAACTCTTCGAAAAATACAGTTGCGATAAAGCAATGGACTTCTACTTTCTACTTGACTAAGCACTGTCTTGTACTTGACCAATGTAAGCCGGGCTTAAGAGTACCGTTACCACGTCCAGTATTACTTAATCTATACAAAATAATTGCAAATTATATTTACTAGGATCAAGTTAATTCATATGTACTGTGTTAACTAACAAGTTAAATTATAAATTAAAACTCGTTGATTAAAACAAATGGAATCCCACTCTCTAAAGTTCATCAGCTTCAGTTAAATAAAACTTTTTGAAGTTCAATTGAATAATAAGTGTAAATGAATTTTAGGTATTGTATGGCCCACCCTTTGTAACCAAAGAGAAAAGAGCCGCGCATTACTTACAATGTGGATGTTTTATAACTAACATTGAAGATATCGATAACAAGAGACGAAATAAAAAATAATAAAAAACCACGACTGCCCCGTGACAAAAAGTGAACGAAAAAGTTAAAAACAAACCTAGCCCGTGAAAAAGTCCACTGCTGGACAAATACCTCGCCCAATCGGGCTATCACAATGATTTTAATGATACTTCAAACGAATAAATCGGTTCAACCTTTTAAAAGTTATAGTGGAATAAAGAAACTCACCCATCCTAAAAAAACTACACTCCACTTTTCGTATAAAAATAAGATAGAAATTACAGCCCTCTTGTCACTGTATGATATTAGCACTATACGAGTATGTACACCACCTACCTTTCAAATGTTACTGCACGACTACACAAATTTATTGGAACTGAGAAACACGTAAGTCACAAACAGTGGACAATTTTTAGTGCTTCACAAGTTCACAATAAAGGTTGTGGTTTTGTATGACATAGTATATCTATAACTTATATGTATTTTCAAGCGTTACTGTAAATTTATAATATAAGTACAATGTTTCATATAATTATATAATACAGATTGTACTACCTTGCATTTTTATTTTTGTTGTTATTGAGTGTAATGATCTATTTCAGTGTGAAACTAAGTTCAGTAATAAGTAATTTTATTTTCAATTCACAGTCAGATCATGAATATTTCCTCTGTGTTTTTTTTTTCTTTAAGATTTACACAGTTGGAGATGATGTGCGTTAATTAACACAACAGAAAGAAGTTGAAGTCATCGAAGACATGTATAAACGATACATTTAAAAATAATTGAAACAATCCGGCCAAGTGCGAGTCGGACTCGCGCAGCGAGGGTTCCGTATAAATTCATAATCACACAGGTCTTGAACTTTATATCAAATTTTCAAGCCTGCAATCCCAAGAAGCTGTGAAAAAAATCAAATCTATTTTTCTGTCTAATCCACGTAGCTCTATCTGCTCTAGAATCTAGATCCGGAGATATTTTTTGTGCGCAATAATACAAGTCGACTTGTATCATACAATAGTCTTTAAAGCCTCGCGTAAATGATATAACTTGACAAACACACATTCAATTTAACATAAGTTACTTAAATTTTAAGTGTAAAATAATACAAATTAAGTTGAATCATCGCATAAAAGATTGTTCGTGATGATACAACTACAAATGTATTATTGTTCACGACTTAATCTTCAAATAACTCTAATGTGAATAATGATACATTTCTATATAGTACACTTGAAACTAGATAAACATCGTTGAAATTTGGTGTAAATTAATATATTTCTAAATATATTATTTTTCACGAGAATACTTTTAAACTATTACGTTCGTGTCTAACAATACAACTCAACTTATATAAAAAATGTGACCAGTTCCTTATAAGTAATACAAACAATCTTTTGGTGTCAAGTGATACAAGTTGTTTTATGTAAATGTTTTTCTCAAAACTGCAATTTTGGACTTACAGCGTTTTTCACCGAGGGTACAGCTGTACCCTTAAAATTTC
Organism: Coleophora deauratella; assembly: GCA_958295455.1. Lineage (NCBI taxonomy): Eukaryota > Metazoa > Arthropoda > Insecta > Lepidoptera > Coleophoridae > Coleophora > Coleophora deauratella. The sequence goes on along the minus strand of OY282397.1, from coordinate 11,715,045 downwards.
CTTCATTAAACTGTACCCGTATTAAAACTCTTCGAAACTTTATGGTAAATACCTAGCTAGTAGCGTAGATGCTATAGTAAAAAGATTCCTGTATACATATTTTAAACGCTACTGAAATTCAAAATCAACGTATAAGAGCCAAGTAAAATAGTTACAGTCTCGTGCACCTAAAAGTATACCCCCAAGTAGCGCCATCTAGCAAACCAGTTACTAATAAATACGACACAGGAGCTGCCGAAGCGGCAGCGCAGGCGATGCATGCACCTGACACTAGCAAACGGTGAATAATTAAATCATATTTGGTCGATTGCTTACATCATCATGTAGTTTGTAGGTCTATCATAATTTAACCACTATAACTTAGCTCCAAAACGGCTCAGGTGGATAAGACTGCGATCATAAATCCGGCAGCAACAGGTTTCAAGTCTTCTATGACTGTAATTTTTAAAGTTTTTTATTCATTTATCGTTTTACTACTTATTAGTTTATTATAATAAGTATTTAATTAAAAAAGGGTAAGAAAAAACTTAAAGTAATACTTATAAATACCTTTTATTATACAATTATATCATTTATGATTGAAATAAAATAATGTTAACAATATATTCTGTTCCCTTTAGCTTAAAGTGCGCGTGTTGTGAATAAACATGTTAGCTAGTCAGAAAATGAAAATTCTTTCTAACTAATAACAATAACATTACTTTAAACAGCTACTTTAAACTTTACATTAACGAGCAGAATAACTTTAGGTTATAATTCGGAAATAACAATAATAACATAACAATATAAAAATAATTTTGATAATGTGATAGAAATAACAATAAAAAAAAACACCGCAACGCTCAGTATCATTACGTTTTGTGTTTCTAATTATAATTTTCACTATTAAGACAACAACCTAGTTCCATTATTTCACCGGGGCCCATTGAAGACATTCATCCGCACTCCCCAGTGTCCTAAAGTTATTCTGCCACAAGTTTAATTTGTTAATATACACAGATCACATTTTTTTCTCCACGCCTCCGCAATAGCACCTTTTGTCCATCTGCGTCCAGTCTTGTCTGACTTAAAATATTTTTCACCGAAACTTATATCTTCAGCCAAAAGACGTCCGCTGCTGGACAATATGTATATTATACTCTTCAGCAACTCGAACTTCGCACAGTTTTCACGGGTATACAATCTGCACTAGCATTCGTCTTGGTTTCTTACAAGTGTTCTTTGGTCTCTAAGAAAGGATTAGCCGTGTGACTGCCTACGTTCTCCCGCTGACGTGCAGACTGAGCGGTAAACATCACTGGGGCTGGGCATGGTTGTATGGGCTGTAAATCTCTAGTGTCTTCATAACGCATGATCCATAATCTAATGGTTTCTGTCTGAAAAAAAATTAATAATGTTAATTTTTATAAATAATATAAACTCATAAACTCAACTTATTGTGAATTTTTGACAAAACTATGCTTAAAATACTTACAGTTAAATAAACATCTCGGCGTCACTTATAGTTTTATTCTGTTCTAATAAATATTATTATCGTTTTCAATACACTTGATACGAGTAACTACGGCATTATTGACAATAATAAATAAGTGCAGGTAAATCCACACATGACATAATAGTTACACGTAAATCATAGTTAACATAACAACAGCCAATATGAAAGTGAAGTTGCTAGGAGTTAAGAAAATATCACAGTTATTTTTGTCTACCCACAAATCAAAGTAACACAATATGCAGTGGATCCAGTTCGTCATAATCGCTGCAAAGTATTCTTTGGGCGATCGGGATCGCTGTTGTCGATGTCGATGTCAGTGATATTGAATGTCTAGTCAAACTAACAAATAAAAATATAAAATGAAACTTGCTTATATTAATTACGAGGGATTTGAACCCGCGTTTTCCGTGCGACTGCCCGACCGCCAGAGCCACTAGACCAAGTCAGCCATGGTAGTGACTGACAAATTTAAACTATAGTTGCTCGTGTGTGCCTGGATACTTATCAGGAAATAGACTAACAGTGGCCAGCAGCATTATGCCAGCAGCCATGCCATTATGCATGCTTTATTTATTAATTTTGTGGTTCGCTAGATGGCACTACTTAGGGGTATACTTTTAGGTGCACGTGACTGTACATTGACTTAAAATCCTATTTTGGTCGTGTTAGTGTATCTACTTACAGTAATGTAAAGTGAAGTTTTACAAAAGTATATTTACATTACAACGTGTAAGCGTCATATTCAATTCATAATGAAGTGAACATTGTTATACACAATTAGTTCTCAGCCGATAGTTCCTCTACCTTTTGTTCTGCGTGTTATTTATGGACTAAAATTACTCTATACCAATACTTGCCATTATTTTTATTTTTCTTTAGACAAATAAATGGCAGTCTGAAACTAGACTACCAGACAAATACAGATAGTTATATTTTTGGTAGTTACTGAATTTTTTGTATAAGGAGTATGTTCTAAAGCGTTTATTAAGTATAAAATTGTGCTGTTTAAAATTTTCATAGCCGTCTTCAATTATGCTAACACATATTTTTATTTCGCAACTAGGTATAACGGAGTATAAATTTCACATACATACCTGTTTGTATTGTAAAAGAGGTCCGGTAAAATTTTAACTTTGGGCTCTCCTCATGAAACTAGACATTTTTCCCCAAGAAATTCATGGCCAAATAGCAAAAAAAACTTAGACTCCCCATACAAAGTTCATCAATCAGCTGACGGCTTTGTATGAGGAGTCCGAAAACTTTTCACTATGAGTTTCTTGGGGAAGACATTTTCCAGACATTTTTTTATCAGCCTGTATGTCGGCCACTTGTTTTAAAAAATCATTTGAGCCACACAGACAGTTCTTTTAATTTTAGAATTCGTAAACTATCACTTCCAGTAATAAAAAAGCGGCCAAGTGCGAGTCGGACTCGCCCATGAAGGGTTCCGTAATCGTAAAAGTTTTTGTAGTTCGTTGTAACTTGAATGAAAGGTAAATTGCGGTTTACGATTTATGACGTATGAAAAAAAAACTACTTACTAGATATCATTCAAACCAATTTTTGGTGGAAGTTTGCATGGTAATGTACATCATATATTTTTTTTAGTTTTATCATTCTCTTATTTTAGAAGTTACGGGGGGGGACACACATTTTACAACTTTGGAAGTGTCTCTCGCGCAAACTATTCAGTTTAGAAGAAAATGATATTAGAAACCTCAATATCATTTTTGAAGACCTATCCATAAATACCCCACACGTATGGGTTTGATGAAAAAAAAAATTTAGAGTTTCAGTTCTAAGTATGGGGAGCCCCCAAAATTTATTGTTTTTTTTCTATTTTTGTGTGAAAATCTTAATGCGGTTCACAAAATACATCTACTTACCAAGTTTCAACAGTATAGTTCTTATAGTTTCGGAAAAAAAGTGGCTGTGACATACGGACAGACAGACAGACAGACAGACAGACAGACAGACAGACAGACAGATAGAGAGACAGACAGACATGACGAATCCATAAGGGTTCAGTTTTTTGCCATTTGGCTACGGAACCCTAAAAAGTACAAAATAAAATTATTTATCTTTCTCTCATTCAGTTTATTGTATTTACTAGGTAGAAAAAATACGATTTAAAAGAATGTACAGCATTTTCTTAAATAAAATATAAAAAAATTGACTTAAATTCCAATTATTCTACTAATTGAATATTGTATAATAATGACTTCTCGAGTCGCGCTTCCAACCACTTGACCCCCGATTAGGCCCTTGTAAGTGGAGTATTTTCTAATCTTCTCAAGATATAGACGGAGGAGACCAGTTACCCAAAACGACAAGATATTAGACGCTTTAGTTCTTGTCTGCGTTAGAATTATCAGAATTTGTTAATTTAGTAACAAAAAAACATATATGTAACTATACACTAAAGTAATAATACATTTTGATAGGTACTAAAAAGACTACCATTCAGCTATAGTTACTCCAAAACATGCTTCTCCAATTGTTATAAGTTTTTCATAGTCCTTGTTCTTTAATACCACTGCGAAACATTTTTTAGTATTTAGAATTCCTTAAACATCAACATACCCGGTATCTTTCTATGAGTTACCTTTAATTGAATATATTATTAAACAATGTAGTTATTTTTTTGTAAATAGTTAAGATAGCCTAAACAAATTTTGTCACACCTGTCTGTGAACCTGTGTGCTAAATGCCATTGATTTTTTAGCTATAGACCAACTAACTGACCAATTTCATTTTTTAAACAATAATAATCAACACAATTAACAATACAATCAAAATCTCATCTAACATTGTTGAAAACTACTTCTTAAAAACCACCTGTCTTCATTGATGTCAGTCTTGGTATGAGCACTGAGTGCGATATTAAACAAGAACAAACTATTATCAACTTTATCTGGAAGACATTGTTTAAATGTTAATTTGTACTGATTATGTAAGATATTTAAAATGAAATGCTTATCTTTAAAAATTTTATGTATTAGCTGGCAAAAAGCCATGTTTAAGTTACGTATCGCGTTGTATTTCGATGTTGATAAAACTACAGTTTCCGGATTTGTCTCATGTTTACTTTAGGATTGGCAATTTTTACAATGGACTTGTGATTTTTCGTGCAAATATTTTGGTTACAGATAAGCAAAGGAAAATCTGACGAATCTACAGGTGGGACTGGAGGTTTATGATTATACTCGATTTGTAGGCGAAATTGGTGACTGTGATCGAAAAGCCGATATGCAAGCAGACAGTTTTTGTACAGGAACGGATGGCAGTTTATACATTATATTCACACCATCATTTATGATATATTCCTGACACTGACCTTTCTTTCTTGTCTATGGATTATAAATTTTAGTTTCACTCACGTCACGCCCTCTCTCTATACAGGCTGATTGGTGTATACTTCCAAACGTTTTTTGCGCGATCAGGAAAAAATGCCGAGTAAAGGTGCGCAGTTTCATAAGTACAATGACCACTTTAGAGGTTTGTACAACAATATACAAATGAACCCTTCATAAAAAGTTGGCCGCTTAGATATTCGAACTGTATGAAGAGTCCTAACATTTATTTTTGCAAACTGACTAAAGTTCTAAAACATATTGTGGCAAGGCTAAGATTACAATACAAATATGTAAATTCTACAGTGCCTCGTAACTTCCTCGACGCTCGCTGCCTCTTGCTTCTCAGTGAATGTGAAAATGAGGAGTAATGAGTGTAGAAGCAAGAAAAGTAATGTCAGAACAGGAGTGAATTCTTGCCTACACTAATGGAAATATGGTGTAAATATATGTATCACACTACACCATAGATAATACTAGGGGATTTTCACACCTTAGCCTTGCCACAATATTTTTAAGAACTTACTTTAGTAAATTTGCAAAAATAAATATTAGAACTCTTCATACAGTCCGAATATCTGAACGGCCAACTTTTTATGAAGGGTTCATTTGTGATTGTACTCATGAAATTGCACACTTTTATTCTGCACTTTTTCCTGATCTTGCAAAAAAAGTTTGGAAGTATGTGCCAATCGCCCGGTATAGAGAGAGGGCGTGACGTGAGTGAAACTAAAATTTATAATCCATAGACAAGAAAGAAAGGTCGGTCTCAGGAATGCATCACTAATGGTGGTGTGCCTATGTGAGGAGGCCTATCCTCTGGGTCTCCACTTAGCATAGTTTTGAGCCACATATAACACTAACACTTTATGGATCATGTTATCTGAATTAAATAAATTATTATTATTATTATATACGATATAATATAATTGCTTCTTGCACTCCGTACCAGATCATGTAGACAGGTTACGCAAGTGCAACTATCTCTCTAATTTCGAAAATCCATAATTTATTGTTAGACCAACTGAACAACTAAAATAGTGGTTGTAACGAAAATAGAACGTTCCTTAAAAAGAAACTCCTCATGAAATGAAATTTTTTTTCCTAAGAAACCCATAGTTAGTTCGCAAAATAAAATATTTTTCTTACATGGTGATCAATCAGCTGATTGCCAAAAAGCGTCGGTGGCGCAGCGGGTAGTGACTCCCTCCTCCTAACCAGAGGTCATGGATTCAAATCCTGGCCAGTGCACCAATGAGTTTTTAAAACTTACGTGCATTTTCATACCGACTGCTTTAACGGTGAAGGTAAACGTCATGAGGAAACCTGCACATCTCATTTCTAGATGTGTATAATGGGCGGCTTGCACACGTCCGAAGATGTAAATCTAAATGCCCTACACGTGACCGCGGGTGATGCTAAGTGCAACACTTAGGAAACCGCCGTCTATACCTTGTGGATAGAAACTTTTATTGATGACTGTGTAGTTCTTGAAAAATGTTGTTTTTTGTCATGAGTAATCTTATTTCTAATTAACTTTTGCAACTGCTGTCGTTTGTAGGTAATTTTCTCAATTCATAATATAATGCGACTTCTATGGGCAACGACGTTACCCATGCAGTTATGGTTGACAATTCCATAGTCGTAGCTACTGGCAAAAATAGCCAGGATACTCTTAGTGTTACCCAAAACAGATTATTACAAAACTCTCCAACTTTACTGGCAAGAACCTTCACAGATATAATTTGTCTCACAGTTAACGTACATTACTTACCTGCTACAGTTCCTTGACAATTCTTAGCTTCAGTGGTCCGAACTCTCCAGCTTAACGATAAACAAACCACTGGACGTTTTAGCATGAAACTTATGTCTTATTGACTTCCATAAGCCTGCACTCCCCTAGTATTATCTGTAAGACTGACGTTATCGTCTCTCCGCCATCGGCACTCCAAACAACGGATGGTTTATCATTGAAACATCACTGTTTATATAATAGTAAGATTACTGTAGTAGAATTCATAGAGCGGTGACCTCTTCCATTATTTCAGACCGTGGGATAATTTACTGAAAATTCAATAGAGAAATGCCTTTCATTTGCCATACCGTTTCAATCATGGCTTCGTGTCATAATATATTTGCGCGATAGTAAAAGAAAATAAGTAATTATCCCTAAAATTCAACACATTTTTTGTTTTAAATTCGGCAATGTGTCACGGGCCTTCTGCAAAACTGTAGGTAGTTATTTCTCAGAAACCTTTGCTTTACTAAAGCCACTATTATCATATCCTCAATCGGTGTAATTTATTACCTGGGTAGAATAGTTGGCGCTGCATCAACTACTTGAACTATTTAAAACCTTAAATCGTGATTACTCCTAGGAACGTCCTTGGTCCATGCGCTGACTTTGACTGTACCGTAGAAGAAAATAACTAACCTATCGTGTTGGGCATAAAAATGTAAGGACTTCGAGAGAGATCAAATTAATTAATCACTGCTATTAGGACGCGAGGTGAGTTTATCTCATATTTGTCAAGTTTATGTTTTCATCCTGTCTAATCTTTACTTTGTCTTCATCTTTTGATTCCTTATCAGTTAAGAACCACTTCAATGAAAGATACAGTCTCAGGGTCCATAAGATAATTTTCAAAACACGCTGTAGATTATACGTCAGTACGTCATATTGTTTTGATAAGTGAGATACGATACAATTCAATTTAGTTGAAACTGATTAATACACGAATATCACTGACATAATGGACGGCCCCTTCGCTCCTACATTCGGAGTGAATGAAATAAAAAGCACAAATATTATGATAATAAGGTTTCTTGTTTGATTAATTGCTAGTTTACAATAATATTAATTTACCATTTCCTTATTTAGTAAATATATTAGGTTGTATGTTCAAAATGTACAATGTTTTAAATTTCGTCCTAGAATTAAATTGTGAAACAGTCCGCCGGGCCGCCGGCCACAAAGGGCACTTTGAGAACCACTGTCTGAAGTGAAGCGAAGCACTTGATAGTAACTTATCATCAACGTACCGGGAATTAAGAAAATTTAAAGTACCTATTGAAAATATGTATTGCTAATCTGGCAGAGTAAAAAAGATTTCACAATATACTCGCTTTTAACATAGCGTAAAAAATCTATTCTATTCGCAGACTCAACTTTTGTCTATGAATTTGTGCATCTTAAATTGACAACATTTCATATTTTTTATCCCCATTTTTATTATGTTTTATGTTGAATAGATAATAATAAACCATCTACATTTTTATAGCAAATGACCTTATTCTTGAGATCATTATTATTCTCAGGTGTTCGATTTAAAGGCTCTATTGGATAAAAATCATTTGACTTGAGTCCTCGTCATTTTCACCAGAGTCGAACCTGGATGACATGTAATCTATTTTAAAACAAGTTGATAATTCCACCTGAGGCGAAGGCTCTACACACTTTATAGCTTATACAAAAAAAAATAGAAACAATATATCTAATATACAATGTTTTTAATGGATAAGCTGTTGTTCGGGTCTTTGTAAATTTTTGTTCTGCTACTTTTAAAATACAATAAATGACAAATCTCTTTGGGCTCTCCATACAAAAATAGTTGATTTGACTATCGATTTGTAAAGAGAGTTAAATTTTGTTTGACGTTTATTTAAAAGTCGTAAGAGAAAAGTTGTGACTTTTGATTCGAAACAGCCTATATACGTTCATATCCGCCTTTAAAAATCCTTCTATAACTTTGTATTAAGAAATACAAATATGTTTTATTATTGCCTATTCTTCATAAAACACTTAACATATAAGGGATAAAAAAATTGAAATGTTATTTTTGTGTAGTTGACAATCCCGCCCCAATGGCAGGGAAGAAACTAAAAGTAAGTAATGTCATTTACATGTAGCTTTTACAACAGTTTCCCTTTAAAACCATAACAAGGCGATTGTACACTAAGAATTAAAATAAATCCAATTTTGTAACAGATAACTGAGTAGAATGAATTTATAAAAATGTTAGACATAAAGTGACCACAGACCTGTATACTCGTACTGGTAGAAGATAAGATACAAAACTGCCGTGAAACGTTCATTTTTAAAAATATTTCATACTTTTGTTACGTGTGATAACATCTTGAATTCGTAAATACAGTTTTTTACAATATTAAGAACCACAAATTATATTTAAAAATAACAACAATATCTTAAGAGTCACCAGAAAGCTGAAATTTCCATGCAGATGTTAATCCTTTTTCGATGAAAATTCGTTTAGTACCTTGCAAATGTAAGGCCAGACTTTTATAATTTTAAAAAATACAGTACAAAGTGTATTTTATTTGAATAAACGTGGATTTTAATACTTGGGAAAAATCATATCGTGTTTGATCGGTAAATTCATGTTTTTATAATTTTCCCAAACGATAAAAAAATCGGTTTGGAGGTATCGATTTATATGTGTGTTGGTTCAAAAGTAAAATAATTTGTTTTCAAACATTTTATTTTTTGCATTAAGGGGACAAAAATAGCGTCTACAGGATTTTTCGTGTCATGTCGTAACGTTTTACTGATTATATCTATTTAAAAAATATATTTCTAATAAATAATAAATAAATAAATATCCGAGATCTGAAATGCCTGTAAAAATTTAATTGTGGCTTTCACTCACGAAACTAGACGATTTTCTCCAAGAAAGCACTGTAGTATAGTATATACTCAATTTGCATACAAAGGCTACTCATACTAATTGAACAACAGATTCGTGAACTTAAGTATGTGAACTCCATTTATTATTTTTTGTAAATTGAGTAGTACTAGTTCCTTGGAAATAAATAATCAGTTCCATGTTGCAGAAATCATGGTAATTTTTTTCTGCCATTTCACAAGGTACCGATATTATTTCCATAGTAATATCTTGTTGTAACCTTTCAGTAATTTTGACTGAAAATTAAGATTTAATTTGATTAAAAATTCGCGCTTACTAGTGACTCTGAAGTACAGAAATACTTAGGTACATGCGTTTTATCCGATAACAATTTATTGATTAGTCTGGCACATAAATAGGTACATACAATACTTAGTGGATGCTATGCAGGCAGTGTTGTCGAGCAAATGAGATCATAAGACATCACGTAACTATAGGTACTATATTACAGAGAAGAGGAAAAATAAATAAGATAAATAAAAAATATTTTTAAATTCAAAGAAAAAAGAGTAATAAAAATTTTAATGTAACTATTTATTTAAATTAATATGATGAACCATATAAAGTTTGTGATATTATATATTATCTGCCCTAAACGTATGTTAATAAAATAAATTTAAGTATACCCCTAAAGATAAATGGTTATAAATATATTACTAGCATATTTCATAAAATAACACGTAAACCTACGCAGACTTCGCCATAATAACAGCTATACAAATTGACAAAATTAAAACTCATTAATTCATTAAATTATGTGATACTTAGTTTCGTTATAATAATAATTATGCAGAGAACGTAATACATGAAAATATTTTAAAAATATTATAGGTACGTAACTTTTATTAAAATACTATTTACATATTTAGTAATATACTAAATTTATGTATATTTTGACACTGTTTACGAGAGTATTTAATAATGCCACAAATTAAGTGCGGTGACGATTCGTAACAAACATTATATCGTGTACACTTAGGTTGAGTTAGTTAGTGTTTATATAAAATTTTATAGACACTAGATTTTTAAATTTTGTGGCACAAAAAATCTCGTAAAATCTATAGTCAGACAATACGTGTCCCGTATTAAATAAATATCTTACTTACCATTTGCGCAAATACCTTATTTTTATTATTTTACATTTATTTACAAATATTTTTGGTGGGTAATTGGTTGATTTTTTATCACATCCATTGCATACATGCATAATATTCGTCTCTGTTTGCAAAGAATTACACACAACCTTACAAATAAATAACATAATTTATTTATCAATAAATTAAACAAGAAACGGCAATTGAATTTACAAATTTTATATCATTAACACAAATTATTTTTACAGCTTTATGATAGTCCAAATCCGCCGAAGCGGATCTTAAATCTGACCCTCAGAGCGAAAAAGTTATATTTTAACCTTTTAAAAATTATTTTATTTGACATACGCCCTATTAGAGTCAACGGTATATAGACTATAATGACATAAAGGGAGTGCCAAAATATGGCTTCTAAATAGCCATGTAAATGAACAACTTTTTCTGCCGCTGCAACCGAATTAAAGTTTTTGGAGTTTTGATTTTTTTATTCAAAATCCTCTTTTTGAGAATTGAATGTAGGTTACTTAATGATGTGCAGAGTCAGTTTATCTCGACCGTTACCGTGCTTCGCAAGTAACTTTAAGCCGTCGTTGGTGCCAGCTGCTATCACTAGATGGCAATCGTTAAGCCATGTCGAAAGCCTTGGAAATTTCTGATACACTAGCCCTACGACCGTCACTGATCCGGATTGGCACCAGTGTGTGGAATATGCCTAACCTTCCTGAGGCAATAGGAAGAGACCTGTGCTCTTGCAGTGGGGACGATGTGGGTTGTTAAATCGTTAACAAGCCATATCGTCCCCACTAAATTCGCGTAGAGTCAGTTAATATTTGTCGCAACTATTTGATTCTTTATAAGAAAATATGATTCAAATTGCAAATTGCTAGAAAATTGACCCAAAATTCCATTTCTTCGCTCTGAAGTACAGAAATGTTAAAGTAATTGTAAGACAGAAACAAACCAAGTAGGTCTATTAGGAAACAGTGATGGAGTACATCAGTTCATCCGATCTAAACTTATTTTTCATCTTTTATTATCATAATTCGGTCGACCATATCGTTGCTAATGTGCTAATGACAATTGATTATTATTCTTCTTTTTAAATCTACCTACACAAATCACAGTAGAAAGCAACGAAATTAACACATTTTCTTAGTAACACATTCGATGCCTGCTCCCTAAGTGGCTTATACGAATAAGATGGCGTAGTACCGGCGTAGCCATAACCACATCAACAATCTATAGATAGGTATCATATTATGCAAACACCAAAATCTTCATTACAAAATGACAGTGAAGGTCCGGCTAGACCTAATTAATGACTTCCTTCAAAGTTTAAATCAGTTTGCAGAGTTAATATACACTGAGTCGCGACGCGTCACGCAAATGATTGAAGAAGCCAGCTCTTTTAAAAAACATACTGAAATATGTATCTTTTTGGTGCAATAAACAATTTCTATGTAGATAATTCTTTGCGTCTGGCCGGACTGACAATGAGTGATAAAAAGGGAGTGGTAATGGTTATTTTGTCAGTAACATTAGATCTCAACTCGGTATCGGCGGGCGGCGTGGGGCGCGGGGCGCGCAAACAGCTCGGGGCAGGGGAGCGGCGGCGGCGGAGGCGCCTGGGCCGCGCGCCGTCATACCCCGTCGAACTGACGCACGCGCACGTCCTGCGACGCGCACATATCCGGCGCGAACGGCAGGCACGTGAAATACGCGCACGCCGTACACTCATACGCGGGCGCCGCGTAAAACAAAGCGATCAGCGAACAAAGCATCCCTCCAGCCGATACTAAACACACCCACACCAACACAATTTTTCTTCTCCTCTCATATTGCCCGAACGTTATGAATGGCAGTAGAGCGTAAGACAACAAGAATCCGAATACGAAACCGAACACATGCGCGAAGTTATCGATCCATGGCAGTAGACCTAGCAGGAATAATGCGAACGCGAGTAGGATTAGCTTGAAGAGAGATCGTTTGGGATGCCTCAACAGCGGCCACGCGCCGATCACTTCCACTATCAGGCACGCCAGCAGGCCGAAGTGTGCGCCGGCTGGTCCCACCTAGAAAGAGAAAGAAGTAATCATAAATCTTTGTCGTTCTTATCGTTAAGTAAGACAAAACAAGAATAACCGTTAGTTAAAAATCATCTAGCGATCAATTCGCAGAAGCTCTTCAGTAGCCGGAAGATGTCCACTGCTGGACACATGCCTCTCCATAAACTTTACAATGCTCTGAGCCATTATGCATCTAGGAGCTTCCTTCAAGCCTGAATGGATTATTAGCCCGCAGCAGCTCAATAAAATTGAACCAAATGTTTTATTTATAAATATAGATCAAACACAAATATGGCTAAATCTTGCTCAAAAAATATCACATATTAAAATAACTTTGGCTTTCTTCCTTCTCCATTGCATTACTTGAACTGTAGCGTTTTTTAAATATGTATTAAAGATCAGTGATATAACTGTCAATTGGTTTACAAAAGTAGGTATAATCATACTTCATAAACTCAAAAATATATCAAATCAAATCAAATACTCTTTATTGACTACAATACAAATACACGTGTTATGTGTATTTGTATTGTAGTCAATAAAGAGTATTTGATTTGATTTGATATATTTTTGAGTTTATGAAGTATGATTATACTTCATAAACTCAAACCAACTACAAAACAAAAAAGAAAAAGAAACAAGTAGTACAATCTGGGTGGTCTTATCGCTAAAAGCGATATATATATTATTTTGTTGCATATTTAAAGTTTTACCTCAGCTCTATAAGGCTCAAAGATAGCTGAGGCCATGTTTCCAGCGACCCCGCTCCCAAGGTATATCACAGCTATCCTGACGGGTCCTGCCATTTTCTCCAGGTCCCTCATGAAGAGCCACTGCAGCGCCAGGGTCGCAGCCAGATGGAGTAGACCGGCGTGGACGAAGAGCGAGGTCCACGCCCTGTACAGCTGATCGGGGCGACGTCGACGCATGAATGGGAGCATGCCGCATACATCGTCAAGGCATGACACCTGGAAATTACGTTGTTTTTTCTATTATAAAGTGATTTTGAGCATGAATTAATATAGCATCTCAATGTTACATAGCGTGGTATATACATCTAAATCTCATCATAACATTTAAAATTTAAACCAACTAGACCTGACCCACCTCACATTTCGCTTCAAATATATCAACACATATTGTAAATTTCGTATGTAAATTGAAAGTAAATGCTAAATGTCGGTCTTCACTTAGATTATGTCAAAATAAACTTATGGGTCTTTCCATTTTGCACTCCCGATGAGTGCAAAATGGAAAGGCCCTTTCCCTAATGCAAGAAATCTTTGCATATTATTCTTTGGGGAAACAATTTCTGTACCTGTGAACATAACGAGGCTTCTTCATGAAAATAACCCTTCACAAAGTCGCAGTGCTCCCTTGTGGTGATCACGCATTGCCCATGGACCCCTATGCAGCAAGGATGGCCTATGACCTCGCAGGCCATGTGTTCCGCCGCGTGGCCCGCCCTGCCGGCCGCCGCAGACCCATCGAGCACGGACTTCCGGCATATGGGCCATTTTGTGATGTCATCGGGCCACTCGTGGGGTGCTATTGATCGTGGTGCTTCGCAGAACCTGAAATTAAGTTTTAGAATTTATAAAGTAAGAGCTACAAGACACTGACTAACTAGTATCCGCGATTTCGTAAACGTGAAACAGTGGAGGTTTTCAAGTTCCAGTTTTTTGCTATTTCTCCAGAAATTCTCCATTTTTCTAGGATAAAAAGATTCCAGATTTCAAACTATCTAAGTATGTGCCAAATTTCATCCAAATCCGTTCGTTCGTTTTCGCGTGAATGAGTCACAAACATACCCAAACATTACAGTATCGTAGTATATATACGTATTTAGGTACAACGGCTACTTACTTTGGATCCAGTCCACAAACTGACCCTGATATCCGTCCTCCAGGCCCTGACTCTCCCGAAGACCATTTCTTCCAAGTTGATATTGTATTCTGAAATGTGCAAATAATTTGTATTTCCAAAACAAAAACAGTTTTTCTAAGCTACAATGATAATGAATTTACTTACTTTTGACACTAATCCTCTTATCTGCAGTAATGAAAGCGTGCAAAAAAAATACACTTCGTGTTATAATTTCACGTTGAACTATACAAAAACAGTGGCTGTTAAAGTTTATTGATGGCAGAAAATAGGAAAATAGGATAGAGGAACTTGTGAACATGTTTTGTTCATTATTTTATATTGCATGTGATATTTTTATTACCATTAAGTATATTCATGTAGATAATGTAGAACACTTGACTTCACACTTTGAAATATTTTTTGCTGATTGTGACTCTATTGCATGTAACGCTCTACAGTATACCTTTACATCGTATTAAAAAAGGATTAGGATATCACAGAAGTCCTTTTTGATACCTTTCATGGTGAGTTATGTATAAGTATTCTACTACTACTACTGGTAAGCCCTTGTCGTGTTCCGTTGAGGTCGATCTATAGAACATTACTTTCCAAGCCCTTTTTAGTGCAAGTTCCTTCTACTTACCGAACAATCAGCCTTTGACGACTGCACACATCCCGAGTCGTCGTTCCGTATGCAGCATGCGGTATCTCTTTCTCTCCTAGCAGAAGCCGCTATTGCCCTCGCTATCCTCGCATCCCTTCGCATGCAGGGCGCGAACTTCGCTCCTAAATGTATAAGATCTGCCGCTCGAGGACCCAGCCAGAAGGAAGCTGGTTCCTCCCACTCCACCTGGTGAAAACAAACAACAAACTTTAATCATTTCACTTAATAACTGTGTACCTACTAAAAAACCACCAAAGTGCGAGTCGGACTCGCGCACCGAGGGTTCCGTATAAATTCATAATCACACATGTCTTGAACTCTATACCAAATTCTCAGGCCTGAAATCCCTTACAGCTGTGAAAAAATCAAACTTCTATGCCAACGCAATCAAGAGATACGGTCGTTTATGCCGCATATTTGGACATTCATATGGGAACTAAAAATTTTGGTTTTCGGACTTTTCCCTTTACTTGTGCTATAAGACATTGCTTGTTGCCTAATTTCATGATTCTGGGTGTACGGGAAGTACCCTATAGGTTTTGATTCCCATGCGAGTGTCTAAACATGCGGCATAAACGGCCGTATCTCTTGATTGCGTTGGCATAGACGTTTGATTTTTTTACAGCTTCAAAGGATTGCAGGCCTGAGTATTTGATATAAATTTCATCTTGATAAGTCTACGCGTTCTTGAGAAAAAAGGTCTTGACAGACAGACGGACGGACAGACGGACGGACAACGAAGTGATCCTATAAGGGTTCCGTTTTTCCTTTTGAGGTACAGGACCCTAAAAACAATATGATCTTGGAAACGATCTCTCATCGTGTGCTCGTGTGTGCAATATCTCAACATATATGTCTCCTAAGCCATGGGATATCACGGTTAATTTAATTAATAATTTAATTTCCACACTAAAGAAAGACAGGTAGCAGTATGGGCCGGATTTGACGCTCGACAATAAAGATGAAGAATAAATAAATGTTTGTAGAGGGATTTTTTCTCTTAGAGAAATATATAAATAAGCGTAATGTTCATTTTCTTGGTACACTAACACAGCTAGGTTACAGAAGATTATTATTAACAATTTGTTAATGGATCAATAATTATAATTCATAACAAAATTTTAACAAATCAGTTTATCTCTATGTCTTTTCTTCTGATATTTAGATTAGCCATTGTCATAAATATCTAATACTCATCATCATCATCGACAGCCGAAAGACGTCCACTGCTGGACAAAGGCCTCAACCTAATGCACAACCCAATAAAATCAAAAAGCTTCCATTAACTGACCTATGTAAATTTTACTCGAAGCGGTCAATACAATCTGAACTAATTAAACCCCGAAACAATTAGAGCAGATAGGCCTTTTCCAGTCATTGAACCCCAAAAGGTCCTCGCAAAAGGTTTATGCGGCAAAAAGCAGACAAAGGGCTGATGCCGTAGAAGGCTAGACATGACCTAAATCAGGGCTCTGCTCTGATTCACTTTTTTAGACCTCTGTTGTTGCCAGTGTAAGATGAAAATTCAAATTCTTTACAAAGTGTCTGGTTTTATTAAAACCTACAGTGACTATTGTGTAACGGGCTGACGGCAATTACTTTGGAAAACAGAATAGCTAATCAGAATAAGTCCATGTGTTTAATGAGATTTACCGAGTTGATTAAGTATCTAAGAAGTCAAAGTTAAATGACATTATATCTCCTCATACTTTACACATAGATCCAGAGAGGTATTAAAAAGACACAACTGGTATTCTTAATTTCATCGTTTACATTTGATATTAGGGTTAAATAACGCCAATAGAAATCCTATCGTAACAATAAAACATTAAAGTTAATGTACTAAGCCGTACCTACCTAGTAGTGAGGGAGTGTGATTTACTTACTTATGCTGTGACTGCAATGTAAGAATAATGGCACATATATCCCTCGCCGCATAAAAGCATTACGTACAGAAACTCGTAAAGTTAAATGTTACTCAAGTAATATAAAGTAACTATTCGTAAAACAGACAAAGAAGAGTATTATAAATCCCTTGAGGGAATACGCATTGTGTACTAAGCGCTTTGCACAGACGTTAAATCTGGCTTAACGTGTTTTGTCTAAAAGCTTTGTGTCATTAACAGTTTGTAAGCCGACAGCGGCCGTGCAGTTAACTTGTAGCGCGTATAGAACCGAAGAGCCACAACTGGAGGAGGTGTCTTCAAAAATTTGAGTATATTTCCCGCGGGGTCTCTCGATATATATACAGAATGTTAAAAAAAGTGCGTTTTAAATTTTAGGGGGTTACTCGGAATCAAGTATAGAACACAGGAAAAATACTGAAAAAATCCGATCTACCACTTTTTTTTTTTTAATTTTTCCATAAAAATTCTTGTTTTACTATTCAGATTTAGTATGGGAATTTGAAAAATAAATTTAAGAGCGGATTTTTTCCTGAATTGTATACTTGATTCTCTGAGCAACCCCTTTAAATTGTATACAGGATGTTTAAAAAACGCACTTTTTTAACATCCTGTATACAATTCAGCTGATTGCGGCTAAGTCAGATTTTTGACCAACTCTGTGAAGGACTTTGAAGCGAATATGTCATTTTTATCAAGGTTCATAATTTTCTGAATGAGTTATTGTACTCTTTCTTACTTTAGCTATAGAGTGTTCTAAGAATAAAGTGGCTAGAGATTGGCTCACCTGTTGCAAACTCAAGCTCTTCACCAAGACCTGCCCCGAATGCGTGTGCCTCCCAAACCCGACTGGCCCGAAGCCGTAGCATAGTAGCGACAGCAGCAGAACCAAGGTCTGCACCGTGCTGACCCACCACGTGAAGTACGGTCGATAGTCCGTCATCTCGTCCAGCTGGCGGACCACTTCCTCTTGGTGTGTCACTGACTTTCGGAGTGAGCGTCTGGAAAATGATAATTTGCTGATATTTAATTTATTTATTAATGAAATCAACAGCGTACAAATTTATTTCTGAATTAAACATATTTTTCGGTTCATCACGCCGTAATTCGCTACAAAGTTCGATCTTATTTCAACTATTCTTGTCCATGTTTTTCATCATTTCTAATAAGTAAGGAGTAATATTGTTTACATAAGGCTGAATCGAACTTCGTCAAAAGCCACATTGGCCCATTACTTCTTATTAAACGTGATTGAATTTGTGATTTTCTTTGTACCTTCTTTAGGGTTCTGTAGGTACTCAAAGGACAAGAAGAAAGAAAGACTTTGCTATCTGACCATAAGCACAGACGATACAGGGTTAAATTGAAATCGCGGACCAAATTTTAACTGTGGCTTCTAGTCATGAAACTGAACAACTTTCTCTAAGGAACCTATTCAATCCAAGCAAAAAAAAAGACTTTCAATACAAAGTTGGCTAGTCAGCTGCCCAATTTGTATGAAGAGGCCAAATATTTTTTTATTCCAATTGAATTGGATCCCTAGAGAAAGTTGTTCAATGGCATGAAGTTGTTTAGTCACAAGTAAAAGGTACCCTGTATAATAGTAACCCTGGGTATCTAGCTCGGAAAAGAAATAAAGATAGTTGTATATTTTACTGTCAAAATAGGGTGCATTATTAAACCAATAATTTACCTTCCAAAAATATTTACCAAACAGGGAAACACGAAACGTGCTAAGCTAACAGCGAAGGGGCCTGTGCGATAGTAGCCCGTAAATAATACCCGTCATACACAGGGGTGGTATTAATTCCAGAGCCCATTACACAAGTTTTTAATGGAAGTGGCTGTAAACGGCGATTTATTGGGCTCAGGTGAAAATAGTTGAAAATGGTATTTTCTTTAATTCCTGGCCTGCCAATCAATAGTCATATTTATTATTTGTCATAATAAACTCGTTTAATAAAGCTTTTGGATTACAAAGTAGAATTAAGCAGGTAATTATTTTTAACCGCCTTCCAAAAATGGACGGTTTTCAGCGCGACTATATGTATTTTGTGGATATGTCGCAGATGCATTGCATAATCCGCAGTCGTTCAGCTGAATTGCCATTGCCCTACGTTTAACAAAACTGCTAACCACGTTTAGACGTAATGCAGACGGCTTATCTGCAGTCACAATAAGTGAGGGTGACTAGGATTAAATATACACGCATTCATGTCACGTTAACAACTATTTTACGCATTCTTTTTTATCCGATATAATGACTTCAAGGTAGGCTCATGCAAGTACTTTTTAGCAAATTAAAAAACGACAAAATAATTACTTTTCTTATGCGCAAGATTTTTCAGCCAAACATTTGCCATATATTTAGGATAATCATATGAGAGACACCCAATCAAAACGGAACAACCTAATTGTAAGTATTAGCGAAATGGGCGAAACACTGGCCAAGTAGATATCTGGCTGCGATTTAGACAAACTATTTCAAAAATATATTCGTGTGTAGTATGTAATATAAAACATCCAGAAATAATAAAAATACCTTTTTTTAACTGTTAACGGGATCAAAAAATCCATTTGGCCTCGATTTATAATGATGCTTTCTTTACAATATGATTTAGCTTTTACTGGTAAAAAAATACGTGTGTTTGCCTCTACAATACAATTTGGGTTTCTCAATACTTGTGAAAAGGCAAACTTACCGAAAGAACCTCCCAACGACTCCCATCCCGAACAGCCTCCTATTGGAGTTGTCGGCCAGAGGTTCCAACATTGGAGTGTGGATCCTGGCCCCACCAGCGCCCCAAGAGACGCTCCTTTCTGGTCTCCGGTACTCCACGCCAGTAGACCCGACTGGTGATCTGGCACTGGAAATTAAATTTTACATCTCATCTCATCTCATCCCATCTCACTAATATTATAAATGCGAAAGTATGGATGTTTGTTTGTTTGTCAGTTTGTTTGTTTGTTTGTTTGTTCCGCTTTCACGCCGAAACTAATGAACGGATCTGGATGAAATTTGGTAGGTAGATAGATAAAGCACTCGGCTAACACATAGGATACTTTTAATTTCGGAAAACTTAAGGGTTCCCGTAGGAATGCTTAAAAACTCAAAATTTCCACTTCCTCACTAGCAGGGTTCGGAAACCGGTTTTTTGAAAATACCGGTTTCGGTCATTGACCCCTATATCGAAATAATTTCGGTTAAGGTTTCGTTTACCGGTATATTTAACCGGTTTAACCAAAACCGATATTTTTTCGTTCGAACGGAATTAACCGGTTAATTTGAAGAATATGCGACTTTGTAGGCATGTTTGCCGCGTGCAATCAATTGAAAGCGTGCGAGAAAGTGAGCAGAAGACTCGGGCAGTGGCACCCGCGCGACGCGCCTGTACTTGACTAAGTTTGGTTTTAACCGGTTAATTTAGTTCTTATTTCGGTTAGAAAACCGCTTCCTGATTAACCGATATTTTATTCAAATTTACCGGTTAAGATGGAAACCGGTTTTAACCTGAACGGAATCGTTAACCGAAATTCGAACGAAATTAACCGGTATTTGTTAACCGGTTCCGAACCTTGCTCACTAGATGGCGCTGTCTTAACATTTCCTTTCTGTCTGGACACAATTCTGAAGTCCACGCGGACGAAGTCGCGGGCGGAAGCTAGTATTATCATATTCTTGTAAAAATACCTGATTCTGAGTCCTAATAATCATAATGTAATACGTGAAAGTATTTTTCTGTGGCTTCTAATCATAAATTTTAAAACAATAACTTTATCAAATGAACTTATACTTAAAATTTCACTTTTCATACAATTTCATGTGTAATTTGATTAGATAGAATGAGAAGCTCAATTATTTTACGAATTAAGAATTAATTCTTTTTGTTATGGTTCTTAATTAGATTTTTTTAATGCTTCGTCTTTTATGATAACAAGTTTTCTTTTGAAACATAATTTTTGCAGGGGCATTAAATGGGCCAATCGCTACCCTAGCTTAAATTTTCGGTTACATTACATAATAACATCGTTATTTCGTTTTTAATTAACATACCGGAAGATACTGGGGTGAGTAGCCGATTGGACTTTTTAGTTCTTACTTTGTAGCAAATATATGTAGTAGGTTTTTGATAAAACCTATATAGGCTTTTAATCAAGAGTCGGAAGAAGTCAAAATTATTATTTAATATTATCATAAACCTAAGAAAATCCGGTTTCTTGATCAAAAACATAAACTCGTTTAGTTCCATGATAAAATATTGGTCGGTTGCTATATGAATAAAACAATTATAGACAATACACAACTATTTATTTCTAATAATTTTAGAACTACATATTTAGGAAAAAATGTGTCTTCAAGAAACACCAATATTTCTTATAATTTTAGAACCATTTAGGAAATAGGTAAGGTGAAGCGGGGCTATTGTAACTAAGAGGTTATTGTAGCTAATGCAGATATCTTCATTTTACAAGAAAGTGCCATCTATGAGCTGTTAGACAATAAAACGCTTATTCGATTAAGTTACAGAGCTCGCTAGTGGGACACCTGCTTCTTTACTTACGGAGCAATGTTTGTTTTTCGGTCATATTTTGGTTAGTACACAAAAATAGTGTCCGTGAATTTGGGTGCAAAAAAATATATATAGAAGCCTTTTAGCCAAAACATTACGATGAGTGCAATTACGGTGAACCGCTTCTTGTCATTTGCATATTCATTTTATTCTGCGTTATAGATAACTAGACTTATTTGTGCAGCTACATTAACCCCACTCAAAATGTATTATGGGGTAATGTAGCAAAAAAAATAGATACAATAACCCCGGTAATTTTAGTAGGTATGGAGTTGAAAAATATTTAAGTAATAATATATCCGGGACAAATCACACAAGGTCAAGTCGGTAAAATTACTGTTAATTTTAAAGTCTTTGCTTTATTTTTTATTTAGTGAATACGTAATTTTTTTTAGTAAATACGTCAAAATGACATATTTAATAAAATAAGAAAACTGGTACTAATAATTTTTAAAAACAGATGGTTATTTCAGTTTCCGTAAAGGATGCTTAATAAATACGAGGTATATTTATGACCAACTTGTTTAAAATAAGCAAATTCATTATTTAAACGAAATTTATTCACAACATTGTCGATTGTTTTTAAGGAAAAAAATATCGGCTATCGATAAAGTACATTTATGATGTATCCCAACACTTTTTTATAGTAAATAGCTACAAGTGCCCCGCTTCTTCTTCTTATTAGTAAGATCAACTTGAAAATAATATTCTGTTATTTATAGGTTTATATCGCTTATTAGGAAGGAATTAAAAGAGTTAGTTACAATAGCCGATGCGGGGCTAATGTAACATAAGAAATAAATAGTTGTGTATTATCTATAATTGTTTTATTCATATAGCAACCGACATCGACATTGATTTTATCATAAACGTCAACGGGTTTAGGTTTTTGATCAAGAAACCGGATTTTCTTAGGTTTATCATAACATTAAGTAAAAATTTTGACTTCTTCCGGTTCTGGATCAAAAGCATAGGTTTTTGATCAAAACCCTGATTTTATCAAAAACCCACATCATATACAAAACCACTTCTGATGATAAAAATTTCTTTCATTACCCTACATTACATTTTTCAAAACAATTTCAAAACTAAAACGTAACCGAACTTGAAATAACAGAGTCATGCTGAATATCCAATACAGAATCTAAATGAAATACTCAATAGCACCTACATCACAGCGTTCGAAGGTACCTATAAAGATGTATATGTGATTTCACAGACCCACGTCCACGGCCCATGTCACAAAGATATGGGTAAAGTGATATCTATGCCAGATCAAAGTATAAATACATACAACTAATGGCCTTCACACACGTATAATCCTACAGGACTGCCCAAATAAATACGGATTCTGGGATTCTATTTTTGTCTAATTTTTAGGGTTCCGTACGTCAAAATGAAATAAAAAACCGGCCAAGTGCGAGTCGGACTCGTGCACCGAGAGTTCCGTATAAATTCATAATCACACATGTCTTGAACTCTATATTTTTAGGGTTCCGTAGCCAAATGGCAAAAAACGGAACCCTTATGGATTCGTCATGTCTGTCTGTCTGTCTGTCTGTCTGTCTGTCTGTCTGTCTGTCTGTCTGTCTGTCCGTATGTCACAGCCACTTTTTTTCCGAAACTATAAGAACTATACTGTTGAAACTTGGTAAGTAGATGTATTTTGTGAACCGCATTAAGATTTTCACACAAAAATAGAAAAAAAACAATAAATTTTGGGGGCTCCCCATACTTAGAACTGAAACTCAAAAAAATTTTTTTCATCAAACCCATACGTGTGGGGTATCTATGGATAGGTCTTCAAAAATGATATTGAGGTTTCAAATATCATTTTCTTCTAAACTGAATAGTTTGCGCGAGAGACACTTCCAAAGTTGTAAAATGTGTCCCCCCCCCCCGTAACTTCTAAAATAAGAGAATGATAAAACTAAAAAAAATATATGATGTACATTACCATGCAAACTTCCACCGAAAATTGGTTTGAACGATATCTAGTAAGTAGTTTTTTTTTAATACGTCATAAATCGTAAACCGCAATTTACCTTTCATTCAAGTTACAACGAACTACAAAAACTTTTATATTATGTTACTTGCTGCTACGGAACCCTTCATGGGCGAGTCCGACTCGCACTTGGCCGCTTTTTATATTTGAGTTGATTGAATGAAAGGTAATTTGCGGTTTACGATTTATGACTAAAAACTACTTACTAGATCTCGTTCAAACCAATTTTCGGTGGAAGTTTGCATGGTAATGTATATCATATATTTTTTATAGTTTTATAATTCTCTTATTTTAGAAGTTACAGGGGGGGGACACATTTTACCACTTTGGAAGTGTCTCTTGCGCAAACTATTCGGTTTAGAAAAAAATGATATTAGAAACCTCATTTTGAAGACCTATCCATAGATACCCCACACGTATAGGTTTGATGAAAAAAAATTTTTGTATTTCAGTTCTAAGTATAGGGAACCCCCAAAATGTATTGTTTTTTTTCTATTTTTGTGTGAAAATCTTAATACGGTTCTCAGAATACATCTACTTACCAAGTTTCAACAGTATAGTTCTTATAGTTTCGGAAAAAAGTGGCTGTGACATACGGACGGACACACAGACAGACAATCAGACAGACATGACGAATCCATAAGGGTTTTGTTTTTTGCCATTTAGATACGGAACCCTAAAAAGGAACCATTATAGGATCACTTCGTGTCCGTCCGTCGTCTATCCGTCTGTCCGTCTGTCTGTCTGTCTATCTGTCAATACCCTTATTCTTAGGAACGCGTAAACGTATTAAGTTGAAATTTATAACAAACACTCAGGTCTGCAATCTCTTAAAGCTGTGAAAAAATCAAATCAGGGGATTGCAAGCCTGAGAATTTGATAAAGAATTCAAGACATGTGTGATTAATTATGAATTTATACGGAACCCTCGGTGCGCGAGTCCGACTCGCACTTGGCCGGTTTTTTTTATTCGAAAACGAATAAAACATTAAGTATTAAGAAAGGCGGTCCTTTAATATAGAAGATTTAAGTACGAACAATATTGTTTAGAATTCTTAAGTGATTGTGACCGTGTGTGATTTGTCCCGGTTATTTATTTATTTATTTATCAATTTATTTATTAACAAGAACTTACGGATTTGTTAGCGGGGTTTTGATTTGCATTATTAATTACATTATTAAGTACTTTATTAATTATTTGCCGTATCATGGCTGCTGTTTTTATGAAACTTCTTTTAAGCGTATAGGTATAGCGGAAAAGGTTATTACATCCCTGGCCGATAGTCGTAAAAACGTTGAAAGCGAATGCAATCTTATTACTCTGCGACCAGTGAGATTACTTTACCGCCCTACCGTACTTTTTATTTGAACCCAGCTTGCTTTTGTCCCAGTATGTATGGAAAATACCCCCTAGAAAGTTAAATTATTTTTACACAAATAAAACAGTATGGTGACGGACTGGCAAACTTCGTACAACCTTGAATTTGAATAAAGAATCTTGAAAAGCTAATTAGACGCTCGCTAAAGTATTTAAAAGAGCACTAAGAAAGAATTTTTCAAATATCCACCATTATTCAATAAAATTTGGTGTTAAAACAAATAAATGGTTTTGATTTGATTTGATTTAAATAGTTTGTAGGAAACTAGAATTTCCAATGTGTTTGACAGACTGTTTTATATCCAATTCTAACTAAACGCGATTGATTCACAATTTTTTCATAAACTCAAATACAACAAAAAACTATTGATATCGACAATTGAACAGAAAATATCACTACGTCCCTGACCAACCAACGTGGATGCAATTTCTTTACTCCTAGACAGGATTACCTTCTTGTAGGTAAAGGCTCTTCACTTTTCTCATTTTCTTTTTTATTGTCTAAGAAGTTTAATTAATGCTCCTTTGTTCCTTTGCTTCTATTCTATCTTCAACTGATAAATAAAGGCCGTCTGTTCCGTCTTGAGAGACGTACCTTCAGGTCATGTTTTAGATCGGACTAGAACATTGGATTTTTTTAAATACCTACCTAGGTACATAATAATGAAGATTTAAAAAAACATCTAACAAAATCAGCTGAAAATATTTAAACTGGGACTTCTACTTACGAAGCTAAACAACTTTTTCCAAAAAAAAAACAGTAAATTCGCGATTTTTTTATTTTATTTCCCGTACTGCCCAAGTTGACCAATCACTGATGGAACCTGGATCGAATACGGTATTTGACTAAATATGTACCGTATTTGATCCAGGTTCGATCAGTAGGGTAATAAATATAATGAGTTTCAGAGAGAGTTGTTGAGTTTCTCATTCTTCATTTTACTTTACAGTCGCCTTTATTAAACTTTCAAGAGATTCTATGAAGTTTTTGTATAATAGAAGCAAAATTAATTAAGTTCTGAAAATTTATTGAATAGTAAAAGTAAGGGTTGTTCTGCGCTCTTTCTTCTACCAACAGCTTGATATAAAAAATATAAAAAAACAATAGCACAGTATACACACCAGTACTACATATAATATTTGCACCCCCTACCCCTCTCCAAGGGCGACCTCACGCCCTGCAGGTTCTGCAGATCGATGTTCTCCAATGAAAGTTGCTTAGCGCAAACTTCGCAACACACATATAACACTTGTTGAAATATTTATATATTTATTTATATTGTATTGTATCATATTTATATATAGTAGTTAATATTAATGCTACATTGGTTTCGAGTGTTCAGGGTGTGAGTGACCATACGTACACAATGTCTATCGCGGGTTATCTCTGGTTCGTTAACTTTGCCGGAGGTGCTGTCATACTTTTCGCTCTATACAAACTTATCAACGCAAAATATCTTCGATTAAACTATAATCCCGCAGTACTGGCTATTTGAACATCGGGGTCCTCCGGGACAAGTACCTTGGGGATCGGGGCCCTCAGGGATTACCCATATTCTCGTACGGAATAGCTTAGGTAGTGTTCGTAAACCAATTTAACTTTTTCCGCGATCTCCAGCGTGCATTCAGTTCACTACCATTTACAATATTATCGAAATACAAAATCCATAGATTATTAGAATAGTTCCATTTATCATAAAATCTATGTTAGTAAATCAAAATCATTTATTTCTTTACTTAGGTAAATTAGGCACTCTTATTAAGATCATTTCATTTGCTGGAGGAATAATCCAAATTTCATTATCATCTAAATAATCTACAGTCTTGCCCCTGCAGTGGAGACATTTAAATATGGGTTGTCAACGTCACGTTAACGTGACGGTCTTATAGTATCCTCTCAAACATAATATACAGTGTTCTATAAAATGATAATAATAAAAATTATGGAAATTAATTCAAATCACAATAACATTACAATTAATAAAACTCAAATCTCTATTACGATTTTCAAATTGGTATTAGTATTAGCATTACTCAATATAGCTCCACCGGAGCCTCCGCTGCGGTTACGATCCAGCCTCTACTCCACTCTACAGGGTGCTATAAGATCGCCGACAAGTAGCAAATGATTGCTACTCATAAAATTAAACAACTTTCGGCAACTTTCAATGGGAACAAAACGATTTTAACTACTCTTACTTGAACAGTAGATTTGCAAACTTTTTAAACTCTTTTCTTTTTGCTTTAACTGTAAGGTTCCTTGGGGTAAGTTGTTCAGTCTCACGAGTGACATTTACCACGGAATGTAATGGACTATTCAAATGCCTGATTGACCTGATGATCCTAGCGCTGCTGAATATCTTCCAATAAATATAAAAGAATGGCACGCACCAGGAGATTTTGAGGAATTTTTAGATAGGTATTTTTATATTTTCACGGATGTTTTTTATAAGACGTAAACGGGATAAGTGATGAGAGAGTTGGTAACGATAGATTGTCCATATAGTCCATTAGGATTTTGAAATATATGGAAGAAAAAAATTAAGATATAAGATCAGCGCGGGGTAGATAACAAATAAACTATAGATAAGTATGAGTGAGCATGGAGGTAAACTATACCATTTCCCGATATTAGGCATAAGACATCCTATTATTTCTATGCAGAATATTCAACAAATATCTCCTTACAATTCCAGTAACTATTATTGACTTGGGTAATTAATCCATCAACTTCCAACATGCTCACATACTCCACAAGCCTGGCAGAAGCACGATTATTAGACAAACTTGGTACAAGCTCCATCCTGCAAGTTAAGTGGCTTCTAAGTTTCATATATACGTATACGAGTACACAGCAAACTTGTAGGTATAAGCTGCCCAAAGATAGCGAATTCAAGAGACGCTATGAAATAGAAAAGAGATTTTAACATAAGTAAAACAACTAAAGAGATTGAATCTTTTAAAAAATATATGAAATCTAGGAAATTGGTGGTTATTTATACCTGACTGCCGAAGTGGAGTATTGTTTCTTGAGTGTAGGTTTCACTAATTCTCATCTCACTAATATTATAAATGTGTGTTTGTGAGTTTATTTGTTTGTTTGTTCCGTTTTCACGACGAATCTACTAAACGGACTTGGGTGAAATTTGGTAGGCACATAGATAAAGCACTTGGCTAACACATAGGATACTTTTTATACGGGATAACTTAGAGGTTCCCGCAGGAATGCTTAAAACTCTTCGTCATAAGATGGCGCCACCTTGATATTTTCATTCTCTCTGTCCAATGCTATAAAGTCCACGCAGACAAAGTCGCGGGTGGAAGCTAGTATACTTTAATTTTGTATAAGTATATATGTCTGTTTCATTTGTGATCGCATTTATCAAATTTTCATTTTTAAAACGGCTTGATGGAATTAAGAGTGATTTAGAGATGTCGTAAGATTCGTCTTGATCCCTAGATTCACAAAGAATTCATTTCGTGCAGTCGGGTTTTTTTGTACTTTTTTGGTTGTATACTTTTTTAGTATTTAAGCTGGCCCGATATTTTCGCTATTGACGCCTATCGAAAACAGTGGTATGCTGTAGTGACTCTATGCTCCACGAGAAGTTAGAGGACCTAAAAAGAAGTTACTTTTTTTCAACAGCGGTGGCGCGGCGCTTTAAACGAGTTTATTTAATGTTACAATTATATAAGGTGCTACTTTATTAGTGCCCGATATTTTAGTCAGTGCTTCTACTCCTGATTCTGATCAACTTTCCCCAAGGAACCCATAGTCAAATCGCAAAAAAATTTTTGGGCTCTTCATACTAATTTGGCCGCTCGGCCGATCAATTTGTATGAAGAGTCCAAAAATTTTTTTGCGATTTGACTATGGGTTCCTTGGGGAAAGATGATCAGAATCAAGAGTAGGAGCACTGACTAAAATATCGGGCACTAATAAAGTAGCACCTTATATTTACCGTTTAGTCAACCGTTCTAGGTTCTAAAACATTATTTTTGACCAATTTTACATTGTATTATTAATTTTATTTTATTTTTGAGTCTTTTTCATAAATTTAAGTGTTTTTGTACGATAATTATGTACTTACTTCTTCTTTGTCTTCTTACTTACGAAACTCGACGTGTATAGAGCAGTTATTCTACCTCTGCTAATGTACGCATCGGAGACATGGTGTCTTTACAAGGGTGATATAAGACGCCTTGACATCTTCCATATGAAATGTTTTCGGGCCATTCTTCGGCTGAGGTGGCAGGATCGTGTGCCTAACGCGGAGGTTTTGCGTCGATGCAAGATGACTGGCATGGAGAGTCTACTGATGAAAGGCCAGTTGCGTTGGTGTGGACATCTTGTGCGTATGGAGTCCTCAAGGTTGCCGAAGACCGTATTTTACTCAGGTAAACGCAAACCTATAACTCATTTTTTTACCAAAATGTCAATTGGATCGATATGGCAGAACTACGTCCAAATGTCAAGCTGGAAGATTAATACACAGAGTAAACCTAGGGGATACCTCTGTGCAATAGTAATCTAATAAAGGTCACCTTTTCTTTTAAAGTTATACTCTTCAACACCAAAGAGAACCGTGGTCGACTACTTATACATAGGTATTATCAGCTTCAGAATAACAAAGCGGTGTACCTCATCAGAAGTTTCCAACAATAAACTTTGTTCTTATTTGAATAATTTGTTACAATTTACAAAGCGTATGTACGTATATTGTACATGCGTGGTTAGGTTGTATACATACATGTAAATAGATAATTCGCACAAATAAAATTGAATCTGTGGCTTCTACTCAATGAAACTGAACAACTTTCCCCAAGTCATAGTCAATTCTCGAAAAAAAGCTTCCCATACTAAGTTGGCCGATCAGGAGGCCGACTTGTTAGAAAAGTCAAAATTTTTTTTTTCACGAATTGATTATTGTTTCCTTGGGGAAAGTTGTTTTTTTTTACCCTCATTGGTAAGCCCTTGGCAACATCTCACGATTGGTAAGTGATGATGATGCCGAAGATGCAAACGGGCTTACCAAGATTCCGCAACGCAATGGGGAACTGGCTATCTTATCTTCATGCCGGAACACATCAATGCTGGTAACATTGATGTTTGACGGCAAGACTTAGATAAGGTAGTGGTAGCTAGCCAGGTGGGCTCAGAATATGCGCTACCACCAAACAAACCGAGTCCTACAAAGTAGGACCCCCCCGACGGAAAACGAACCCGCAACCTCCTGATGTGAAGCGAGCGGACTAGCCACTAGGCTACGGAGGCGGTAAAAAGGTTTTACCGGTTATTCAGTTTCATGAGTAGAAGCACCAGTTTACATACTTTCAGCTAATTTTGTTAGACCTTGTATATATGTATACATTAGTACGACACGACGGCGAGATCGGAGCAATATCAGGTGATCCGTCTTGCCACCTATCACATAAAAAAAGCACACTCACTGATCGTACCACTTCATGTATTTAAGTTATGTTAATGATGATGATGAGCTAGATGCCTCACCCTGACACTGAGATTCACCACTACCTTCGCAACTTGGTCTTGGCCCCTGTATGTGAAATATGGGCTAACCTTCCCAAAGCATGCGAACAGACCAGTGCCCTAGCAGTTCGGACGATAGGGTTGTTTTGGACTTGATTACGCGACTGCGAAAAGCACAAGAACGAAAAATGTTACTGCGAAGTACGTTACTGCGAAAAACATCAAAACTCCTGCTAAATTTATGCGAAATATAGGTTTCTTAAATAAAGTTGTTCAGTCGCGTAATCAAGTATGTTGATAATTGTTACTAACCCTTTATGTGCTTCCGTGCTGTCCGTTTCATCGTGGTACTGGCTAAGGGTCGTCGTCGGCGCAAAGAACACGTCGTCGACGTCGGTCTCGTCGTGCGGCGTCGGCGCACTGCCGCGGAACGAGCGCGACCACTGCGCAGACGTCGACTGACGGGATCTTCTTGTCACCGCCTGAAAACAATAGATTTTATTAATTAACTGCGCTAAAAGGCAAAGCTAGTCTATCATGGACATATTTACATAAAGGAAATAACGACTTTCAAGTATCTACGAAAAGTGATCTATCTCCAACTCTTGTGGAAGCGAAATCATTATTATATAAACCATAAATCAATATGCGGGACTAATCACACAAGTTCACCTAGCGCTTTACTGATATTGTTGAAATGACAAACAGAGACTTGCACAAACACTGGCCCACAGAGATATCTGAACCCCTACTAAAGCTATTCGTGATACATCTTGTATTACGTAGATGTTCAGACATCTTTGTGGCTATCTGTACTTACAAGGCAAACAAATTTGTTCGTCACACAAATGATTGCTGAGTTGTGATCGAAATAGACTACATTACTGCATCAAAAATACATTTTAAACTATTTATTGTTCACCAAATTGGTCTTCCACTGAAATTTCAATAAGACATATAATTATGTTTTGTTTTCTATCCTTTTTTTTACTCATTAATAAGGAAAATCTGATGAGTCCATTAATGATGCTGAAAAACGATGTCGTCACGTCTTGATGAGGTCGGTTTCGACATATTATAAAAAGTAGCTCAAATGTTTAGCAGTTATTTACCCTATTACCAGAGCTATTACGATAATATCAGCTTAGAAGACAGAGACGCTGACCACATACCTTTGACAGACCCAGTAGCGAAACTTCTCTACTTGGTCTGCCAAAGTTAGTGTCAAGAAATAAACAGTTTTCTCTCGTTGTATATGCGACAAACCACTTTGTCTATGCCTCATGCAAGAAATTATAGACAAATGTACAGTTCTTCTACGCTACGAGTAAAACTACGGTATTTTTTTTGCTTTTATTTAACTCATGATAATTTTTTGGGTTATACTCATCTTACAAATATTTACCTTGGGTGGGGGCGAACCCACGTGTCTCGACAAGAAGTCAGGAGCGCTAACCACTACTTACGCCACCAAGTCAGGCAATACTTAACAAAAGTTTCGTAAAGGTTGTATTCTTGCCTTATAAATTCAAGGCTCTCATCCCATCATAAAACCAATACTATTTTTTAAAAAACCTTTCATCATACCGCCTTCCTTGCTGACGGAAGCGGTTGTATTTCGTCTTGTGGCATTTCCTTCCGGGCTATTGCTAGCCCAGAACGCCGGCCCAGAATTATTTATGACTCCATAACGGCCCAGGCGATGCCGAAAGACATCGGCGCCGAAATTTATTACATAGAATACGGTTGGCCTAATCCGGCGGGCGTATGTTTAAATGTGAAATTATCTTATGGTAGTATTATTGATCGTGAAACTCTGTTAGGCAGTTTAGTTTAGCTGATTAATCTGAATGTATGAAAAAATACTAGAATGATATTAAAACAAAATGCGATTCTTTTAATAGCTTTCAGTGGTTATACAATATACCTACATTGTGTACTGGCAAAATCATACTTCCCTTAAAAAGAAGACTTTACTTATAAAACAGATGAACTTTCTTTAAGGAAGTCATAATTAATTTGCTAGATAATGACTTCAAATCCGAAGTATATGATGGTATGATATGTGATAAGATATACTCTTTTAAGGCCTTAAGATATGTGAAATGTCCAAATTCTTGGATATTTCAGGCAAATTGTTTCAATAACTGTTAATCTAATCTATAAATAAAAAATACACAATAATAGACAAGGGTTTAATTAATCTTTTGTCTTGATCAAAATTATATTTTTGACAACCGCCTCTCAGAAAAAAAATCCCTAAAGAACACCTATTTTGCCATAAATGTTATTTTCTCTCGGAAACGGCACAAGATATCGTGTTAATTTTTACACATGATAAACATCTTAACAATATTAACAGTTTGTCTTGAATATTTTATTTTTACTGCGTAATTTATTCGTGAAAAGTATTTATTTCTCCAAAATGGAAGTAAATCCGCGCGACCCTGCCTGCTCCACCATCCTGTAATCCCCCGCGGACTCTGCCGGCAGTCCGCGTCGCGATCTCATCGAGGGTGGACTGCGCGTCTGTTTCGGAGCGACGTCCTTGACAAAAACACTTCGCTTTTGAAGACTAAGCTCACTTGTGCATACTTTTTTTAATATCAGTAACTTAGTTAAGATATTTTCTACGCATTAGTGGGCGAAAAGTAAATGTAAATATTTTTTCACGAAAAAATATTTTTTTTATCTCGTCAAAGTAAAAGGAACCAACGATTGTTTGTTTCATGTAATAGAAATGCCTAAATACAAGAAAAAATATTAAGTCTGTTAAAGCAGGACGGCGATTACAAGAGTACTGATGTTATGACTTTTGGTTCAGTGATCAGGAGCGCTATCCTGACTACTGATCCACGGGTTGCGGGTTCGATTCCCGCCCAGAGCAAACATTTCTTTAACGATAGATTTGTTTGCTCTGTGTCTGGATGTATAATATTTATATATGTTTTTATTCCAAAAACGTATCTATTTACATATGTATATTATTCGTCTCTGGTTCCCATATTACAGAGAATCCTAGTATGAAGCCAGATGACCGCAGGATGATTGTATGTTAATTGTCCTGGATATTTATTTATTATCTTATAATTTTTGGATATTTGCACAGAACCCCTGAGGGTACCCTCTGACCGAAATCTAAATTCATAAAATAATATACAGGTTGTCCTAAAACTAATGCGACAAATTTTGGCTGGTGATAGCTTTGAGCAAGACCTAACAAAATAACGTAACATATCGTCGTATCTTACGAATAAGGGCATAATTGCAAAACGACAACTTTTCAGGAAGTGGTTTTAACTAGAGATGGGACGGATATCCGGTTACTCTTCGGTATCCGGCCTATCCGGCCAGTATTTAATAGTAGGCCGGATACCGGATAATAGCTCAATAATCCGGCCCCCGCCGGATAGTTACAATTTCGTAAATGAACATCAAAAAACACAAAACCAATTTTTAGTCTAGTCCAATGGAACTCTTTAATGAGGTAGGAGAAAAAGAGTAGTAGAGTAGGAAAAAAAGCGTCGGTGGCGCAGCGGCTAGTGACTCCGTCCTCCTAACCAGAGGTTGTGGGTTCAAATCTTGGCCACTGCATCAATGAGTTTTTCGAAACTTACGTGCATTTTCATACAGACTGCTTTAACGGTGAAGGAAAACATCGTGAGGAAACCTGCACATTTGATTTCTAGATTTGTATGATAGTCACGTTGCACACGCCCGTAGGTGTAAATCTAAATGCCCTACACGTAATGCGGGTGATGCTAAGTGCAACACTAGGCAACCGCCGTCTATATCTTGTGGGAAGAACGGTTGAATGTGCCACACGATAAGAAGAATAATGAGGTAGTAATTATGCTTTTTGAGCGCCGACGTTTCTGCCTTCTTCCCAGTGATACCTCGAGAAATCACCTCACATAAATTACACTTAGAAAATTGTTCCTCTTCGACGAAATCTCATCTCATCTCACCAATATTATAAATGCGAAATTATGGATGTTTGTTTGTGTTTTTGTTTGTTTGTTTATTTTAGTTTATTTTGTATTTTAGTTTATTTATTTGTTTGTTCCGCTTTTACACCACAACTACTGAATGGATGTAGATGAAATTTGGCAGGCAGATAGATAAAGCACTCAGCTAACACATATGATACTTTTTGTGCCGGAAACTTAAGGGTTCCTGGAGGAATGCTTAAAAACTCAAAAATTACCCTTCGTCACTAGATGGCGCCACCTTAACATTTTTTTCTCTCTGGATCCAATTTTAAAGTCCACGCAGGCGAGTCGCGGACGGAAGCTGATACGTCCATAAAGGCGACTTTTTCTGTACACTTGCCATTTTTACAAACACAAATTAAATTAGGACCACTATCACGATTAAATTTTTATCAGTAACTTAAAAAAGGAATCGCTATAAGCTATAAGATCGCCTACATTTTACCACTGTAACTTTAATATTGTGCCTTTTGTTGTTATATATTGTTTGTGTGTGTATAATAAAGAGTATATCAATCAAAAACGTTGTGATTGTTTGATTGAATACATAAACAAAACAAGCGAGTAAAGTAACTGTCCACGTTCGCTAGGTGTCAGCCCGAAGAAAGCCCGAATCAATGCAAAGCGTGGGCGCCACGCAGCCTCCCGCAGCTGCTGCGCATAGTCACGTCATAGCAATTAAGGCTACCATCCGTTTGCAGACATTTTTAGACGGCAGGATAATTTAGCCGAATATTCGGTATCCGGTTATCCGGCCAAAACACTATACGTCCCATCCCTGGTTTTAACATTATATTTTCAACAGGAACTGATATTTTTGAAGTGTTGACATTCAAAACATAGATTAACTACTCTTGGGTTGTTATTAGCGATTTTATCTCAATAGGTATATAACGTTATGTACGCAATTTAACTCTTTCAGGATCTTGATCAACAATTAGGATATTACTGAGAACTTCGCGAATACAGCCGATACGAGTATAAAAACTATAGTGGTATCAAGGTGATGTATCAAACAATGAAGTAGGATAATCGAGTCATAGATACTTGTAGTCGACTGAGCAGGGAATGTTCGCTCTCTAGTTTGTAGTAGATCTATTAACTGCAGGTCAATGTTCACAATAACCATCATTGCTGATTAACATAGAGCAATTGACCCCTTAATCCCTTCTAGACCTGGGAGTAGTTTTGCGTTTGATTATGTGTTTAGAAGTACCTGGATATTCAGGAAAGGAAATATACCAAATGCTACTAATACATTACCTATCAAACTGATGAAGTTGGATGATTGAGTCACAGAGGTCAACTTGGCAAGGAATGTTATGACTCCCAGTATCAGTACGGATTTGTGGTAGGTCTGTCAACGGTAAGTCAATGTTCACAATCACCATGATTGCTGAAGAACATAGAGCAAAATATTTAGTTTTGGCAATCCACTGCGAAGCAGAAAATTTAAACGCTTGATGTAGGTAATAGCACTCGAATTAGTGATTCGATCATATAGAATAATATCTAAACATTTTTGGGAAATCATAAGATTACTAGATGTCATTTTGAATGGGACAGCCTAATATTTATTGTCATAGCGGCAAAAGAAATACACACTCTGTAAAATTTCATTTCTCTACTTATTACGGTTCATGAGATACAGCCCGCTGACAGATATACAGACGAACGGACGGACGGAAAGTGGAGGCTTAATAATAGGGTCCCGTTGGCTTTTGAACTTTGAACCCTAAAAAAGATAAATTTTGCCGCCACTTTTCTATCTTTCTTCCAAAACAACATCTCTACTTCGGCCAGGCAGTCTGTAAATCAGCAGCTTGGGTGTATTAAAAATCTAATAGTACAGTTGTCTCCGATTAGGGTAGGTACTTTTGTCCCACAGTGTCGCCGCTGCTCTTTCACTCTTGCGATTTAAATGAAATGCTCACAGAGTTTGAATCGCTACAGAGTTTAAACACTACACAGAGTTTAAAATAATATTAAAAAATTAAAGGGGCTCCTCATACAAGAGACGTGTTTTTTAGAGTTTCTTGTACGATAGTACGGAACCCTTCATGTGCGAGTGCGACTCGTACTTGGCCAGTTTTATTTTTATTTTAGGTAGTTAGTCACGGTGACCTTCTAGAACAAACATAATATGATCGCCTTTCTATTTTTATCAATCTAATTAATTTTATTTGAAAACCTCGAATATAATAAGTCAGCACCTTGAGGTCAAAAATAGCAATTAACTCATTGTTTGTAAGGAAAATATCCAAGTATTATACATTTCTAAAATGGGCATGAAACAAGGATTTTCATAGCATACTATGCTCTATCTTATAATGTGAGACAAAAATTATTCAGTATTTTTTTTACGTCGCAGATGTATAAAGTTTCGTTATCGAATATTTTAAAGCTTTTTTTAATTGATGATGTATTTCTGATGGCATCTTTAATATTTTTGTAGAATAAAGTAGTGAATCCGAGTGGAGACACTAATCAACGATATTTGAGTCCAAAAAACAAATTAATTAAAAAACATAGTAGTGTTTTTTTTTTTTTATTAATCTGGTATACCTCGAAAACTATAAACTTTTGCAGAACATATGTTTCGTTATTTTGATAGGTCTTGATCAAAGCTATCACCAGCCAAAAGGAGATCATTAATTTTGAGCCTTTTATGAAAGTGCCGGCCAACAAAAAAGAAGTACGAATTGTTAGAACTATTTGGAGCAATAATTAATGTTAATATGACACAAAAGTTGAAAAATGTAAATTGTACCAGATGATAAACTCTAGTTATATCTGAGCTTTCAGGAATCAATAAATGTATGAAAATGACGATTCATCCATCTTATATAACATTGTTCAGAAAAACCCTACAACTTTTGTGTCATTTTAACTATTGCTCCAAATAGCAAGTTCTAATAATACATTTTTTTTTTTTGGTTGACCGGCACTTAAAAAAAAGGCCAAAAAATGTATGGAGCCTGAATGATCTCCTTCGTCGCATTAGTTTTGGGACATAGTTAGTTAGACACAGTTAGAAGAATATTTTTTATATCACACCTAGTCCTAAAATCTAAAAACATAAACTTGACGGACTCGTTGGCTCAGTGGTTTGTGCCCCTGACAACATCCGAGAGTCGTGGGTTCAATCCCCACCCGGTGCAGGTCAAATATTTCTATGATGAGTAGATTTATTATTTTTCTCTCTGTTGTCGCGGGCAACAGCTAGTAATAAAATAGTGTACCCCATGTCACTCCCACAACTGAGAAAAATCTAATAACATCAAATATTGCAATCCGACAAAAGAAGTTGAATCCGATTTGGCTGTAGGCACGCTCTACATACTTACATACTTCGTATTGGTTCCTGACGCCTACTGGTCATAAAAAATAAAACTCAACACTTTGCACGTAACGATGACGTCAGTTGCAGTGATGTGCAAACAAAAATAGGCAGTTGTGTAGGATAACTAATAAATAACACTTGTCCCTTCTGCAGTTTTTATAGTATTTCAACTGTACCGACCGTTGCCGCTAGATGGCACTGACGTCTGCAAAACTCTCAGCGATCTCCGTTTCAGCAAGGTTATTCAGACTACTTAAACTATCTATGTTTCTCTTAACGTTAACATAATCTATTCCATGATTACACCTGCTCCTTAAGGATTGGAACACACTAAGACTAGTTCGGTGTACCAAACAATATGAAATGATTATGTATCTGAATAAAATAAATGCGGTTAAAATTTACAAGCACACGGAATGTGTTGAAGAAATTGCATTTTTTTAATAAAATTTTAACTCGACTCAACTGCAAACTGAACAAAATTTCAAACACTATAACTACAGCAATTTTTCTGTTTTACGTGATACTTCATCTCTTTGAGTACGTACCAATTTTATTTAGAACCATAAAAATTCGTTATCATTTTTTATAGGAACGCCAAAACCGAAGGTGGCACGACCCTTAAGGCAGCTTATATTCCGACTCCCAAGTTTTATCTTGTTATAAAGTAATTCTCCGAGGAAAACAAGTTTAAAAAAAGTCTATAAGAACTTTTCAGTATCTAAATTGTTCTTTTCAACTATTCCCTGATTCTTCAAAGCATTTAAGATCAACTTTATTTTTAGCTGCTGTGCTAAAATGTTTACGTTTAAAATACAGGGTGTGATCTACAACATTTACTCATAAATCTGATAAATTTTTCTCATGGAACATATACTATGTGTGATTTATCAAACTCAAACTCAAATATGTTTATTGTGGATGATCCACAATAAACACAAGGTCAAAAAGTTTGTGAATTTAGTAAAGTAGTACAAGCTATATCCCTATATATATTTTTATTAAACACAAGGTATATATTTTGAATATAAACACATAAGAATAAATAAGTCATAAATAGCAGTCTGTTACTATAATACAGAGGAACATAGAAATAAAAAAATCTAATTGAGAATAAAAAAGAAACCTAGAAGTTACGAGTACGAGGCCAAGGCGACCAATTTTGCTTCTTGAAAATACGTATTTAATTAATTTCAGGATAAACTGCCAGACCCTATTACTTTTCAGGAACATGATAAGACATATTGTGACATAATTCGTAATTCATTTATTTCTGCATACATGGATATAACATTAGGATGTTAAATGAATATTTGTAGATTGTACGAGTACATACACCCTGTAAGGACAGTTGCATGCGGAGAGCAGATCGTAATATTGTGTCTTTGTGCGTGAAGATCAGCTACTACTATTATAATGACTAGGACCTGCTATTTACTAAAGATAAGATTAAGATACTTTTATTATTTATTGATTAGAAAATTTCGAGAAAAATATTATTGGTTTTGTGTTATGTTTTCTGAATATTTTTATTGCTAGATGTTATTTCTGATGTTATTTATTATTTATGTAATCATTTACTGAGTAATAGCTTTTCTCGATTAGGTATTTTTTAAGTTTCTTTTGAAATAGCGTATTTTTGTTTTCACTTCTTATTATTTTAGGCAATTTAATATAAAGCAGTATTCTTCTGTAGAAGGGGCACATATTGGTGTTACCCCTCAAAAATGTAATCTCAATTAGTTGTGCACGTCAAAGTTAAGCGCTCTAAGCCACGCGGTGCGTCGTTGGTGGCGTAGTTTCGTAACGACATTCTCGACTTAACACAGATGTAAATATTATGTAACTTTGAAACATTTTGTGTATTCCAAGCTTTTGTATTAAAATCCCTTTGCTCATGAAATATGACCATATGATTGTTATTACTCCTTTGTTTGTAACAGTAACAGTAAACAATTCAAAGCATGTGCTTAGTAATTACTTATTATTTTTTCTTAATTTTTATACATGTTTACATTCATAAAATAGGTGCAGGAGCCGTCAGCTGGAGGTTTTATTCCATAAGCTAAACAACATTTGTGAGACGACTTAGGCGATTATCACATGGGAGGCAGTTTCCAACCGCGGCGTATGTCGCCGCGGTTGGAAAATGTACTAGAAATGTATGAAAACCGCGCTAGCCCGTGTGCACGGCTAGCGCGGTTGGCGGGCAACCGCGTACCAGGCGGTAGCCGCCGCGGCTACATACATTTCTGGAAAAATGGAATTCGCGGTTGGAAACCGCCTCCCGTGTGATAATCGCCTTAGCTGAATTAAAAAACCCATACTTTTATATGAGTATTAAGTATTATTAAATTTTAAAGCCACATTTTGTTGTCTACAAACAGGTCTATTAGTCTAACATAAATAACCAATATGATTCTTTTCTTTACCAATTGGAAGTAGGAAAATGTTGTTCCGTTTTATATGCATGAGTTTACGTTTTGACTGAACCTCTGGCCTAAATGGTGTGATTGATTATGGAACGCAAAGTGTCATTCATATCGAAAAAATCTGACGATATCCAAATAAAAGAAAAATATAGAAATTCTTACTGATTACATACTATTACGCGTTCCTATTTCATTTCAAGCATACACATAATATAACTTAATCCAAATGAAAAGGCAGATTACCTTCCTCCTCATTATCCACCAACAAACTAACAATGCCGCCTGGAGGCCATACACGCGCCCTCAAGACATCCTACTTAATCTAGCTAGACATACAGGCCAAGTGACTTAAGTTGCTAGTTATTTCGCTTGTAATAAATATAAGGGATAGTGTCGCAATTCGCAACAGTCGTTCTGGATAAAATATGGGAGCAAGCGTTTAACACAATACGTAACTTACTAGGCTGAAATGTTCACATTTTCATATATAGTTGTTTATTACGAGGACCTACATTCATAGATAGAAATGTATTTTTCATTTCAAAGCGAAATATTTCTGGAATTTAGATTCAGAATAACTTAACCTTCGCAAAAGAATAGCTAAAGTTACTCAGAGCTTAAGAAACTAAAGGTGGAAAGATTATTTTTGCCTAACCTCATGCAATTATCGTTTTACTGTTTTCTAAGATTCCTTATTTTCGGCCTATGTAAGTACTTGTAATAGTTTCACTTTGATTTTGTTTTGCAACAAGATACAAACATCTAAATTTTTATCTGTAAAAATGACTTTGCCATTAAAACCTTTTACATAATGTACCTTAAGCTTTTAGTTTAACTCTGAAGCAGCATTTAGCTAACTTTTAGTGGGCCAAACTGTGTTAGCGCGAGTCACCTGTGGCCGTGCGATGCCGCAATTTAAACTAGGTAACTATTGTTGTTACATAGTTGATTCCACTGGGATTAACGATGATCACTTTAGTTATGATATGCATTGGGCAGTCATGTTATTATGTACACAAAAAGTTACTTAAAATTCCCATTGCAGCAATTTAGTAAAATATTATAATTATGAGCAAGGTGCTCATACGATACTCGCCTATAATTATTATTACCAATTTAACTTTTTGTTTTTTTTTCTAGTTACTATACAGGATGTAACAAAATTGGTATAGGACCCGTTAACTGGGGATTCTACACTCATCATACTGAACAACTTTTCTTCTACGACTTGGTC
Organism: Coleophora deauratella; assembly: GCA_958295455.1. Classification (NCBI taxonomy): domain Eukaryota; kingdom Metazoa; phylum Arthropoda; class Insecta; order Lepidoptera; family Coleophoridae; genus Coleophora; species Coleophora deauratella. The sequence goes on along the minus strand of OY282397.1, from coordinate 11,673,454 downwards.
AAATCGCAAAACATTTTTTGGACTCTCCATACGAAAATGGCAAAACAGATGATCAATTTGTATTTGTAAGTCCAAACTTTTTTTTGTGATTTGAGCAGTCGTAGAACAAAAGTTGTTCAGTACGATGAGTAGAATCCCCAGTTAACGGGTCCTACACCAATTTTGTTACACCTGTATAATGATGTATCGATGAATACTTCTTTAACTCGTCTTTCACTGTGAGTTCTCATTAGTTTTAGTCTAACAGAAGTGACATATAAAATAAACTGAATAAAAAGTAATAAATCGCGCCGCGTGTGAATGAAACGTAAATTCAGCAATAAGAAACAAAACTTTTCCTATATAAGTACTAGCAACGTATGTTTCTCTAAGACCCATATTATTAGCTCAGAAGAAAAATCTACCCACAGAATCGGTCGGTATATTACAGGCAGATAGTATTCACATAAAAGCAGCTTATCTGTGGTTATGATGACACGATTCTACCTCGATTCCTCAGTGTAGCACATAATCTACCTAGATATCTACTCTCAATATGACAAAAAATTCTACGGCATACTATTGTACGGACTTTTAAGCAGTTTCCTCCTAGTTTAAAAAAAAAAAAAAAAAGTAAAAAATATTTATTGGACCAGAAAATAAATTACAATAAGGTACTTAAAAAGTATCCCTGGTCCCCACACTAGGATTCCCTGTGTTGTGGGTAACCAGTCTCTTCCCGTACTATTACCTATTTTGTGCCGTACCTAAGTACACTGTTAATATTATTACGTAACTATAAGAAAAAAAAAAAAAAGTTAAAGTTAAAGGTTAGTTATTCTATACAGGTATACAATACATTCTATTCCAGCGCGTTGTTTACTTACACTGAGTCACATTCACAGCATAGCATAGGTATAGATATCTTTACTCAATACATAGATATTTGTAATGAATGAATAGACAGAGCGGGGCGCTAAGTCGCGGTGCCGTGCCGTTGCAGTGAAACTCGCGTGAAGGCATTTGTATTGACTGCTAGCTGTTACTGCTTATTTGAAAAAAGAGGTATTGAACAAAAGTAATCTGCCGTGCTCAGTGTATGTTTGTAGGACGGTGTGCGTGAGTGCGTGTGTGTGCGTGTGTGTGCGTGTGTGTGCGTGTGTGTGCGTGTGTGTACGTGTGTGTGTGTGTGTGTGTGTGTGTGTGTGTGTGTGTGTGTGTGTGTGTGTGTGTGTGTGTGTGTGTGGATAATAATTAAGTATGTATAATTTTTTCAGTATCGTCATAGTCCAGGGTAAGTAGCCATTGTTTAACTGTCTTTTTACAGCTATATCTGAATAAGTTTGATATTTTCAGGTTTTTGTTGACTCGATTATAGAGAAAAGGTGCCATGCGAAAGAAAAAACGGTCTGCGAAAGAAGTCCTCGTGAGCGGTGTGGGCCATTCTGATTCAAGCTGTCGTCGTGAACTAAAGGGTTTTCTTACAGTATATGGTGCTTTTTTGTGATATTTTAGCACAGTAGCTATTATGTAGATGTGTCGTACTCTTGGTACAGAACAGAGTTTATACAATTCGTTTGTGGGGAATCTGAAAGGTTTGCGGTTAGCCACTTTTAGAATAGAGCGTTGGGCACGTTCTAGATTGATTATTGTGGTTTTACAGGAAGCTCCCCAGGCGATTATGCAATAGCTGATAATGGATTCACACAGAGAATTGTACACTAGGTTAATCGTTTCTTTGTCTGCAACTGATCTTAGTTTACGAAAAATATGGATAAGTTTCCTCACCCTTGTGCACATTGATTGAATGTGTTTTGTCCAGTTAAGTTTGTTGTCTAATACAACTCCGAGGTACCTAATGTTATCCACTTCTGTAATTGTCGAGCAGTTACAAATATTGACAGTAGACTGTTTTCCTATACACTTGTGCAGTTTAATATTAACTGGGTCCCTGGGTGCAGTGTGGTTAGTAATCCTAAAATTGACATGTTTTGTTTTGGAGGCGTTCAGGGTCAGTAGATTGTTTTGTAACCACAGAGCTACTTGTTTTAAACCTTCCTGCGCTACTACAACGACCTGTGTCCAGGTTTTTGCGAAAAAGACTATAGCAGTGTCATCTGCATATGTGAAGATTTTTGCCTGTTTGATGTTCATTTTGCACAGGTCGTTGATGTAGATCAAGAAGAGTGTTGGGCCCAAAACACTTCCCTGTGGGACGCCAAAGTCAACAGCAAGAAAGTCACTAAACTGGCCATCCATCTTTACCCTCTGGTAGCGGTCAGATAAGTAAGAGGCGAACCAGTCCAGTGCTATGCCACGTATTCCAATTGCCTCCATTTTTTTCAATAGTATAGGACGTGACACGGTATCGAAGGCCTTTGCTAGGTCGATGAAAGCACCACAACAATGAAATTTCTGATCAAGTTTCATCGCGATCGTATCTACCAGATCAGTGACTGCATCCTCGGTAGAGATGTGTTTTCTGAATCCATATTGATTGCTAGCCAGATATTTGCCATTTTCTAAATAGTGAAGTAAGCGCTTGTTTACGACCTTTTCTATTATTTTAGAGACCGCTGTTAAAAGAGAAATAGGACGGTAATTTGAGGGTTCTTTTTTGTCGCCTGCTTTGTGTATTGGGCTCACATTTGCAACTTTCAGGTCATTGGGTACTGATCCACTTGCAAGACTCAAGTTACATATGTGTGCTAATGGAACAGCTAAGTGTGTCTTATTTTGTCGGAGTATTTTATTGCTTATACTATCAAATCCAGCTGCAGACCTAGGCTTTAGGGAGTTGATTATTTGTAAGATTTCTGTAGGATTGGTAGGCTTCATGAAAAATGAATTGGAAGGCGTGATATTGTTATTTATAGGAACTGCAGCTGCTAGCTCAAGTTCCGTTTTATTAAGCTGTGTAAGTATTGTATTTGCCAAATTTTTGCCGACGTTAGAAAAATAAGTGTTAACTTTGTTGAGTGACTCTTTAGGATTTGGTTCTGAACTGAGAAGTTCTGAGTTTGTATGCTCTTTAGGCTTTATGTTGCAAATACTTTTGACGACATCCCAGGTTTTTTTACTATTTCCTCTACTTTCCAATATAAGCTTCTTTTCGTATTCTTGTTTCAAATTTTGGATTATATTATTGCAGAAGTTTCTATAGTGCTTGTATTTTATCTGTATGTCTGAATCATTAGGGTATTTTTTCGCTTTTAGGTGAAGTTTATCTCTTTTTCTTGCACATTTTAAAATACCAGAAGTCATCCAAGGAAGTTTAATAAATTGAGCATTTGAATGAGTTTTAATTGATTTATTTTTGGTTATTAAATTACTTAGTTTATTCGTGAAAAGGCTTAAAGCAGTAGATGCTTCAGTTGTTTCTAGCACGTCATTCATGTTTAGAGCTTTTATATCTTCAGTTAGGGTTGTAAAATTAATATTAGTGGTTTCCCGAGTTAAATTAGTTGTCTTTATCATTGAGTACTGAATACCACATAAGACTGTATCATGATCAGTGATATCAGAGATACAGACAACAACTTCTGATTTCTTCGTAGAGTTTATAAACATATGGTCGAGGCATGTGCGATCATGAGTTGGATAAGTGTGCCCTACAATGTGTCCATAATATGCCAAGAGGTTCATGTATTCTGTTACGAGCTTCGTGTTACTTGGGTTTGAGGATATAATGTCAATATTTATGTCACCCGTTACAATGCAGGTTCCCTTGTCATATTTGCAAATAGTTTCTTCTAGTGATCTCATAAAATTATCTAGATCTTTAAAAGAAGGTGATCTGTACAAAGCAATTATAGTGTAACTATTATTAACTTGAATTATAAGACAGTTCGCGTCACTAACGGAGGGTTCAATTATGTTCACACTAAGTCCTGTTTTGGTAAAGATAACAAGTCCGTCATTCTGATTTAAGTAGTGCTTAGAACAGTGATAGTCATAGTTATTCAAAAAGTAGTCCGGAGAATATTCATTAATTCTACATTCGGTTAGCACAATTACATCTGGCATGAATTTCAGTCTTTTGAGAAATAGCGAAAACTGGTCAAAATTTTTGTTAATGCTTCGAATATTTTGTGTCAGAACTGTAAAACTGTTTCCAATTCTAGCTAATATATCGTGACAGGATTCTGGATTATCTACTAAGTGGTTGTTTATAAGATTAATGTTATCAATATCCTCGATGAGGTCGTAATTATCCATATTGAGGAGCGTTTATGAAATACATATGACTTAGGGAGGGGGCTGCAAATACAAGACGATTTTTTTCCTGAGGCAGGACTGTTCGGTTAGATTTGTTTAATCGCGTGGACGGTCTATAGAAAATGCTATGAAGAGTGTTAATCTGTGCAGATTTGTAGTTATGGGTGAGTGTTACTGGTGATTTTCGCATGAGTGTGTTTGCGGGTGCTGGTGACAGTAAGGAGATTGATTCTTGTGTGTGTATGATAGGAGTGTTTGTGTATGAATCTGCTAGTTTAGGTGAGCAGTGCTTGGTTATGTGTAAGACTAGACTAATACAGTCATAAAGGTTGTAAGTGAAATATCTTAAATTTAGGGTTAGTCATTTGTTCTTAAGTGAACTAAGCTGTGAGTCGCTCCGCACGACAATATAAGGGTCTCCATGTCTCTTTCGAAGGAAAACCAGTCCGTTGGACGTCCAGCAGAACGCAAAATCTTCCGTTTTTGCAAAGTCTCTAGCCAAGTGAAATAGCCATTTTCCTTTAGACGTGAGTTGTTCGGAGATGTAAATTGGCGATGCGGTTCCGTCAAATCCGAGATGTCGTGAATTAATTTGGTTCGATGGATTAGATTTGTTGTATGACTTGGCGGCACTCAATATGCTGCCCTTAACGAGAGTGCTGGAGAACTCGGCGATGACCGTCGAGGTGGGGGTTTCGGCCTTACTCGGCAGCCGGTACACATCGCGCAGCTCGCACTTATCGAACTCAACCTGTAGGCTTGTGGCGAGGTTTTTTAACTTTTGAAACAGGTCTGCTCTCGTTTCGCCTTTTTGCTTGGGTACGTTACGGATTTCAATGCAAGTTTTTTTAGAGGCCCTGTCTAGATTTTCATATTTATCATCGATTTTTTTTAACTGGGATGTCAATTCCTGATAGTCTTTTTCTAGACACGTAACCTTCGACTGCATATTTTCAATTTTTGTGGAAACATCTTCAATTGCCTTTTCTATATCTATGTTCGTTTCACATATAGTAGTGGTATGACTTTTGACCTCGGTGATATGTTTTTCGAGAGCGTCAAGACGAGCATTTTGCCGCGACTCCATGGTTCTCAGTATTTCAAGAATCTCTGCTCGAAAAGATAGATCTTCCGTTTTTTCACTTTCATCTGACATTCGTTTACGTTTATTGTCCCTTATAGTGGTATTTGAATTAGATCCAGTCAAGTCTTCTATACGAACAGTTGGTTGATTATCCTTCAGAAGATTGGAATCCGACGCGGATAGCTCTTTGTTTGGAGGACTGCGTAACATGTTGGTCGAAATGGGAATAGACCTTTTGAAGGCGTATGTGACTCAATTAGATCTGTCTCTTTCTACTTGTCAGGCGCGCACGCACTCGCAGGTAATGAAGTTGAGTATCTCTGAGCCTTTTATGCAATCCTGGTACTTGAACGTGGCAACTTGCTTACCGTGTAGTGGGTGCGGTGACGTGTTTCAATCTACAGTTCAGTCTCTCGCCTTGTATGACCTCTTCGTAATGTATGCACTCCTATTTTTGTTGTGGTATTTAAGTAAAGTAAATTTATTTAAAATTAGCACAAAAATTCACAAGGTGGACACGTCTAAACGCTTTGCGGTCCGAGGGGGAAGAGGACCTATTTAGTGTATGCTTAAAACTATTGTGTTGTGTGCGTAAAAATACATAGTTTTAGTATAGTTACACTATACTAAAACTATGTATTTTTACGCTGAAATGCGTTTCGCTTCTGTATCGGCTTATACGGCCACGGCCACTGAGGAAACATTTTGCAACGGAGACTGCTTAAATCGTCTGAAAAATATATCTAAGTACCTATAGATACTTGATAAGATGAAACGTTTACTTTCAATGACAATATGAAAAGTGACAGCAGAATGTGAGCCATGCACAATTCGCCGCATGGCCCGCGATGTGTGTTGCGGTGCATTCAGCGCGTCGAACCTGGTAGCCTGGTGAGCTGGTCACATCCCGAGCAGTCATAGCATCCATACAAGTTAAAGTACCTACTTGTTCTACTACATAAAATATCAAATTTTTACACACGCAAATGTCTGTTGCGGAGCTCGCGCTAAGCAACCATCAGCGAATTTTACCCGCAGGGGGGTTAGGTTACCTTTAGAGTGTCATATAGTCTAATTAAAACTATTATCTAATGTGGGTATTGATGTAGTATGAGTAGCATGAGACATAGACAAACCGGTTAGTCACGCTTGATGCGAAAACGGTATATCTCTTTCATATCTAAGTCTTGCCGCATTGATGTGTTCCGGCATGAAGATAAGATAGCCAGTTCCCCATTGCGTTGGGGAATCTTGGTAAGTCCGCTTCCATCTTCGGCATCATCGTCACTTACCACCAGGTGAGATGATGCCAAGGGCTTACCAATTGTGGATAAAAAATAAATAAAAAGTTGGTCGTTAGAAAGAAACTAATGCATTTATAAGTGGTATCGATGTCGGTCTGTTGTTAGCTTCTCCGCATTCAGTCCTTCACCTATATCCAACAGAAACTGGCAAGTATGTACTCACAGTAACAACATAGGAGAGGCCCGTGAGTGTGAGCCGTGCCACGCTGTCCTTGCCGGCGCGTGGCGTGGGAGGTGGGGGCTCGAACGGCGCGCGCGCTGGAAGCACGTCGGGCCGCTCGCGCGCCAGCCCCCGAGCCTCTCTAGGTGCCGCGCCTGAAGCTCCATACATACTGTAAGAAGATAAGGTATTTTAGCTATAATAGAAATAGGTCAATTACGCAAATTAACTGACTACAGACACGGTCATAACCTGGATGGGTTTGACTTTGCAAGGAACGTTAAGCCGTTGGTGCCGGCTGTTATATAGCACTAGACAGCAGTCGTTAAGGGATGTCATTGTGTGGTCGAATATGAAACAAGGATAGCTCTCACACACATAAGCAAGTGGAAGTGGCAATGGGCTAGCCACAAAAGTAGAAAGAAGTACCCATATTGTGTCCTTTTTGTATGGACATTAGATTGATCCCCTAGTTCCATGGGACAGTTCCATGATGGAACTATGCGATTTTTACTTCTCATTATTTTTGAGTTCCATGAAACTAGGTGGGAATGATCCATCTATGTGAGTTTCTTATACAATATTTAACCCTGCAGGGCAAGATGAAAGTATTGTCGAACCGTCATCTCCATGGGGGCATAAATCTAGCCCCGCCTTTAGTACTAAATACTTCATCACACTATAATCTGAGACTACACCTTATCCCAGATTCACATATTCGGCGAATACGATATCAAATCCCTAGTAACAGGGTCAACGCTGTACATATCGCTCGAGCGGTCGACGAACGCCTTCACCGATTATGTAGATGGAGGAAGAATTAGAATAAACGATTACTAACTAGTAGAAGAGTACCTATTATATTCACTCTTTGCAACATATTTTTGGAACCTTTTGACTGCGCAGGAGGTCTCCTTATTACATTAAGGTTCAGCAGAATTTAATTTAAGTAGTGACAAATATCAACGTTTTTAGTACTTTTGTATGAGTAGCTGAACAATTTTAGGGCTTTTCATACTAATCGATCAGCTGAAAAGATCAACTTTGTATGGGAAGACTTAAAGTCCTAGAATAAACATTGATCAGTTTGGTGAGTAGAGAACAACAAACTTAAAGTTTTTTTATTTATATTACAGTAAGTGTATTTATAATATTCTCAATTATATAAATACCTTAATTTTTAGATTGGTATTTATTTGCACAAAGAAAAATATAATACTGTTGTCTCTTTGGTAAAGTTCTATCAAATACACTATGAATAATAAATAATAAATAACCGGGACAAATCACACACGGTCATCTGGCCCCAAACTAGGATTCCCTGTATTATAGGTACCAGAGACTGATATACATACACATATACGTTTAAATACATACATATATAGATATAATACACCCAGACACAGAGCAAACAAATCTGTTCATCACAGAAATGTTTGCCCTGGGTGGGGATCGAACCCACGACTCTCGGATCAGTAGTCAGGAGCGCTAACCACTGAGCCACCTAGTCTGTCTGAATGAAAGCTTTACTTAGAAAAGTAACAAATAAACAAATACATTCATCCGATTTTTTGTATCGACTTAAGGAAAACTAGAAAACATACCTAATAAAAGAGAAGTAGTTTTTGTAGTAACCAGGCGTGGTAGGCTCTATTTTCTATTATTCGAAATTGTAGTTAAATATTATTAAAAGGAAAGTTACTTATATTATTGTATTTTATTTCAATGGAATAAAAAAACTGGGAGTAAAAGCGATCCGGTTTTCGCTAAGAAAAAACATAGTGGCGTATCAGGAGCTGGGTCGTGCACTTCCCTCAAAAAATATGGTTGAGGAGAGCGATGGCTGACTCTCGCGTTATACTGATGATCGGGTGCTGTCCGTGTGGACTAGCCTGCTCTTGTCATTGGCATAACAAAATTGTTTATTTGTAATTTTTCCTATACAAATTCTTGATTCACTATTCAGATTTATCATGGGAAACTGAAAAAAATTATAGATCGGATTTTTTCAATATAAGTATCTCCTGTATTCTATACTTGATTCTGAGTAACCTCTTAAAATTTCAAACATACTTTTTTTAACATCCTGTATATGGCATTTTATAAAATCAACACTTGACCTTAAATTAACATGTAATAGCATATAAGTTTTTTAAAACGTTTTGGAGTAGTTCCTTTGGACCCGTCGTTTATTCTCATTCCGATAAACATTTCCCGAAATGGCGGACATACGAGAAATTGCGGACGTTTTACTTCTGTGACGCTGTATATTGCGATCATTTATTAACAAAGATATTTTACTTCAGAACTAGCATACCTTTTCAATTGCGGACGTTTTACTCCTATGGCGTATTATATGGCGGTCGTTTAGCCAACAAGGACATTTCGCGTTGAAGCCCACCTGATCCGAAATAGTTCCGAGTGGTAGCAACCTCGAATTAGGTAGACAAAAGAATGACCTACAAAAAGTGTTAACTTCGAATAAAATATTTTTTTTTTCATTACATACTGGATTTTTTTATAAACGATGGCGACTTTTTATTCGCAGGGAAGCAGCAAATGCCAGATGTTACTGATGAAAGTAGGTAAACAACTTTCCAAAGAGAAGAAAAAATATATGAAATATATGAAAAGTAATGGCAAATCCTATATGGGTATGGAAACTCAAACTTTTTTGGTCTAACTTTATGGGGCTTTGGGAAAACTTGTTCAGTAGAGCAAGCTTATGTAAAGTCACACATATCTGTTTAATTCTGTAGAGTGTAGAGACAGGTTGCGTAGAGTGTAGAAACATCTGCTCACTTAAAAAAAAAATTCAAAAAAAACATATACTCGAAAGATAATGTAACTTTGGAAATTATGAAATCTATTTATTTTCCAGCTCGGTATTTACTTAGTTATTGTTGGGAATTAATTTAAATATGTATATAAGAAATTTTAATGAAAATTATTTAACTTAGATTTTTTTTTCACGTCTAAGACCAAATATAATTATTGTTACCTCTCCAGCACGAAACGGGTGCCTTTCGTCCCTAAAAACTCCAAGCAAAAACGCTTTTTGCTGCGAGCGTGAGAAAAAGTGATTCGAATTTCGAACACCACCTTTTGCGCGGTTCTGAAAAAATTTTGGGCGACAGTTCGTTCAGAAACTCATTTTGGCCTAGCGATTTAACTCATAGGCACAAAATGTTGTCTGTTATTTAATGAAATTTAAGTTTATAAATTGTGGTATTACATTAAAGACGTAATATTTAAAATAAATTTCTACTAGTAAACATGAATATCGCTTACTTAAAAATATCATGTTTGGTTTTCATCTTATTTCATAAAAATGACAAGCAGCGCAGTTTCCGAACGCAACCTCTAAATTAAAATTATTATAATAAAAAACTATATTGTCTCCAAAGAGAATTTGATCAACTACGTTTTAACTTTTCTCGCTGGTCGAGGTGAAAAGTTGTATGTTTAACACGAGAGCAAGTTATTTTTATGTATCGTGCCTTTAAATCACTCACTGTGCTCAGTAGTCTATATTAGAATCACTCGCTACGTTCGTGATTAAATTCTCGACTACTTCGCTAATTCGTGATTTAAAATCAGCACTCGTAGCAAAAAATAACACTGCTCACTAGTTGAACAAATAACTATTTTAAACAAGGTGGCTAGTACATACCTGCAAACAATTTATTAACAAACTTGTAAGTAAAGTTCAATAAATCTTTAAAAAATGTTTTGTGGGGATTTCGTCGTGCATATGTTTATGCAAATAGTTTGTAAACAAGCAAAGTTAATATGTTATAGTATGGTAAATTGAATAAAATTAACTTAACTTTCATTTAAACCTCTTAACTAATGATTTTTCTCATAAAACTAAACAACTTGTGACAATTTTATTGAAATCGCAGAACAAAAGTTGGTCAATTTTATGAGCACAATCACTAGTTAAGAGGTTTTCAGGTATCAGTCACCCTGTATATTAGTTAGACTAGACCAGTGTTTTTCAACCTTTTTTAATACACGACCCCTTTACAAGTACAAAAACTCTTGCGACCCCCCTAGGGCCATAAACATTCAAAATGTTTGTGATTTGAAAGACTACGTTTATAATTTTCTTCAATTAGAAAGTGATTTACTTATTAACGTCTCCAAAATATAACCACGTTTTGACAAATTGTTAAAAAATAAACAGGCCCAGCCTTCTCACTGAAATTGTATTATGTCATTGCAGTGTAGGACCTCTAAACACTTACTTTTTCTTTTACCCACGACCCCTTGAAAAAGGCTTCGCGACCCCCCGGGGGGGTCGCGACCCACAGGTTAAAAAACACTGGACTAGACCAGAGAGTGTGTAGTATGGCATAACCTTTCCGAGATTCGAGTAGTGGAGCCGAAATATGAAGAGCATAAATGCTACAAATACTGGGCCTTGAGGTGCTTCCAACCAACAAATTAGTGATACGAGTATGTAGCGTCCTAATAATCCCATTAGTAACGTTAATTGATAATATTACAAATATGTAAAAGTAATTACAGCCAAATAATGTAGGGAGTAAAGATTTTATGTGAGGCTAGCGTGTTACACATGTATATTTGGCACAGAACAGAATCAGGGCCCTATCACACTAGAGTTTTGCGAGCGATTCCATTTAGAGGAACGATGTGAATAGCAATTATACATTCCACGAGGAGCAAATATCTAGAAATAAAACTCACGCGAAAACATTTATACATAATTTTTATTTTATAGCTTGTTTTACAGCATCGCCGGGAAGTCGCTCGCAAATTTCCATTGGAGCAAAGGGGTAAGGCTAAGGAGAAGCCATTGAAGAAAATTATATTAGCCTTCATTCTCAGCACTTCCCTGCATTCTGGCAACTCCTCTGTCAGAATGGGGGCACAAGCCTTTCTGCAAAAACACATTACTCCATATGCCGTGACTGTTAGCCACTTAACGCCGCCCCTTGCCAAGCACGGAACATTTTGTGATGCTCCAAAAGCGTTTTGACAATGGAAAATATGAGGGTCAGAAAACAAACTATTGTTATGTAAGTTCAAGGCAAACCTTTTATGTAATTAGTTGATATTTTCCACTTTAGACTTATTGTTACATTTACCGAGTTAAGAATAAGATAGCGCTTATAATAACGGGCTAAGGATGCTGTTGGGGCTGCCGCGTTATTGCAGTGCATCAGAGATGTTTGCAGAGGCACATATTGATGACTTTTTTGCAATTGTCACAAAAAGAGTTGCCTCCCTGATGTGCCGTGTCCCCACACTCCCTCAAATAGGTATTTACCTTTATTAAAACTAGTTAGCGAGCTGTGTGTTTATGTATTATATGTACTAACTGGATAATGATTTTTCTAATAATTAGTTTCCACAATCATTTTCAATAAAAGTCAGTTAAGGCAACAAAGGTAACAAAATAAAAAAACATTACCACTCCTACAGAGAAAATCGAATAATTAGAAAACTCCTTAACCGATGTTCATCAAACATGGCTAAGAACCACTGCGATTGACCCTACCTTGACGTGAAAAAAAACACATTCAAATCTGTTCACCCATTTGCAAGCTACGATAGTAAAGACAAACAGATACACAGACAAACGTATATAGGCTTTAAAATTATAACACCGAGGGCTGTTTTACGTCGGAGATTAAATGAGCGACCAACATGTCGTTATTGTAGTTGAATCGGAATACTAATTAGTGGTTTGTGTGATTGCTCGGTAGAAATTTGTTGTTCCATTCAACGTTCATGAATTTGTATGTGAATTAAGTACCTAGATAATAATCTACATATAACTTTTTCTTTTGGGCTCGACGTTTCTTCTCGCTTCGCAAACACTTCCCGAAACGTTGAGTGTACAAGTCCCGCGTGGTAGGGACTTTGTACTAGGTAGAAAAAAAATATTGACGATTTAAAAGCATTGGTAAAGCATCTACTTAAATAAAAAACATTTTGAGTTTGAGTTTGAGTTTGAGTTTGACTTATACCTGTTCGTATAAACTGTGAATTTATTGAGCAAAACGTTGGAGTATTTATTTTGTGAATGGATAAGTTATAAAAAGTACGCAAAGGAATTTCATATTTTATAAACAAACTATTAAAACTGAGGCACCTACTCATGAAACTGATCAACTTTCCCGATTATTATTGTAAAATAATTTTCAAACAATTTCATCATGTAATCGGCAAACTTCGTAAAATAAGTCATTTCTCAAAATCAAAATTCCATGGGCTTAGTTGTTCTGGTTTATTAAAGTTCCATTTTTTTCATCTGATTTTGTTAGGCCTTATTTAATCTACTTAGTGGCTCTATACCATAACTAAAGCGATTAATTGTGCCACACGATAAGAAGAAGAAAAAGTGACTCCATAGATGCTGCATGTGTTAACACCAATCTTGTATCGGTCCGCTGTTAAATATAAGCAAATATAAGTATTACAGTTCAGTATCAGTAAGCTTCATTTGCCTAAACGCGGTTACCTCTCCAAGACTTGCTTTGATCACATTTACCGGTTCTACGATAACGATTCATTCTCCGTTCGTTATGCCAGTTAGTTTATAGGAACTCCACTGTATATGTATACTTCATTCTAAACGAGCCATAAGGGGAAATCGTAGTAACATACGTACCTAATATCATTATCATCAGGATGATAGTCCGGCGGCAAATCCAGCCGAAGGTCGCCGAGCGCCCGCGCCGCGTGCCTCCTCCGCCTCTCATACCACAGCCTCCTTTGTTCCCTCTCATTGTCCTTCTGCACCCCGAAGAAGGTCTGCGTTTCCCTCTTGAGGTAATTCCGCACGGCAACGGTATGAGCCCTGTGCAATCTGACGCCGTCTTCTTGCGCGGGTTGGGGGGTTGGTTCAGGTGGCGGATGGGTGAGAGGCGCGGGGGGCGCAGACGTGATGCGCGGAGGCGACGCGGGCGCAGGCAGGGGCGGCGCAGACGCAACTGTGGGGGGCGAGGAGCTCTGGCATTGTAATTGCGGTGCCAGGAGACCCGCGCTTGATCGCCTGTAACAATGCAAATGTATCGGTTAGTAAATATAAGAGACACACATAGATAGAAAGTGAATATTTGTTAGATATAACCCTTTTGAAGTAAAAAAGAAATAAACATTATATGTATACCTCTATATACTACTCGTATATTATAAAAATAAAGACTTTTTAGTCTGAATATTATGATCACTCTACGTTAAGTCGCTCTAATTTGACGGGTACTCTTGCCAACAATGTTTGGTGGATGCAATGAACGTATATAAGCAAATATAAGTATTACAGTTCAGTATCAGTAAGCTTATCTTAGCTTATCAGTATCTACCTCTTAAACATTACAAAACAAGAAATTCAAATCGCTCTTCAGAATCAAAATCCTGCCTACGTCTAAATGTCCACGGGCCCTTCATCTGCAAATTGGCCGGATTGACGCGGCGTTTCCGATTGCAATTCCGCGCCAAATGAATTTCCAATTAATGTTCACAGCCCCTAACTCTGGCGAACGGAATTTTGTTGAGGAAATGACTACTTTTGATGGTGTTTGGGTTGAAATTATTTACGAATTCAGGAATTAATTTGGTGAACTCGATGATATCCTAAATTTGAAAACAAAATTATCTTTCTCGATTCTTCTAGCATCACTATATGGCGCTTAACAATTTTAATTAATGTAGAGATTTCAAACAAAAACGAACCAAGACTCTCATAGATAGACCGCGGATCTGTCAGTAAGACAGAACAACGAACCAAGCAACTGTGCCGAACGAATAGAAGTTTCATAAACATTCTTTATAGTTTCGAATCGGTGCGTTCGGCACGGACTGGCAAGTAAGGTTTTACAATGTGAGACAAATAATTCTGAAATTTAGCTCGTTCGCCTTCTTTTCAGCACTTCAATTCCGTCGACTCCTTCAGCTTAAAATTACGGAATCTTACAGTGAACGAAAACACAGAACAATTAAATAGGCTCATCAGGCTAATGTCCTTTTGTTTTACCAATTTTATTATTAGAGGCCCGTCCGTCGAATGAGACCCGAGGGTCCATTAGGCGAAAACAGAACGATTTATGTAGGTACGACTTAGAAAACAACATTTTTATTCGTCCCAGTTTACTTGTTTTGGTAATTGAATTCACTACAATTTTCTTTAAAATCCCATGCGGAATCACGGGTCTTTTCCCATATCTTGTTTTTATTTTTTATCCACTTGTTAGCCCTAGTTAGCCCTTGGCATCATCTCATCTGACAGTAAGTGATGAGATGCTGAATATGGAAGCGGGTCCACCAAGATTCCCCAATGTATTGGAGAACTGGATATCTTGTCTTCATGCCAGAATACATTAATGCTATAAACACATAACTCTACAGTAACAGGAACCGAACCCGCGGCCTCCTGATATGAAGCAAGTTGCTTGTTGGCCACATGAACTCGGAGATGGTCAAACTGGACTCGGGAAGATTAGGTTATACTCCACTTTTCCGATTTTACTGCACCGTATGTACAGATTTTACACTAACACAACAGTAAAACAAACCGCATACCTATAAGTATTCGACAAAAAGAATTTGATACATTATTCTTTATTTAATCTCAGCTTTTCATTCTTTCACAAATTCAGGTTATAATATTTTTTCAAAGATCTCCGCTCAGAGGTTCAGGGGTGTTCAATGCATGGCAAATTGCTTCACCCTTTTTAATTAATGGATTTCCTTAGCGTTTTTAGGGTACCACGTCGAATATGGTAAACCTTGTTTTTGTCTTTAATATTTGCAGTGCATATTTATGAGATGTAATTTCGAAATGTGACGTTAATTTTTAGTCTTAAAAGAGAATATTCTGATGAAATTTATTTTGAATCTTAAAAAAATATCAAAAAACAAATTAACCTAAAACCTAAAACACAAAAAACGGAAGGGAAGCGCAAATTGCTTTTTTTATCAGCAAGGGACAGCACACTGCAACCAAAGGCGCAATACACACTGCCCATTTTTATTACACGACAACCCAGCTGAGTGTATTAAACGCGACACAGGTGCCCGAACCGGCAATAATTTGAGCGAGCAAGTAAGGCAGGTAAATCAAGATGTAGCGCTGCTGGGCTCAAGCAATGCCCGTGATAAATACTCCATATTATTGTGTCGCCGGCGCAGATGCCAAATAACAGATTACGGCGCTTCCGCGAGGAATAAGGAGCCCCTTTCCCCCTCCGATATTGTAAGCCCCTAACATATATGAGCAAGGTATGAGGATAAACATAAGAAATTTTCCGGTAAACCTAAAACGCAACTTTTTTCTTAATTACTCACAAATCGTTCTCTATTTCAGCTCTCGGTTACACGAAGATTCTAATATTTGTAATTTAATCCATGATGAAAATAACATAATGAGATTAAATCGAAAATCTCTGAAACTTTACGATTACTTCATTTCGAGAATACTTCATGACATGCTTTTGGTTAATGCTATCCTTTGGAAATATGATTTTGTTACTATAACCTTCTAAGCAGTCTCCAATTTTTTCTATCTTCAGGCAGCACCATGAGCTCTTGATACGACACGACACCGACCTTCTCCTCTATCTGTTCCACGTAATTTCGTCTTGGACTTCCTCTTCTTAATATATAACAAAATATAATATTTAATCTGGAGTTTGCTTTGGTGATGATCAGTCTAGAATTAATGATTTACTTGATTGAAAATCACCTTTCATATCACCGTGGACATTTTCTAATATGTAAGATATTAAATAATGGTAAGATCTAAAAAAAGAACATCAAAAACTACAAAAAGAAGCTAAAAATATACTTCTTTGTCGCTGTAAACAAAATATCTATCATAAAATATAAAAGGAATATAGGTAATAGCAAAAGTAAAGTTATTCTAAAAAGTGGTGCTATTCACAATAATAAGAAAAAGTACCTATCAAAATAAACAACGAATAACCGTGAATAGCTTGAAGGGCTCGCATACTTATTTCTTATCAAGATTAATGAATGATGAAAAATGGACAGAACTTCAAGGTATCTATTAGATAGTACCTATCTCAAATTGTACGGCGAAGCTTTGAGGAAATCCTGGACCTCTATTATAAGTTATCTGACCCACTTCGGACCTCCAGTTATATAAAGCATTCGCTCTATGAACTGATTGATATTCTAAATCCGTCTTGGATAAGTTCGTTCCAGGGATATTAAGGCGATTTGCAGTTGAACTATCTAGATTGTAGTCTAAACAATAAATATTATAAATTCAACAAATAAAATGGTTCAATCTGCAAATATTTTCTGACTTTACCGTTAGTAATAAAAATAAAAATAAAAAGAAACATCATCATTTTTGTACCATCATCCCTTAAAGATAACTAAATTGTAAAGTAACGCAGTATTAACTTTAAATTTAAAAATAAAATAGGTATTTTTCCAATTTATTTTTGACTGTCGCTCACAATTGAAAATCATTCCGTAAACTCGTTCCCCGCAAATCATTCCCCGCAAATTCGTTCTTTTTTTTTATGTGATAGGTTGCAAATCCGCCCGCTTTACTCGTACCTATTCAGACTGCATTCCACTGCGCGCGGCGCAGTTGAGTGAAAATACTGCAGTAATTACTAGCCGTCAGTGTACAGTGTCTAATATATTCCACTCGAACCTCCTGTCATGATTTATTGAGTTCGTGCGAGGGATCTTAAGCGGTGGCAAAAGATGCGTTTACAGCTACAGAGGTAAAGTTAGTAAGAGTTTATTTAAAATATGCTAAAATATAGACCTAGGCAATTGACACTGGCTTCTGGGTCACACTGATGTCTCTAGCATTATGCTTGCATCAAAATATGTCAAAAATGACATTTTATTTTAAAAATAAATTCAATATTGGGTTATGAATGAAATCATTCTTTAGTCTGGTCATTATTTAATACAGGGTGTTAAAAAAAGTGCGTTTGAAATTTTAAGGGGTTACTCAGAATCAAGTACAGAACCCAGGAAAAATATTGAAAAAATCCGCTCTTCAATTATTTTTTTCAGATTCTCATACTAAATATAAATAGTGAATCGAGAATTTGTATGAAAAACTGCAAAAAAAAAATTGAAGAGCGAATTTTTTCAATATTTTTCCTGGATTCTATACTTGATTCTGAGTAACCCCTTAAAATTTCAAAAGCACTTTTTTAAACAACCTGTATAGTGGTTTCCATGCTTATTGCGTTTTTTTTTAAATATAGCTCTTTATAGTAGTTTCATAAATGGGCAAAGCGAAATGTTAGATATGTGAATCTCATAAAAATAATTTTAAAAAACTTTCGTTTTTTTAAATATGATATGTGGCAAACGAGCAAACAGACGGATCACCTGATGGTAAGCGATTACCGCCGCCCATAGACACCCGCAACACCAGATGAGTCACAAGTGCGTTGCCGACCTTGAAAATTTGTTAGTCTTTAGATTTGTCAATCAATTCGGTAAATTGTAATTTAAACTGTGCATGTGGTGTATACAATAAAACTTAGTTGTACTTTTAGTCCATTTATTTCTTTCCCGTCATTGTCATGACAAACAAGTACACTTAAATCTTGTTTCAGTAATCAATCCTTGGGGGAGGTCTTTGTCCAGCAGTGGACGTATTTTAGGTGACGACGATGAAAATGATGAATCAATGCGAAATCTTCACCTCCTGATGATCAAATCTTTAATGTAACGCTTTTAGGCTTTTTTGGTGTTCGGTTTCTGGAGGCATATCCTGATGCTAACGTCGATGTCTTTCATATGCTTGGTTTTATAAGGCATAATATTATGTTGATACTGACACTTTATTCCCATAAAGACAACAGTCACTTACATGAGAAAAGAATATAAAGTTAATTACCTATACAAATCAGTACAATATGGTAAAGTTTGCATTCGCCTTCATTACAATTTTTTTGTTTAAGTTTTAGTTTGCATAGTAATGACGTTTTTATCATTCGAAAGGTTTTTATATCATATAAACACATTAAAGAGATTTATTATCTAAATAACGATGTAAGGCATTCCTTAAAAAAATCAAAGGTTGAATATTATAGTATGACTGACTCGGTGGCTAAGTGGTTAGCGATCCTGACCTCTGATCCGAGTCGTTGGTTCGATCCCCACACAGGGCAAACTTTTCTGTGATGAGCAGAATTGTTTGCTCTGAGTCTGGGTGTATTATATCTATATATGTATGTATTTAAAAGTATATGTGTATGTATATCAGTCTCTGGTTCCCAAGATACAGGGAATCCTAGTTTGGGGCCAGATGACCGTGTGTGATTTGTCCCAGATATTATTATTATTATATCTCTCAAAATATTAACAAGCGAAATTCACCAGGGAATTACTCGTACTTTGGAAAATTTATATTCGAATTCCAAGTATTTAAGGAAGTCTTTAAGGAAAAGGCTCACTCGTCATGAATAAATATTATGTAATATGCTTTATAGAAATGTCTATAAAGGAATGATATGTGCGCCACTTATCGTAATTAAGTAGGTAGGTAAGTATGTATATGTATAAAGATAAATACTTGAATAATTGATTATAACGCCGTATATTGTACATAAGTAAATTACAGATTTCAATGGTCTTACAAATATTTCGTTGGGACATGAAACTTTCCATGACGACTTTGCATCAAAATAGATACGTATAGGCAGGCCTCCTTTTCAACCGACTTCAAAAAAAGGAGGAGGTTCACAATTCGTCGGAATATATATTTTTTTTTTTTATGTATGTTCACCGATTACTCGAAGACGCCTGAACCGATTTCGAAAATTCTTTTTTTGTTTCTTCACAGGTGGTCCCATATTAATTTTATCGAAATAGATTCAGCGGTTTTTGAGAAAATCAACAAAAACATAGCAAAATTGGAGTTGCTGCGATTGAAGTCGGTTGTTTTTCATTTGATGATTGTATTGAAGAATATTTTTGGTGAACCTATGACCTGGTCAACGTCATAGGAAGCCGCTGGATGCGGGCTGCGCCAGACCGGGTAGGTCGGCGTGAAAATCCTTGTTGGGCCTATGTTCAGCAGTAGACGTTCTTTGGCTGAAGATGATAAATAATTCGTATATCGACGGGGAAGTGCTAAAAACTCCTAACTTGTATTTTTTACGAAAATGACTTATGAATGCAGTTCGATAGAGAATGAATTTGCGCGTCTACTGGTATATGAATTAACTTGAAATTTGCAAAATTCATGTAGCTAGGCACCGAGGAAATATCTCCTATATTAAGGTCCATCACAACCTGATTAATTTTGGCTGGAAATATATTCTAAGTTTTTTAAACTTTGTAAGTTAGGAGTTGATAGCACTTCCCCGTCGATATGTGTATAAGTATACAGGACTAAGTAAAACTGAAGCGGCATCTGTCTTTACACTTAACTGCCTTCAAAGTATCATTATATAATATAACTGACAATCAAACTTTAGAGCGCCGTTCTTTCCAGCCTCCATAACTTTTAACTAGAAGAGTTTTATAAAGTTTCCGCACTGTCTTTTGAAGTAAGTAAACTTTGCAATAAAATAAGTCTACTTCTTGGTATTTTTGGATTGCCCTTTTAACAGACAAGATTTTCTCGAACACTTTACAGATACTTGTGAAAAAGCTTTTCATAATGTAATACAATAAAAGTAGGTACTTCTTACTAACTCTTTACAAAAGATGGTACAAAAATGCTTTTCAGCTAGTAAATATCTGTCAATTTTTCGTATATTGATACGTGAATGGATTTGGTTCAAACGTTTCCTTATTGAACAGGGAAAAGGTTTCCAAGGGTTCCAGTCTTTTGAATTTTTTTATGTCACCGTAAGATCTTCACATGCTTTTTTTCCCAATTCACATTCCATAAAAATCTTCGCGTAATTATTTATTTATATTGTTTACAATTGGTAAGCCCCTGGCATCAACTTACCTGGTAGTAATCGATGCTTTATTTTACAAAATGTAAACCATATTTTAAGGAAAATAAAATCGAGCTTAGGGCTCTCGGGATACATCGACCATATTCGTACACAGTCTTTTCCTACAAATTATCACGATATAATAAAGCGAATGAATAAATAAATAAATAATTCAAATTAGAGATATTAAATCTTCCGCAATTTCGCGTAATAAAGCATCTATTTTCAAGTGTAATTTCATTTATACTTTAAAAACATGGATAAGAGATCGTTTATTATCAAGGTAAGATAGTACTTATATTATAGACAATTTCAGTATGTAGGTACCTATTGTCGGTACAGGCCAGGAGCGAGTGTTACTAAACGGGCGCGTCCAATCTAACTAAAAGCTTGCATCAAGCACCCAGCGCCCGTCCGTCCATCTGTATGGTAATCTCCTACAGCTTGCTTAGCTTGCTTTCTTCTTAATAATATGTTGTTACTGAATAAATTCGTTGTTGAAACATTGAATACAAATTAGTTCTGAGACATTGATTTTGAGAGAGTTAATAGGTTTCAGGACTTTTGGTGATCCATACTGAGTATAGAAATATTTTTGCTTCTTTTGAAATATTTGCTTTTTATACAGTGTTCAGTTAATTATTCAGCCCCCTAACAATGCATAGTGCTTTTTTTACATGTAAGAGTGAGCGGGATAACCGAGAGACAACTGTATAGAAATAAAGCGATGACACTTCACTCACGTTTAACTACCTTAGACCACCATTTCCTGGCAGAAGACGACAAAGGGTTATTTTTGGACCCCCACCAAAACTTGACAGTGGCTTCTACTCATGAAACTGAGTTACTTTCCCCAATAACCAATGTTCAATTGGAAAAATCATTTTGGGCAGCTCCATACAAAGTAGGCCGATCACGAGATCAAATTACTATGAAAGGTCCAAAAAATTTTTTGAAGCCATTTCTTGGGAAAATTTGTTTAGTTTCATGAATAGAAGCCACTGTGAAGTTTTGGTGGGGGGTCAACACTCTTTCAGAGATTCTAAAGTGGTTCACTGTTAACAATCTACTCTTAAATGCAAAAAAAAACAAAATGCATAAAATTCTCATTACCAAATGTAAAGAAAATTGAAAACAGTGTAATTGTAGATAATAATGTATTGGACTTTGTAAATAAGACTGTTTTTTTAGGTATAACTTTAGATGCTACACTGCAATGGGGCCCACACATAGAAACCTTAGCGGGACGGCTTAGTTCAGCTGCATATGCTGTTAAGAAAATAAGACAGTTGACAGATGTAGATACTGCGAGACTAGTGTATTTTAGTTATTTTCACAGTATAATGTCTTACGGAATCTTACTCTGGGGACATGCGGCTGATATTGAAACGATTTTCATTTTGCAAAAAAGGGCAATTCGCGCAATCTACCAGATGCGATCCCGCGAGTCGTTGAGGAATTTGTTTAAAGAAATTAATATTCTTACCGTTGCTAGTCAATTCATATACGAAAATATCATGTATGTACGTAAAAATTTGCACTTGTTTCATAAAAACAGTGACAGACACAATTTTAATCTAAGAAATATTAATAACATAGATGTTGCCTATTCGAGACTGAGTAAAGTTAAGAAGTCATTTATGGGGCAGTGTGTAAAATTTTATAACAAAATACCCGAAAATGTGACTAGTTTGCCAGAAAACAAATTCAAATTGCATGTGAAAAATTGTTTATGCTCTAGAGGGTATTACAAAATACTAGATTATGTAAATGATAATGATATATGGACATGTATAGATCCTCCAGCTCACAATTTTATTGTTGACATGAATTGTAATAGAATTTAAGATTTTATTTAAAAAATGTGTTGAAGCGAGTTTCTTTTGGGCTCGACGTTTCTTCTCGCTTCGCAAACACTTCCCGAAACGTTGAGTGTACAAGTCCCGCGTGGTAGGGACTTTGTACTAGGTAGGAAAAAAATATTGACGATTTAAAAGCATGTATAAAGCATCTACTTAAATAAAAAACATTTTGAGTTTGAGTTGAGTTTGAGTTTGTCCAAAAAGCCTTGTATGTGGATTGGGAGGTGAGTATCGGTTCTTTACGCAGATTAACATATAATGCAGGGCCCTTATTAAATACCTAAAAAATTAACCACGGCCTCTACTCATGAAACTGAATAACTTTCCTCAAGGAGCCTATAAAAATGTTGGACTTCTCAACCGATCCGCAAAAGTACATGAAATGGCTTCAATAAATAATGCAGCCATATATTTGTTACACCATATCACTATATTATTTATAACTATGTATTAAGTAACAAAATTGCAAGCTATGTACGTATATCTCTACCAACAACAGTCGAAAAGCTTTTACGAGTAAGATATGTACATCACTAGCGAACTACAAGTAGTACTAGATAGTGTTGTGAAAATATCTTAAACAAAGAAGCGGAACAAGGCTTACGAGTACCATATAAATGGAAATTGTCGCGATTTAAGTTCCTCCGCCGGCGGCTCATATAGCGAACTGGTTTCGGAAATGACGCTAGCGACTTGCCTCCGCTAGTGCCTCGTTTACATGAACTTATACAATTCCTCACTCGCCTTTGCCTCAACCTAACCTAAATAAGTAGATTGACTGATTAAAAATAGCTTTAGTCTGCTGAGATTCTAGACATGTTTACTTCAAAATGAATACATAATATTCTATTACAATCTGTATATGTGAAGGTGGAGGAGGTATGTATGTACATACACCCGACCCGAAAAAAATTACTTTCCTCTGTGGCAGTTAGGTAAAAAAATGCTAAAATAAAATGAATGTGACTAGACGAAACTGTTTTTGTAAAAACGTTATTTATATGGTAGCAGTAGATAAACTAAAGCGGACCAAAATACCTATATAGGGCGGTACCTCAAAATCGCATTACCTCTAAAAGTAAACTGCTCAAGAAATATAATAGACCAAGCCTATTAACTATTTATTCCAGGGAAACTTATTCTTGTTACATGAGTACACTCAACTTTTTAAGGAATTAGAGTGATTTAGCTTGTCTTACCAAACTTATATAAGCTCGTGCCTCGTTTTCACTGCTGGTTCGATACCGATTTACATATTTACGTTGTCAATTTGGTAAAAGTGTTTTCCACGGTGTTGTATGAGAGCGAAATATGGAGCAAGACGTAATACAGTATATTGTCCCATTTCGTATTCTTCTAGGGTTATTGAACCTCGAGATTGTTGTTATGGATCCTGTTCTCATTTGTGTTAATGCATTACTAAGACTATACGGACATGACTATGTAAATTCTAAATTTAAAAGTAAATTTACTGCACTCATCCAACTAAGCGTAAAAGGTGATATTCAGCTTTTATGTTCGATTATGAACACCTAGAGTAACTAACTTACATGATTTCACAGGATAAGTTCATCAGTTTACTTTAGAGCGTTTCAAATCAAACCGATTAATACAATTAGGTCTAGGTCAGTTCTTTTTTATGAGATACTTTGACTCCCCAGAAAAAAGTTACTAAAATATTAGTACCTAAAGCGTATACGCTCTTTGTGAGAACTTTGTAAGATGCTTCAGTTAGTAAAACAACTGATGATAATATTATGTCAGTTTTTTTGCCTGAGCCTTATTTGTAGCCTAAATGGCTCGATATAGATTTTTGGAGTGCGAGATGTCGTGAAGATTTTTGTTAATCCTCTAATATACTCTAAATAATATAATATAACTGAAGGGCTCCTTCTATCTAGCGGGAACATATGTCTCAGGATGTTTTAGTGTTACGGGGGTCTAGGCTTAATTTGTTCTATCGAACTGGTCCCTTTTTTTACGAACTTATAAACTGTTAAAGAGGCGTTCCAGCCAACGGTATACATTTTTTTATGCTAAATTAAAATAAACTTAAACAGACAGAAGGACACCAATGGAAGCAGTCAGGCTTTATTTTAAATAAGCACACTTTTTATAACACGGTGTGTATGTATGTGTATTTCATATAAAGGGTCCACTACAATAATGATGAATGTCCAAAATTATTTTAATTCTAAGTAAGTGCTTCATTCGTCATTTTTTCACTTATGTTCATAATATGATTATAGGTACCTCATGTGTCAATTCAAAAGGAGTCTTAACGAGAAAAAAAGTATATTTCGATTTAAAACCGAAAAATTATTAAAAAAAATTGTACTTTAAGAAATGACAAATGAAAAAAAGAAAAGTATACATCTTTCTCTGTTAAATAAATTAAAATATTTATAGTCATCTATAAATAAACAAATGTCTTTCATTTGTTTATAAATGTAAAGAAACTAGACAAATTGGTAATTGTTGTCAAAATATACCAATCACCCAATTCAATCTAGTCTGGTCTAGAAGTCTAGACTAGATTTAATCTCGAACCTCAAATACATGTCTTCACATCTTTACATAAATATTGTATAACATAAATTTAATCCAAAAGTATTGATAATATTCTGGTAACATTCAAATCACAGTTCGCTACCAAATTCTGTTGATTAGAGTACAAATTGCTTTCAATTTTTATTTCTTCAGTTTTAGAATAATTTTGTGTATTTATTTATAAAATATAAGTATATATATTTTCATGAATAAATCTTGTTTTGTTTCCATATTGTGTATTAAATACAGTTATGACGGAGCTTCGAATAAGCTTTTTGTCGTCGTTGAAATAAATAAAAAAATTATTGTGTTTAAAAAAAAAACTTTTTTTAAAGAAAGAAAAAATGTGTGATGACTGTATTTAAAAACTTTACATATTTTCAACCTTAACGATATTCAGATTGAAATTAGAGGAGATTTATAAATACAATACTCATTAAACGATTTAAAAACTAAAAGCCTATATCATCACTTTCCATCAAGTGATACGTGTATACCTGGGCTGTGTTGCAGTCTCTCCAACGGTGCCAAATTGATTATCGATACATCGAAGTGTTGAAGTGCTTGTATGAAAACGCCACCATGTCGGTCCACCTCCAGGATCAGAATTCGAAACCTATCCGGCTGCAGCGTGGGGTGAGACAGGGAGACGTTATATCTCCGAAACTGTTCACCGCTGCACTGGAAGACGTTTTCAAGCTTCTGGACTGGAGAGGACTCGGCATTAACATCAATGGCGAGTACATCACTCACCTTCGATTTGCTGACGATATCGTGATCATGGCTGAGACCTTGGAAGACCTAGGCGCAATGCTCGAAGGACTTAGTAGAGTCTCCCAACAAGTGGGTCTTAAAATGAACATGGATAAGACGAAAATCATGTCAAACGTCCGTGTTACACCCACTCCTCTGAAGGTTGGAGACTCTACACTCGAAGTTGTTGACGAATATGTATACCTGGGACAAACAGTCCAGTTAGGTAGGTCCAACTTCGAGAAAGAGATCAATCGTCGAATCCAACTCGGCTGGGCAGCGTTCGGGAAGCTTCGCAATATCTTTACGTCCAAAATACCGCAGTCCCTCAAGACTAAAGTCTTTGACCAGTGTGTGTTGCCAGTGATGACATATGGATCCGAGACATGGTCGCTTACTATGGGCCTTATAAGAAGGCTCAAAGTCACCCAAAGGGCGATGGAGCGTGCTATGCTTGGTGTTTCCCTACGTGATCGAATCAGAAATGAGGAGATACGTAGGAGAACTAAAGTTACCGACATAGCTCTCAGAATCGCTAGACTTAAGTGGCAGTGGGCAGGGCACATAGCTCGTAGAACAGATGGCCGTTGGGGCAGTAAAGTTCTCGAATGGCGACCGCGCACCGGAAGGCGCAGTGTGGGCAGGCCCCCGACTCGGTGGACCGACGACCTGGTAAAGGTTGCAGGAAGCCGCTGGATGCGAGCCGCACAGGACCGGTCGGTGTGGAAATCCTTGGGGGAGGCCTTTGTCCAGCAGTGGACGTCTTTCGGCTGATAGATAGATACGTGTATGTATGAAATTAAAGTCTATTTTTCTGGTTTCGGCTGTTCCGCAATTGTTCGAAAACTACTGGACCATATCGGTCCACAATTGAGTGAAGCTTTTTGACGGTTTTTTTTTACCCTTAATAAGACTTAGAAAGTTTAGACAGTAGTGAATATTTTCGGTATTAATTTGTAATAACTACTCCCTGGCTCCAGCCGAAGTTTGCCCTGTGTGGGGATCGAACCCACGACTCTCGGATCAGAGGTCAGGATCGCTAACCACTTAGCCACCGAGTCAGTCAATATATTTCCCCAGATCTATAATAATAAATAAAACCTAAATTCAAATGTCTCAATATCACTATCCAAGCCATCCTATAAGCACTTTGTATTTATGTTATTCAAGCACATCACCCTGTGGGGATAGTTCTATTAGGCCAAATAGGTAATATATTAAAAGAATGACTTACGAAAATTACAATATAAAAAATACATGGGATTCTTAGTATGACAGCTAGCACATTGGCTACGAATCAAATTGTTCTTGTTATGTACTCGTATACTGTGTTGCCTCTGTAGGGCAATGGAAAATAAGTGAAATGTAACAAACTGTATAAATACTATAACATTACAAAAAAACGTTTTTCCTATTTACTTGACAGTTGTGGTGGTGTCGTTTTTAGAGACATCTATACTAACACAATGAAACATTGGGACCGCGAATTTCTGTAAAGTCGCTTCCAGTTCATAAATATGTTTTTATTGAGTAAGATGACTAAAGGCTGATGGAAAGTGGCAACCATCGCCTATGAGCAACTATAACCCCAGAAGAGTTATCAGTGCCTTGCCGATCTTGAGGGCTAAGATGAAATGCCTCTTATGCCAGTAATTACGCTGGCTATCTCGCGCCACCCGCCGGAACACACCACGCTGCTTGGCTGCACATACATAAATAAATATTAATCTTCTTCGAGTTCAAAAAGTTCGTAACTGTTACCAAGTTCTTTAAAAGAAAAATAACTGGGTGCCTGCAAACGCGGCACTACAGCAAGTTAATGACGGATTCTCAGGGGCGCTGCCCCGCCTCGGAAGAGGTTTCTGCATTATTTATACCAATCTGGATCCAGCTATCAGGGTGCACTGTAGCTTTGAGTGGAAGCTGGATTAAGCTCATTGGCATTCATTCCAATGTTTGTGCTAGCGTGAATTGACAACATTTCATATTTCTCTTACCTAATAATTAAATGGTATAAACAAAAACAAAAGATACGGACGTCGATGTTCGTCTTATATATATATATAACTGTATATAACTGTAACTTTAACTGTCTTATATATAACTGTACTCCTCATGATAGTCAGGGGATCAAAACTAGTGTAACGACACTTCGCACTACAAAAACCATTTAGTTTTCAGCTAAACAAACAGATATACAGGGAAACCTAAAAAGAGACTTATTATTTAGATGAAAATAAATAAATATGTAAAAATGTTTGTATGCAATAAATATAAATATAAAGTTGTAAAAGTAATAAGTATAAGCAATACTTTTTTGAAACCCAGATTTAACCAAAATACATAAAAAACAAATTTACTTGGATATTAAGGTTTTCTTTAATAATGTTATTAATAATTAAGTAATGTGCATGGCATACGAATAATAAAAATAATATAATATAAAGTCGTTACAAAAAACCAAATTCTATTTATAAGGATTACCATTGTATGGGATGTTATGCTGATTTCAGCGATCTTTAATCATTTGAGATTTGCCATGTATGTACCAGAATAATTTTTGTACCTACCTTAACGTACCATAGCTTATCGTTTTTTTATGTAATAATCATAGGTTAGTTATAGACCTTCTTTACCTCGATGTGATTTCATCAGTTGTAGGTGCAATCTCCTTAACAGCTAATGGTCTTTGCCACGATTCTAACCTTCTCAGAGAACATACTTCTCCCTCATTTCTTCTTTCTTACGACGAGGTATAATATTATAACAGCACTCCGTATTGTTCGTTTATGAGTCACATAAAGCTTCCGTCTCGTAAAATATGACTTCGCTCCAGTTACTTCTGCTCTTCATAAATGACTAAAGTGCTGAGTGGCTGTATAAGTTTTATTTTGTTTCGATAAAGCATTTCTTAACGTTAAAGTTAGTTACAGCTGACGGCTTTTACTGAAAGGATTTTTTCCAGACATTTTCTTTTTTAACATATTTTATATGACAGCCTTACGAAAAAAGCTTGAGAAAAGAGATAAATATGTCCACGCAGGCACCAAGTGTGGTGTGAGGGAGTTGCGGGGGACGGACGGAGTCTAGTATCGGCAAATAGTCACCGATGTAACAATTTTCGCAGAATCATGTTCCGAAGTCAAGTACCGACCCGTTTTCCAAAACTTCATTTCTGTGTAACGACACAAACGCACTCTTGCCTTGTTTAATTTAATCTAATGTAAAATAACACAGCAAATTACAGTCCACAGTTTTTACTTCTGTAACGAGGTGGCTATTTAAGAATTTTGAGCCGTCTCAGACAAATATATTTCGATTATTCATACAAAAGCCTGATAAACCTTATCAAACGTGAAGACAGTTCTCTCTCTCTTATTCTCGTGTTATAATAATATGACTACCTCCTATTATGAGTTGATATATGAAGTCTAACATGACGTAACGTTGTCTCACAGATATTATTTCAGAATAACAAAAAAACTGTGTAAGATTATAAAGAGCTTTTTCCATTTATATCGTACGAGATCTTTACTTCTCTTAGCATACTTTCAGTTCAAATTTCAAACAAAACACTTACAAAAACCAATTACTTAGCATACTTTCCACAATCTTTCCGACAACTAAAGCTCAGTAATATTTCGTTAACAACCGTCTTACCAGCGGCTTAACTGACAATTTGACATCGTGAACTCGATAAAACAATGACTGGGCAAAATCCATCAGATAGCTTCAAAGCAATTATAACTGTCTGCCAACTGTGATTTGAATACCCTCAAAAGTCAAAAGGATAAACTAGTAAAATTTGTGTTCTTTTATTCTTACTGTCAATTAGATTCAAGCGAGAATGACAGTTTCCCTAACTTATTTAACTCAAAATTAAAATCAGACTGCATGAAATGTATCCTGAAATCTGGTCTCGTCTTAAAATATTTTTTTCTATGCAATCAGGGGTTTAAGATAAATATAAGAACACTTCGCACTCCAAAAACATTATGCCGTTTTTCTACACAGAACATGCGTACACTTAAAAAACATTGGGTCTACCGACTGCTACGCCGAGGGTCATAGGTTAGATACCATCTAGGACAAATGTGTTTGTGGTGTGAATAAATGCGAAGGTATGGATGTTTGTGTGTTTGTTCCACTTTCACGCTGAAACTACTAAACGGATTTGGATGAAATTTGGTAGGTAGGTAGATAAAGCACTCGGCTAACACATAGGATAAATTTTATCCTGGAAAAATCGAGGGTTCCTGAAGGAATGGCTAAAAACTGAAATTTTTACTTTGTCACTAGATGGCGTTGCCTTTACATTTTATCTCTCTCTGGACTCAATTCTGACGTCTACGCAGACGAAGTCGCGGGCGGAAGCTATAAAGTATATCCCATAACACAGGGAATCCATAACATACTAGTTTGTGGCCAAACTATCATGTGTCATTTGTTCCGAACACTTATTTATTTTCATTACTACATTTTGTATGGCCAGCCAGGTAGAAACACCTGTACTGGCACTACTCATAAAAGCGTTTTACAAGGTGATTGGATTTATTAGCAGTAAATTAAAGTTAAATTTCATATATTTTATATTGGATAACCAAAGGTGTTTAAAACTTATACCTAATTTAGATAAAGCAGCACATATCAAATCTGAGGAACCTAACTGGTATCTACAATAAAACCACAGCTAAAAATTACCAGATCGCAAGCTATAAGATAACTGAAATCAATGTTTTACATTAAAACATACAATAGAGGTAGCGAAAACACTCGTATACTGGGAAAGAACCAACGTAGAATATATTGGGAAAATCCCAATCCAATCCAAATCGGTGAACATAAAGAAGAAAGTTACACTAGTATAGAGGAAATATGGATCGCACTATGCATTTGGAAGCTTTCTCTTCGACGTCTTGTTGAAATATATCCTTCAGGTGGATGACTGCTGAATTACTTTTTATTTTATCAAATGCCATAAACAACATTTTATTTTAAAATGTTTGGGATAGCGGGCTATAGCGTCATAATTTTATATAGCGGTTTAACTAGCCTTTATATATATTTTTTTTTAAATAAAAAAAATCACATCTAATAAAAATACAAGCAAGTAAGTTTTTCTGTAATTTCAAAAAATGATTGTTTAGTAAACGATGTTTCAATTGAATTTATATATGATGCAATCAAATAACCAGTCAGCCAGTCACCAACATGATGATGGAATTACGACGAAATATTATGATTAGAATTGGTGGTGCTAGCGTGCACTCAGTACGCTCGTTCCTACTTATGAAATCATATCAAAAATTTATAGCATGAAAATAAATCTATTGTTAAAATAATAATACACCTAATCTGATCGATCACCTAGTTTTTCGAAGTGGCAGGCGAAAGTCAACCGCTCGTCTCGTCTATCACTCGAGGAAGTTTCACCCCGAACTCGCGAGCCACTGACCTAGAAAGGAGGCACCCAAGTTTTTCAATAAGAGCTCCGGACACAAGATAATGGGAAAGTTCCCAGCTTATTATTGGAGGTTGTGGTTGCCTTATTATTGGAGTAGTGCGTGTGTAAAAGTGTGGCTATGCGTGACTCGGGCTACCTTTTGTGGTGCCTCAAAATTCGTATAAGTAATCCATAAAGATCTGGTAGCATTTGTTTCGCGCAGATATGAACAATTCTCGTAATTATTTTAACAATAGATTTATTTACATGCTATACCTTTTTGATATGATTTCATAAGTAGGAACGAGTGTACTGAGTGCACGCTAGCACCACCAATTCTATTCATAATATTTCGTCATAATTCCGTCATTATATGGATCAAAATAAGTCCGGCTTATTTTTGAAATGTCGTTTTTTAAATCAAAGTAATAATTTTAATGGCTGTGCTCGTAAAGTGTTTAAAGTGTTAGTGCCCTCTTAAGTTATGTGAGAACTTGTTCCTTATGGTGGCATTTGATGGATCAATACTCCATAAAAACGTTATGGTTTACTCGTGTTTGTATTTTGATACTCCATCCAATCAAAAGAACTTTGGAAGGTCTCTATAACATTTCACGAAAAACGTCTACATTTTCTTACAATACAACCTGTATAGCTTTAAGAAACTAGACCACGACGCACGCGCCTTGCGGTGTCGCCGGAAACTTCAAATTGTTCATCAATTACTGCCAAGTTAATTATGTTCAGTAAAATATAATCCAACTTCCTCCTACTTAAATTGACATGGAAAAATGTTACTCTTTAGATGAGTACGTAGCAAAATACAGGATGTTAAAAAAGTGCATTTGAAATTTTAAGGGGTTACTCAGAATCAATTATAGAACCCATGAAAAATATTGAAAAAATCCGCATTCCACTTTTTTTCAGATTCTCATACTAAATCTGAATAGTAAATCAAGAATTTGTATGAAAAACTGAAAAAAAAATATTTAAAGAGCGGATTTTTTCAATATTTTTCCTGGATTTTATACTTGATTCTGATTCTGAGTAACCGCTTAAAATTTCAAACGCACTTTTTTAACACCCTGTATAATTAAATGTAGGCTGTAAATGTAGCCTTTAAATAAGCTAACGAATTAAATTGACAATTGAAAGGAGGACAATTCAAGGGTGTTGGAGACCGCCGAGTGACTTGAATGCGAGCCGGTAAAACTAGAAAGGGATAGCGATAGCATGTTTTGGAACGAAGATGATATGACATAATTTTTGACGTATAACGTAGACTGTATAACCCATTGCATTTTGTAAAACTATAATCTTCAATAAACGATTTAAAATTTCACACAACGAGTAAATCACTGGAGCAAGAAATTCCCCAACACTTTTATGGCGACCGTGACAGGACAACGAGTAGAAATATCGAGAAAGCAAAAACTGCAACGACCTTGGAGCAACTACGCAACATCCACTGCATCGAAGATTGCATCATAATTCAACGATACAGCCAGGAGAATACAAATCAGGAAAGTGCCTTATCCTTCTTTATCAATTTACTCCGCATAACCTTATTTCCTACTTCGAATTTGGTGTAAATATGTGTGTTTGGTGTGGATAGCTGGTTAAGCGGGGATGTGTTCGTGGGTATATTGCGCACTTTGGGGCTTAGCATCTTGTATATTTCGTAAATTGCAAACCATTTATCGACCCATTGTATACAATTTCATGTAAATAACCATAAATACTTGCTTATTTCATGTACCTAAATGTTATTTGCACTAACTAACTGGCGACCATTTTGTATACCTACCTGTGGCTTTCTTCTTGCACACGCTTATCTGCGCACCCGTTTCAGGGCTCGTCCGCGCCATATAAGTCGCAGACTTGAGCACGTAGCAGCATAAGCGACCTTCGCGCTGGTACATCGCGCCCTGCGCTGCACTTAAGTACACCGTGCGCTGTGCTACGGCCCGCTGCCGTACTCTTCCAGTCGTCGCCGGACAAAGCTAAGTATATCTTCGCTACATAATGTCTGACACAGATAAGCTTAAAGCGTTGAGGCAAAAGAGAGGAATAGTAAGAAGACGGTTGACGCTTTTCCATTCTTATGTGACTAATGTATCGGAACATGAATTAACGGATAGTGATATTAGGGAACTTAAGCTTAGGTACAGTAAATTTGAACCAATTTATGAAGAATTTGACAACATCCAGAGCCAAATTGAAGAGTTGCATGATGCATCTGCCGATAAGGATATATTTGATGAAGAGCGAACACAGTTTGAAGATGATTATTTTAAGCTATGTACACAAGCTCAGGAGCTCATCGATTCCCATAGCAATAATACATATAATGGCAGTAATGATAACATTTCAGAAGCTAAAGAAGCGATGAGTTCCTGCGAGTCTAATGTTAATGTAAATGTGCATAATAACATAAAGTTGCCCACCATATCCTTGCCAACATTTAATGGCAGTGCTGAAGGTTGGCTTGAGTACAGGGATACATTTGAGTCCTTAATAAATAAAAACATGTCTCTTCAAGACATCACAAAATTCCATTATCTGCGGTCTTCAGTTACTGGCAGCGCTGCTCTCATTGTAAAATCTTTAGAGTTTTCAGCGGACAACTACAGCACTGCTTGGCAAATGTTATGTGACAGGTTTGATAACAAGAAACAACTTATCCATAACCATTTAAAATCATTGCTTAAATTTGATTACATAAAGGGAGAATCTTGTAAATCATTGCATTCATTGAGTGATCATATAACTAAACACTTGAATTGTTTAAAAAATCTGGGTGAACCCACAGATAACTGGGATACAATAGTAATTTTTATGTTTGCCAGTAAATTAGATCCTATCACAGGAAGAAAATGGGAGGAATATAAAAATACAATTACTAGTATGCCATCCCTTCAAGACTTCTTAAAATTCATAAGAAATTGTGCAGATGTATTGGAATCATTTCAGACAAACAAAATGGATACTGAAGTAAATAGACGTGTATACGTAAAGAAAAATGACAAACCCCAAAGTAAATTTGTAGCCACAGTTCGTGAGCACCATGTTCACAAGGAACAATGCCCTATGTGCAATGCGGATCACCGTATATACCAATGCCAAAAGTTTGTAGATATGTCTCCGGAGGCAAGAAATTCTGAAGTTTCTAAGCTAAAGCTGTGTATAAATTGCCTTCGCAGTGGACACTATGCAGCGCAGTGCACATTGGGCCCCTGCCGAGTTTGTAGATATAGACACAACACCATGTTACATGTTGATAAAACACACAGACAAGTACAGCAAGAACAAGTTAAAACATTACAAAAGGAAAAGGATATCACTTCTAATCCAGTAGCCTTGTCTTCTAATCTTGACGGACAGGTTTTACTTTCAACTGCTTTAGTAGATATTATAGACAAAGAAAACAACCAAACAGTGACTGCTAGAGCTTTGCTTGACTGTGGTAGTCAATCATCATTTATAACTCAAAGTTTCATCACAAAGTACAAGCTGTCCATGCAAGATGCAAAGTCCATTCAAGTTTCAGGTATAAATAATTTGCAATTCCAATGTAACAAGCGTTGTGATCTGACAATTAAGGCATGTGTTAATAACACATTTTCCACAAAAGTAAATTGCATAGTATTGCCAAAGATCACTCAAGAATTACCAAGTAAAAGAGTAAATGTAAACATATTAAACATTCCACAAAACTTAAAATTAGCTGATCCCACTTTCTCTCTGCCATCAGAAATAGACCTTTTGCTGGGGAGTGATGTGTTCTGGGACATAATTGAGTGTAGTCAAATAAGCTTAGGAAAGGGCTTACCTACATTGCAAAACAGTAAACTGGGCTGGTTGGTAGTAGGGCCAGTTGGTATTAATAACAAAACCAACCCCGTAGAAAATGTATACTGCAACTTCTCCTGTGACTTAGATAGCCAACTCAGGAAATTCTGGGAAACTGAAGAAATTCCTGCTAAATCTCTTCTTTCCCCAGAAGAAGAAAGGTGTGAGCAACATTTTGTAAATAATACCAAACGATTAGATAATGGTAAATTCTGTGTAACACTTCCATTGAAATCTCCTCCTGAAATACTAGGTGACTCTTACAATATCTGTAAAAAACAATTAGCAAACATTGAGAGAAGGTTTATTAGGGACCCGGATGTATATAAGATGTACAAGGATTTCTTGACTGAATATGAAGCTCTTGGTCATCTGTCAGTTATTGAACCGCCCAAGTGGGGTAACTATTTACCTCACCACCCAGTGTTAAGGAAATCCAGTACTACACCACTGCGGGTTGTGTTTAACGCTGCTAATAAAACCAGCTCTGGTGTATCACTCAACGACATACTAATGGTAGGACCCACAGTACAGGATGACCTATTTTCTATATTAATTAGGTTCCGTGAGCATAGATTCGTATTCACAGGAGACATTGAAAAAATGTTTCGACAAATCGAAGTGGATCCCGAACAGCGTCATCTGCAGCTCCTGCTCTGGAGGGAGCGCGATGAGGGTGCTGATGCTAATGAAGCACCTCCGCTTAAATGTCTGCAATTGAACACAGTGACTTATGGCACCTCATCTGCGCCCTTCCTGAGCACGCGCTGCTTATTAGAGTTAGCTCGCGAATGTAAAGATGTAGAATCAAGTAGAGCCATAGAGCATGACTTCTACGTTGATGATTTATTAACAGGCTCTGAAGATGAAAGCAAATTACAACACATATTCGATACAGTAACAAAAACATTGGGATCAGCTGGTTTTAACTTGCGTAAAATAAAATCAAACTCGCCCAAACTTTGCGATTCTGAAACACAAAAGACATTTCAATTAAATGAGACTTCGAATACATTAGGCCTAAAGTGGCACCCTTTGTTGGACGAGTTGGGTTTTTCTGAGAACAACATGGGTAGTGAGAAAGAAATAAGTAAGAGGTCAATACTCTCCACCAGCTCTAAGATATTTGATCCACTGGGATTACTAAGTGCTAGCACTATTTCATTCAAGGTGCTGCTCCAACAATTATGGATAAAGGGTGTAGATTGGGACGATGAAGTTCCACTGGATATAAAACACCAGTGGATGGAGCTGGAGAAGGGTTTGACCCAGCTAGTTAATATACAAATACCTAGACATGTAATATGTGTACAACCAGTAAATGTACAAATACATACATTTTCAGATGCATCCATGAAGGCGTACGGCGCCTGTGTGTACGTGCGGTCGACTGACAGTAGCGGCAACGTTACGACGCAGCTGCTCTGCGCCAAGACCCGAGTGGCACCGGTGAAGCCGACCACGATCCCGCGGTTGGAGCTGTGTGCGGCTCTGCTGGGTGCTAACTTGTCCCGAAAGGTCAGATCGGCCTTAAGATGCAAGGTACAAGAATTCATATTTTGGTCGGACTCCAAAATTGTCTTATGTTGGATGAAAATGCCAATTAGTAAACTAAAAGTATACGTTGCGAATCGTATCGTCTCCATCAAGGAAAATGATAATAATTCCGAATGGAATTACGTACCTTCTGCGTCAAATCCGGCTGATCTCGCCTCGCGGGGGGTCCCTATTGAGAGCCTGAAAGATTCAACGCTTTGGTGGGAGGGTCCTGAATTTCTAAAGAAAGGTAGACAAGACTGGCCTTCCCAGCAAGTGCATGTAACACCTGACTTACCTGAGATTAAAGCTGCAGCAGCTCACGTAGAGACCCACCCAGGCACGGTGGATTTTTCACGGTTCTCCAAGTTCACTCGACTGCAACGTGCTCTCGCATATGTAAACCGATTTATACATAATTGTAGACATCCCAACGATAAGTTGAAAGGCAATCTGTCAGTGGAGGAGTTGACTTTGGCTCTCACGCGATTAGTAAAACTAAGTCAAATGGAAAGCTTTAATGCTGAAGTACAATGCCTGTCTAAGCATGAGAAGTTAAGGTCGACGTCTCCTCTGATATCTTTAACGCCGTATATCGATGAAAACGGGCTACTTCGCGTAGGAGGTAGACTCGAAAACGCTAATTACGAGTATTCTAAGAAGCATCCTATAATTCTGAGTAGTAAACATCACCTGTGCCGCCTTCTGTTTGAGCACGAACACCTAAGGCTTTTGCATGCAGGTCCTCAGTTGCTGTTAGCTAGTATTAGAGAGGAGTACTGGCCTATTGGTGGGCGTGTTCTTGCAAAGGTTGTGTATAGACAATGTGTAAAATGTAAACGTGTAAATGGACAATTAGCTTCACAAATCATGGGTAATTTACCTAAGGATAGGATAACTCCAGGGTTTCCATTTGAGGTTACCAGCACTGACTATGCCGGACCTTTTTACATTCCTAGTAAAAAGGGACGCGGTTGTAAAATTCTAAAAAGCTACCTATGCATATTTGTATGTTTTAAAACTAAAGCTGTACACTTAGAGCAAGTCAGCGATCTTACAACTCAAATGTTCATACTTACCTTAAAGCGATTTATAGCGCGTCGAGGAAAGCCTCACATTATTCATAGCGACAACGGTTCCAATTATGTCGGTGCTAGTAAGGAAATAGGTACATTTCTTAAGAATAGCTGCGAATCTGTGTCAGACAATATGGCTTGTGAGGGTATACGCTTCAAGTTTTCTCCTGCATATTCGCCGCATCACGGCGGATTGCACGAAGCCGCGGTAAAATCTGCAAAGTTTCATATAAAACGTATAATGGGAAACACACACCTCACGTTTGAGGAGCTGTCCACTCTATTCGCACAAATTGAAGCCATTTTAAATTCTCGTCCTCTACTTCCACTGTCGTCCGATCCTCATGATTATTCCTGTCTCACTCCTGGGCACTTTCTAATTGGACGTCCTCTAATGGCTTTGCCAACTCCACCACTGGAGAATGAGAATCCCAATAAGTTGCAGAGATACCAGCGAATCGAGCAAATAAGACAACAATTCTGGGCGAGATGGAGGCGAGACTATCTAGCGGAGCTCCAGCAGAAATCACGTTGGCGTACTGAAAAACCGAGTTTACAACCTGGACAGTTGGTGACTGTAAAGGAGGAAGGACTTCCACCTATGTTGTGGAGGCTGGCTCGAGTTCATCGTCTGCTACCTGGCTCTGATGGACGTGCGAGGATGGCTGAGCTGAGAACACCGAAGGGAATTATACTTCGTGCTTATGATAACATCAGCCCTTTGCCTGTTCTGAGCATTGAAGAGAAATCCAAGCATTGAAAGCATGGGCTTTCAAGGGGGGCAGAATGTTGGAGACCGCCGAGTGACTTGAATGCGAGCCGGTAAAACTAGAAAGGGATAGCGATAGCATGTTTTGGAACGAAGATGATATGACATAATTTTTGACGTATAACGTAGACTGTATAACCCATTGCATTTTGTAAAACTATAATCTTCAATAAACGATTTAAAATTTCACACAACGAGTAAATCACTGGAGCAAGAAATTCCCCAACAAAGGGAACGTTGAAAATACAACACCTAACAACAGCTATAGCTCCCCATAATCCACCATACGACATATTATCAGTGTTAATAACGCTTATCCAAACAAACAGACATACAAGATAAATAGAGATACATAAAACAAAATCATTACACTCCTTCTGAAAAAACTTATGGTTAAATTTTTTTATTAAGCAATGCTATGAAAATATAGTTCTGATTGAGAATAAACAAATTGTTTTTAAATAAAATAA
This sequence comes from Coleophora deauratella, assembly GCA_958295455.1. Taxonomy (NCBI): domain Eukaryota; kingdom Metazoa; phylum Arthropoda; class Insecta; order Lepidoptera; family Coleophoridae; genus Coleophora; species Coleophora deauratella. The sequence goes on along the minus strand of OY282397.1, from coordinate 11,634,470 downwards.
ACTGAAGATATTTTTCGGAGTTCACAATACCTTAATATTCTCGTTAATTTAAAACTCTTTACTTAATTAAAATTACCAAAATATATTCAAAGATATTACAAAAATAATATACTCTTAGTTCTTGCTGTAGATAAATATTCTTCGATGTAACGCTTCATAAAAAAAACACTTTTGCTAGTTAGTATATTCAGTCACATGTATTATCAAATTTGAGATTTCTAGTAATCTCATCAAAGTTTGTAACGAAATTAGAACCAACTTCTTAGTCTAAATTTTACAACCCTAGCGCAGTTCACTATAAAGTAGGGAATATTTCAATGACTTTATTTGATGCCTCAATTTTGGAGCTTCGAAAAGCGAATGCTGGTGAAGAGTACGCTAAGCACCCGTCTAGGAAGAAGCCTGTAAGAAGCTTCAATCCGCCAATGACGCCTTTCAAAACGTTATGTAAGTACCTTCCCCGATGAATTCGCTCCATCTATCCCCTTTTTGGCTTCATTACTTTAGGAGCCTCATGCAATAAGTTAGCAATAGTGTCTGGCATATTTTTTTCTTTCGTTTTTAATAATAGTGTTGTTATTTTATTTTTGTTGTCTATAGCTTCATTTCTCTCAATGCATTTTTTATAAATAAGTCCTCAGTCCCAGCATTAATTTTAATTTTAGTGACTTTATTTTAAATACGTTCGATATTCTTTTATCAGACTATACTTTTCGCGATTACTGTGTCGGTAGCTAGATCGTCTCGCATTACGAAAGTGTAAAGGTCGAAAATCTGTCGAATATTATTTATTAGTTCATCAAAATACCACGTCTTCGACTAATCACACAAATCCGGATAAATCACTTTTATCGTAAGACACAAACCATGTTCCTCTAAGAAGCCGATCTTGTTCCTAATAAGTACCTTAATATGAGCACAATGTACCTTTGTCCTACTACAATTAAATGTATGCATGCTGTGACTGAAATTATTTTTAAAAAGGAGGTATCCAGTTCTACCCTTATACTGATGCGCTTAAATTACACCCCAACCAATAATTATCCTACGTGGTCTTCGCTGGCTATGGTAATCTTGTTCGGGAAGGCTATTGCTTACTGTCGGAGTGACCATCTCATTCCACCTGGAAAGGGGTCATCTATCTGAACAAAACAGACTGGTAGCAAATAGAGGTAAAGAATGGGGTCATTTTGTTTCAGACGGAGACAATTGTAACTATAAATTACATAATAATAACGACATATTGTGGTACCTCTGGTCACTTCTAAAGTTACGTTAATTGATTGATAGATCATTCATCTGTTTTTACACGACTGCTCAAAGTCGAAGAATATTTTCGAAAAAATCATTCCTATAACAAGCCGATCAACTAATCTATCAATGTGACAATACATGAGAATTTGAAAATTCTTTTTTTACCAACTTTTTTTAAAAGTTTTTTTTTTATTTGAATTCCCTTAGATGTCGATGTTTGAAAGAATACATAAGTATCATCCTCGGCCATCTATACTCATACCAAATTAGGTCATGTTCTTGCCCCCTACCTCGGTCTACACTCGGTGCCCATAACTCACGTCCACTTTTGCGCGTGACTGGTGAGTGTGACAGCGCGCCCATTTAGGCAAATTGTGAACCCTTACTTTTATTGCTACATTTTATTAAATATTGGTGCAATGATATCCCACGTTCGTTATGACATGCATGCGATGAAAAGTTCGTAACTTTTTATATGTTTAAACTAAAAATATAATTTAATTTGCAAATGACTGATAAGAGATGAGTTTAGGTTGCCATAAAAGGGCTATTTATTTGGATGTATAAGGGCTAAAATTTTATTCGCTGACAAGTGCATATGGTAAATTTCAGTAATATATTATTAGAATTTCATCAGTAGTATCTTTCATTTGCACCTTTAAAACCGGTAAAAAAATATGATATTATTATAATTATTATATTTGAAACAGTGACCTGTTAAATATTTAATTTAATTATTTTCATTTTCTTGGCTAATATTGACCAATTCGATCACTTTTAATTAAAATCTCATTTCCATAATTTGAGTTAAATTACCTTTTCTCCCCTGATACAGAAATTAATACATGTCAAAGTAGCTAGCGGCGTGATTGCGGTGGTGACCTATTTTTACTCATATGGAAATGTGTGGGGAGCTTTGTGCATAAAGGAGTAATTTTCCCCTCTCGCTTACGACCATTAAGTGTGAAAGAGCGCGCGAATATATCCGTTTGTCCTGCAGTGGACATAAAGAGAACAAGATTACGATAAGAAGCAAAAGGTGTGTGACCATTTTGAATCCTCTATGGGATTCCAGCAAGGAAAATGTTCAATGTGAGTTCCATCAAAGAATTTAAGCACCGTATTTAGCACCTTTATTCATATTACGTATCTCCTCGTCTTGTGAGATAGCCTTTTTTGGGTGAGGTAAGGCACTATAAGATTCGGTGAACAGTTAAAAGGAAATCATGTTTATGTTACCGTAAGATCGCGTCATTATGTTTTTTCTACACTAATACTGAGTGCCCTACTTACAGCGCGTGTGCACTGGCCGATAAAATAAGAGTCGACAGCCAAGCCACGCCCACCTGTCGGTCCTCTTAAAAACTATAGAATGTACGCGGGTGCACTAGTCCGATAAAATAAGAGCCGAAACAATCATTCCACTACTCGAGCCATATAGTAAACGTCGTCGTCGCGTCATTGTTTCTGAATAGTGTTGTGCGCAGTACTATAAAAAATTGTAAATACCTAGTAAATAGTGAAAGCAGTAATATATAAAAAAGTAAAAGCATAGGTAGGTAACCAAGTGCTTTAATACATCTAAAATGGTAGTTATATCATAAAACCATAAAAATATTTTAAAAATACTATATCATGATATTAAATTGCATATTCTAAAAATGTATGTTAATTTCTTTAGGTACAACAATTAAAAACGAACTTTGTATTTTTTATTAAAAACGCATTACATTAAAGCACTTGCGTGGTTACAGAAACTCAACAAGTAAACTGCAAATATCAAAAACAGAAAATCTAAAGTATTTTCTATCTAAGTAGATGCTTTACATATTTTCTTAAATTGTATATACAAAATACCATAATATAAAGTGCTACTTTATTAGTGCCCGATATTTAAGTCAGCGCTTCTACTCCTGATTCTGATCAACTTTCCCCAAGGAACCCATAGTCAAATCGCAAAAAAAAATTTAGACTCTTCGTACAAATTGATCAGCCGAGCGGCCAAATTAGTATGAAGGGTCCAACAATTTTTTTGCGATTTGACTATAGGTTCCTTGGAGAAAGTTGATCAGAATCAGGAGTAGAAGCACTGACTAAAATATCGGGCACTAATAAAGTAGCACCTTATATATCCATTCCATACAAACATACCTATGCATTTGAATATTCTATAAATGTATATTGATTTCTGTAGTTACCTATTAAACATCATATTAATATAAGTAAATCAATACCATGTCGATAAATGATGCACAACACTTTGTTTCATCCGGTAAGAATGTTAGTGTCGGATGAATGCAGCAGCGTTCATAGAAAATGTACAGCGACTAGTAAGAGCCAATAAAATAAGATCCGTTCTATAAGTTATAAGTCCGGTAAGAATGTTAGTGTCGGATGAATGCACTCGCGCTCATACAAAATGTACAGCGACTGGATCGGACTGTGACGTCATCATCTGTCGGTTCTTATTTTATCGGCCAGTGCACACGCGCTGTTAAAAGTGCGACAAACGGATGTGCGATGAATGATCGTGCGACAGAACGATTCTATGAATCACTCTGGTACGAATGCACGCTAGTGCGACAAACTGTAAATCGACATAACTCTAGTGCGAAACACGAAATTAGGTGATATTATGTAATTAGTCAAAAACACAAGAATATGTGATTATAATGATTACCTGTATGTCTGTTTGTCATGTTTAACTGCTGAACCGATTTTGATTATTTGTTTTGCATGTATACAGGGTGCAACAAAACAGGTATATCGCATACTGGTAATGGAACTGGAACTTCTACTTATCAGTTATCATACTTAACAACATTTGCTTACGACTTCTTAAATTAAATTGAGATACCCATACAAAGGCAAATATAACAATACATCGATTTGTATTAAAAGTCCAAATATCGTTCAAATTAATTTGTAAAACAACAGTTGTATAGTATTTAAACTATACCGTAACTATATCCGTAATTTCACGTAATTATTGGCTATCCGGGAAAAATAAATTAACGGGTAGAAATAGCTTTTTTCGTGAAAATTTTGTTTGCATACCGTTATATAGCACAATAAACATTTTGAGAAAAGGACATTTTGAGAAAAGGACTTTTCGAGAAAATGACATAATGCGATGAGACGAAGCTAAGCATAGTTAACACATTTCTCCAGTTTTTCGTAAGATTACGCGTACAGAAAGAATGGTACGAGTACAGGTGACATCTACATTTTAGTTTATTATGTATCTCAAGTGACACAATATTTAATGTTTCTTGCAAATCAATTTAATACTATAAATGATTAAAGGCACGTGCAGTCGTTGAACCTGATTCATGTCACGCGAATGCCACTGAATTTATTTCAATGGGCCAATAAATTAGACAGGTAAGGGCTCATAATGTATCAATTCCAATCAAGCTCCCTAAGGAGCGGAAATAAGGCCAACACAGTCATGGAAAATTTCCGTCAAATTGATACAGTGAATTTCCTGAATATTCTCGATCGCGTCCTGAACTCATTGGGGATTGATTGGAGCAGCTATTACTTTTTCCGCAATCATTTTGAAAACTCAAAAATAAAAGGTTTTTTTTTTTTCACAAGTTGATGGATGGTATAATATTAGTATTTTATTTGCCCGTCATTTTTCTGTCTAGTACAAAATTTAAGACTCAAAATGTAACAGAGAAGAGAGAACAGTGAGACAAAGGGAGAGATCAAAATTGTTTAATTTTCAAACCCTTTTGCTATGCGTAGGTACGCATATACGCATTCCGATTAGACCGGTTAAAGAGGGGGTTTGAAACTTAAACAATTTTGATCACTCCCTTTTTCTCACTGTTCTCTCTTCTCCGTTACATTTTAAGTCTTTAATTTTTTACTAGACAGAAAAATGACGGGCAAATAAAATACTTAATTTGCAATTTAGTTTGCAATGTAGTAGTGCAACTAGTTGCACATGAAATTAACTAAATTACAAATGTAACCTAACCCGGTGCTACATATTTTTTTGCTGTGCGATTCAGTATTTTTTGATGGGTGATTAAATATTTCCCGATTATTTATAATTAACTTACGAAGTTAAATACACAAGCCTGCATGCGAAATATAAGAAAGCGGCTCCAAAACTTCTGGCACTGGAATTGGCCAATAGCCCCTCAACTTCTGCCAATCTTGATTCGGTCAGGGGCTGGCCCTGTGTGTGTAGTATGGTCTAACCTTCCCGAGGTATTAGAAAATACCCGTGACCCAGCAGTGGCGACTATACAATACAATATACGATATATATTGGTAAGCCCTTGGCATTATCTTACCTGTGGGCTTATACCATAAATCCTCAACGCAATGGAGAACTGGTTGTTAACGAGTGTTAATTCTACAATAACTGGTATTATATTTTTAAAGGATTATATTTTTGACACTGCATTTTTTGCATTTGCGACATTTATACTAACCTCTGTGAAAGGTGCAGACGACTAAAACAACTAATTTTTTAGACATTACCTAGAAATACTTTAGGTATCTCTTAAATTTCCACTATGATGACAAACGAGTACTTAGATTCCATAATAGCTTCCGCTTCAGCATTCCACAGTCTTGTAGTTAATTAATTAATCGGATTAGAGAGGGTCTTATCTTGACTAGGTCCCCGATCACGAAATCGTACATTCGCTTTGATTACATTTTGACTTTTAGGAAAAAACTGACGATGGCGGTTGCTATTTTTACCTTCTGAAAGAAACTTGTTGTTGCTATTGCAACAAGAAAGATGATAAGAATCCATGAACTGACTGCATCAAAAGTAAATTAAGAAATATTGTTCACTAAAAAGCTCGGTCGGCATCATCATCACTTACCATCAGGTGATGATATCAAAGTCTAACCAATTGTGGATTAAAAGAAACCTATGCATCTGTAACTACTCATAAACAAATGGCAGTCGTAAATAATTATGAAAATGGGCACTACAACTTGGCAAGGGCCCAGCTTGGAGAGGAGCAATCTTAAAGTAATTGTCGGAATCCACTCCTCCTCGGCCTACCCTCTTAATTAATTTATAATTTGCCAGTCAACTTTCGACTTTTCGCCGAAATCTCGGGAAATGATTTTTAGGGTTCCGTAGCCAAATGGCAAAATCGGAACCCTTATGGATTCGTCATGTCTGTCTGTCTGTCTGTCCGTCCGTATGTCACAGCCACTTTTTTCCAAAACTATAAGAACTATACGGTTGAAACTTGATAAGTAGATGTATTCTGTGAACCACATTAAGATTTTCACACAAAAATAGAAAAAAAAACAATAAATTTTGGGGGTTCCCCATAATTAGAACTGAAACTCAAAATGTTTTTTTCATCAAACCCATACGTGTGTGGTATCTATGGATAGGTCTTCAAAAATGATATTGAGGTTTCTAATATCATTTTTTTCTAAACTGAATAGTTTGCGCGAGAGACACTTCCAAAGTGGTAAAATGTGTGTCCCCCCCCCCCTGTAACTTCTAAAATAAGAGAACGATAAAACTAAAAAAATATATGATGTACATTAACATGCAAACTTCCACCAAAAATTGGTTTGAACGAGATCTAGTAAGTAGTTCTTTTAAAACGTCATAAATCGTAAACCGCAATTTACCTACAAGGAACTACAAGAACTTTTATATTATGTTACTTGCTGCTACGGAACCCTTCATGGGCGAGTCCGACTCGCACTTGGCCGCTTTTTTTTAAATTTCAAAACCAAGCGAGAAATTTTAATGAAGCTCAAAAAGCGGTCGGATAGAACTTGTACAGTGTGATATTAAAATGTAATTTATTTTAAAGTATTTCTTTTAGATAATTTTATTATACAGGCTGCTAAAACCAGCGGCGACATCTCGCATCGGAGGCCAAGACACACTTTGGGTCGCTGAACCAGCGAAGCAAGTAAGTAATATATCGAGACTTTGAATTTTACCTAACATAATAATGTCCAAATAAACTTTCTCAACATTTTAGATTCGTTGGTGATTGGAGAAAGTTGTTCAATTTCATGTGTTAAAGCCACTGTTAAACTTTTTTCTAGTGTGTCAGAAAGACTCGAATATTTTTTTATGCAGCGTCACAATGGCACTAATATTTTTTTTACGATTATAAATAAAACACAATTTAGGTCATTTATATTTGTGGAATGATGAATACGAAAACAAAGGAGTGATCCATGAAAAGTAGGTCAATATTACACAGCGTAGCTACCGAAACCGATCAACTGTAATATTGCGAGAGTTAAAACCACGCTCCAGTTTGTTTCCATATTGGTTTTAAGACATGAGAATTATGTTACTGTTTTAATTTCATGCATATATTGTCTAAATTTGTGTTTCGGAGGCTTTTGTGGGTTAGAAATCGTAGTTTTGGAATTCCGATAATTATGGACTGAGGCTTTCAGAAAGCCGGTGGAAAGCGTGTGGTTCAGAATTGCGTTGAGTGGAAATATAGAAAAGACAATGCATGTTGAAAATGTATGAAGGCCTATTTTCAACGGTAAACTTCTTCCAGATCAGATAATAATTTAAGTTTAATACAAAGGTAAAAAAAGACTTGCGTTCTTTATGTAATTTACCTTAATGTTAACGTAACTTACAGATACGTAACCAGAATCCCAAATAGACTTTTCTATTTGAAATGCAGGTCATTTAAAGTGTAGATTCCAGTTCAATTTGGAAACCAATTATAAATGCAAACAGTTAGATACTCTAAGGGCTTTCTCATATTAAGCGTTTTCATTGAAGAAGCAAAGCCTCAACCGAATTCGTATAAAAAATTTAAAACATTTTATAATTTATAATACCACTTATGTTATATTTTATTATTTTGATCCAGCTTATTATAAACTCAAACTTTGCAACCAGATTAACTATATCGCATATTGATCCGGCTCCAACCATAAAAGTAAACCGAAAATGTTTAGGGTGGGGTTAATTAGAAAGTCTTTGAATGCAAAAATATTGTTATATCTACATATTGTTTTCAGTCGGCACCGATTTTGATAAATCGCTTCTGCTGCTTGTCTCCCGCTAAGTGTGTGGAAAGCCTTATTTTCCGTTGTGTAGATTATGCACTATAAACGGCTTATTTTGCGATCGATAGCCAACTGCCGATCACAATGAATAATTCCTAAGCTGTTACCGTATTCAATAACATCGCGAAAGATGTAATAGATAAATGTGTTGCAATAAATTAGATATATAGGGTGACTTTAAATTAGAATAGTTCTTGATACGAAAGACTACAAATTGATTAATTAATCGACCAAATTAGTATGAAGAGTCAAAATTTTTTTTTGCGATTTCGCTATTGGTTGTTGTTTGTTATCATGAGCACATGCATAGCTTTCGTATCAAGAAGTAATTTAAAGTCACCCTATATAACTACGAGTATTACATATTATGTATAACCTATATAGGTTTCTTCTAAAATACCTGAAAAAAAAATGTGACTGTGACATCGACTCCTGAAACTTTAGTTCACAACTTTTCCCAAGGAATCTACACTCAAATCATAAAAAATATTTTTTTTGGACTTCCCATATAAAGTTTGTGAACCAGTTGATGAAATAGTGAGAAGAGCAGTCCAAAACATTTTTTTTTATTTGAATTCCTTGGAGAAGTTGTTCACAGTTTTATAGAAGCCACAGCCAAAAGCTCAAAACGATTTTCACTATTTACTGGATATTATGTACTAGGTTCTTTTGTATAAGGTCCGCTAAGGTACCCACCTACTATAACCGTGACATCTGATCATGAAGCTTCAGTTGTTCACAACTTTTCCCAAGAAACCTATATTCAAATTGTAAAAAAAATATTGGAGTTCCCAAAAAAAGTTTGCGACCACTGCTCGCTCTATGCGCCTGCCGCGTAAGTGCGTACAGGCGTAAGTGGCATTATTTATTACATCTTAGTCCTTAAGGATCGGCAAAGCACTGATAATCATTTTAGTTTTAGGGTTACAGATAGGCTTATGGCAATGCCGCAAAATAACTTTTTAATATTTTTACTTCGTTAAATATTTCTCGCAGCTTCTTTGACGACATTAAGAGGATATTTGAAATACGAGTATATTAATATTTTATAAACATCCATTTTTGATGAAATTTGTTTGATCAAGTAATAGTAGTATTAATGTGTAACAAATAAATGTATGTTATCTACTCCCTTTGATGTAATATCATGATATTGAGCAAAAAAAATATCTAACATTTTTCTGAGATCCTAAAAGTTTATACTTCTGATACAAATTGATCAGATTCAACACAATGTTATTGTAATAAACTTTACAAAAAAGCTTAATTTAAATTCTGTCTAGACAAAAATAATATCAAACAAAGGGTTTAAGTTTTCTGAATTTACTATTCATCGACTCTAGATAATGTTTTTTTTTATTATTCACTGCCAATTCTAGAGGTGACTCGGTCACTAAACTTTGCACGTAAGTAGTTATTATACCCTTTTACTCATCAGTATGCTGGATAAGTTGCAATTAAGTAAAGTATTTTGAAATGCAAGCCAAGCCAAAGTACTTTGTTGTTCACACTATGAACCACGCCAGAGTTTTATGGTTTGTACAGGTCGCGTCAATCTTTAAGATCGCTGAAGGGTACTGACTGGGGGAAGTGTGCGTTCACTTGGAATCCTCATGCTCGAATTTTGATATTCTGATTGTGCCAATATTTATTGTCTAATAGTGCCCAAAGGAAAAAATGTGCTATCGTAGTTTCAGAGAAAATCGAGTTTTTCACTAAGGCTGCTAGCGGAATGTTTCGCTGGCAGCCTCATCTCTGGAACCAACTTGGTCCTTGAAGGAACTACTTCGAGGACTACATGAGGATTCTAAGTGAACGCACAATTCCCCCACTCAGTACCCTTCAGCGATATTAAAGATTGATGGGACCTGTACCTACCTGAATGTATGATGTGATATGGTTTTGAGAATTCAACAGAGTCGTAGAACAAATATGTATATTTTGTTTCATGTGTTTACAACCCATATCGTCCCCACTACAGGGGCACGGGTCTCTTCCCATACCTCGGGAAGGTTAGGCCTTACATCACACACGGGGACCAAGTCCAGATTGGTGGAGGTTTTAGGGCTAGTGGCCAACCTAATATAGCGATTTTTTCAATATTTTTCTTTATTCTATACTTGATTCTGAGTAACTCCTTAAAATTTCGAACGCACTTTTTTAACACCCTGTATATACGAAACTATTGCGGCGTATTTGGAAGTTTTTAAACATAAAACATATAAATTCTTCGAACCACGCCATACGATTTTTTTAAACACTAATAATGTATTATTTTAATAATTATAATTTATTTATTTGTGTAATCGGATTAGACATATTTATGCGGTGGTACTGTGATATTTTTTTTAAATACTGAACTCTAGTAGAAATCAATTTTCAGTATTTAACGCTAAAACCCGTCATGTTTAGCGAATTAGATCCCTCCATAATTTCGAAAAAAGTCCATGCTATATTCATATCGGTTATATAGTTTTTCTTTTAATACAAAATGTTAGGTTTTGAAACCGTAATGTACTTTATCGATTTTTCTCCTTCCTATCCCTACTCTTAATTCTAAATATCCATCCTGTTGGGGGTACACGAAGAAAACCAGCAGTCAGACGCCAACATCGTGGTCATCGTTCGAGCTAACGACTGCTCCAGAAATTTCCGTCGAACAAAATACCAAAAGCATACCGGGACCATCAGCCGTAACTGCGCGCAATATCATTCTTCATCGTATTCAAAATCACAAACTGTTCGGTGAGAAGAAATACCACCAACCAGCACGCAGGAGAGCAACGTGAACCAGGTCAGCCCCCTATATTTCTCATCCTATGCCGAACACAAAGTTTTGAAATTATAGGTTGTATATTGCATATAATAACGTATATCTTTAAAATATCGCTAGAGTACAAACCAGGTTTTGGAGTTCAGCGCACCCTCAAAGGATTTTTCTCAGATCCAGCCACAATGACAATTGTACCTCCAAGAAACTGAATTAAGGCACCTTATTGCAGTGCAGTCCGAACTACATAAACTAGTTACGAGCTAAGGTTTGTCCAGCCAGTGTTAAGTCCAGCTAGACCTTCGGTTCATACAATATCGGTCACTAACTCTGCTTGTATACTAAAACTACACCCTGGACGCTCCATACATTTCGTCCGAGATATTTAACAAAAGAACGAGGGAGATAATATATTTTATTTATTTTATTTTATTTATTCAGATCGATCTAACCCAACTAACACATTAGTGGAAATTGCAGCTTTTGTTAGAACTTTGAGGAGCATAGCGGTGGTATAACGAGATCACAATTAGTCTTGAGTTCTAAACAGTGATAACAAAGGGTTAAACCTTAACTGCAGCATTAACACTTTTGAGACACCTTAAGGCTCTAACATCTGTGCTATGGTTACATTTGTATCCCTTTTGCCACTCTTGATCATGCAGTGATGAAAATTGTATCTCTTTTACCACTTCTGACTAAGTCAGAGTTGATTTGGTGCATTTTGGCACTTACAGCTGTATGGGATAGAAAAATAGAACTAATTTATTTCTAAAACACGTGCTTTTCACTCTTTTAGACCGAGCAGATGCTTTTGTGCACTATGTCTATAACAGATATATTAATGACATTCAGGCCTGAATTTCCACGTTTTGGAACTATTATAACTGTCTATAGTGTTTAAAAATAGAAAATTATAGCTTTATGTGCCAACTCCATTAAACTGATACAAGAAACATAAAAAGCGGTCAAGTGCGTGTCGGGCCACGCGTAGTGTACGGTACCGTAGTACTTCGACAAACACTGCTACAAAATTGACTACTATTCGTTAACTTGTAAAGTCTTCTTAGCTATGATAGTTTTTCCTTTAATTTCGTTATATTATATACTACTGCCGTTATATTATATAAGTATTTCGTTATATTATATTAACTGTAACTTTCGGTATTTGACATACCGCTAAATCGGAAAGTCCTGGTTTCATGTAAAATAATGTTTTACCACTGTGTTAAATAGAACCCTAATTCGGATGTGTGCTGTGCAATACTGAGTTTTAAATGTTATCAGATTAGCTCCCTTAATCACAAATTTCGATCCTATAGACATGTTAAGAAGACAATAACTATACAACAGTAGTTTTTATTGCTCGTAGTTCTAGAAGAGTTCTATTGTAGTGAAAATTAGGACCTAAGACTGCAACAGCAAAACGCCATTTTTGGCAATGAATTTTATGTGATTTTCTAAAATTTGTTACTATAAACACTCTACATAATTTGGTTAAAGCCTAATAATGGATTCTAACATACACAAGCGAACTTAAATAGGCGTAATTAAACTGAGATTAAACTGAGATATAAAAGAAAAATAAAATAAAATAAATGAATCAATTTTACTAATTTTACGCTTAATTGATGGCGCATTAATTTTTTACCCAAAACATTGCATATATTTCACGATAAATTTAATTCCCAACTGTTTTTACACACGAACAATTCGAAACTTTAGGATAAATATATGTTTACAAAAACTCCACCATTATTTAAGTCAAATGTCAAATATGTCATTGCTATTATTTGTTCTACAAAAAAACTTACTTCTAAAACAGATAATAATCACCCCACAACCACTTCTGGAATATTTTGCTAACCTCATGAGAAGAATGATTTTGATCGAGTGAATGATTTAAAATCATATTCGTTCAATTAAGTAGCCAACGTGAGTTCCTTAAGCGCTACAAATGAAAATGAAAATATTTTATTCGAAGTACATCTTAATGCTAGATCAATAAATGAATTATACAATGTCATGTCTGTAAATAAAATATGAAAAAATAAGAATAAAGAAAGAAAGGATTCAAAAGAGATGAAAGAAAAAAATATTGTAGCTAATGTAATGACTAACAATTCCAAAAACCAATGACAAGAGCAGGCCAGTTCACATGGACAGCACCCGATCACGAGTATAACGCGAGAGTCAGCCATCGCTCCCCTCAACCATATTTGAGGGAAGGGAACGACCCGGCTCCCGATACGCCACCATCCGCACGAACATTTAAGCGAGCATGCACCACTCCGATCAATGGACAAAGAAAAAGGAGAAGGAAAAGTCTTACCGAATCCCTTCAGTTCTTTCACAATAGAGTTTGCATCTTTATTGTCTTACAATATGTCATGAAGATGTTGCTGTGTTGGTAGGAGAAACACTTACCGTCCAAGCATTTCTATCATCTAAGTACTCATATGTCTTATAGTAAGCTTTATTACATAGTATCTTTTTTACATAACTTTTGAATTTATTCTCTGTTAGGTTTACAATATCTTCTGGTATTTTATTATACATTCGTATGCATTGTCCCACAAACGACTTACTAACCTTACTGAGCCTAGTAGATAAAGGAACCGAAATACAGCTTTCATCCGCAATTTTCGCGATTCAAGCACTTTACGATCACTGCTAAGCAGTTCCTCTAGAACTGTTGGCTGCCAAAAATTATCGCCCGCCTGGAGGCATAAGTGGTTTATAAAGGTCCCACAGCGCGCTATGGAACTAACAAGTTACAGCTATAAGACGCAATCGTATACACTATAATGCCCTTATGCAACCTATTTGTGTTAGTTGGGAACTGAGTGACGACTGTAGCACCGTCACCAAATTATCAAAGGGGTTCATTTGATACTTGGGTGCTCTTGCCCAGATTGCCCATATTGTCCCTACTGATGGGGCACTGATCTCTTCCCATACTTCGGGGAGGTTAGGTCATACTACATACACGAGAGTCAAGTCCGGATTGGTGGATGTTTTGGTTTTGGGGCTAGTGGCCAACCCCAGTTTCAGAAGTTTTCAAGCCACATATAAGACCTCCGTGATGGCTTAGCGACTCCTATCTAGTGATAGCAGACGGCATTAAAGGCTTAATGTACCTTAAGAAGCACGGCAACGGTCGTGATAGTGTCTGTAGTCGGTTAACCTGCGCGATAGACGAGACCACCCAATACGAGGTCACAATTTATGTTAATAAAGGTGATATAATATAACTAAATCACAAATTAGGACATCGTTAAGGGGCGCAGAAATCAATATTTACAGGTTTTTTCCTTATTAATTTTGATTAGATTTTTCGTTCCGAGTTATACGACTTATTTAGGCGACATTGATACAGTAGTACAACTATAATAAAAGATTTCTTAATTCGAAATCGTCCAACCCGATTTCTAGATTTTAAATTATAATTAACCAACTTTGCACTTAGTGCCAAGTTTGATACTCTTTTCAAGTGTAAAGCAAGTTAAAGTTTCAAGACACTAGGTAGATCACACAGAATTAATCGTATCAAGTGTGACCTGGTTGCTATTTTTTCCCAGCTATAAACAAACCATTTTTATCATCAGACAGGTAGGTACTATTTGTACTAAAAGTACACGTCAAAGAGATGTGCCGCTTTCAACGTTTTACATAGAAACACTTTTCCCGCTCGTCACCGCTCTCCTTCGGAGCGTGATCTTAGCGTTCCTTTCTGTCACGAGAACCCTTGTGTTGTTGAGCTTGTGAGATGTGACGAAAATGAAACCATAATAATATGTAGTAAGTTGCGTTTTAAATTGCGATTCTTTGGTGTGTTCTTAATGTTTAATGAAGATGTTGTATCTTATCTAAATCTTGCCTCCATACATGAATATTAACAGCATTGATGTGTTCCGGCATGAAGATAATATAGCCAGTTCCTCATTGCGTTGGGAATTCTTAATAAGTCCGCTTCCATCTTCGGCATCATCATCACTTATCATCAGGTGAGATGATGTCAAGGGCTTACTAATTGAGGGCAAAAATAAGTTTATTTATTGATTACAGTGAGAATTTGCCTTCCGGAAACGAATCCTCGCACACATCGACAGCAATAAGCAAATAAACAACATGTTAATAGTAATCAGCTGAGTAGTAGGTATATTCGATTTCATCGCTCGTGTTAACAGAGCTTCGTTATCGCAATTGGGTTGGGCTTGATAATCATGGTTTATTGATTAAAATCTGGATGCATACATTCAATTAACTCGGATATATTTTATTTTACATTACTTCATACATATTACTGTATTTTTGATTGACCATAACTTTTTTAATAGTCTATATAATCAACAAATTTTTGAAAAAGAATATAAAACTAAATTCTGGGGGAGTCTCCTAATCCTCTCTACGTTAACCATTTAGCTATAGGTACCTTGCAATTCTTGCAAGCAGGCGATGAAATAAACAACTTGCCACCAGAAAACGAAAATATTTTGAACCTTATATCGCTTATATAATACCTACTGACTTTTATACGTTTACTTTCATATGTGGGTAATTCACATTCTTAATTTAAGAAAAAAATATACAGATAGTAAATTTCAAAACGTCAAAATTCCGATTGTACGACAATGAGGCATTGAGAGAATCAACATTGAGAATGAAACACTTGAATATCACAATCCAACTAAAACAGAAAGCATCCCCGGTAGTTGATTTTTCGAGACAAACTGAATCCTTTACTCGACTGACTTAAATGAGTGGATTTATATGAATAAACGACACCCTGTAATCATAAATCCATCTACGAGGCAGCGAAGCAGACGTATACCTACATAGATACACCCTAAAACATTACGTTTTTTTATTTAGATAAAAAGATTGATCTTATTTGTGTGTAATTTATACTATTGTACTTTTTATCACTGTGAGTGAATAAACATAGGACATGTCAATCAGGCGTTACACTTGGAAACGATTTTAAACAAGCTGAAAGCAAAACGAAACAACGTAAGACTCAATTTCCAAATGCTCTCGAGGACATCATATTTTCTGAAAGGCGGACACGTCTCCCTTACGGAAATATTCAGTTCGCGATCGACACAAATTTCCCTCGTTCCGGGAAAAACGGGAAACACTTTTCCCACACCGCTCACTCTGGATACTTTGCTAAATGTCTAGCATACACACATGTTACTGTTAAAGTCCTAGCTAAAGTAAATCATAAGACTGTCCGATATACTTACTATAAAAAATACTTCCATTTTTGATGAGAACTAACGTTGATCTATTGGAAATGGAAATAACATTTTCAATACGAGGTGACACTTTAATGGCGTGAACATATCCAGGCGATTATTTGAGTCAAATGAGACATCTTTTCGATCACTTTAAAAAAAACGTCAAAAATTTTTGAACTCTCCAAACAAATCAATCGTTGTATTGACTATTTTCGTTTAGAAAGTCCCCTTGCAAAAATTACCTTGTATAATGGGAAGCTATGGATTTCGATTACTACATCTATTTGTTATTTACATAATTGTATGTATAAGAATTCCCGCTTCATATTTCTAAATCTTCGGAATTCCACATAAAAATACGAATTGTCCGTTTCTCAAGCTTTTATAGCAACATATACATACATAAAACACATTATGTGCTGCGCTCGCTGCTGAATTATTTATGTACTCGACGGGGACATGGTACTTGACGACATCGGCACGCGTTGTGTCAAAGTGTTCAACTATTTTAGCATGAAACAGGGCAGAATGTATACTTACCTATCATATCAGAGTATACTTACTTAGGATACCTTCCTAGTATCTCAGAAACTAGCCTACGTATTTTACGCTCATAACAGCCTACGGATACTCTAGTAAATTAAAGTGTCACAGAAGCGATAAAGCTGGGTAAAGATTCCTTAATAAGGTATGAGTGGGTCGTAATCCCAATTCCCCAGTCTAAGTGGAGCGACAAATGCAAAAGTTCTGGGTACATACGGGACAATCGGATGCAGCGCGGCTTCGATGAAACCTTTACGTAAATGAAGAACTGTGATTTGATAATCTTAAATAATAGTGAAAGCCCTGATAGTACTGTAGTTAGAGTTCCTTTCTAAGTAGGATGAGTATGACTGTTTGCTTTATGTTAAACGTTACATGCTACTAGTTAGTGGGTTTGTTTATCGTTCCTTGACATCATACATAACAGTGCAATGTATGATGTGATTTTTACACAGATATTTACGAGATAAAAAGCCTATATAAGGCTCAAAGTTATATAAGAAGGCTCAAAGTCACCCAAAGGGCGATGGAGCGTGCTATGCTTGGTGTTTCCCTACGTGATCGAATCAGAAATGAGGAGATACGTAGGAGAACTAAAGTTACCGACATAGCTCTCAGAATCGCTAGACTTAAGTGGCAGTGGGCAGGGCACATAGCTCGTAGAACAGATGGCCGTTGGGGCAGTAAAGTTCTCGAATGGCGACCGCGCACCGGAAGGCGCAGTGTGGGCAGGCCCCCGACTCGGTGGACCGACGACCTGGTAAAGGCTGCAGGAAGCCGCTGGATGCGAGCCGCACAGGACCGGTCGGTGTGGAAATCCTTGGGGGAGGCCTTTGTCCAGCAGTGGACGTTTTTCGGCTGATAGATAAAAAGCCTATATTACTTACAGGCCCTCTGCACCGTACTGAAAAAAAGTTAAAGTTATTTCGATTTTCAAAGATCATACGCACACATACACACACAGAGAGACTCTTTCTTTTTTTAGTTTTTTTGATTACATTAGTTACTAGTTAGTTACATTAGTAAAAACTTTAGCCACAGTGGCGGAGCCGCGGGCTAGTGTAATGAACCTTCACATTAAATCCTGTTGAATGTAGTTTTTCAAAACTTCATACCTAACAATCTACAATGAAACTAGCTCCACTCTCTTTATTAAAGCAAATAACGCGACCATTCTTTTGTACTTCGTATACTCTCTTCGAAACAGTAAATCACGGCATAAAGTGCATATTAAAGTTTTTTCACTTTGCACAGCATTTATAAAGGGTCAGACAATCTCTACAATTTCAAAATGGATCCATTACTTCTTTACCTATATATTTTCTACTTTAATGAAGCAAAAAATATTTTCATAGATTCTATTTCTATTATCAAAAATAATATAAACTTTGTGGTTCTTGAGGTCGAATCAATTGAAATGGAACCTCACCGTTCGGTTCTTCGATTTAATTTGAATGTCAAATAATAGTTATCAAACCTCTGCTGAAGCAGCTGTTTGTTTGTAACCAATGGGATGTTCTAACTGATTATGGTAGCGGAAGAGATAGCATCTATAAGCAGCTTTCCTTTATCGTGCCTTCGCACGCTAGCCACGGCGGCTCCACTCCACGGTTCCTACTTTACTTTTATTCAATATCACCAAGTTACGACGACGTTTATTATTAAATGTGTAACTCGTTGGACATTATTTATGAGCCCAAAGGAATCGCTGTTCGTATCATAGCCGCTTGGCGTCGTTAAAATTTGTAAATAGGACGTTTATCTACCACATTACGGCATAAGTATGGAAATAATTTAGGAATATTGAATCACGAAAGGCTTGTAACGGCGATGTAGGACGATGTCTTTTTAATGTGTTTCATGCCCGCTGGTGTTTTCTTTGCTTTGAAAAATGGAAAATGGTTACGTACAAGTAGATACTTTGTTTCTCTTAGATTATGTATACCTTACTGATATTATAAATGCGAAAGAAAGGATGTTTGTTTGTTTATTTGTTCCACTTTCACGCCGAAACTGCTGAATGGATTTGGACGAAATTTGGTAGGTAGATAGATAAAGCACTCGACTAACACATAGGATACTTTTTATCCGGAAAGCTTGTGGGTTCCCGGAGGAATGCCTTAAAACAAAAATTTTTACTTTGTCACTTGCCTTAACATTTTATTTCTCTCTCGACCCAATAGGGTTTTTCACCATTTTTTGAAAAGTATCTCAAATTGATCATTAGGTGAGAAAAAGTAAAAGTTTTAAATTTTTTTTGAAACCTATAAGTACCCCAAAAATACATTTTAAATTACCATTTCCAATTAGCGCGCGAAAACGATAGCCGCCATGATGCTTGCTTAGGTCGTGACGTCATTTCAGGAGTAAACAAAACAGCTCTGTACTAAAATTTTGACACATATCGCGAACAAAATGTCATTGTTTACCACTATTGTGACGTCACCTGACAACCAGCATGGCGGCTGTCGTTTCAGACATTTGAATAACAGATTAAAAAACTTGATTTTAGTAAATCAAAAATAAAATGTTTTTTCTCATTTTATTGTATAGAAATCATATTAAATCGATTACATATTACAAATACCACAGTAAATAAGCAGTTTTAGATCTTTTCTTGTATAGAGTAAAATACCCTATTCTATAGTCCACGCTGACATAGTCGCGGGCGGAAGCTAGTAATGTTATAAATGCGAAAGTATTGGATGTTTGTTTGTTTATTTGTTCCACTTTCACGCTGAAACTACTGGATGGACTTGGATGAAATTTGATAGATAAAACACTTGGCTAACACATAGGATACTTATTATCCCGAAAAACTCGAGGGTTCCCGGAGGATGGCAAAAAAATTAAATATTTACTTTGTCACTAAATGGCTCTGCCTTAACATTACACTTCTCTCTACCCAATTCTGTAGTCCACGCAGACGAAGTCGCGGATGAAAGCTAATTAATAATAGATAATAATGATGTTGTGTATAATAATGAATAATAGATATAAAAGCATCGACGTAGAATCAAATGGACGACGGGTCTAGTACATAATTCACGAAAAAAGCGTCCGCAGTTAACCTATACATACGTAGTTATATGCATAGAAATAACACATTTGCATTTAGATAGTGTGTCATTGCATTACGGTTGTTTTTGTTTGCATTTAGCTATAGGTATTTATCACCATACGAAGCTTCGACTGGAACGTACTTCACCTTACGCAGCTTCGAGTGAAGACAGAGAAGTGATGAAGTAGCTTTCACTTATAATATTTTTTTGTTGGCTATGTTTTATACGTATTTTTTATTTTTGCAGAGTCTTGTTTATTTTTTTTATAACAAACACAGAAACACGCTTAAATATGAATTATACAGGATGAAAATGATTCGAGCAAACAAATTGGATTTTTTTCGGAACAAAGTATTCCTCTCGTCACGATTCGGCTATAATGTTTTTCCATAGTGCACGACGTATAGGAATCTCGGGGAAAGCTAAAATAAATAAAATATTTCATGTAATAAAATCAATAGTAAAAAGTTACAAAATATTTTAATAAGAAACTTTATACTTGAGAGCGACTCTATAAAATTTTCCTTCCAAAGTTGTGATGTTCGATTGTTCGCTCATGGAAATCAAACTAAATGCGTAATTCAAATTAAAAAAAACTACTGTGTTTTTAGCAAAACAATACTTTAAAATGATAAAGCAAGAGTTTATTTACCAGAAATATGATACTCCATCCTGTTTTTTCACTTTACTTGAATAGTTTTTACAACTTTTCACGACGTAGTACGCCATTTTGGACGTGCAGTCAGCCGAGCGACCGAAATAAGACTGGCGCGAAATTAGACCTCTTTTTGCGTTTTACTACTCTTTTGGTTCGGACACTTTTGAGCGCTGAAGTCCATTTGTTTCTATGTCGATGTATAAAAGGGGTAGTTTTCATTTATCAGTTTTTTGCACGGTATTAAGGTGCTTACAATATATCGATTTATAATCAAACCTATTTTCTCGAGGTCTTTTTAATTTTAAGACGTTATTTGGAAATGCAATTTTCGAACTATAGTTTGTAAAATAATTATGTGTATTATACCATATTATACTTAAGTCTGTCTGAAAACTTGGCATGAAAAGTCAAACTTTTTTTGCCCCACATGCATAAATTATATAGAATGTTATAATATTTATTTTACTTATTACAATTTTTCAGTTTCATGAGTAGTTGCTACCATTTGTTTGTTGGCAAATAAAAATACATTCTGTATGGGGCGGGGGTTTTAAAAATACTTTAAAAATAGAAGTCAAGCTGCTACGTTTTAATGAGACTAAAAAACTTTGCATTGTAGAATATTGTCCAGTTTCACGAATAAGGTATATAAAAGCACCCTATATCTAGCTATTATAAAATTATGGCATCACTAAAACGTTTTATGCACAACATAAAATCAAATGTCACTCCCGCTTTATACTAAGCAGGATTTTTATGGTGATTAAAACGAGACATTAAAGTTTATGGGACTATGGGACATATGATGACCCTAAAACTGGCCTTTCTATTACTAGGGTTCCGCAGCGCCTCGCATCGTCAATTTGCAAAATGTCATGAGATACAGAAAATACAATCGTAATTCACATTTAAAAAACTGAACGTAAAATACACCTATAACATACTTACGTAAATTATAATATTTATTATTTATTATAAGACAAAATTGCAATTTGTAAATTATACTGTTTATTAATGAAGGTGTGATTTGGAGAATGATCGTTTCAAATACCTAAATGCTTCAAATTTCTATAAACTTGCAATAATTCTTCTCATCATCAACCGAAAGACAACTGCTGGACAAACCACACACCGACTGGTCCTGCGCTGCCCGCATCCAGCGGCTTCCCGCAACCTTCAGCAGGTCATCGGTCTGCCTACACTGCGTTTTGCGGTGCGCGATCCCTACTAGGTATTCTTCATCTATCGAGCACACTTTTATGAACTATTTGAAAAACTATACTTTTTGACATTAGGGCATTTTGCGATTGTTCTAACTCTTCTAAACCTTTCTGCCACTTCCCATAAGTCGCATGTGGTGTTGTGTTAACTAGATTAAACTCTACTCGTAACTCGAGTTACGGGTTCCGTCACGAACTTTTGACCGTTCAACCCGCAAGAACGATTAGTTTTAGACCTATATAAATCCTAACTCGTTAGCAAGACTTGTTTGGAAGGGTGCACAGTTGTTACTTATCGGTAAACTAGGGAGTTCTCAATATTAAATATTCATACATACAAACAGACTGACAAACAATTTAACACTTCCCGAAATGTTGTGTGTAGAGGTTCCAATTCCAAGTGGTAGGAACTTTGTACGAGATAGAAAAAGAGATGATTTTAAAGGACTTATACAAAACATTTTGAATTTGAACAAGGTATAGTTTATTTTGAACTGGATGGAATGCGAGATAACGACATCAAAAATCTTTTTTTTAATAACTGATTAAGCATTGCTATCATATCACCCAGGATAAATTATAAATTTATAACTTAGGTATACTTAATTTAAATACATCGTTCTGTGTGCAATATGCTTTATTGTAATAAGTAACACATACTATACAAAGTGTTAACAAATTAGCTGTCATTACTTAAACTGGGGCTTCTACTCATAAAACTGAACAACTTTCCCAAAGGAGCCCATAGTGAATTCTCAATAAAAATTGGACTTCCCATACTAAGTGGGCCGATCAGGTGACCGTCTTGTTAGAAAAGTACTTTTTTTTTGCGAATTGACTATGGATTCCTTTAGAAAAGTTGTTCAGTTTTACTAATTTCTTAATATCTTATACAGAGTGTTAAACAAAGTGCGTTTGAGATTTTAAGGGGTTACTCAAAATCAAGTATAGAATACAGCAAACATATTGAAAAAATCCGATCTATATATATATTTTTTTTCAGTTTCCCATACTAAATCTAAATAGTGAATCAAGAATTTCTATGGAAATCTGAAAAAAAATTTGAAGAGCGGATTTTCTCAACATTTTTCCTGTATTCTATACTTGATTCTGAGTAACCCCTTAAAATCTCAAACGCACTTTTTTTAACAACCTGTTACATACAATAGTGAGGTTAATAATGGAAATAAGATACAATAGGCGATCTTATTGCATCTTTGTCATTAAACACACCAGTTGAGGGTAAAAAAAGATTTTTCAGCAAAATAAATACGTGATTGAAGACATTTCTTCATACTTTCCTCTACTCGTTAGGTATGTGACCTTTCTTATACGTTATCGTCCTTCAAGCATTCTCATTCGGTTGCTTAGAAACCAGGGCAAAAATTGGATAACAGTTTCAAAAAAGCTGCCGAAATCCAACCCAGTGACTTTTCACGAAAGTCACCCGGCATTCATTATATTTACAAGAAGCCCGATAGAATACGCAATGTGACTTCGACTAGAAGTGATAGGTCACATTGAAAGTACTTTTGAGTGAGAAAAACTGACAATGATATTCAGAAAGGTCATCTTGGCCAAGATAGTAGCATCGTAGTTCTAAGGTTCTGATGGAGACCTGTGCCACTTGGGATGGAAACAACCCGTCAAACCCGAGGAAAAAAATGTTTCAAATTAAATTGCGAAAGTTTATTTCACTAGAGTTCGATTTTTAAAAATCCTAAGTTCTACCTACATTTTATCTAAGGAACATACCTATGTCCCAAATAAAAATTTTGCGTTTACTGTCAATCAGTCATGGCTGGTTTTGCGCTGCCTGCATCCAGCGGCTTCCCGCGACCTTCACTAGGTCATCGATCCACCGAGTGGGAAGGCTGCCTGCGTACTCTACGTCTCCCAGTGCGCAGTCAATCAGTATGTGACAATATTTTATTTATACATATCTATAATACTGATATTACAAATGCAAAGTAAAAAAAAGTAATTTTATTTGCCAAACATAAGATTTACAATAAGTTTGCCTGTGACAATTAGGCAAAGTATGGAATTCGCGTGGTACAAGTAATAGACGGCGGCGACAGTTGCCTATCGTAATGTACTACTTAGCAGAACCCGCACGTATTTGGGGCATTTTATACTAAAGGACGTGTGCAACCGACCTTTATAGAAGACAAATGTGCAAATTTACTCACAATACTTTTCTTCGCCGTTAAAGCAATCGGTTTGTAAATGTACCTACGTAAGATGCAAATAACTTACTGGTACATAGGCCGAACTCGAGACCTCCGATTAACCTTGGGCCCGCAAATCTTTTTTATGAATAAAGCCAAGTGGACTTTTCATATATTTGCATTACTTAGGATTCATGACTTTTTTATGATAAAATAATTTCTTGAATTTTATTTAAAATTAAAGTATAGAAACCTACTAAAACGAAGAAAATTTTGTCTTAAAAGCCTAAGTAACTGCAGGAATGAAAATACTGAACAGGTCAAGTTCTACACCATATACAGTATGTTGGTAACAAATACAATACCTTCCTAACAACAATGGGATGAAAGAGCTCCCATATTAGAATTATAATTAGGTTTGTTTGCCAGTGTGGGCAGTCGTATATTACCTACCTCGGTGAACCGCAGGGAGTTGTTACACCCTGTATAGCGCCCCCGGGGGCACCACGAAGAGGAATGTTGTGTTGTACACGAGCAAATAGAAAAAAAAGCTCTTTTTTATCTGTCATTAGATTAGAATAAGAAAAGAAGCACATGAATTAAGTTTTTATGAGTAAGGGAACTGAATAGAAGGATGAAAATAGATTCAGAGTTTCAGTCCTTCACTTTCACGTTATGTTTAGAGCTCATATGAAACTTAAGTTTTTTTTTTTTTCAATTTTTCATATGAATTACTATTACTTCAAAAGACAATTAAATAAAAATGACAATAAGCTTTGAAGAGCCACTTAACAGGGTCACTTTCAGCTACTTTTGGATGACAAACACATTGATCCAAACGAAATCGCATTTATGAATGAACAAAAGAGTCCAAATTACGAAACAAAGAGGCAAGTTTGACAATGGATACAAATTAAAAATAACGAAAGACAAATAAATATCCTGTGTTACACGATATTGTTTAGACGCGGCTTCGCTACGAATAACATTGAACATTTGGTTGAAATTTAAGTAACAGAGGGCTTTAAGAGTCAAGGGTCATCGGCTTGCCAAATATTCACTTATCTCATCCATCTCACTAATATTATAAATGCGACAGTATGGATGTTTGTTTGTTTGTTTATTCCACTTTCACGCCAAAACTACTGAACGGATTGGGATGAAAGGTAGGTCGATAAAGGAAGCGCTCGGCTTTTTATCCCGGAAAACTCAAGCGTTCCCGGAGGAATGGCTAAAAACCTTAACATTTTAACGCTGCCTTAACATTTTATTTCTATCTGGACCCAATTCCAATTCTGAAGTTTACGCAGACGAAGTCGTGGGCGGAAGCTAGTTACATATTAAAAAAAAACGGCCAAGTGCGAGTCGGACTCCCGCACCGAGGGTTCCGTATAAATTCATAATCACACGTGTCTTGAACTCTATATTTTTTATATTTGAGTTAATTAAAACTACTTACTAGATCTCGTTCAAAAAAAAAATCGGTGGAAGTTTGCATGGTAATGTACATCATATATTTTTTCTAGTTTTATCATTCTCTTATTTTAGAAGTTACAGGGAGGGGGGGGGACACATTTTACCACTTTGGAAGTGTCTCTTGCGCAAACTATTCGGTTTAGAAAAAACTTATATTAGAAACCTCAATATCATTTTTGAAGACCTATTCATAGTATACACGTATAGGTTTGATGAAAAAAAAATTATTGAGTTTCAGTTCTATGTATGGGGAACCCCCAAAATTTATTGTTTTTTTTTCTATTTTTGTGTGAAAATCTTAATGCGGTTCACAGAATACATCTATTTACCAAGTTTCAACAGTATAGTTCTTATAGTTTCGGAAAAAAGTGGCTGTGACATACGGGAGGACAGACAGACAGACAGACATGACGAATCCATAAGGGTTCCGTTTTTTACCATTTGGCTACGGAACCCTAAAAAACTATGTATCCAAAACCCATAAAGATCAACTTAAATAATAAGAGTCTCGACGGTAAAGTATAAAAATTCACATGCAAACAGTCCGCTGTATAGAAGCTGTCTCGAAACAGAAGAAACAGTCAGCCACGTCACCCTGGAATGCAGTGGTCTGACCGAACAACATAAACATAGACATTCTTTGCTTTTGGCATCATAAATAACATGTTAGATATAAATACCATTAAACCGAAAAAAGAAAGAAACATAACATATTAATGTTATGTCTGACATTAAATGAATTAATAATAATAATTCATTTATTGTCAGACATCACAGGTCCATCAAAGAGTTAGTAGGTATCAACTTATACCTAAGTGTTAGTAACAGTAAGTCATAAACCATTAAATTTAATATGCATAAAATTTGAATAATAATAATAACAATGCAATAATTTACGTTTATGTGCCAAAAATTGGTCCTCAGCAGACAAAAATCCTTCAGCATGTAAGGTCGCTCCGAGAAGCCTGTGAATGTGTAAGAGAAGTTCTGTGCTTCTGGAAGGAGCTGGGTTGTAGAATAGCCAACCACACCTGCACGTTTATACTTTCCTCCTTTATCCAAGGGCAAGATGCTGCCAAAAGAAAATGTTTACCCTGAATGCATATCGACCCCACAACTCTCTACGTAGAAGTCAGGAGCGCTAACCACTACACGCCACCGAGTCATTCAAAATTTATTTCTGCCAATAAAATACTTTCTAGCTATTCCTGTTTAAATATCTATCAACAGATTGTGTGTTACTTGTCAGTACACTAATCACAGTTCTAATCTCTTATCGAACTTACAACTTATCATTTTAAGATTCACCTCAGTACAGTCAAGAGCTTTTACTTAAAACTAAAAGTACCTAACATGCTACAGCGCAATTAACAAAAAGTTTGTTGGCGTCGCCGTTAAGCTTGCCTAACCTACCGAATTAGCAAGTTATGCATAATAGCTCCCAAACAGGAAGTTGGAACTACAGCGGGGAACAAGCTTCAAAAACAAGTCCCGCCAACCCCAGTGACTCCATTAGCAATGTGGTTACTTTAATAACGTAACTTGTAAGTGCAGCCGTTAACAAAACCACATCAGATGAATTTATTTTGAAAAATAATTAAAACTTTATGAGCTTTATTATAATATTACAATGCTGTAAAAGTTATAGGTACGTAGATGCAAAGTTTGTACCTACGATACATACTTAATTTTAAAGCACCCTAACGTCTAGTATTGAAAACTTGTCGGCTTGAAAACTTCTGACACTGTGGTTAGCCATTAACCTCACAACCTCCACCACTCCGAACTTGGTCCCCGTGTGTGGAGTATGGCCTAACCTTCCCCAATTATGGGAAGAGACCCGTGCCACTGCAGTTGGGACAATATCGGTTGTTAACGACAATGTCTAATTGTCAAGTATAACTAAAACACGTTTGTACCGTTTTCCTGATATCTTTTTCATATGTTTTGTAAGTTTAGAGGTAGATTTAGATTTATTTATTTAGATTTATATTTGTTTTATTTTTTTATCATACGTGTGCTTTCTTACGTCATAATGTACCTGTGCTTCAATATTTGAAAAATATGACCCACATTCTGTCATCAAACTGTTCTGCTAAATACTTCTCTAGACAGCTAATTTTGATATTGACTGTACTAAGCAACTTGTGCAGTTGCTCCAAACTCTCAAATGTCACGTTCATTATACAATTTTACATTTAAAAGTAGTTGTAAACAGTGCAATTTTATCGCAGAATGTCTTCGATTCGGAAAACTGGCGTAGTTAAGTATTCTGGCATATTAAATTCTTATCATAATCAGATACAATGCTATGGATTCATAATTTTCAATATTGTCAGGCCTTATGAGATAAAAGTTTCAACACGTGTTATTTAGAAGAAATCATTTCCAAATATCCAAATATCCAATGGGTGTAAATTATTTACTTTCAAAGAGATAATACTCTTCTAGATAAAAAAATATATATAGTGGAGATATAGTGGCATAAATGACAGGTGGTAAAGGTTGAAAATAATAATTCCTACTTACATCCATGCATGGCAGTGTATGGGTCTTTGTGAAAGATTGTTTCTGTGTCTATGGGGGTAAACTGTGAATCAAATAAAATTATTATTCATAAAACAGTTTCATCGTAATTAAGGGACGTTACCCATTAATTCACTTTGTACTTGGATTTATGTGATGGAATGAGGTAAAAACTTGGGTACAGGCTTCACGAAGTGCTTATAAAGTGATCAACAGAACCGAATCCGAAAATGTTGAAGCAATTTATAGAATTTGTCCGTCAAACTAATTGCACCTTTTACCAACTGTTGATATATAATATGTTACAAAATATGTAGGGTTAAATATAATTTTTCAGCATAAATTAATTGAATTCATGGTTTCGAGACCAGGGTAATTAGTGGTTGTCAACTGAAGCCCGCCACCATGCTAATGTGTTTGAATAAACAAACCTGCAATACGGTATTTGACTACTAGTCATTTGAGTTACTTTTTATCAACTTTCAAAAACCGCATTTTGTTTTACGTGTTACTTTATTTAAAAAAAACAATGTCAATCTTTGACGAACTAATTTTGTATTTCTAATGAATATAATATGTATAAAATTGATTAAAACTACCTACAGTCGAGTAACATTTATCGCAGTTCTACAAAAAATGCTATTTAGTGAATAACATTTTAAAATTTGTTTTTATGTTGTTAAATAACCTATTACCCATTTGAAATTAAGCTTTTGGTCCGCGGATGTCACAAAATCTTACTTAATATTATAGATAAATGCGAAAGTATGGATGATTCTTTGTTTGTTTATTTGTTTGTTTGTTTATGCCGCTTCACGTCGAAACTATTGAACGGATTTGAGTGAAATTTGTGGTAGATAGATCAAATACTGGATTAACACATGGGCTAGTTTTTGTTTCTGGAAAATGCATAGTTCCAGTAGGATACCTTAGAGACAGTCAAAAAGCGACATCCACGCGGGCGGAGCCGCGGGCAAAAGCTAGTTGTGTAAACGATTTGGTTAAAACTGAGCCTCCACTAAATAAACTGAACAAAATGTCGTAGTTCAAGAAAGAATTACAATTTCACCAGTGGAAGCCTACTTTTTTTCTTAAAGTCAAAAAGTTGATAAATGATTGTGCTGCCATCTTTCATTGAGTTACCTACATGTACAATACATCATTAACCCGCTGGTTTCATAGTTATGGACAAATTCAGTTTCAGTAAATCTGAAAACGCAAAAAAAGATATTGATTCTGTATACATTTCAGCTTCCATATTTTTTTTTACGAAAAGTCCCAAAAAAGCAAAGACGTCAAACAAAGTTGTTCCTACAAGCTACAAGTAGAAGCTATAAATAACTCTACTGGCGTACATCCTACATAGTTTTTCTTTTACCCTCTGTATACCCAAGTGTTTTTGTGTTTGTGTTATACTTTTTCTATAATTAGCGTTTATATGATATCGCGCTCTGAGGCAGAACCATTTAACAAACGTTACAATATATTATAGCATATTATTAAAACAACTTAAAAAAAAACTTGATGAGCCTAGTTTACATACGGCCGCGGGCGGCTGTAACCAATACGAGCCATAATTACATCGTAGAACAAAGCTATAAAAGAGCGGCTACCGCGTTATAATATCTCTGTAATGCGTTTAAATTACGCGGACGTCATTACTGAGCCGTCATACTAAGCCATATTAATTCCGGCGTACGCTATGTAACGAAGTCTCGAATTGCCGAAACGGGGAGCAAACCTCTTTAATGAAACCATCATGAAACCGCTGTTGCAGCGATCCGTTCGAATTCAGAATTTGAAAATATAAATCTTATCGTGAAAACAGACGCTGTCAATGTCAAACTCCTTTGTTATAAACATTTTGGTAGGTAAGTAATAAACTCCTTGGTTATTAACGATATGTGAAATTCTGCGAAATGTGCCGCTCGTTAGGATTTAATTAAAATTATATACAGTACTTAGAGCTTTGGATCAAAAATTAAGTCTGTTTAGTATTGTTTTCACCGGTAAATACTGTTAGTTTATATAATTAATTAATTAATCATTATCTGTTTTTGTACAATAAAGATATTACAAACAATCATTTAAAAAGTAAATTTTTAAATGTTTAAAAGTCCTTGTATAATAATTTTTGTCAAAAGTTGAAAAATAACCTTTATAAAGCTTTTCCATAATTTCGTCAGGTGAAAAATAACTTATTAACAAGAAATGTTTTTCATGTCTTAACAAAAATGTTTGTTAAGACATGAAATGACATGACAATGTTTTTCTTAAAAAAACTGGAAATTATGCCCCGACGAAACCCTTGTTTCGTATTCGTAACACGGTAACACGTTACAATGAAGTGTTTTAACTTAAAGATTTTTCCTGAAAGTACCTAAATGTGCGCACACACTTACATTTCAATGGAGAAGAAAACGCAAAGCTATTTGCAGATGGCGCTACGGACGCTTGACTCATAACAACCTTCAATTAGTTCCGCGTTTTTTATTATCGAGGTCTTATAAATTAGTTTTTTGTCTGTAAAATTGTTAAATGGAAAATGTATGCGACTTGGACTGTTCCTCAATTAAAGGCGAAGTTGAAAAGTACATAATTGAAAATGTAACTTTCCCCACGTCTTCTTCATCCGATAATCTTTAGGAAATTAATGATTTCCATTATTATTGCAACCAATCGCCACACAATGCGGCATTTTTTTAATAATCTTATGTTTAGTTCACTTAAACAATTTTTTCTATACCTTTTGACAGTTAGTATGAGTCAAGCGATATCAGCGCCTCTATCGGCGAGCTTTGTCAGTTTTCTTCCCCATTGTGTTTTAATATCTTGCTAGTTATATAAAATAAAATATATAAAATATAAAAAATATAAAATACTTCCAAGGAGACTTAACCAAAACTGCATTTTATAAATGTTGCAGTACGAAGAGTCGTATATAAAATTAGTATAATATTAATAATATTGTAAGCATTACAAGTCGTTGTGAAACTCCCCACCCCATATACAGGGGATGTTAATTTATAATTTATAATAGGTACAGGTGTAAAAATGCTTCTGCAGGAAACTTACATGGAGGTTTCTACTCATTACATAGACAAAACTTTCCCCAAGGATCCCACACGGGAAAAAAACGACTTTTCATTAAAGTTCGCCGATAAGCGAAAAATTTTGATATTTCAGAATGGGTTTCTGGGAAAAGTTGCTCAGATTCATTTGCACGCTATATTAAGAATGCAAGCAAAAGGATGTGGTACCCAGCAAAGATAGTACGAGTATATATATGGTATTTGGCATTTTATCTAAAACATCATACCTTCAGAACTGATGACTCACAAAAGTCGAGACTTAATAAATATTCAGTGTCGTTATTTCACCTCACCGGATGTCGATCCGCCATAGACATTTAGGGTTGCGCGTCTATAAAATATTTACTTGTTAGTAACTACTATGCTGCCAATTTGCGATGTCCTTGTGCCTTGGTTAAAAAGTCCAAAAAGTTATTTTTCAAGCTCAATAAACAATCGGTTCAATACATTTTTTGAAATGTTATTTACACACAATTTTCATTTCCATAATACCTATTTGAGTATTCTCGGTTTGGTTCACAATACTATTTCTAGGAAGGATCGAAACCTCTCGTTTTCATATCTACCTCTTCTATTATGGCTAGCCCTACACGGAGCCTGTGTTTATGTTTACAGGGCAGGGAGGCTCGAGAGGGGTGGGGAGGGGAACCAGCTGAGATCTTCCTCACCCCCGCCCTCCCTCACTGCGGAAAATCGATAGCGCTCCGAGCCCGCAGACCTCTGCTTGGGCGAACAACACAGAGACGTGTTTCTGGTACAAAAACATTTGTATTTGTCTCTGTTCGTTAGTTAACCGATGACTGCCTACTTATACCATAAAAGAGATATGTATTCATGTAACACATACACACTTTTGAAATTTTAATATGATACAAAAAGATTAATACACTGTTTACGAAAAGGGAAAATCACAAAAAATTGCATTCTCTTAGAAGTAAATCAGATGATGATATGCCAGTTTTCTATGCAAAACTTTCTTTTTTGTTTTAGTAACGTTGTAGAACAAAAGTTATCTTGTGCACCGAACCTAACAAAAAACACCGTATTCTAACAAAAAACTAGTTATAAGTAATAGAATTTTTTGCAGCATGTACTAAGCGATTAGTAATATTTCCTTTTTAAATCTAGTTAAAACACAGATTGTAGTGTTTACCACTGCATAGTGAGCATTAATGATGCGATAGAAATGAATACTGGAAAACGGTACTCTTTACAATAAGGTTTGTTGTCATTATAATCGGATTGTAAGGTGAACATGAAATGTTGTACACATACCGATATGTTCTGTTATATTCACAAATTGATTTTACTAGATTATTATAGTAATATGACGACAAAGCGTTTTGTCGTCACAAATAGAACTAGACAATATCGTACGGATAACGAGATTCTAGTTACATGTACCTACCAGAATTTTTTTTCAGTGTATGTCAGTAGAAACTCCAGTTTATAACTTTTTGTTACTTAGGTCGAAGGATATACAAGTATGTATATCATTTAATTACACATATTTAACATCGTGTTGACATTATCAAGAAACCATGGGCCGTAACATAAAATAATTTTGCAATTTTAAATCTTCATATAATATTTATAGTATAATAATACATGGTTGAATGCTATGTTTCTTTTTAAATCCAAATTAAAGGCTCTACTTCCTATGTCATTAACGCAATGAAAAGGAGGAAAGCTCTAAGTCATTACTGTGTGCTCTAACTAAATAGACCGAAACATTTAGCAACATTAGGTACCGAAACTCTGAGGTGGCCTGAACTTCATCTTTAGAACGAAAGTCCACATAACCAGCCAAAATATGAAAGAAATCTGTAAAAACTTGTACTAGAACGTCTTATTTGGGGTAGAATAAACTCGGATGAGTTTGTTTTGTTTCTTTCAGTTAAAATGAACGATCAAAAATATTTTGTTTAAAGATGCTATAGCCTGCCCATTTCCAATAAGATTAACAAGTAAGATTACGTATTGCGCCCTAACTTAAACACAAATATTACGGCCTTATCTTTTTCTTCGTATTATAATATAATAACCGTTCTCTGGAAGCAATTTAACTCATTTCCACATATAGCATTGTTAGCCGATTCCACTAACAGCTCATCAGTCTAATCAAAAACCAACCTCCGCTTAGCTAGCTTATGTGGAATTCTGTCTTTAATCTCAGAAAAATAGGTCAGGTAAGTGCGACAAATTTGGTGCTTTTCAGTCTCAAACAGCGGGCGTCGAGAGCCGGCGTTGCCTCACAATTTTCATGGAACTAATTTTATTAAGTGCGCCCCGGAGTTTTTAAAAAACGTATAACTTTGAATTTCCACGAAAATAAATAATTTTGTACCAGTAATCTGATCAGTAATCAGGTCTACATATCTATGTTGGTACTTTATTACTACATATTTTGAAAATGTTATATGTAAACCATTTTTAGGGTTCCGTAGCCAAATGGAAAAAAACGGAACCCTTATGGATTCGTCATGTCTGTCTGTCTGTCCGTCCGTATGTCACAGCCACTTTTTTCGGAAACTATAAGAACTATACTGTTGATACTGGTAAGTAGATGTATTATGTGAACCGCATTAAGATTTTCACACAAAAATAGAAAAAAAAAACAATAAATTTTGGGGTTCCCCATACTTAGAACTGAAACTCAATTTTTTTTTCCATCAAACCTATACGTGTGGGGTATCTATGGATAGGTCTTCAAAAATGATATTGAGGTTTCTAATATCATTTTATAGGGTTCCGTAGCCAAATGGCAAAAAACGGAAACCTTATGGATTCGTCATGTCGTATTAAATTAAATATGACGTATTAAAATAAAACTACTTACTAGATCTCGTTCAAACCAATTTTCGGTGGATGTTTGTATGGTAATGTACATCATATATTTTTTCTAGTTTTATCATTCTCTTATTTTAGAAGTTACAGGGGGGGACACACATTTTACCACTTTGGAAGTGTCTCTCGCACAAACTATTCAGTTTAGAAAAAAATGATATTAGAAACCTCAATATCTTTTTTGAAGACCTATCCATAAATACCCAACACGTATAGGTTTGATGAAAAAAAAATTTTGAGTTTCAGTTCTAAGTATGGGGAACCCCCAAAATTTATTGTTTTTTTTTTCTATTTTGTGTGAAAATCTTAATGCGGTTCTTAGAATACATCTACTTACCAAGTTTCAACAGTATAGTTCTTATAGTTTCGGAAAAAAGTGGCTGTGACATACGGACGGACAGATAGACATGACGAATCCATAAGGGTTCCGCTTTTTGCCATTTGGCTACGGGACACTAAAAATATAGAGTTCAACACATGTGTGATTATTACGGAAACCTCGGTGCGCGAGTCCCACTCGCACTTGGCCAGTTTTTTATTTACTGGAAACCATTTCAGTAGGTTTTAAAGATTAAAGTATCCTTGATCGACCCAAATATATGATCTCAACACAACATTTCTCGGGAAAACGTCATCGAGAGCCGAAACAAACTTGTGTCGGAAATTGAGGCCTCTTTAAAGAAAGTCTCAGAATGGGGTCGACTTAATTTGGTCCAATTTAACCCCACTAAGACACAAGTTTGCGCGTTCACTGCCAAGAAAATGCCATTTGTCGTATCACCTCGTTTTGAGGACACTCCCCTAAATGCCTCAGCTAGTATCGGAATTCTTGGTGTCGACATATCGAGTGAAGTCCAGTTCCGTGGCCATCTAGAGGGTAAGGCTAAATTAGCCTCGAAGAAGCTTGGTTTGCTCAATAGATCGAGATGGTATTTCACTGCGGCGCATCGCCTGCAACTTTATAAGGCGCAGGTTCGGCCTCATATGGAATACTGTTCTCATCTCTGGGCAGGGGCACCCCAGTACCAGCTTCTCCCTCTGGACCGCATTCAACGAAGGGCAACTCGAATCGTCGACTGCCAGGATATTTCAGATCGGCTTGACCCCCTGGCGCTGCGTAGAGATGTAGCCTCGCTCTGCATTCTCTATCGCATGTACAATGGGGAGTGCTCCGAGGAATTGTTCGGATTGATCCCTGCCGCCTCTTTCCGCCATCGTTCTACGCGACAACATATTCATCCCCATCACATAGATGGTTGGCAGTCCACAACTGTGCGTTTCACTAGAAACTTTCTGCCTCGCACAACCAAACTGTGGAATGAATTGTCGCCTGCGGTATTTCCGGACCGATACGACATTCAAACCTTCAAGAAAAGAGCGTACTCCCAAATCAAAGGCCGGCAACGCACTTGTGACTCCTCTGGTGTTGCGGGTGTCTATGGGCGGCGGTAATCGCTTACCATCAGGTGATCCGTCTGCTCGTTTGCCACCACTGCCATAAAAAAAAAAAAAAAACTATTTTCAAAAAAAAATTAAAAAGTTTTCAACTGCGTTTTATATTTCGAAAACTACAAAACTATGAATAGTATAGAATATCGTTAAATACTCGTACAAATCAGTTTTTGTACATTTGTACAGTGCCAGTGGGCGGTTAAGGAATGAGATAATAATGGCTAGACAGAAAAATTTCAGAAAAGTCTCAAAAAAAGACAAAAGCACTGCCTAGAACTCAATTTTAAAAATTTCATTTCAAAACCGTATAAGGCTAAATGATCAGTTTTAGATCGATTTTCACAACAGCAAAGGTGTACTCGTAATCCAAAATAGAACAGTTTTATAGTACTTATACAGTATATACTTAACGTGTACAAACGAAAATGGGTGGAATTAGACTGAATTTTATTTTTAAACCTTACAGTTTTTAAAACCGTTTTATTTATTGACCTTAATATCTTTTTAACTACTAGGTATATTGCATTGAAATAAAAACGTTAATGGTAAGCAACAGAGAGACTACACATAGCAAATAAGAATTTATTCGGGGGTTCCTTTAAATATTGCAGATTTTTATTTTTATTTTTTTGTTAATATTCGTTCTAATATTACCACTTTTCGTTTGCGCACTTTATTGAGGGATACCAAAGGATAGCATTGGTCTAAAACTGTTTGGATAAAATAGCACTTTACCTATAATCTTTTTTCTATTTTTTCAATATTCTATTTTTTCTCATCTTTATTTTTTTTATTCTGATGTGACTTCATAAATATGCGAGTCACTGTATAGCAGACTACCGACATAAAGGTTTTTTTGTAAGTATTCTTTTAATTATTACGGCTTATACATACTATATTTCTTTCATAATAAAATTGCTAGCTTTAGGCGCCCGCGCCCTCTTAAACTTAAAGGTACAGACAGATCAACAAATGTCAGCGCCAGGGCGCCAACCTTACATTTCAGTTACAAAGAGAATTAAAATACATATACCGATTTTTCTTTTAATGTTTCGTGAGACAAGACTTTATTATCTTTTGAGCACATCTCTGGTGTGCTTAAATCACATTCAGTGTCACCTTGGATAGTGATATAAGTACCTATATTTACAACTACAGAACTGTGAAACTAATATCTCACAAAATTTGATTCTTGAACTTACTATTCACTTGATAATAACAGGCGTTAAATCTACTTGGAGGATACCTAACAACTTGCCTAGATAGGGAGGCGCTAAGTTGCTAAGGGACCTCTTATATAATATAAGCTTAATAATATCGCGATAGACGTCTGTAGAATATATAAAATACATCGTTGCTAGATCGCATGTTCTGTTTGTCTAATATCATATACTTAGGTCTTTTTTTAATATAAGTTTTTATCTTGACAGTTTCCAGCTCTATATACTATACAGGCGATAAAACACTGAAGAAATAAAAATCTCGAGTAATATACTTCAAATATTTTGGTAATGGAAAAAAGTTAATTATAAATGAATCTTCTATATAAAACACTCATAAAAACTATAAGGGTAAAAATTCGGAAATATTTTAATTTTAAATCTCAAAACGATATTTATCATTCAAAATAAAGCAACATTAAGTCAGATGCATTGTTTAATAAAAAATATATAGTCCTACCTACCATTTTTTTACTTTGAAATAGCAGTGCTATGAAATTCAAAAACATGCCAGACTTGGCTCTACATGAGATCTCAAACTTTTTACATCATTTCAAGGACAAATAACAATAAATAAATGAAAAACCGGGACAAACAGTACTGGCAAATTGCGTTTGGCATAAAAATAAAATTCTAAATTCACTAAAAAAGATAATTTCGTAAACTATAAAATTTATAAAAAGATTGGCCACCAAATTGTATGCTTGTCGGAAACAGTATGACTGTAGTCATACTGTTGATATAGATACGTTCGTGTACTTATATCATACCGTCTTATATCATACTGTATGTATATAAATAGATAGGTAAATTTTCGACACATTACTCGGTGCCCGACACAGACAATCCTGTTTTGCGCTTGGCATGCCGCGACTCGCATGGTGGCTGCGATACGATACGACAACAAAGGGGCTTAGGCAGCCGCTTGCGCTTGAACTGGCTTGATAAGTCTACTGTCTGCTCGCTAACTCGCTGGCTAAGGCAGTTTTAGTGTGTAGACCAATTATATGTCACTTAATGATCTTTGAAAGTTACTAAACTATCCAGTTTATTACTTACCTCTATTCTTGCAAATAAAAATATACGTACCTATAAGGTAAAAGTTTATCTGCATTGGCCCTAAATCATTTAGCATTCTTTTCTAGCACGTCATAATAGGGAACGTACATGCGTATAGTTTGCTCACCCTGGAATCCATTAATATACTAAGCTCCCACTTAATAATATTATCTTAATTTTAGTTTGGTTTATTTTAAATTTCAATTCAGTTCTATTTTCACTAAGTTCTATTCTTACCTATTAATTATGTATTCTAAAAATAACTTGTTTAATTATGTTTGTCGAACAAACTTATTTTCTTTATTTCTTCTAGTCTTTCATCAACTCATAAAACGTCCACCGATGAACATAGTCACCCTGATACTGATCTTGTGTACTTACGTACACCCAGCGGCTTCCTGAAAGCTTCAACTACATATTTTTCTCACTGCTGTACTAGTAAGGGATTTTTAATAAATGATACACTCGAACTTCCTCTGGTATGAAAAGTAACGAAAATTTCTATGAGATTCTCTTTCTCTTCTTTGCCGAAGAAGCGTAACAAACCATACGTAAAGTTTAGACACGAAGGAGTTAAGGTATTTACTTTTTTCTGTATGTATGTAGCCTTACTATGCA
Source organism: Coleophora deauratella (assembly GCA_958295455.1). Lineage (NCBI taxonomy): Eukaryota > Metazoa > Arthropoda > Insecta > Lepidoptera > Coleophoridae > Coleophora > Coleophora deauratella. Next base: position 11,596,206 of record OY282397.1, on the reverse strand, counting down.
TATGTAACGTAATGTAAGTACTTAGGTCATTACGCAAATGGACGGGAATTTCGTTTTATGTGGCATTCACATAACACGGACCGAAGCAAGATGCAACATGAAATAGTGTTGTGGATCCACTACAGACAGAAATGCAGTTTCAAATAACTTGGTAGCTTGGTACGTTAAACTGAAAATGCAAGGAGTATCGGGACATTTAAAAAGCGCAAGGCACTATCGCACTTGCGATTCCTTTAATGTATAAATCTCGCTAGCGAAGATGGATCCTCGGCTCTGGGAGATGAAACAAAATATTCATTCGACTTAGGTATGCAAGCATCTGTTTTTCATTCGGCCGGGGGTGTCTTCTAATTCAAAGTTTTACCTTATTCATGTTAGTAAGTTATAATAAATTCAGTAAATGTTTTCATGTCAATTGAAGCCATGTACGTACATTAAGTACATTCACGCAATTTTTCAGTGTATTAGACACTTTGATAAAGTAACCTTTGTTTTAATAAGACCTTAACCACAGATTAAATAATAGTACTACGTACAGATACTTAACTCCCATAAAAACACGAAAATACCTACGCTATATTTACCTACAAAATATTATTATTAATACCAACCGCTCGCTGCGACACGCTACGCACACGACACGAGCAGAAATGTTCCTTAAAAGCGCACATCGTGAGTTGACGTTGCTTTGCCCGCCGCGTGACCTTCGAATGAGCGCGTCATCTCACAGATACGCAAGGGTTGCCCAGGATTTAAAAACGAAGATACGATAATTTTACATGATGACTTCTTCCACCGAATACGATAAAATGATGATACGCATGGGTTGTATTTAGGTACCAAACATAAGAGAAGTAAAAGACTAAATTATTAATCAACCAAGTAATCAATAAAATATATTTTTTCATTTTTATTAACTTGACTATTGCACCCACTCACTGCGCAATAATTGCGACCTCTTTTTGACATTTTAGAAAGATATAAAAAGTTTGCGCGGGAGGAGTTCCGTGCGCCGCCGTGCGAGCGCTAAGGCGTGCGGCGGCCCTCTGATTCTTGTACAGTCGACTGTACACGGAGCCGCAGGTATATAGCGCGCGTCCTTGAGGAAGTGACGGAGGCCTGCCTTAACACTGCGTCAACTTTCTATCTGCGTGGTTCTTCACGTTTAAACCACAGCATAAGGACATTATACAGTATGGACACTCCCTGCCGCTCTCTGAAGGCTACCTCACCCCCCTGTGTGACTGATGTGTGACCATTTGTCAAGGAGTTGGCAAACCAAAGCACAGTTTATTAACCAAAGAAATTTTTTTTTTAGGAAAGAGCTAAAGGCTTCTAAGGCTATACTGCCTTGTCTGGTGTATACAGCCTTCACTTTATTTGTAAAAATCTAGCTAACAATAAAAAACAATGAGGGCTAACTGAAGCTCGATGCAACCCTACATGTGTACAAACATGAATGTCTATATAAACTGTAACTAAGAACACATATTGGTTTTTACTATGTCTTCACTGTTTATTATAAAATCAGGAAAAGTCTACCTAAAACATCAATTTGCGTCTTCGTTACTTTTACGATAATTATTTTTAACGAGTCAGTAAAACAAAGCAAAATTAAAAAGAAAGTTCATTCAAAGGAATCTCGTTATTTATATTCCTTCTGACTAGATAAGTACAGTCGAGTTTATTAATATTTGAGCAGTGGATATAAAATATTGTGTACTTTATTCTGTAATCGTTATGTTCAGTCATGGACTGTCGGAAATGAATATGTTTGTCTGTAAAATCTGTATGTCTAATATAATATGTGTAACAAAAAGGTATACCTACCTAAATGTACTTTAAAACAGAGCGTCTGCTCATTGTAATGCAACAGTTTTGTTCAACGAATTTTCTAAAATCGCAAAATATTTGTGGACTTTCGTACAATTCGATGAACATAGTAACGAAATTTCCATGGTTTTTATTGCGATTTCAACAAATATAAAGAAAAACTGTTGTTCAGTCAAAATCCACCAGTAACCGAAGTATTTAATAAATGGATACATACGCCATTCTCTATAAGCATGCTTCTATAAGCATTAAATGATCTAAATGACAAAATAATGTCATATAGGATTTATATGGATGATCCAATTCAAGAAATCACTAAGTCCAAAAGTTACTTTTAACATATTCATGTTATTATGTTTTAAATGTGTTAAAAATAATATACGCAGGTTAAAAAAATAATGAAAAATAAAAGTAATAGAAAAATTTAGCGGTTTTATTTGTTAAAAGAATCATAACCTCATGTTAACAATGAATGTCGTGAAAAAAAAAAAAAAAAAAAAACCGGTTTTGGACTTAGTGATTTCTTGAATTGGGTCATCCATATAGATCTAGTCAGTGGATTCTACTGGACAAAGATGGATACGGCTATATTCTTTTGATACTGCCTGTATATTTTTAAACCTAGGTACTGGATATGTCAATGTTTAAAAAAATTTGGACTCTCCATACAAATCTATCAACTAACCAACCAAATTAGTATGAAGAGTCCAAAAATTTTTTTGCGAGTTGGATATGGGTTCCTTAGGGAAATTGTTTGTTTTCATGAGCACTATGCATAGCCTTTCGTAAAAAGAACTATTTTAATTTAAAGTCACCCTATATAACAGCAGCAACGGACAACGTTACACCGACTCACTCGTATCATAAGCTGGTATCGGTAAAAGAGGTAACGTACCTGAAACAACAAAAATATATAAATTAGCTTCAATCTTAGCGTAATTGGTATTATTGTAGCTAGTGCCCAAAGCGACAAAATTGTATGCTTAGTTTAAAATGAAAATAAAATTCAGGAACTCTGATAGTTATGAAGAAATGTACAGTTTAAAAATTATGAGGGGAAATATTACTTTACACAATTACTCTTCTAATTCCCTTTTTTAGAGTAAAATACTTCTGTGTTTGGGGCTTGTATACCTACTGTCTGTTTAAGATCTGACTAAAAGAATTCTGAAATAACGGTTACTAAATAGCAGTGAATACTATCGCGTGATAAGTCACGAGTACATGGACAATTTATAATTTACTACAATTTCGCAGTAAAAGATCATGTAATGTCGTCTACTATAATTTCTAACATTTTAAGAACAAGAATTTTATCAGCCGACGTGTAGTAAACGCATTATACCATTGTATGGCTTAGGTACCAAACTCAGATTTCGTAGCATCTACTTGCATACAATTTGAAACTGGAATTGAATCGAACTTTTTTTTTAAACGAACTGGGTAACCGATACCAGTCAATCAACTCTTGGTCTATTTTATATGACTCTATCATATATTCAAAATTCAGCATGAAAACGTGACAACAAATGCGAAACTTCGATTTCTGAATTTTTAGCTAATAGATGTACGGGATCCTTAGAAAATATATCTGCTATTTTCTTTTGATTGATTTCAAAAAGTAACACGGTACAGATATAGATAATAGATATACCTCATCAAATTATTAGGAACTATTAGAACTTTATTATTATATTAGGACAATGTTTTATACGTGTTAAAGGACTCTGTTAAGCTTGTAGATAATACTTGTCCTTTACCATGAGAAAAAGTCCCGAAATTAATCGATATTGACGTATTTACCAAATGATAACAGAGATAAGGCCTCGCCAACGTGTTACGATAAACAAGGAAACTTGTAACAACCTCCCTACAGAAATTATCTGGGTAGATCCCCCGTTCGTAATCAATGGCGTCCATAATAGCGCCTTCAATTAATAAACGGAACAGGAAATTCCTGTCTAAAGACCAAAGCCTCAGTAATTGGGTTTGTAGGAACTATGTCAGATAATATGTTAGTAATACTTCATTAGGGAAACTTCTCAAAAGCTAGACTAAACCCAAAGATTGAATAAGATGGTAATAATAATAAAACAAGCGATGGATTGGACGGGATTGTTGGATTGGTGGGTGTGAACACCGGGCGCTAAGCTAACACACTTTCGCGCTAAGCTAACACACTTTCTTTAAACTTATTCAATAATCCCATTAATTACAGGGAAAAAGCGCATTTTTTGAGCGACAACACTGATGGGTATAAGGCCTCGTTTAGGGAGATGCGGGCGTTGCGCGGCGCGTTTTCAGTACAAACAAAACGCGCGTGATGACGCTTCTACATGAACGCTCTCATAAATTACCATTATATATGTTTGATTTTGACCGCATCTCCCTAAACGAGGCCTAAGAGATATCAGACCTTAACCAAGCCAATACATATTTATTTGAGTACATACTGGGTGTTATTAAGCATAAAAAGTAAAAAAGAACTAACTTGACTATTTGAACTGGTGCTTCATTTAGTAAAACTGATTTGTGCAAAGTATTTCAATTTCATGAAGCCCTTTTAAATATTTTCAGCTAATTTTGTTTGACCTTATACCTTACACATATTTTAATCATACTATTAAAGGGCTTTACGACATTTTCATTTTTTTTGACATTGGTTATAAATATATTCATTTTCTAAACACGTTTTCAGCATGATTAAATTTACATATCTATTAAAAGTCATATACTAAAACAATAAACGTAAAATATTTGCTTTTTACCTGCGACTTCGCTTGCAAACATTTTTTCGCTAAGCCGCGGGAACCCATTAAAGAATCGAGATATAAAAGACTAGCTTCCACCCACGTCTTCGTCTGCGTGGACTTCAGAATTGAGTTCAGAGAGAAAGAAAATGTTAATGTGACGCAATCTAGAGATGAAGTGGAAATTTTGAGTTTTCAAACATTCTTCCAGAAACCCTTAAGTTGTCCGGGATAAAAAGTATCCTATGTATTAGCCGAATGCTTTATCTGTCTACCTACCAAATCCCGATCAGTAGTTTCGTCGTGAAACTGGAAAAAACAAACAAATATACAAACAAACAAACATCCATACTTTCGCATTTATAATATTAGCAGAGAAAACTTGTCTCTGATATTAGTGAGATGAGATGAGATAGCGTATGTTCTTCTTCATGTCACGGGCTAGTTGCATGCCAAGTGCCTCAATATTGGGTAAGGCGTTGAGGCGTCAAGAGGCACAATTTGATAAACAAACGATCATATTTTCACATTTATAATATTAAGATAGGGTAAAGTTCTTTGCACTTTCATCGAAATATTTTGTCTCCAGTAGGCCCTTCAACTTGTTTTCTGATATCAAAGACGTGGGAGTGAGGTTCGTTTTCAGTAATTAACGTTGACGGTAACTATAGAGGTTAAGGCTCTTGTTTCTTCGTCACAAGCAAAGGGTTGATGGCTTAGTTGTTATTACTTGGAATTTTATCATAACAACAACCCCGTAGATATAAAACCTACTGGTGCTACTTACGTACTCAGTGGAGATATGAGAGACATTCTATAGTGTGGATATCCCACCAAAGCATCACAAAATAAAGAAGATTTTATTTTATTTCTGCTTATCTATTTTTTGCAAGATCTTTCTTTGAACTTAGGAAACCAAGGGATGGAGTGCTAGAAGGAATAAATCGGTTTAATTTCAGGTACACATTTGGTGGTTTCATCCCCTTCCATCCAAGTATTTTTACGTACGATAAAAAAGAACACAGTCCCACAAGTCGTTCTAAAAAATTAATAAGGCCGGATTTGATCTTCTTATAAACTTCTTGATTCTTTCTATATTTTTATTTATTCTGGATATTATCTTCGACTAATTACGACAGAAACACGTCAAACCTACAAAATAATTTCGAATCTTCGTACAAGAACAAAAGTTCGCATCTATGCACTTTAAGAACTGGTAGTAACTATGTAATTAATTGAAAGTATTTGACTGATCTCCTCACATGATTTTCCTGACGATAGAGTCGAAATCGAACACACACATTAAAAGAAAGCAGGTAATATCGAGCCTCGTAAAGATTTTTATTCCTTGGCTGTGGCCATGTTCAATAACAAAGCACAGCGCTTCAATAGTAATATAGATCTCTACCTTACTTTCGAAACGCTATCCACCAAACAAGTATTGAAAAACGTTCACTCATCCTTTATGATAAGCGCTGATCGACTTGTTTAAAAGCTAGCAGGTACATAACAATCCTTTTATGTCGTCACAAAATTAACATTAATTGATCCACACTCAAGTCCAAAATGGTGTTTGGTATACTTATCTACACCCTACGTCGTTGATCAAAGTCTTAAAAAATATTCCAGAATATTCTAGTTATTCGTAGCAACAGAATAATTAGAATATTCTAACATCCCTCTCAAGAAGTGTAACGACCGGGTTGTGTTGTCGAGGTTAACACACCCTTCCCACGGGAGAGGATCTTTTGTACCTGTGGTCATTGGATCCTAGAGGCCTTTCGTCGCTAAGTAAGTACCGATACGTATAAATCACATTTTAAATGCACCAATGTCATGCAAGTGCCGCATTTCTAACGAAGTATTTTATCCCCAATTGGGAATAAATAAGCGGGCTTACCCAGATTCCCCAACGTAATGGGGATCATTATAGGTAACCATAAATTAACAAACAAATAAATTAAACTATTTGTAATGGTTACCGACAAACCCATAAACATGCCTAAGAGAATAATAATAATAAAAATAGCCGGGACAAATCACACACGGTCATCTGGCCCCAAACTAGGATTCCCTGCATTATGGGAACCAGAAACTGATATCCATACATATATGTATACGTTTAAATACATACATTATACAGGGTGTTAAAAAAAGTGCGTTTGAAATTTTAAGGGGTTACTCAGAATCAAGTATAGAATGCAGGAAAAATATTGAAAAAATTCGCTCTTCAATTTTTTTTTCGCATTCTATACTTGATTTTGAGTAACCCCTTAAAATTTCAAACGCACTTTTTTTAACACCCTGTAGATATAATACACCCAGACACAAAGCAAACAAATCTGCTTATCACAGAAATATTTGCCGTGAGTGGGGATCGAACTCACGACTCTCGGATGAGTAGTCAGGAGCACTAACTACTGAACCACGGAGTCAGTCAAATACCTAGATCGATGGTTGGAAAAATAAAAGATCGAGTTCCTATCCCAAAATTTATTCAAGTCCACCCATTGTTAAGCACCGCAAACACATACAGACACCAACTGATGGTTCACAGATATAGATAAGAAAAAAAACTCCACTTCTACACATAAAAATTTGAATATCTTTGCAAAACGACCTATTTTATGCTTTGTTTGTAACCCACGCGAAGTCTGTGCATTGTCCTTTGAATACGGTAGAAAGTTAACTGCATGAAAAGTTGATAAAAGTATAAAATATTGTTCAAGCATAGGTAAATATCTCTCCTAAAAACTTTCTCATTTATGTTTTGATTACCTATCTTGTTGAGATAATATTCACAACAACGGCGATGAAGAACTACGTTGTTTTTTAAAGTTGATAAAAAGCAACAATACCTTAGAAACTATACATATTTTATTGATCAAGGAATATACGCTATATGTATAAAACCGATTTGTGAAATTCGATTTTAGGAAATTACATAAAATTTTCTTTCGTCGTTGAAATGAGTCAACTGACGACTATTAAAGTCGTAGTTTCTAGGTGAAATATGAAACAGCCATGTCTTTGCATGAAACACTTTTGCGGTCTCGTTAGCAACAAGAATATGGAGCACCCGACTGTGCCGTCTCCACATGTCCTCTGCACAAAATACCTAACATAAAAACCTACATTGTAGAATGTAGTCTTTTTTGAAGCGGCCAAATGACTCGTGAACTACGAACGAGTATCATTTGCCGTTCAAAATGTGGAATTTATGATGGTCACTTAATAGGTGTGACATTTTTGTGAACCTAATGTACTGTAAGTAAGAATAATGGTAGAACAGGTAAGAAAAGGTAATCAAAATATGTATTTCTATCGGTAAGTAAAAGTTAGTAAAAAGACGTGTGTTATAAAACTTATAAATAACTTAGAATTTCTCATTACGTGCATAGCTGTTTTGTATGAGCATAACAAAGTTCCTGTTATCTGTTTTTTTTATAACTCAGGAAAAATGATTCCGTTGGGAAATCCGAAACCTTAAGGAAAACGAGGAAAGTTCTAATTGTCTAACTGATGCGTGAGATCCATTGAGCTGTCTAATGAATGTCAGCAAAATACCTGTTAAATTAGGTACCTGCTTATAAAATGAAATTAATGCTGGTTCTCTACAAAAGAGAGCCTCGGTGTCGTTATAAGTAATTCCAAAAAGAGGATGTTAAATTAATTGGGGACTCCAAATATAATAAATTACCCTGCCAAAAATGACGACGAAAAATGTTGGCGGAACGCGGTGCGCATCAACGCTGCAGTGGTTCTATAGGTACTTCTGATTCTCACTTGAAACTCGCTCGAAAAGCCTCCACAGTGTTCGCACCGCCCGCCTCCGACAAGAGGGAAAGCGATGCGAAATTTAAATAGGTCACAACAGGAAGGACGGTGAGGCGGCGTGTTTGGATGTATTCGAACAGCAGTGTGTCAGAGTCGAGGCAGCGAAATGAAAATAATTACACGTCAAATGGGTTGAATGACACCTATTTAAAACGGCGAGTGCGAAGGGGACTCGGAGGGGATAGGAGAGCAGCGCGGGTGGAATTACGTCACGATTAATGCCCTCGTCACCGCCCCTGCCCGGGACCGCGGGTTGACTTCTCTAATTCTTTTTACAATGTCACAAAAAAGGTTAAACGCCTTTTGCCAAAACGAATCAGAGGCAGCGTCGCCGACGCCTGAAATAACTTGATATTTTCCATCAAGTCGACATCATGTCTAAGGGGAAAAAGATCTAGGTTAAACAAACCATGTGAAATAGATTTTTCTTTTCAAAAACCTCTTGATATTACTAGGTTTGTGGCAAAAACCTGTCAGAGTATCAGGTATTTAACAGTTATATTTCCAAGAAAACATCGCTTTCTTATTTTAACCAGCTTAAAAAAAGAAGTAGGTTCTTAATTTGACTGTTTTTTTGTTTATATATTATTTATGCGATATCTTCGCTGATTTTAAGCCGATTTTAATATTTCTTTTTTTATTCTACACTAACTCACTCGTATAAATATGAAAATGCGTTTGTTTGTTTGTTTATTTTCTCTTGATGCCTCAACCACTTGTTCCTCAGGCAGTTTATATCTCAGAGATGGCCCCATTTAAATTTGGAGAAAATATTCTACCTGAAAGAGTGCAAACTTAGAAGATAAATATCGTTTATTGAATTACAGAAAATTATAAAGTCAGATATAATATATTTTTAATATTTTAATATTGTTACTTGCTTTTTAGAGTTCGCTCGCTTCAGTTTGTTTAACTATTAGGGTTTTTCTTTAGTATTTGGAGTTCGGCGTAGTATTTGAAGTTTTCCATTTATTTGGTCCAACAATATTAGGATGAAAGGTAACCTTATTATTATACAGGGCGTTGAAAAAGTCAGTTTAAAATTTGAAGGGGTTACTCAGAATCAAGTATTTTCAGTTTCCTATTCAAATTCTTGATACTATTCAGATTTAATTTGGGAAACTGAAAAAAAATCGTAGATCGGATTTTTTCAATATTTTTCCTATATTCTTTACTTAAAATTTTTAACACTTTTTTAATACCCTAGATAAATCCATAATTGACCACGCTGAATACGTTAAAAACAACCGACTTCAATCGGTTAATAAAAAGTGTGTCTGTCTGTATTTTTAGATGATTTAAGATAGAGAATCCAAACCTATGTTTGTTACCACTTCAATCTAAAAATTGACATAGAGCTAAAGAAAAGGACGGAGAAACACGGAATGCTTTTATCATGGTACAGAATATTTCAAAGACGGCAACTGACATCTGTCAAACTGACAAGTAAACGCTTTTGGCGATAATATTTACACACGACCACTGCCCAGCGACATTTTTCTGCATGAATCGTAAAATACTTTCCCATTTCCCATTCCCAAATAAAATGGTTTCATTAGATTGCGTAATGAAACATCGATTATGCCATTCGCGAAATTACGCATCTAATCATGAAATAAATGATCACGTGATGTTACAGTGATTAAAAAAAACACCATTCGCTCATTAATAAAAGATTGATTAATGTGCTACATTAGAAATGACCAAACCCAGATTGCTGACGCTTCGCTACCGTGCTGTGTACAATAATAATATTCAAAGAGGTCGTATTGTAGCGCTAATAATTTAAAACGCCCTTGTCAGCCTCAGTGATTCATAGCTGCAGGCGACTGCGACATTCGGTTAAAAATATCACGTTAAATAAAATGTTTAAAAAAACAAGACAAGAGTGTATTAAAAATACAATAATATGGTGTTCCGCAGCAAAAAATATGAATTATTACTGTTATCAAGCAAGCATTACTGCTTGATAAAAGTGAAAACTGAAATTATGAAAACTTGCACCATTATGTGACTATTTTTATGGTTCTTAATTTATGGGGAAGAAAAGTGACAAAGCTCGCCGATAGAGGCGCTGATATCGCTTGACTCATACTAACTGTCAAAACGTATAGAAAAAATTGTTTACGTGAACTAAACATAAGATTATTAAAAAAATGCCGCGTTGTGTGGCGATTGGTTACAATAATAATGGAAATCAATAACTTCCTAAAGATTCTCGGATGAAGAAGACGTGGGAAAAGTTACGTTTTCAATTATGTACTTTTCAACTTCGCCTTTAAATTGAGGAACAGTCCAAGTCACATACATTTTCCATTTAACAATTTTACAGAAAAAAGACAAATTTATAACACCTCGATAATAAAAAAAGCGGAACTAATTGAAAGTTGTTATGAGTCAAGCGTCCGTAGCGCCATCTGCAAATAGCTTTGCGTTTTCTTCCCCATTGTTAGTCTACTTTACTACTACGTTAGGCAGGCCTAACTTAAAGTTGTGTCATAAATCTACAATTTTTTTATCATGGACAAAACTAACCTAGGTTAAATTTGTTGCAAACAAATATTTATATCTAACTCCCATTTAGATTTCATTTCTGATTTTATCTTATGTGACCTTACTCGTATCTTTCACATTAATGTTTTAGTTGGATATATTTCAGAACGACGTCACGAGCATTCACTTATTCACTTAACTACTATGAAAACTTTTAGGAGGTTTCTTCTATCTTCTGTATCGTTTTGCCGCGAAACCCTAAAAAGTATCACGTAAAATGTAAATCTGATGGACAGTACGGTTGCCGCGGTAACATTAATTTAACGCTCTTTTGGGAAACATTTCCATTGCCTAACTGGAGCGCGGGATGACGTGGGGTCATGTTTTCGAATTACAACCCTGTGTGTGGTGACAAATTAAATTTTCCTTTTAATGTTTACTTGTAGTATAGATACATTTATATGTATTATATACTCACGCCTTTCCCCTAGAGGCCAACGACAATGACAGACCTCTTTTTCTGAAATGCTTCTTTTTTCATTCCTTCTCACTCATTTCATGCACCATAAAACAAGTCGAAAAGGGATTTATTATACCGAGTGACTTTTAAGTTGCTGACAAATGGCTAAATAACGATTCCCTAGGAACATATAATGATCTGTCTGAGCAAAAACCTTTTGACATTTCGTACAAAGTTTGCATACCATACCATACCATTTGCTCTTGTATACCACTCGACAATTTAAAGTCACCTATATGTAGACATCGTAAATAGTCAACTAATAGGCCAACCCATCCAGATAATTATGTACCGTGTCTTCAGTTAGTTAACCTGCGTGACCAACGCGACCAAAGATTTTTCATTCACATATACAGGTGTTAAAAAGGTGCGTTTGAAATTTTAATTGGTTGCTCAAAATTAAGTACCGAATAAAGGAAAAATATTGAAAAAATCCGATCCACAATTTTTTTTTCGTTTCCCATACAAATTCTTGATTCAGTATTCAGACTTAGTATGGGAAACTAAAAAAATATAGATCGGATTTTTTCAATATTTTTCCTTAATTCCAGTATACTTGATTCTGAGTAACCTCTTAAAATTTCATAGGCACTTTTTTAACAACCCTAAAATCTTGAAGCTGTTGAAAACGTTTATCAGTTTAACGTTAAATCAGTCCATTAGTTACTGCTTTTGTATTTACAGATATTAACATCTTTTAAATCTTGCAAACGTTGAAGTTAAATACAGCAGCAATTTGCATCGAGAGCCAGCCCAGAGCAAAGGTTGCAGGAAAATGTATTCGTTTTTAAACCAACAACAAATGAGTTGATGCTTACAGCAACTTATTCCACTTCGTTCCAAGACTTTTTATCATTTACATAATTTTTCATTGGAAGAATGCTCATTTTTAGAATTCTATGTCCAAAGGGGATCTACTACTATTTACTAAGTCTACGAACCTTCCCTCGGTGCGTGAATCCAAGTCACACTTAGGCGATTAGTATGACATCTACATGAGCTAACCGCGTCCATTGATGAGTGGCAAGTCTGCTCGCTTCACATCAGGAATTCACGGGTTCGAATCCCGGCGGCTTTTAACTTTGTAGGAGTCAGTTTGGTTGGCGGTAGGGTATTTAGTCCTATATTCCCGCCTGGCTAGCTACCACTATCCTACCTAATGTCGCCGTAGATGAATAATAATGGCATTGATGGGTTCCGGTATGGAGAAAAGACAGACAGTTCCTCATTGCTATGGGGAATCTTGGTAAGCCGCCTCCATCTTTGGCATACTCATCACTTACCAGTTGTGGATGAATTGTTTCATGATCTTTTTGATGTAGATCTAAAAAGTCAACTTAAGTACTACAATAAAAATTACCATAATCAATAAGTTACTCACTTTGTAGCGAGGCGCAGTAAAGAGACCAAAATGCACATAAAACCTGATTTGTGCCGATAGTTTGTAAAACGTTTCTCTGGTTAAGAACAGTTTTGGCGAGCATGTGAAGAAACCCTCGCGGCGGCAGTGAAATAGGTTAATGCATTCTCGCATTGCAAGTGATAAACAAGCGCTGTTGGACCCTGCATTGCTGGGATTTAGTTCCACTAAGATATATATTTTGCTGTTTTTACACGTTTGAAAGGGAATTCGGGGCCGCAAAGTTTTTCTATTTTCATTCATATAAAAATGAAATTAAGGTTTATATTCAGACTACTTCATGTAATTTGGTCCAAAAGTACAAAAGATACGCAATAGAACTGATGGAGGATAAGAATTTGTCGTAGGGACTACAGAACTGTAAAAAGTTCTACATTTCTACCGCACAAGTATCGTAGATAGTTAATTTTAGCACCCACCCTCTTGCTAAAACATCAACAAAACATTTTAATTAATTATTAACAAAATCAAATTAAATCTTAAATCTCAGAACACTTAATCAAATATTTTGTTAACAGAGATTATATATAGAATTCTTAATCTTACACCTATGAAATTATATTTTTCAAATATTTTTTGTCATGTTAACAACCTACATCGTCCCCACTAAAGGATCTGGGGTCTCCTCCTACACATCGGGAACGTTAGGTCATACTCCACACACGGGGGCCAAGTCTAGATTGGTGGAGGTTGTGGGGCTAGTGGCCAACCCCATGTGTCAGAAATTTTTAAGCCGACTTAACGACTGCCATCTAGTTATAGCAGCTACAGTACCAACGGCATAACGTGCATTGCGATTCACGGAAATGGTTGATATAGGTGCCAACAAATAACAGTCATATCCATCCGGGTTATGACCGTGTCTGTAGTCAGTAAACCTGCGTGATCGACGAGACCATGCAAGCCACACTAAGCCACGACCGCTTTATTTTCGTCAGTTTCTTAATTATTATTTTTTACTTTAGGTAGTTATCGCAAACCGGGAGTTGACTGCATGAAAAAAAAACCGGTCAAGTGCGAGTCGGACTCGCGCACCGAGGGTTCCGTATAAATTCATAATCACACATGTCTTGAACTCTATATTTTTTATATTTGAGTTGATTGAATGAAAGGTAATTTGCGGTTTACGATTTATGACGTAGGTATTAAAAAAAACTACTTACTAGATCTCGTTCAAACCAATTTTCGGTAGAAGTTTTCATGGTAATGTACATCATATATTTTTTATTTAGTTTTATCATTCTCTTATTTTAGAAGTTACAGGGGGGGGACACATTTTACCACTTTGAAAGTGTCTCTCGTGCAAACTATTTGGTTTAGAAAAAAATGATATTAGAAACCTCAATATCATTTCTGAAGACCATAGATAGGTATACACACACACACACACACACACACATGTGTATTAACGAACCTGATTTGATCTGATAATAAGAACAATGAAAAGATCAAAACTCAATTTAAATTCTATCTGGGTTCCACGGCTAAACAATTTAATAAAGTTGTTAGCTTTTGTTCACCCATTTAGATTATGGAAGGAACGGGCAACATCGGAAAGACACGATCGGGAACATCGCAATAAAATTAGGCTTCATCCCGAGTCCCGACCGGCCGAGGAAAGCGACAACCGGGGGGAAGCGACCTACTTCCGATAGCTTGGAAACGATCGCGGGAACATATACCATTGCCGCGTTTGTACCGCGCTAACACAAGTTGTGCAGCAATGGCACTCCGACGGACTAGGAAGTAAGAATTAAGGCGAATGACAGTTTGTGTCTTGAGGACCGGATCGATACTGGAAGGAATCGAAGCTTCTTTGAGCACGGGATCACAATTAGTGGTGACGTAACGCGTAAACTGACTGGTGATTGATGATTTTTCTTAGCAAGGAGGTTTTATAAAAGGATCGCTAATATAACTTGAACGCGAAAGTTTTGAAACAGTAGTTAACCAAAGTTAATCTGATCAGAAAACAGTAGAAAATTTTATAGCTATTTCATAGCACCAGTATTTTATAACCGAAAATAATGACGTAGAGTTACCCGAAAGAACAATTTGAAAACTCGGGAGTGACCTTTTTAACAAATTTTAGAACCTTGATATCTACATAATTCCTATGGTTGGTTTTTAACTTATAAGATAAAAAATTACATTAATGTTAATTAATAATTACTGTAGTCATTAAAAACGTTGAGTTTGAAGAGAATTGTAAGATTTTTCCATTCGGACGACTACGTACAAAGGAAGAAAATACCCAAATATTCCCGTAGGTGTATTAATTAAATGAGACACAAATTTCAAAAGACTTTCTCCCGATGGTCCTACCTGTATGAAGAAAATTAATTATCCATTGAAGTATCGTCTTTTAAACTCCATGAATAAAATTGTCAAACACTTTATTCGTGTTAAAAAAGCTGCCTTAAGTTTTAAAACGTTAAAACAATAGCAGCGCCCGGTCAAAGCATAAAAGCTGAAGTTCTCAACAATCGAGAGCAGTAATTCAACTTAAGAAGTTAGAGATTGTACAACTTGCGAAAAGAGCTACCGGCCGAGTTTTTTTCATCGCTCTAACTGTAATAGGTGAGTACGTGATAGAAATTTGGATACTTGTCCTGTTACACTCAGAAAGCTGGCAGAGGAAATAGACTAAAAAGGTTCCATTGCAATCACTCTTCATATGTCCCATTTATAGATCTTTAAAACCAAGTTCTTTGCTAAGTTACTGGTGTTTATGCTAAATACACGGAAACTTTTTATCCAGTAGATGTTTACCTTTTGTAGGTACAAAACCATAACGTTCTAGAACCAATATAAGATTTACTTGACAAGTCTGTCCCTTTCACACTTAAAAGTTTTACAATAGGCTATCCTGCTCTTAGGGTAAAAATTACCCTCACGAAAACGCTTTCCAAAATATCGGATGACCTATATCCTAACACAGCTTTTAAAAGCAAAACTCCAATTAATATAGAACCCTATTAGTTCTATTAATTATAAATAAAGTTTTCTTTAAATGTTTCCTTAGAAACTTGACTAAAATCGATTGCGTACCTTACTGTAGATTCCCTTGTAGGTCAGTCGAAGCGTATCTTACGGGAGTTTGTTAAAAACCACAGCCAGTAAGAACTTTGTTTTGGGAAGTAAAGTTGTGATTAATTATCGGCGGCTCAGCCGGGTCTCTCTCTCCTCGCTACGTAATTCATCAGATACCTACCCAAGCACTCGTGTATTGATTACCTATATCTGCCGAGGTTCGTAGCGAAAACTTAATGACCATAACAGAAAAAACTGTGTTTCAAGCAAAGCCGTAAAGTAGGTGGCAAACTTACCGATTGAGAAATATTATTAATCGTTTTGTACAATCACGCTTCACATACATAAACTTCACCGTTCGGCGTACAAAATACATATAATTACCAACGCAGTCACAAAGAATATAGCTGTTTTTATTTTCAATAAAAAAAAATGAAAATGTCACAACTAGAACTCACTTTTCGTTTCGTTTTATCTATTTCCACATAAAACAAAAATAATGAAAACAACAAACAACTGTCTTTATTTTCAGAATCATAGGCCAAACCTAAGCTAAGATTTTTCCTCCAGTTACTAACTCTCTATTAAATCAAATTCACCCAGTACTTTCCGAAATATCGCTTTACTAAAAGGTAGTAAAAAAAATGACTTTTCATACAAATGTGTGTGTGTGTGTGTGTGTTTAGACCCGACGACGATTCTGCTCTCTCCGCAAACACTTCCCGAAACGTTGATAATCGATTTCTAAGTGGTAGAAACTTCGTATTAGGTAAAAAATGGTTTTCGAAAGCTATACCTACTTCGAATTCCACTTCACTTCTGAAGTCCACGCAGACGAAGTCGCAGGCGAAAGCTAGTTATGCATAACGTTGTCTTGTAAGAAGATTTATAACGGCATTTCCAATAACTTTGTTTTTTATGGATACCTTTGGGTATGGTTTACGAGGTAATTACTTCGAGATTTGTTCTTATTTCGAGGATCTTATCAAACACTAGCTTTCTGCTCGCAACTTCGTTTGCGTGAACTTCAAAGAGTGAAGAAAGTTAAGACAGCGGCGGTGAATTAAAAAAACAGATTAAGCCATTCCTCCGGGAACTCTTTAATTTTCCGGAATAATAAGTAATAAGTACCCTAATGTGTCAATCCAGTGTCCAATATACCTACCTACTTAATTTCATGGAAATCCATCCAGTAGATTTAACGTTAAAGCGGAACAAACAAACAAACATCCATACTTTTGCATTTATAATACACATATAATAATGTATCAAACAAAAACATATCAAACATTTTACGTACATCGGTTAAAAAGGTTGAGTAAGTTTTAAATTGAGCCCGACTAATTAAATATTTCGTTGAAATTCTAAGGGTACCTAGAGTTAATGAAGTTTCTGGTAGGCTTTATTAAATAACAATAACATTTAATTACCTATTATAGCACAACAACATTATTTAATAAAAGATTTGCCCTAATTTCGTTAGGTACTAATGTATTGTGCGACCCAGAGGCACAGGCGCAGACTTTGTCTAACGGAATCCATTTAGTATTAATCGTAAACCTATCGCTAGAAAAAAAGACGAATCTAGTAAATCCAAAAAATATAGGTATATGTTTTTAGTAAATATTCTAACCAATTTAGCAAAAACTATTAGTTTCCTACTGTGATTTTGAGGAATAAGACGATTCCAACGACACCGCAAAATCGTACTGCAAAATCAATGAAGTCTTTTTGACTTTTGACATAACTACAAACACTTAATAAATAACTTTTTAACCCCGCCCAGGCAGTCGGGTAAAGTAACCAACAGTCTCAAACAAAATAAGCTATTTGAAACAAAATACAGTGAGTGGCGCTTTAAAAATTTTGCCAAAAGGCCTATGCATTTGGCAGCCAAGTCCCTGGGGTTAAACTTACCGAGTTTAGCAGCACAGTATCATATCCTATATGAACGACAGAAGGTGCATTTTCTCGTGGCTGCTTGTCATCGATTCTGGCAGAACTATACGTGGACTATCGCGATTTCCACCGAGATTGTGCAACGCCGGCGGCACTCCTGAGTGATTTTAAATTGGACATGTATTTACTGAAACTTTGAGATACCAGGTTAATTTCCATAAGATATCTGGTACATAAGTACACTTTAACGACCCATAGCATCCACGCTGCTGCGGCATGGGTCTCTTCCCATAGATCGAGAAGGTTAGGCAATATCAACGCTCGGGGGCTAAATTCGAATTAGTAGGGAGGGACTAGTGGCCAACCCCGTGTCATTCATAAGATTTGAAGCCGTTTTAAATAACCCGGCAAATAATAAACATAGAACACCTGATGGAGATATTGGAAGTCATAAAAGGCGCCTAAAGCGCAACACACACAGAGGCGGCCGCGGAGCGGTAGCGGCGGACCTGCGCGAAGCGAACTTAGAGCGCCCGCCCAGTTTTGGTGTGAAGGGTTTCATAGTAATCCGAAAATTACCAAAAATACCGCTCCCGGAACGCTTTCGCACAGCCTGCGGCCGTTTCTGTGTGTCATGCGCTTAACGCTTAAGGGATTTTGCAAAGGGATAGTCAGCAGCATCGCTGGCTTAAAATAAGACATCCTTTCTGCAATCACAAAATTCCTTATTACAGATATAGAACAAGTCAAGGCGCTAGTCCCGAGCTGCTAAGCTAGTTCCAGCTACAGTAGTCACCTTGATAACAGCGGGGCAGAGGGTTTTAAGAATCCAGCGCAGGAACTAAATTTACCGACATAGCTCACTGAATAACAAGCAAATTGAAGTGGCAGTTGACAGGCCATAGCGCTCGCAGAACTGGTATCCGATGGAGAAGAAATTATATCAAGTTACGACCATAGGTTGCAAGATGGACGGACTCTCACCAGATTGTCTGAAGATCTAGTCAAACTCGCGGGAAGGCGCTGCATGCTTTTAGCTCAGAATCATGCTAAATGGTATAAGATAACGGTAGCCATTAAACGAGACACACAGGAGGAAGTACGCAGAATTGATTCCCGGCGGCGCCGTGTCCCATTATCTAGGTCAATTATAATATTCAAAGCAAAATTAAACGCATCTAGTTAAATAATATAACAATAAAAGCGATAATTCCAAGAGTCATCGCACCAAATTACTGCACAAAGAAAACTCAGCAGTAGCTGATACTTATTTTACTTAAACACAATTGCAGTAGTTTCCGCGCTCCGTATTATTCAATGTCCTAAGTTACTCCGCGAAGTTCAGTCGTTTATTTCAATATTCACTACTAAAACTGGTAAAAGTTCACTACAACGAGGTGTATCGTTTATTTTCACAAGGAGTGCAAGCGTTCAAGAATAATTCTATGAGTAAAATTCCAGCTTGTTCTAACGATTCTTTATAAAAATTAGGGTCGTTAGTAGAGGTCGTCTGCCTAATAAATGAAACATTAATAATAATAGTTTAAAAAAGTACAATAATGATTGAGTATTCTGCGGTAATGGTTATATGTATTCAAAATTGACTTACATTTCCATGGAATATAATATTTTCATTGGGTCATAATCCTTAAATATGTTACTTCTCAATAAGTATCGTATCGTCCCCAATGCAGGGGCACAGGTCTCTTCCCATAAATCAGGAATCACACGGGGGCCAAGTCCGGATTGTTGGAGATTGTGGGACTAGTGGCCAACCCCAGTGTCAGAAGTTTTCAAGCCGCCTATAAGGCCTCCGACATGGCTTAACGACTGCCATCTAGTGATTGGCAGCTGGCACCAACGGCTTAGCATGCTTTGCGAAGCACGGAAACGGTCGAGATAAATGCCACTAACAGTCAAACCCATCCAGGTAATGACCGTGTCTGTAGTCAGTTAACTTGCGTGATCGACGCGAACACGGAAATAGCACTGAGCCACGACCGCTTCTGTGTTCGCAAAACGAACATACACACATTTTACTGTTTAATTGTTATTTTTCATTTTTGTAACTCATTCCTTTATCTGTACACAGCATAAAACCAGACCATTTATTTTAAGTTAGTCTGAGATTTTAAGTAAGTATAATTAAAAACCTACATGATTCAGCACTTTCTATATAATTGGCTACTGAGTAGGCTTTAAATACATTTTTTAAGTTTGGCCAAAAATTATTTGTTATTTGTGATTGATCAGCAGTCCAGCTTTTAATTGAACACGAGTTATTATAAGTTTCAGAGGTACAGTTATTAGTTTTTGAATACATTTTCCTAAAATAGTTCCGAAGTTCGTAAAAACCTACTTTTTGGATCTTTAAGAAGCAAACGGGCTTTTTAATAATTTCATATGTGTAGTCGGGTGAAGCCTATATACAGGGTGTAAGGGACAGGTTTCCGAAAACTTTAAGGGCTTGCTCAGTAGACGAAACTGAACAACTTTCCACAAGAATTTTTTTCAGGAAACGAAAAAAAATATCGGCTTCTCCATACAAACTGTCCAATCAAATTTATAATTTTGTATGGAGAAGCCGATTTTTTTTTTCGTTTCCTGAAAAAATTTCTTGTGGAAAGTTGTTCAGTTTCGTCTACTGAGCAAGCCTTTAAAGTTTTCGGAAACCTGTCCCTTTCACCCTGTATAAGGTGGCACTAATGGTGCTACTTTATTAGTGCCTGATATTTTACTCAGTGCTTCTACTCCTGATTCTGATAAACTTTCCCCAAGAAACCCATAGTCAAATCGAAAAAAAATTTTTGGACTCTTCATACAAATCGATCAGCCGAGCGGCCAAATTAGTATGAAGAGCCCAACAATTTTTTTACGATTTGACTATGGGTTCCTTGGGGAAAGTTGATCAGAATCAGGAGCAGGAGCACCGACCAAAATATCGGGCACTAATAAAGTAGCACCTTATATTTTATGTCGGTACCGTTAAACTTTTTGAAAAACTCAACCGAAATCGACCAATAGCCACTAAAAATAATTTTTCAACATTTCATGCTAAAACGAGTAACGTTCACTGAGTTAATATCTATTATATAATAAATTTCAATTCTAAAAATATTCATACGGTACAGACATCGATTATAATTACAGTCTATTTTCAATAAAACAACAAAATGCATTCGTATAAAAAAAATATTTCAAGACTACGAATCAGTTTTTAATGTTTATCTCACCTTAATAAAAGTGGTTAAATACGTTCAGAAGAAGTCTACTTTACCAGCCATTTAAAACTATATTATGTTTACTAATATCTTACATAGAATTCTTGTTAAATTTCATTAACTGCAAATTGGAACGGATTCAATTTTCCGCTGGTATCGCCCGCCGATACTGTTCTACCTGGGGATTCAATTAAACCTAACTGTAGGGGTCTTGTTATTTTAAAGGCAAATAGGAGCTTTATAGGTACCCTATAGTCGTACCTGTGTATAATAATTGAGAAAATTTCGACCAAGAGGTTGACTTTCGAATAAAGTATACGGAGATTGTGAAGATTTAAAACAAGTTGATATTGATTCACGTTTCTTCTACACGTGATTAGGTTTGCTTGTTTAACTAAAGCAATTTATTTTAACCTTGACTCTTTAATACGAACTTTTTTTTATATCTATAAATTGACTATTTATAAATCCAACTGCATAAAATGGGCCCTTTTGAAATACTTCTCATCTCATCTCATCTCATCTCACTTATCACTATCACTAATATTTTATAAATGCGAAAGTATGGATGTTTGTTCGTTTGTCAGTTTGTTTGTTTGTTTGTTCCGCTTTCACACCGAAACTACTGAACGGATTTGGATGAAATTTGGTAGGTAGATAGATGCAGCACTCGGCTAACATATATGATACTTTTTATCCTGGAAAACTTAAGGGTTCCCGTAGGAACGCTTAAAAACTCAAAATTTCCACTTCGTCACTAGATGACGCTATCTTAACATTTTCTTTCAATTCTGAAGTCCACGCGGACGAAGTCGTGGGCGGAAGCTAGTAAAAAATAACAGTGAGTGAATGAATTCTACTTACATTAGTCAAGGGACATATTATAACTATTTGTAATATATCGTTATATTTTAATTCGAAAGATGGCGAATGCACAGATCACTTCGTTTCAAAAATTTGTTAGAGAGTTGAGCAGTTTTTTGAAATAAAAAGAAAATTATTCTGTTTATGAGTAGATTAACATTAAATATACTTTTCAGATATTTCAGAAGAACCCTATATTTCTTATTTACCTAATTATATTCTCTTTGTTCTACCGTTGTTTTACAAGCTTCGTGTAAAAGTAGATATCGTTGATTAAATTCTACCTCTAGACATGCCCTTCTGCACGTTTTCTTTGAAGTATGTTCTCATCAATCAACAACTACAACAAAAACTTCAACAACAATGACTACAAAAAAATAATATGTCATCAAAGATGAACATTTCAAATATTTTTAGAACTTAATCGAGTTTGACATTTTATAAAAACCGGCCAAGTGCGAGTCGGACTCGCGCACCGAGGGTTCCGTATAAATTCATAATCACACATGTCTTGAACTCTATATTTCTTATATTTGAGTTGATTGAATGAAAGGTAATTTGCAGTTTACGATTTATGACGTATTAAAAAAACTACTTACTAGATCTCGTTCAAACCAATTTTCGGTGGAAGTTTACATGGTAATGTACATCATATATTTTTTCTAGTTTTATCATTCTCTTATTGTAGAAGTTAAAGGGGGGGGGGGAATACACTTTTTACCACTTTGGAAGTGTCTCTCGCGCAAACTATTCGGTTTAGAAAAGAATGATATTAGAAGCCTCAATATCATTTTTAAAGACCTATCCATAGATACCCCACACGTATAGGTTTAATGAAAAAAAAATTTGAGTTTCAGTTCTACGTATGGGAAACCCCAACATTTTTTGTTTTTTTTTTATTTTTGTGTGAAAATCTTAATGCGGTTCACAGAATAATAATAATAATAATATCTGGGACAAATCACACACGGTCATCTGGCCCCAAACTAGGAGTCCCTGTATCTTGGGAACCAGAGACTGATATACATACACATATACTTTTAAATACATACATATATAGATATAATACACCCAGACTCAGAGCAAATAATTCTGCTCATCACAGAAAAGATTGCCCTGTGTGGGGATCGAACCCACGACTCTCGGATCAGAGGTCAGGATCGCTAACCACTTAGCCACCGAGTCAGTCAAAGAATACATCTTCTTACCAAGTTTCAACAGTATAGTTCTTATAGTTTCGGAAAAAAGTGGCTGTGACATACGGACGGACAGACGGACAGACAGACAGACAGACAGACAGACAGACAGACATGACGAATCCATAAGGGTTCCGTTTTTTGCCATTTGGCTACGGAGCCCTAAAAAGTATGTCAAATGACTAACAGCCTACCTTTTATGCTGATTATAACGTAAGGCTAACTTAGGTGACCTAGATTCAAGTTCAATGCTGACTGATAACTACGGCTTCCATTAAATTGGTCCCACATTAAATGTTGTGTCGATGAGCTTGAACCTTACCTAATAATATACAATTTAACTAGTGAACAATACTTTAGGGGGTGAATATACTTATAAAACGAAATAAATTTATATTCAACAAAATTTGTCTTCCCATAGCAAATGATCAGCTGACTGATTTTGTTCAGTCAGCCATGATCCCAAACGATGTAGGTAGAAATGAGAAATGTGTATGTGTAAGATAGCAGGGGAGTTTGTAAATGTTCTCGCCATGCGTCTTTATTTGACTAGCTATACAATGACACGGTCAGTGCGAAATATACAAAAACGTAGTGTAGGCAATATAAAATAATAGAGTAAAAATGATGTAGAGCGTGCTCGTACAGCCAGTTATCCACGTTAAGGGACATGTCGTATTCATACATGCGTATATGCACGTACGTTATTTGAAGTAACATACTGAATAATTATGTTCTTTGAAGAAAGTTCCCCAGTTTCATAAGTTTTATTCATTAGTTGCATAGTATGATAAAATACCGAATTCAAAAACAATAATATCTGTCACTGTTGAGGCTGTAGGGAGCAAACTAAAGTACATAGCCTGAGAAATAAATGACTTTACTTGTGAGTTTGCCATAGTCGAGTAGAAAAACGTTTTACAACGTTGCCAATTTATCCTTAGGCAAAACCTCGTTTTTTTTTATTTTTTTTTTATTAATTATTTATAACCAAGTCACATTCCATGTTTACAAAAAAAAAAACGTTCCAAAAAACCACCAAGGTTTAGAAAGGAACGCAAGTCGGCTGGTACATTATCTTAAGTCTAGTTAAAATAAATAACAGAAATTAATATTCCGATGCGAAGGTAGATCTAACTGTAAAGTGCTCAGAGCACAGTCATCCTCAAGATCGAAAGAGGGAAAGAGGGAGGGAGGGGATGAGGGAAGGCAATCGCGGTGGGTTGAAAAAGCGAAATTGCGAAGTCGCTTTCAATTCATTGTTTTGGTTCCTCCTGTATCAACAGCCGGTGGTGAGGGGACGGAACAAAATAAAACAGAACAACGCGGCGACGTCGGAACATTGTCCGACAGAGAGGAAACGTTTAATAAAATAAAATAGAGATCGGTTTGTGAATTTAATGAGTACCCAGTAGGTGTTTCTAAAATGTCTTCCAGTAGGTATCTCTTACAATAAATAATAAAACTGACTTCAAATGATTCTCCGTTCCAAAGTTTGGCTGGCTTGAATAGAGTTACGTTGTAGTGGCCGCAACTTCCTTTGAAGTCTCTTAAAATTTTATATTTGATCAATTTTGTAAATACTTGAAGAAAATATTCTAAACCACTGTCTTCTTCGAGAACTTCAATAACCTTATATGAAACCTAGTTAAGAAAGCAGAACATCATACGTATCCGCTCTTAAATAGATGGAATGTTTTGAAATCGCTTAAAAATGCTACTTCCTAGCTTTGGAAAATTCAAGAAAGTGTGTGTTTACGTGTTAGTTTTAAAAGTAACAATACAAATGTACCAGGAATAAATTGAAATAGACAGGTAGCTAACGTATTTTACTGTTTTTTTTTAAATTCGTTTGAGCACTTAACTGGAAATAAATATGTTTTTTAAATACCAAACATACAGTTACAATGTATGTACAACCAAGTCAGCAAGTCAGTAGTGTTTACGTAGGCAGGAGGTACACTTGACCCAAAAAGTAGATCGAGGTTTTTATGTCAAGCTTCTTAGCATTTCGTATTTGCAAAACTCACGTAAAGCTGTCTGCCAAAGAAAAAAATACCTACGTAGATACGTGATTTTATTTGCAAAGTGTTAAAGAGAAAAATATCAAATTCTGATCAGTTTTTTTATAATACTTAATCATAATATAATAATGTGCTGAGAAGTATTATAGTCCTACCATAGTGATTTGTAACTTCACTGAAAATTTCGAAATATTATTCTTATGAAATAAAATACTTTGGATTTAAGAAATATCTCAAAAATTCGCAACGTGCACAAGAATAGGTAAATAAATTAATCTGTGCTCTTTTGTGCGTATCGGGTTGTCAGCGAACTTCAAAGGAACGTCGGGGTTAAGGGGGCAGGAGGAGGGTCTGGTGTCTCCCGTTCATTTGCTAGATAACAAATGACGAGGACAGACCAACCCCTTCGCCTGACAGATGTTTGATATAAAATTGAAGTCAGTAAACAAAGCCATGGAATCGTTTGTTCATTGTTTATATGCTAATTTTTTTATCGCACTTTCGTATTTCGGAGATGATAAATTTCGATAGTATTATATTATCTGTACCGACTTCGTTTACATTAACTGTGGCGTGTATGTACTCATGACTTTCCCCAATGAACACATACAAATTTTAAAACATTACTGAACTTTCCGTACAAAAATAATCGTCATCAAATAATACTTATAAAAGTCCAAAAATGTTTTACTCAGATTTTAAGTGTTCGTCGAAGAAAGTTGTTTCATGAGTAGAAATCACAGTTAACAGAAACAAAATTAATAAAACTCCACCTGTATAATAAGCTGCTGCTAAGATTATTGTCTTACCATTTAATAAAGTTTGAACAAAAATATAATTAAAAGTAGTCGTTGATAATTGGTTCGATAAAAGTATATGTATAGATACCTACTTTAAATCTAATTTTAATTTTGTTAACTTTTCTCATGAAATACTGAATGTATAATTATACAAAACCATTTAAACAGAGATTAATTTTCTTAACTTTGTTAAGGCGCAGTCTACGTCGTTGAAACTTTCAACTTAGGCCGTTGGGAGTTCGTTTGAGCCGTGGCTTGGCCTCCATCCAAATCAAGGTCCTCGAAAGCGGACGACTAACCACCCGGACTCTTAACGATGACGTCGCAATATTTTAACCACTCTAGACAATATCGCTTAATTATGCGCCTAATAAGCTCTGAGTTTATGTACACTTCATATCTCAATACATATATGTCTCTGTATAATAAGAAAAAAGGTCAGCAACGCACTTGTGATTCCTCTGGTGTTGCAAGTGTCTATGGGCGGCGGTAATCGCTTACCATCAGAGCCTTTCCGCACTGTCCGACAGTGTCGGTGTGTCGTTGGCGACACCGACACGCCAACACCTCATGGGGAGCAAAATGTATGAAAAATGCACTCTCCTTTCAGGTGATCCGTCTACTCGTTTGCCACCTATCACATAAAAAAAGGTTTAATTATAAAAATTGGTATGGTTGGAAAGTACTGAACGGACGGACGGACGGGCTATGATTAGGTTATCCTATTTCCACCGTGAAAAGAAACTCCCACACATGGTTTTTGTAGCTTCTTCCATATGAGTTTTTACACATTTTTTTATCAAATGACTATTAAAACTAAACTTCAAACTAGCTACTCCTTTACAGCTACCTACTTAAACTACTATAAATCGAATGTACACATGAATGAGCACATCTCTAATATAAGGGCATAGCTGGGACGGCCAAGAAGTGGGCTATTGAGAGCGGACCGAAGAGATGAGGTGAGACAAATTGGTACATAATTTCAAATGACCCAAAATATTTTTACTGAGTAATTACCTACCACTTAAAAAACTTCAGTCTTCAAAATATTTGGAATGAGATTTATTGAAGATCATCTCACCCCGATCAGTACCTCAAACATCTAGGCGAATAATCAAATTAAACAAATTGATTGAATCACCCATTTGCTTATGATCGAATACATTGTCTGCGCCTATTAGGACCGGAACATTCTCTAGATGTTCCGTACAAATAAATAGCTTCATATAGACCGGGAGTAATTCATTTATCTT
Source organism: Coleophora deauratella (assembly GCA_958295455.1). Taxonomy (NCBI): domain Eukaryota; kingdom Metazoa; phylum Arthropoda; class Insecta; order Lepidoptera; family Coleophoridae; genus Coleophora; species Coleophora deauratella. Next base: position 11,569,060 of record OY282397.1, on the reverse strand, counting down.
CCTTATTCGCTTGTTTTGCCGCTTTCCCAGTAACTCCATCGATAAATCACGCACCTTACTTAGGATAATTTTCTTTTACCTTTTTGCTGTTGGTAACAAATGCAAACCTTTTTGTTCCCTAGCTTACCTTGCGATACACTATTAGTCAAAATTTGTTCGTACGTGTCAATTTAGGTTCGAAAAATATTACATTTAACTTTTATTTATGATGAATTTTTATTAAGCAAAAAAAACAATATTTGAACTCGCGATTTGCAAACTTTGTACCGAAAGACAATATTTGAGTTTCGTTTGTATAGACTCCTTGGAAGAAAGTTTTTATTTTAGTTTTATGAGTAGCGTCTATTATTATAATTGCAGTAATAAAACGTTATCCTGAATAAGTTGGTAATATATTAAGTACACAGAATGGTAAATAAATTGGTAATTCAAATTGATTAGCGAATCGCCCAACTTTGTATGGAGAGTCCAATTTGTTTCACTATATTGTTCTTCTGGGTAAGTTATTCAAATCATGCAAACATTTCGTTTTTGATATTTGATAAAAAGTGACTCAGGTATGGGATGTAATATGAAAAAACCTAAGTGACTCAGCTATGGGTTGTCGGACTCGCACACCGAGGGTTCCATATAAATTCATAATCACACAGGTCTTGAACTCTATATCAAATACCTGCAATACCTTGAAGCTGTGTAAAAATCAAACTTCTATGCCAACCAAGAGATATGGCCGTTTATGCCGCATATTTGGACACTCGTATGGGACTCAAAACCTATAGGGTACTTCCCGTTGACCTAGAACCATGAAAGGCAAGAGCAAGGCAAAGCAATGCTTACAGCACAAGTAAAGGAAAAGGTCCGAAATCATAAATTGTGATGTAACTACAAATTTATGGTTTTCTGACTTTTTAGGGTTCCGTAGCCAAATGGCAAAAAACGGAACCCTTATGGATTCGTCATGTCTGTCTGTCTGTCTGTCTGTCTGTCCGTATGTCACAGCCACTTTTTTTCCAAAACTATAAGAACTATACTGTTGAAACTTGGTAAGTAGATGTATTTTGTGAACCGCATTAAGATTTTCACACAAAAATAGAAAAAAAACAAAAAATTTTGGGGGCTCCCCATACTTAGAACTGAAACTCAAAATTTTTTTTTCATCAAACCCATACGTGTGGGGTATCTATGGATAGGTCTTCAAAAATGATATTGAGGTTTCTAATATCATTTTCTTCTAAACTGAATAGTTTGCGCGAGAGACACTTCCAAAGTTGTAAAATGTGTGTCCCCCCCCCCCCCCCCGTAACTTCTAAAATAAGAGAATGATAAAACTAAAAAAATATATGATGTACATTACCATGCAAACTTCCACCGAAAATTGGTTTGAACGATATCTAGTAAGTAGTTTTTTTTAATACGTCATAAATCGTAAACTGCAATTTACCTTTCATTCAAGTTACAACGAACTACAAAAACTTTTATATTATGTTACTTGCTGCTACGGAACCCTTCATGGGCGAGTCCGACTCGCACTTGGCCGCTTTTTCTTACTTGTGCTATACGACATTGCTGTTTGGCAAATTTCATGATTCATAGTTTTTTTCTTTTTGAGGTGCGGAACCTTAAAAACCAAATAGATTAAATTATTTTTACAGATAGAACAGCAAAATAGCAGCAAGGTAACAGTTTTAAAAAGTTGAATTTGAACTTTGAGCAAAGTTTTAATCTGAATGTGGAATTACACGTTTAACTGTTATCGGAGAAGAGGAGGAGGTATTTTCATAGTAAGATTACGAAGATGTAAACAGAGTGCAAAAAATCGAAAAATTTAGAATATAGGTACATATACTGCTGATGGCCTGGAGTGTTTGATATCGCAGTCACATCGAACCATTGCTAAATGTAATTTCCTCTCTCAAAAGCGAAGCTAACAAAAAATTGATTTTTACGAGGAAAAGGGAAACCACAGTCATCAAACTTATGTAACATAAAAATATCTATAGGAAGTATGGGAAAAAATATTCAATATATTACAGGGACCAAGATTTTGTTATAAACTTCAATCTTACAAGCATTTCTTGAGCCTACTTGGTTAACTTCGTGATACCATTTATCTTAGCAAAGAACAAGATGAATTGATTGATGATGATGATGATGATGATGCCTTCCATAGCCCAAATATTTGTATTTTATATTTTGCAATTCACTTAAAAAATATAAAGATATTGAAGAGACCACCATGTTATAATCCCTACCAATACGCGTCTATGCTTCCCTTACCCATTTAAAACCGCAAATGCTCAAATATTTCCTCATGTAATGAAGACGAATCCAACACCTACTACTCCAAAATGTATCATTCCGTTTGGGCTACAAAAACAACAAAACACAATAATATTCACACATACACCCTAAAAACTAACTAACGCTGATTGATAAGATGGCATTTTCATAAAATTCATAAACATAAGTAACTTCAAGCATGTATACCCAGACAAATTACTATATATGTACGTATATTTAAAATGGAATTAAAGGTTAGCTTCGCTAGAGTGAATCATCAAACCTACACCGAAATACAATAAATCTTGCATTCTTCTTCTTATCGAGGGGCACAATAAATAGATATGGTGGATAGCGGACATCGGTTAAGCGACAATTCAAATAGATTTATCGTCACCTGAGTGCTTATTTGTCCAATCGACCATATTAACGAACATTACTTTTAAATGCAGTTATCATAATATCTAATTATCCGTCGATTATTGTATGAGTCTTATGATTTAGACCTTTAGAACATTAAAAATATAATTAACTGTTGAAAACGCAATCTGTAAGAAATAATTCAATTTACATGAAATAATCAGTAAAAACTTTGTTGTATAAAGTGTTGGTTATGGACATTGAACAAATAAGCACTCAGGTGACGATATGTATACAATACATATAAATAAAATCTCTTTCAAACCTGAGTTTCGGTCTCCTTAACTCCACTTCTTCGTCCATAGTTTCACATTACTTGATTTTCTCTAAACTCATATCGTTAGAAATCCAAATTCCTAAAACTTAAAAAAGTTATGCTAATATTCATTCACGTTTTCACGTTTCATTCACTTCTTAACATGGTCACACGCTTTGCAGAGATTTTACACTATTTATGTTTCAAAATAAAAATATTTGCACCATACATAACACGACGCGCTCCGCAATTGTTATCAAACATACTGATTACTGGTTATCTGTTATCACATTAGAATTAGATTAGTTCACTGGCAACACTGTCACTGATAACAAGTTATATTATCAAGTAGATAAGTGCGGTTTTCGTGTAAAATATTTTCAGTAGTAAGTGGCAGACTTCCAATAGACTGCTGGAACGATATTTGCTTAAAAACTTTTAAAAACTTAAATTTTGGTAAAACTTAAAAAAATAAGATCGTCCTAAATTCGTAATAACGTGAACTTTAAATTTGTAAAAAACTATAAACGGCGATTTTTAAACAGTAGGAAGAATTCATGAGTAAGAGTCATTTTCACTGAGTTTGTTTCGAAAAAGGTCCTTGAATGCCTACAACGGGCATTTAATCTATTTTGAATAAAACAAAGAAAATGTGAAAGTGTTTCAATACATTTTAAAAATTAATGCAAGAGTACGAATAAGTTTTTCATGTTCAGCACTCTACACGGAACAGGAAGGCTATTCACTAAAAAATCAGCGTCATTTTTAGCGCTGAAAAAGCGATGAGTTCGAAGTATCACCTTCATTTCAACATTTTCGTATACACTTTGACACTATAGAGATGAATATATGTATAAAAATATATATATATACAATTTAAAAATACCAAGAGTTGAATGACAGTTCTGGATAAAAGGAGTATTTCTTTTATTTTATATCACTGGAATCTGCCTTAATTATTTTGCGAATAGTGCAGAATAAGTAGACCGTGCGTTCGGACAACTTTGGGCCAAGATGAATACCTACTAGTAGGAATGAATATTATAGGCATTTACTTCCATAATAAAGCTACGTATCCTATCTATAGGTTACTTATTTTACTTGTTTTTACACGAACAATAGTTAGTATGTAGTCAAGAATGCAGAAAGATTAATGATTTTTAGGGTTCCGTAGCCAAATGGCAAAAAAACGGAACCCTTATGGATTCGTCATGTCTGTCTGTCTGTCTGTCTGTCTGTCTGTCTGTCTGTCCGTTCGTATGTCACAGCCACTTTTTTCCGAAACTATAAGAACTATACTGTTGAAACTTGGTAAGTAGATGTATTCTGTGAACCGCATTAAGATTTTCACACAAAAATAGAAAAAAAACAATAAATTTTGGGGGTTCCCCATACTTAAAACTGAAACTCAAAAATTTTTTTTTCATCAAACCCATACGTGTGGGTTATCTATAGATAGGTTTTCAAAAATGATATTGAGGTTTCTAATATCATTTTTTTCTAAACTGAATAGTTTGCGCGAGAGACACTTTCAAAGTTGTAAAATGTGTGCCCCCCCCCCCCTGTAACTTCTAAAATAAGAGAATGATAAAATTAAAAAAAGATATGATGTACATTACCATGCAAACTTCCACTGAAAATTGGTTTGAACGAGATCTAGTAAGTAGTTTTTTTTTTAATACGTCATAAATCGTAAATTGCAATTTTACTTGCTGTTACGGAACCCTTCATGGGCGAGTCCGACTCGCACTTGGCCGCTTTTTCCATTACTTTTCGTGACGTACTAGTACCTACCTATGTTACGTTAAGCTATTACGTGATGGTATGTGTGTGAACGTGAGATGCTATGAGGCTGCGATCGTTAGTCGGCTGCCGACTCCGACCGCCATCAATCACACGTTATCAATCCCCCGCAGAAATATTAACCAATTATTACCACCCGGTACCAAACTCGTAAATCATTGAAATAAAAAAGCTCTTTCCACCCACCACCAAGCATTTTATATTCACTGCATAAATTAAAAGTTGAAACAATCCAGTAAGCTACATTTTTCGTTAAATTACTTATCCAAACCAAAAGCAATAGAAGCACTTTCAAGGCCCTAATGATTAGGTCAGTAGAACAAAAATAAGCAAAAAATTTCACTTTCCAGCTTCGACTTCCAGACATACCTACTAACTGAGCCTTTTAGAACTCTGTCATCGTCGAGACATTCGTATCGATCAAGAAACTTTTGTGTTTATCAAAACAAACAATTTTAGCGACACAAACTTTACGGAACCTACTCACCAATCATGTGGAGGCTGTGGCCTCCTGCGGGCCTGCAAGCAGCAGGGCGGCTCCTGGGGCTCGCAAGGTAGCTGCAGTGCCGGCGGCGGCGGCGGCGGCGGCGTGCAGGCCAGCCGGCGCGCGGCCGCCGCCCCGACGTACTCCACGTAGCGGGTCGGTGGTGGCGACCCGCCGATGTCCTCGCGGCACGCGGGTCCGCAGCACTTGCGCGACGATGGCGGCGGCGGCCGGCACGCCAGCGAGCAGTACACGGGTGGCGGCGGACGCAGCGGCGACGGCGCCGGTGGCCGCGGCACGTACCGCTCCACCGGCACGTGTGCTGCTGGCGGCACATAGCGGGGCCGGCGCGCGCGCTCCGCCTCCGCGCACCGGCGCACGCGCCGCGGTGACGCCGAGAAGCGGTCCGGCAGCGGCGCGGGCGGCGGCGGGCTGAGCCGCTCCGGCGGCGCCACGCTGAACGCGCCCGCCGCCGGGAATCGCTCGCAGGGCGAACGCGCGTACTCCTCGCCCATGGCGCGCGGTCAGCCGCCGCCGCCCGCGCGCCGTCTCGACGTCGGCGCGATGTCTCACATGCCGCGCGTGCACTCTAACACTGTCACAGGGCAGGCGCTCCGCTCGCGTGCGGGGGCTGCGGCACCGTCCCGATGTCCGCATTCACTCGAGCGCCATGGCGCTCTCCCCGATCGATACTGCCGCGGAGCAGCCTCAGAGCGTGCCCGCCGTTGAGGCTTTGCCACTGCACATTCTACCTGGCCTACCTCTCGTTTTGCAATCAAACTATGCGATTTGGGCGAGGCAAAACTGCGTCCTCAGTCAAGATGGCCGCTGTCGTCATATTCGCGAAAATCGCGCCTGCGCGATTATTTGCGTTTTATTTGTTTTCACATTAATCCAACACGTATTGCTGTTCACTAAACTGTTTTGGGATATTGATAGAATAATTTATTGTTTACTGCGGTAGAGTCACTATTGACGTGTATGTACAAAAGGCGTCCGCGACGGGGCTCGCGTGTCGCGTCGCCGCGGGTGACGAGGGTGACGTGCGGAGCGGCGCGGCGAGAGCGGCGGCGCGCCGGCGCGGCCCTCGCGGCGACGTCACGCCGGTGCGCGTATCGACGCAGCGTGCAGCCGCGCCGCGCCCGCCGCCCGCCGCTACCTTCGCTCCGGTCCGACACAAACACCCCATTGCGAAACCTTCCCTGTCCCTCCACATACACGGCCTACGTTTATTTTCAGTGTCCTGTTCACACAATCCCTTGACTTGATCCGGTTTTTATAAAAATACCGTCGGTATCGAATGTAACATAAATCAATAAGACCTGACAGTACCCTGCTGAGTTTTTTGTTAAATGTAGAAATATTTTCTGAAAGCTTTTTGGTCTTTACCTATTTATATGAGAGAGAAAGTAAGTCACAATTCTGTACAAAGACAACAATACCAAATATATTAGTTTTAGAACAATATGCTTGAATTCGTGATTAAACTGATTATTAATGTAAACAATTACAAAGTTGTAACTCCATAACTACTTTTAAAGCGTTACAGCCAACCTATGCTAAACCTAAATAAACAGCCATAGAAAAGACATCAACGCGAACACTACGCAAACTACGCCACTACCAACCGGTACGGTAGTTGACTGCTAGTCATTTGAGTTACTTTTTATGAAATGTCAAAAACGGCATTTTGTTCTAAAAATGTTTGAAATTTTGTACGATGACGGCATTGTACAAAATAGTAGTTTGCATACTGATTAGGAAATTCTTTTAAATTAATAATTGAAAATGTATTGAAAATTAAAGTGATCACGTTTTTTAACAATCTTATGTACCTATTTAAAAATTTGTAAGATTTAATGATAATAAAATAATGTTTTGCTCATTTAACCATCTCATATTGCTTTGTAAATAGATTAACTTACATATCATAAAAATTTTACAATTTAACAATTACAATTAAAGAGTTATTTGGTCAATAATATTTCGTAATTTATTTTTCACGCAGTCAACTCCCGGATACTAGGAACGAAAGAATACAAATAAGGCTTAGCATATTTTTTTCATATACATTTGGACGTTAACTGCCCGTACCGAGACCCTACGATAAACGTCTGAAACACTTTAACACGCAATCTCTCCACGACCGTAGGAAGATTAGCGACATGATACAGATTGTTAAAAAGTGCATTTGAAATTTTAAGGGGTCACTCAGAATCAAGTAAGTACAGAAAAAAATGAAAAATTCCGATCTTCAATTTTTTTTTAAGTCTCCCATACAAATTCTTGATTCACTATTCAGATTTAGTATGGGAACCTCAAAAAATAAAATTGTAGGTTGGATTCAATATTTTTCCTGTATTCTAAATGTATAATACTTGATTCTGAGTGACCCCTTAAAATTTCATCAAACACCCTTTATAAAACCATTCGTTAACAACCCACATCGTCCCCACTGCTGTGGCATGAAACTCTTCGCATACCTAGAAAGGTTGGGCCATACTCCCCCCCCCCAGCGGGGCCACGTCCGGATTGCTGGAGGTTGTAAGGCTAGTGGCCAGCCCTAGTGTCAGAAGATTTTAAGCCACCTATAAGGCCTCTAACATGGCTTAATGACCGCCACCCATTAATAATCATAACGCAGCCATGCAACCGTACTACGGCTACGCGGTCTCTATGCTTAGCTATGGTATAATTATTTGGGGAATAGAAATAGAAACTCTGTACATATAAATCGTGCATTTATAGCACAGAAACAATGTATACGTGCAATATTTAATGTCCCCCAAATAACAAGCTGTAAACACAAAAGGCGACACTGAAAGTTCTTAGAAAATCAAAAACTGAACAAACTAGAAAGTTATTAGTTTTATTATATCTTTTCAAAATAGTGTCCATTCACATCAATACATCGCTGCATCCGATGGAACCACTGAGAAAAGCACTTTGCCCACTCCTCCTTAGGGGTCTCTTCGACGGCCTTTTCAAACGCAGCCACTGCTTCCTCGGCGTCCATAAAACGTTTTCCTCGAAATTTTTCTTTTATTTTCGGGTATAAATAAAAATCGCAAGGTGCGAGGTCGAGGCTATACGCCGGGTGACCCAGTAATTCCACGTCTGACGTCGCCAAATAGTCGATCGTTTGCTTGGCGGTGTGCGACGAGGCGTTGTCGTGGTGAAGGAGGATCCTACTGCGAGGTCGTTTCTCCCGAACTTTTTCCAAGACAAGTGGCAAACAGTTGTTAGTGTACCACTCTGCAGTAACTGTTTTTCGATCCTCTAAAACAATTGTTGCGTAATGACCTGTCCTTCCGAAGAACGAGGCCACCATCTTTTTTCCCACGCTTCGACCGCTCTTCACTTTAGTTGGCAACTCCTCGGAAGGAAACACCCACATAGCAGACTGTCTTTTAGTTTCAGGATCATAACAGTAAATCCAGCTTTCGTCACCCGTAAGTATGTCGAACACAGCATTTGAGTCACCTCCGTTAAATCTTTGAACCATTTCACGGCACCAATCAACACGACGGAGTTTTTGGGCCTCTGTCAAATTATGAGGTATCCACCGGGCACAAAGCTTCCTGACCGCTAAATGTTCATGGAGGATTTTGTGCACTTGACTCATACCGATGCCTAAGCTTGTCCGAATCTGCTGATAGGTCACTCTTTTGTCAGTCTCTATCATACGCCGCACATGACTGATGTTATCTTCAGTCGTCGCCGTAGAAGGCCGTCCCTCACGCAGATCATCGGTGAGATTAGTGCGACCACGTTTAAACTCATTAAACCAGTTGTAAACAGTGGCACGAGATGGGGCTTCATCGTGAAAGGCCAATCGAAGTCTATCATAACTTTCTTGTTGACTTAAATGACATCGAAAGTCATAAAAAATCATTGCACGAAAATTTTCTCGCGTTAAATTCATGCTGACGTGACACAGATAATTTTCAGTTTGCCGCCAAATCGTGAAACAAATGACAAATGAATGAAATACATACACGATAACATTGGCAAAGAGTTCCATTTTCAAAATTTGAACTTATTTTTTTATTATGTCGTTTACAAGTGGCCAGTTCTAAAAACTTTCAGTGTCGCCCTCGTACTATACAGAAGGTCCGCTCAATACGCTCACTAAAATCGTAAGCATATACATGCTTATAGACGTATACGGTCGTTGTAGGCAAGATCACGTACTGTACGATCCTGACCTTGCCTTGAACGACCGTATTTTTCTATCGTTAACAACCCATTACGTCCCCACTGCAGGGGCACGGGTCTCTTCCCATAACTCGGGAAGGATTAGGCCATACTCCACACACGGGGGCCAAGTCCGGACTGCTAGCGATAGCAGCCGGCACCAACGGCTTAACGTGCCTTGCGAAGCACGGAAACGGTCGAGATAAATGCCACTAACAGTCAGACCCATCCAGGTTATGACCGTGTCTGTAGTCAGTTAACTTGCGTGATCGATGCGACCACGCAAGCCACACTGAGCCACGACCGCTTCTATAGGCATGTAATATATACTTACAATTTTAGTGGTTTGTATTAAGCGGACCTTCTGTGTCTATTTTGTGCTGTAAACCACTGTTTCAATAAATTAACCTTCTTACACTGCCTTCAATATACATAAATGAAGTTTGTAAATTTGTTAAGGGGCATAGTTATCTTTTTAAAAGGTGGGATGAAAACCCTCACTACAACCGAAGGTATCCTGGTAAATCACTACTGCCCAACATTAAGACTGAATTGTATATGAGGAATTGCTATCCCATGGCGATAAGGATATACAATAAATTGCCTCCAACAATGAAAAACTTACCCACAAATAAATTTAAGACACAACTGTACATGTGGCTTGTTGAGAAGGCGTTTTATTCGGTGAGGGAATACTTAAATTTTAAAAATCTATTAAATAGACATGTTTCTTGCCAATGTAATAAATATAATATTATACTATTATAACTAATTTTATCCTCTCTTAATATTATACTATTATAACTAATTTTATCCTCTCTCTCGGGGGAGCCTACATCCCTAGAGAGCGCGTCCCCAGGTGGTGGATCGCGGGGGCTCGCCGGGTTCTCTTGAACCCGGAGGGCTGGAGGGAAATAAAATACCTCCCGCGGACCAAATAGGCCGGAGAAGGACACTCCGTCAACAAACCCCGCCCGGTAGGCTTCATCGACATATTCGGTGTGAAAGGCTACGGGTGTGCTGGGCGTCTGGCTTGGGCGCTCAGAAGAGCAGGCGGCGGAGGAACCCTAAAAGGTCAACGGCGGCGCTCAGGTCTCAAAGAAGGCTAAAGCCTTGGCGTCAGGTGGCAACCGGCCGTAAAACTAAAAAGCCAAACAAACCAAATCTCCTCGTCATGCAAGTACAAATAAATAATATGAGCTCTAATGCTAGGGCGTCCCCCGGAAGCGACGTGAGTGTGAAGAATGCAAAGAATGCGAATACAACTACTAGGGCGTCCCCCATAAGCGACGAACGCACTGACAAGAGCAAACACTCGCACATTACTGCCAAAATTAGGTTAGCGACATGGAACGTGGGCTCCCTAACAGGCAGAAGTCAAAGCTTAGCGAAGTCCTAAACAAACGTGACATAAATGCATGCTGTCCTAAACAAACGTGACATAAATGCATGCTGCCTCCAGGAGACGAAGTGGAAGGGCTCCAAGTCTCGGGACATAGGGCAAGGATACCAACTACTTTACCATGGCACCACGAACAAGAAGAACGGGGTGGCAATAGTACTCGATGCCCATCTCAAACAGCGCATTATTAACATAGAAAGAAAGAACGACCGGCTTATGTGTGCCAAAATAGCGCTAGACAATCAACCCCCTCTCAACATAATCTGCGCCTACGCGCCCCAAGTGGGCTGCAACCAAGAAGAAAAGATCACCTTTTGGGAAGACTTCGATGATCTTATGCAACTTATTCCTCGTGAAGAAACAAAATACATAGGAGGGGACCTAAATGGCCATGTTGGAACTGACAACGTAATGTATAGTCATGTACATGGGGGCCAGGGCTATGGTACAAGAAATAAAGAGGGAGAAGAAATCTTGGAGTTTGCAACAAGACATAATTTGGCAATAGTAAATACATATTTTCAAAAGAAATCCGAACACAAAATTACATATAAGAGCGGAGGCAAAAGTACACAAATCGATTATATACTATCCGATAAATATTTGATTAAAAACTTCAAAGACTGCAAGGTTATTCCAGGCGAAGCCTTAACAACCCAACATCGCTTGTTAGTTGCAAACTTCTTCCTACCAAAACCAATTAAAACCGAGGTAGACAGAACACCAAGAATAAAGTGGAAATGTCTGCACAGCTCAAAGGGCACAACACTTGTCGAAGAGATCGAAAAATATCTAAAAACTGACAGTGCATTGGATTATAACAACAGTGCTAACCAAATGTGGTCTAAGTTCGAAGCCGAGTGCAAGCAGAAAGCCAAAATTATTCTAGGATCCTCTAAAGGAGGTATAAGTACAAACAAAGACCCAAGCTGGTGGGACGACTCCGTTAAGGCACTAATACATAATAAAAGAGTGTGCTTTAAACTCTGGCAGACAACTAAACTAGATGAAGACTACAAGGAATATAAAGATGCGAAACAACTAGCAAAAAGAGCGGTTGCACAGACAAAGGCAGACTCTTCAGTGCAGTTATACAATAGGCTGGAATTAGCAAAAACCGACGCGGAAATATTTAAAATAGCGAAACAAAGGAATAGATCATCCATGGACATCAAAGTAAATAAATATATACGTAGTAAAGAAGGACAGCTATTGACAGCAAACAGCAAAATAAATGATAGATGGTATCAATATTATAGCGAATTGCTTAACGAGGAATTTCCGAGCCAACCTCTCCCAACCACCTTTCCCACACTAGGGCCGATCAGAGATATTGACCCAGATGAGGTTAAGGTAGCTGTAAATAAAATGAAAAATCACAAAGCTACAGGCCCCGATGAAATCCCAGCAGACCTGTGGAAGAAATTGGGAACCACCGGAATCCTCTGGTTATGTAAACTTTACAATTACATCTTAAGCTCAGGTAAAATCCCGGATTCATGGCGCGACAGCTTCTTAGTACCATTTTACAAAAACAAAGGAGACGTCAGTCAATGTGGCAATTACCGCGGAATCAAACTGACTTCTCACACCTTAAAGATTTGGGAAAAGATCTTGAATGTACGTCTGCTCAAGCTAACTGCAATCACAGAAAACCAGTTTGGTTTTATGCGGGGAAAATCTACCACTGACGCCATACAGACGACGCGCATCCTCCTCGAGAAATACCGTAGCAACTGCGAAAATTTACATTTAATTTTCATAGACCTGGAAAAGGCCTTCGATCGGGTTCCGAGACAGCTTGTGTGGCACGCAATAAGAAGCCAGGGGCTACCAGAATACTACATTCACCTAGTGAAGGATATGTACAATGGAATAACTACAAGAGTCAGAAGTCTCGCGGGAACGAGTAACCCATTTGAGGTCAAAGTAGGGGTACACCAAGGGTCTGCACTGAGCCCATTTCTATTTAACTTGGTCATGAACTGCATAACGAAAGAGATCCAATCTCCTCTACCATGGTGCCTCATGTACGCAGACGACATAGTACTCATCGATAATAATGCTAACAATCTTCAAGACACCCTGGAGAAGTGGCGCGCGGCCCTCGAAGATAACGGCCTCCGTATCAGCAGACAGAAAACCGAATACTTGGAATGCAATTTCAGCAAGACCAGCTGTGCCCAGGATATTTGTATCGAAGGCAAGCCACTACCAAAAGTGTCGGAATTCAAGTATCTGGGATGTAAACTGACTGCGGATGGAGCAATTGATGCCGATGTTACTCACAGAATCCAGACAGCCTGGCAGAGATGGCGAGCACTCACAGGAGTTCTGTGTGACGCACGAATGCCGATAAAAACTAAAGGCAAAGTCTACAAAACAGCAGTTAGACCAGCGATGATGTACGGCGCCGAATGTTGGGCTACAAAGAAGGCACATGAGCAAAAACTACACGTCAATGAGATGAAGATGCTAAGATGGGCCGGCGGAGTAACTAGACTTGATAAAGTGCGTAATGAACACATCAGAGGAAGTTTCAAGGTCGCACCCATCACGGAGAAACTCATTGAAAGGCGCATGAGATGGTACGGCCACGTTATGAGGCGAGGACCTGAGCACGTCGTTAACATTGCACTGGATCTGCCTGAGAAGAAACGTGGAAGAGGACGCCCCCCAACTACATGGTTATCCACTGTGAACCGTGACATGCAAAGAGCTCAACTGAACAATCTGACGACCCAGGACCGAATTTCCTGGCGAAGCGCGACGAGGAACCCCGACCGACCCCAGATGACGGGAAGAGGCACAGAAAGAAGAAGAAGAACTAATTTTATCCTCTATCAATTTATGTACACTGGCATTCACGTACGTACATTCTATTTTATTGTTTATTTTTATTCTAACAATATGTAATATGACAGTGTAACTAATATATAATAATTTATCATTTTTATACAACCTGAGATGTGAATTAAACAATATTAACTAAGTTAAGTACTACTGTAAATTTTGCATTTTACAGTAGTACTCGTACTTAACTTACTTTTACATTTAGGCTAAATATGAGGAACTAATGTGAACATACATAACATTCCTGTCCTGACCATATTTAAAGCAAAATAAATGTCTATTCTATTCTATTCTATTCTATTGTATTCTATTCTATTCTTTCTATTCTATTCCATTCCATTCCATTCCATTCTATTCTATTCTATTTATCATTTTTATACAACCTGAGATGTGAATTAAACAATATTAACTAAGTTAAGTACTACTGTAAATTTTGCATTTTACAGTAGTACTTAACTTACTTTACATTTAGGCTAAATATGAGGAACTAATGTGAACATACATAACATTCCTGTCCTGACCATATTTAAAGCAAAATAAATGTCTATTCTATTCTATTCTATTCCATTCCATTCCATTCCATTCCATTCCATTCCATTCCATTCCATTCCATTCCATTCCATTCCATTCTATTCTATAGTCTTGCGAAGTAAAGGTCGAATTAAATTCCACTAACAGTCAAACCCATCCAGGTTATGACCGTGTCTGTAGTCAGTTAACCTACGTAATTGACGCGATCACGCAAGATACACTGAGCTGCGGCCGTTTAGTTCATTCCGAACAATAATTTAGTGAATCATATTATAGTATCAATGTATTGTGACCCAACATCGATGTACACATTAAACAAATAACAGTCATAGGAAAGACATCTACCCACCCTTCGCCTTTGCATTTAAGTGCACAGTCATAAAAACACTTCAAAGCAAACACTATGCTACGTCTAACGAAATATTCATATGAAGGACATCAACGAGACCTCTATACTATGCCCAACAAAATATTCATATGAGAGACATCGAACTCTATGTTACGCCCAGCGAAATATTCATAAGAAAACCATCAACGCGAACTCTATACTACGCACAAAGAAATATTCATAAGAAAGACATCAACGCGAACTCTATGCTATGTGACGTATGTAGTAAGCATAAGCTAGCCTAGTTTTAGTTTAGACTATACTGTTAAAAAAGTGCGTTTGAGATTTTAAGGAGTTACTCAAAATCAAGTATAGAATACATAAAAAAATATTAAAAACATCCGATCTACAACTTTTTTTTCCAGTTTTCCATAGAAATTATTGAGTCACTATTCAGATTTAGTATGGGAATCTGAAAAAAAGAGCGGATTTTTTAAATATTTTTCCTGTATTCTACTTGATTCTGAGTATCCCCTTAAAATTTCAAACGCACTTTTTTAACAGTATTATCTTGTGACTCTACCTATAGAATTCAGTATTAATGTAATTTAATGAATCATATTATAGTATCAATGTATTGTGAACCAACGTCGATGTATGCACTAAAGAAATAAACTTAACAGTCATATTATTATGGACGACATCTACCCACCCTTCACCTTAGCACTTAACAACACAGTCGTAAAAAAGACTTCAACGCAAACACTATGCTACTTCTTACGAAATATCCATAAGAAAGATATATCAACGCGAACTCTATACTCCGCCCAACGAAATATTCATAAGAAAGACATCAACGTGAACTCTATACTCCGCCCAACGAAATATTCATAAGAAAGACATCAACGAAAACTCTATACTCCGCCCAACGAAATATTCATAAAAAAGACATCAACGCGAAACCATTCTACGTCTAACATAAGTTAGTTAAGTTAGTTAGTTAACGGAATAATCCGTTCCATCCACGTGAACAGCGGTTCAAAAAATTATATAAGTGATCAAAAAATTATATAACATGGAGTTAAAAAAAGAGGTGAAGGTTAGAAGGTTGATTGAATGGAGGTGGAATAGAATGCAGGGGTGATGATGGTAGCCAGGAACTGTTGAGGAACGATACGTAATTTTTTCGAATTTTTTTTTAGAATTTGGTATAATAGCACATTTTTTTCGTACTGGCCTTAGACAATATTTACAGGTGACTTTCAAACAGACGGATATATAAAAACAATTTTTTTTGAGATACACATTTGCCATGTACCCCACAGTTCTTATTTTTATTTTATTATCTTTAATTGGCAAACTCTCATCTCACCTGATGATAAGTGATGATGATGCCGAAGATGTAAGCGGGCTTACCAAGATTATTATTTATTTCATCCTGTTTCGGATTTATTATACAAGATTTAATACGAATAGGATAGTATATTTTTATCAAATGTCTAAAACAAGTCGTCTAAAAAGCTTTGAAGTAGCAACCTATGACGTTACGAAACACGCGACTCGCGTTTTGACAACTAATTCTATACATAACAGTCACTCAGTTGCGTCATACCAATCCCCTAAAGGAAAAAAGTTAAGTTCCTTTTTTATTTAATCTCGTTGGCAATGTATTATCGATAGCGAATCAATGGGAAATCGAAAGTCCCATGAGGGAAACGGTTAACAAGGTAGTATCACGCACACAGACATACAAAATTATTGTAACAAACTAAAGAATGAATTTCTAACTAGGAATGTTCTATGAAACGTGTGATTTATGTGCTCACGGTCAACACTTTTATATTTAAATTAAGTAGGTTAATGTTAATGGTAAGGTAATGGTATTCTATGTTTTTACCTGAATACCCAAGAGATAATGTTTTTCGAATATTCTATCGACTGACTCGCTGGCTAAGTGGTTAGCGATCCTAACCTCTGATCCGAGAGTCGTGGGTGCGATCCCCACACAGGGCAAACTTTTCTGTGATGAGCAGAAATGTTTGCTCTGAGTCTAGGTGTATAATATCTATATATGTATGTATTTAAATGTATATGTGTATGTATATCCGTCTCTGATTCCCAAGATACAGGGAATCCTAGTTTGGGGCTAGATGACCGTATGTGATTTGTCCCGGATATATTATTATTTTCGTTCCGTTGTAACCGCCGATAACCAAAACGGCTACCATCTACGAGATTTCATCTTATAAATAGTGTCTACTGGAAGCTTTATACCGTCTGCTCAAAATTAATATTCAACTGCGACAATAACGATTGCTGGTTTAGATAAATACCAATGACACCTACAAATCTAGAAAATTTTAACAATCATGAGTTATTATTGAGTTATAACTGAAAATTTTTGGTTTTCGGACTTTTCCCTTTACAATTTCATGACTCTAGGTATACGGGAAGTACCCTATAGGTTTTGATTCCCATGCGATTGTCCAAATATGCGGCATAAACGGCCGTATCTCTTGATTGCTTTGGTATAGAAGTTTGTTTGACCAAGTTGGAAACAACTTCATACGTCTACACGTTTCTGAGAAAAAGGCTGACAGACAGACATACAGACGGACTAACAAAGTGATCCTATAAGGGTTCTTTTTTTCCTTTTGAGGTACGGAACCCTAAAAAAAAGATATAGAAATAGAGCAAAACACAAAAAACATATTAGTAATAATAATAACAAACAAGTTATACTTCGTCGCTACACTCCAGGGCTAAAATATATTCACTAATATCAGATATTTAATAGAGATATCTTTGATAACATATGTACATACCAACTTTAGCTTCTAAAAATATGAAAAGACACCGACAGGTACCCTAGTAGGGACTTATACCATATTAAGGCAGTTTTTATTTCAGTTACTTAGAATAAACAAAGAGGTACACACAATGGCATTTGTTACTACGACATTAACACAAATCGAATAGTTTGAGGTAAGCATATTTCATTCTATATATTAGTCCGTGAGGCCTGTGGTTAATTAATTATTTTTTGTTGAAAATCTTGTTAAGAATTGTGTAGGCCTGGGTTTTGCGTGATGAATAAGAATTGAATAGGGGGTTTATTATTACTTCTTTTTATTAAGAGTCCTTACAAAAAGACGTCTTCTTTATAATTTATTAAAAATAACTGGCTCGTTTTTTAAACTTTATACACAAAACTACTACAGGTAAGTGTACTATTAACTTAAAATGTTTTATTTCTGTTGAAACGTGTTTTAAAATTAGTGTGAAAAATTTGAAATATATTTAATTAAGTGCCAATACTATTATTTACAAAAAATTACTCACTCACTACAGTTCCATATTTGCTTACGAGTTGGTCAATAAAGTTAAATTTTAAAAAAATGTTTTAATTGTGTGAGAAACGTTTTTGTTGAAGCATTTCCGGAAATTGTCTCCCATATATTGTTTTTAAAGTGGATCGTTTTTCACTTTGGCTTTACGGCACCAGGAAGGACGACATGGGCGTATATAAGGGGGGTTTAGGGGGTTCGGACCCCCCCCCACCCCTCCCTAGCATAGGACAAAGTATCGCAGAATATTCAAACATGACACGTAAACGTAAAATTCGAATAGATGGCTAGTTGTTACTGTGGCATAAATGAGCAGTTTACGTGTTTTTCTGTTTCGTGTAGATGCAGTTCATTTAAAAAAAAAAATTTCGCGCTCGCTCCGCTCGCGCCTTTTTAACTGAGTCATACTCCACTAATCTCAGGTAATTTTTATGTTTTATTTATTTCGTGCCTGAAAGGAAGGACGACATGGGCGTAAATAAGGGGGGTTTAGGAGGTTCAGACCCCCCCCCCTCCTCCCTAGCATAGGACAAAGTATCGCAGAATATTCAAACATGACACGTAAACGTAAAATTCGAATAGATGGCTAGTTGTTACTGTGGCATAAATGAGCAGTTTACGTGTTTTTCTGTTTCGTGTAGATGCAGTTCATTTAAAAAAAAAATTTCGCGCTCGCTCCGCTCGCGCCTTTTTAACTGAGTCATACTCCACTAATCTGAGGCAATTTTTATGTTTTATTTATTTCGTGCCTGAAAGGAAGGACGACATGGGCGTAAATAAGGGGGGTTTAGGAGGTTCAGACCCCCCCCCTCCTCCCTAGCATAGGACAAAGTATCGCAGAATATTCAAAGCATGACACGTAAACGTAAAATTCGAATAGATGGCTAATTGTTACTGTGGCATAAATGAGCAGTTTGCGTGTTTTTCTGTTTCGTGTAGATGCAGTTGATTAAAAAAAAAAAAAATTTTGCGCTCGCTCCGCTCGCGCTTTTTTAACTGAGCCATACTCCGCTAATCTGAGGCAATTTTTATGTTTTATTTATTTCGTGCCTGAAAAGACGTAGACACTAATAATAATATGGTAATGAGTTTTGACCGCCTCCTTGCTCTAGTGGTTAGTCCGCTCGCTTCATAAAGGCGGTCGCGGGTTCGACTCTCGGCGGCATCCAAATTTGTAGAACTCGGTTTGGTTGATGGCAGGAAAGCCGAGAGGTAGGGGTGCCTCATCGCAATCGAAGAGTCTGGG
The DNA here is from genome assembly GCA_958295455.1 of Coleophora deauratella. Classification (NCBI taxonomy): domain Eukaryota; kingdom Metazoa; phylum Arthropoda; class Insecta; order Lepidoptera; family Coleophoridae; genus Coleophora; species Coleophora deauratella. The sequence continues at coordinate 11,549,913 of OY282397.1, read as the reverse complement.
AGCCGAGCTCACCAGGACGTATTTGTAGAAAATCAGTTGATTGACGGAAAACAAATTATGTAGAGTTCGACAAGAACATTATGAAAAATATGATTTGCCGGAGTCTTTTATAAAATAGAAGCGGCCTTGCCGAAAAAAAACCTTTGCGTTGGCACTCGCGGTTACAGAAAAATCATCCTAGATAGGATGCCAATGGATTTTTGATTTGACACTTTTGTTATACAAAGCGGACTAGCCGAAAAAAGAAATTATCCCCTATTTTGGGGTTTTTAGAATTAATTCACATTTTGAAAAAATAAAATGACTTCATCTCTTCACCACTCACAGTCCGAAGTGACAGTTACGTTCCGAATCACCCATCAATCGAGTTTACCAACCAAGAAGAAGGAAATCGGCGAAAAAGGACGGACGGACAACGAAGTGATCCTGTAAGGGTTCCTTTTGAGGTGCGGAACCTAAAAAAGAGGAGATTAGGGCCATTTTGTTGTGTAAAAAGATTATACTTTTATTCATATTCTACAAAAGTTTCTCTTCTATTAAGTTATGATTATAAAACATTAATGCATGTTTAAAAGAAAAAAACTAATGTAAGTACCAAACATTAATATTGTTTTCGAGTCTTTTGGGTAAAAAGGAATATTGTTGATTCGATTGTATATGTTAGTTCCTTGTGGAAAGTTGTAGCATCTACGTTTTAAAAAGTCACCTTGTATATTCATTGTCCATTTTATATGTCCGTTTTATAAAGTAGGTTGCATACTTAAGGACCTACATACATGTTTTTTTTTCGAACCCATTTAAACAGTGTTTCCTAACACATAAGCAAGCTCCTTAGAATGTAAACTATTTCTTAAACTGCACTCTATGCATTTATGATCGCAGGTGCATATGCTAGTGCACTTAGGTGTGTACTAAAAGGTGCATTGTTATACCAGTTGCATATACAGATCAGCAATGCAAATGCACGGTAAAGTTAGTTTTTATTGGAAGCAACTTTAAAATTCAACAATAAATAACAATCGAATTTTTCTTTTACTTTTAATACCTATGAAAGCAATATTTTTTATCGAAAATTAATAAAAAGTAAAGCCGACTTTGATGGTACTGGAAAAAATAAAATTACTGAAGTTTTAAATATAAAAAGCACAAAAATTAATTATTACCTTCGTATACATTTATACATTGTAATTCAATAAGGCAGACATACCTAATTAAAATTTAAAGGTTTCGAAGTCGGTACCAAGCAAAAGCAATCCAGATTTCATTACGGGACTGCGACCGACACAAAGTCGTATTACCTTACTGCGAATGTACGTCACTGCGAAATTATACGTATCATTTTTCGTCGAATGGGTATAGTAGAAATTTTTGTACTTTCCATACTATAATTCGGTCAGCCCGATTAGCCTTTGTATAAAAAGTCCTAAACTTTCGCGAGAAGAGGTGTTTTTAGGGTTCCGTAGCCAAATGGCAAAAAAACGGAACCCTTATGGATTCGTCATGTCTGTCTGTCTGTCTGTCTGTCTGTCTGTCCGTCCGTATGTCACAGCCACTTTTTTCCGAAACTATACTGTTGAAACATGGTTAGTAGATGTATTCTGTGAACCGCATTAAGATTTTCACACAAAAATAGAAAAAAAAAACAATACATTTTGGGGGTTCCCCATACTTAAAACTGAAACTCAAATTTTTTTTTCATCAAACCCAAACCCAAATCTATGGATAGGTCTTCAAAAATGATATTGAGGTTTCTAATATCATTTTTTTCTAAATTGAATAGTTTGCGCGAGAGACACTTTCAAAGTTGTAAAATGTGTGTGTCCCCCCCCCCCCCTGTAACTTCTAAAATAAGAGAATGATAAAACTAAAAAAAATATATGATGTACATTACCATGCAAACTTCCACCGAAAATTGATTTGAACGAGATCTAGTAAGTAGTTTTTTTTTAATTTTTATTTATTTTTTTTATTATTTATTTGAGTGCGTTTGACAACACCTCACCTGATGTTAAGTGACGATGCTGTCGAAGATGTAGCACGCAAGCTCAAATAGTGCCTGTTCACTCGCACCTTGAAGATTCCTAAATCGTACGAATCGGGGAACACAGAAGCAGGTAGAGAATTCCACTCCTTAGCCGTCCGCATAATAAACGATGACTCAAATCGTTTAGTGTGTATAGGTGGAATATCTACAACATAAGGGTGAAACCTCCCCCTACGCCTGGTAGTCCGATGATGGAATGGAGAAGGGGGTATAAGATTGTGAAGTTCCTGAGCACACTCTCCGAAATGAATCCTATAGAACACCGATAAGCAGGCGACTTTTCGGCGATGCTCGAGGCTTTGGAGCTTGTTAGAAACACGTCTTAATACGTCATAAATCGTAAACCGCAATTTACCTACAACGAACTACAAGAAATTTTATATTATGTTACTTGCTGTTACGGAACCCTTCATGGGCGAGCCCTACTCGCACTTGGCCGCTTTTTTTTATATGATAGGTGGCAAACGAGCAGACGGATCACCTGATGGTAAGCCATTACCGCCACCCATAGACACCCGCAACACCAAAGAAGTCACACGTGCGTTGCCAACCTTTGAACTTTTGGCTTCTGAGGTGTTGCAAAATGCACTCAAATCTTTTATTTCATAAAAAAAAACAAGTCGTAACAAAGAGATCGATCATCAACTTTATATTGTCTAAAAAGTTTTTAGTTCAATGCTCGTACCGATGACGGTCATTAACTTTATAGAGATTATTAACCATAAAATGAAGCAGTGGCACTGGAGACGTTTTCTCGGGCAGATTGACTTTGAAGAGCGGATCGAAGATCATGCGAACATAATCGTGAACCACCTTCTATTGCTCTTGACCTTTCACGTCTACATTACGAGCGTTTCGACATTTAATGAAGGTAGGTAGCAAGGAACTACAGCAAGCTTTATATGTTTGCCTACTATACCTAGTACTTACCAAGGCGTCAAGCTGTATAACAAGTTACCTTTTTATCTTGACTCTTTTTAAAAATTAAAACAACAATTAGCTCATTATACAGAGTGTAACAAAAAGGTGTGGTAATACTTCAAATTTCTACTCATCAAACTGAACAACTTTTGATCTACAACTTTGTTGAAATCGCAATAAATAATTGACAACGCTGAACAGGTTAAAAACAACCGACTTCAATCGTAACAGGCACCATTTGCTATGTTTTTTTTGGTTTTGTAGATTTTTTCAAAAAACGCTGAATCAATTTTGATAAAATTTATATAAGACCACCTCTGAAGTACTACTCACCAAACAAAAAAGAATCATCAAAATCAATTCATAATTGGCGGAATACACCGAAAAAAGTTTTTGACTACAATACAACAAGAGCGTATAGTTCTTTAAAAAATAGTTATTGTAACAAAAAACTAGTTATAAGTTATAGAATTATTTGCAGCATGTACTAAGCGATTAATAATATTTACTTTTTAAATCTAGTTAAAACACAGATTGTAGTGTTTACCACTGCATAGTAAGCATTAATGATGCGATAGAAATGAATACTGGAAAACGGTACTCTTTACAATAAGGTTTGTTGTCATTATAATCGGACTGTAAGGTGAACATGAAATGTTGTACACATACCGATATGTTCTGTTATATTCACAAATTGATTAAACAAAAAAACAACATACAGTCGAATTGAGAACCTCCTCCTTTTTTGAAGTCGGTTAAAAAATTGGGCTTTTCATACAAAGCGATCAGGTGGCGAGCCAAGCTTGAATGAAAAGTCCACATTTTTTTGTGATTTCAACAAAGTTCTAGAACAAAAGTTGTTCAGTTTGATAAGTCAGCCATTGAAGTATCAACCTGTATAATTGAAATAGTCTGAAAACTATGATATTCTGCTTTTGTGGAGAGATAGTTCTACATATATGTAATTCCTACCTATATCTTTTTCTTAACAAAGCTGACTTTGTGCGTGGGTAACGACATTTAATTTTAGTTACAAAGTTTATCTTTCTTATGTTAATATCGTAATGTTGTAAATGAGAAACAAAGTATATTTAAACCTAGTTTGATTAATTAATTTATAACAATAATAATATCCGGGACAAATTACACACGGTCATTTGGCCCCAAACTAGGATTCCCTGTATCTTGGGAACCAGAGACTGATATACATACACATATACATTAAAATAAATACATATAAAGATATTATACACCCAAAATCAGAGCAAACATTTCTGCTCATCACAGAAAGTTTTCCCTGTATGAGGATCGAACCCACGACTCTCGGATCAGAGGTCAGGATCGCTAAACACTTAGCCACCGAGTCAGACGTAGAGTTAAAATTTATAGAGTGCAGTGAAAAAGCTGTAAGAACACTTTAGGGGGGGGAGGGGCATCTACCATCTTCCCCTTATGAAACAGAACATGTTTTTGTTGTACGACCTTTCTGAAATAGTTTTCAAAAAAAAATATCAGTGGATTTATTCAATTCTTATTAGTAATTGGTATCAGAATTGACTTAATAATATATATAATTTGATAGAAGATTAGATGCCTGAAAATATAGGATATGGAAATTTTTTCTTATTTTTTTATCATGATTTGGGAGCGTTTGACTCAATCTCACAAATTGTTTAGCCACCAACGCCAAAGTATATATCTTCTACCTTTTTTGCCCTAATATAATCATAGGTTAAATCCCATGCCTCAGTACTTCCCCTATTTCTAGAATTACGCGAAGAAATATGTACAACGTGAAAATATTATATTTTGTATTATTTAATCCACCAGTCGTTTTTAAATCTTAGATAAATACCAAGGGTGAATGCTGTCTAATTTTTTAACACGGAACTATAACTAGATGTCATATTTCAGATACCTGTACGAGAGTAAAATTAAAAAAAATCTCTTACTTGCCACCCTTCTGTCGGAATTTAGAACCATTTTGGATCGCTAAACCAGGAAAGTTAGTAAATTTCAAGCTAACCAGTAATACTTCGAAGCACGATCTACTCAAATTATAACAAAAACTGGAAACTTTTCTCTGAAAATAGAATATGGACAACCTTCCTCTTTAATAAGTACTTACCTAAAATAATAAATCTATCCTCGTTTTCTCTCAACGTTTTTATTTTAAGACAGAACTTGAACATCACTTTTATTCTGAAAAAAACAACAAAGAGGAAAATTATAAATAATTAAGTATATTACAATATTATTATCTTACGAGAATGTTAAAAGAACACTCCCTACGTAGGTCTGTATAAGTGTCATTTACCCAAAATATTTGGCGTCTATAAAAGGTACCCTTTAAATACATTTAGGTGACTTTTTAATCACAAACATAAGTGACAAAGTTAGTTAGGTAGTTGCGACTCATAAAACTGATCAACTTTGCCCGAGGAACCTATACAATCGAAGCAAAACAAGCTTTGAATTTTAATCATTAATTAATAAATGAGTATTATGAAAGCAAAAAATGCGCAGAAAAGTTATTCAATTTCATGAGTATAATCCTCTATCATTATTTGCCACTTGAACGAATTAAAAGTCAGCCTGTAAAAGGAATACTTTTTAATAGGTGTATTTTATTTATTCTGCATTCAGACCTGGTATTCTGTTTCTAACAGTATAATTTGAAAATTAAATTCTCTATTTTGCGTTTTTATTATGTGCTTAATTGGAGTAAAAGTTGATCTCAAGAATTACTTATAACTTATAAGTGAGTATATCAAACAATTTTCCACTTACCAAACTTTAATTAAAGTAACATTTTAGTAAGGTCTCTGGAGATACGTCGCTACAGTGATTGAAGTTACCTAACCTATATTATTATACGTACTTCATTTATCTCTGACTAACAAAATGGAGATAGGTAACTCTTACAACAAATTAGGTAAGTATGCGTATTTTATAATAAAGATAATGTGTAGTTAAAACATTACAAGTACTTTTATGAATCTGATATACATATAAAAAAATACGAAAAGTGTAATTTTGTATAGAGATTCCATTAATTTTTTTGAGAATTAAGCATGAATTCCTTCGAAAAAAAATTTTGTTCAGTATCATGAGTGCAACTTACCATTAAAGTTTCCGGAAATGATCTTTTTACATCCTGTGTAACGTAGGTTTATCAAGACAATCAATGATACATATAAACAATTGGTGACAAGGAGGTTTTTATTAATCGAGGTTTCATAGTGTAGCCAAAAATATTTTTTTCTATGTTGTTTGCTTACCAACTACTTTTTTGTGAATTTTTTAAGTAAACAACGAAGTTCCCACTCAGGTGCGAATAATGAGGAAGCGAATCACGAAAGCGCAAAAAAATCTAATAGCTAATACCTGAAGCTCCACAGCACTTAAGATCGAAACAATCCATTTTAACATCCATAACTTAGAGGTAGGCTGTCATTCAAATCATCGAAAATCTACTTGGGGTATGGTATAGCACATGAGTACATCCTGTAGAGAGCAACCAAGTAAATTATGTAAGCCAAATGGAAGCAATGTTTCCATAAATAATTCATCTAGGAATTGGCCTGTTCAGCTAATTATTCAGGTTATTTAGGAGAGCATTCGTATCGCGCCTGCCTACATACCTGCCTATACGCCGAGCTAATAAATAATAATACATGAATTGTAGGCTACGAAATTAATTTCATTAATATTCTAATGAACAATTTATGCGCTTGAAAATAACTTTGTTGTACCTAGTTAGATTATAATAGGTAAGTATTCTATTACCTATAGGTATCGTTAAAAAACAATGTCGTTCGCACTGCTGTAGTATGGAGGTCTCTTTCTATGTAAAAATGTATATTTTCCAAATTAAAGTTTTTTTTATGTAATTATTATATTATATTTATTTTTAACAAAAAAAATAAAGAACTATTTGGCTCTTAAAGCGAAAAAACGACATAAATAGATGATAAAAACTATGACATTAACTCACGATATCGTGTCAGGAAAAACAATGACGATCATCGCCGATATTGACGAAACGATATCCGTTGTAAGCTTTGATTGAACAACACACAATTGATCTTAAAATATGGACCACACGAGACCTCGTGCTATTATTTAAAAAGACGCTTAAAGGGACGTAATCAAACAAACGTTTTCACGACACGATGTCATGCCGTACGTCGTACCACGATACAACGTCGCGTCTTGTTGTCAAAAGGATGAAGAACCTCGTACCAGTGTCACGATGCGACTTTGGTTGAAGTGACTATGAGAAGCAGCGTCGCAGTGTGGTTTCGCCCTTACCTAGTCTGCATAAAATTAATACATTTTAATTTGCAAGATAACTAAATTCGAATAAGTAAATAAAATTTGTATAAAGCTGAACGTACCACGTACCACGATACAACGTCGCGTCGTATTGTCAATAGTCAATATATCCTTTTTTTATGGCAGAGGCGGCAAACGAGCACACGGATCACCTCCCATACGGATCGCCGCCCATAGACACCCGCACGCAACACCAGAGGAGTCACAAGTGCGTTGCCGGCCTTTGAGATAGGAGTACGCTCTTTTCTTGAAGGTTTACGCTATTTTTTGTATTGGCTGTACATATTTGGTGAAAATCGAATCGTTTTAAGCGATTCTATGATTTACAAGTTAGGAATTTGACTTTTTCGTAAATATTAAAGTAAATATAAAAATAAAAAACTTATATTTGCGAGGAAAAATACTTTTCCAACAATAACACAGTTTCGCCGTCAAAAAAGTTTAAATTTAATAATAGCTTGAATTTCAGCCATCTAAATAATTTTAGCTAATGACTATAACAGTGTGGAAACTGTAGAGACGATGCTAAGTTAAATACGTCCCAGCTTTTATGAATACCATTTTTTATCCGTTCAAATACCTATCAGACGAACCAGAACCATACAACTGATAAGAAAATTTGGATTTCGGATAGTAGTAGTTTCAGAGTTATAATGTTTGATAATTTCTACTTCGGCAAAATAAAATACACTCGTAGAATACCCTTGCAGCAATAGAACCTTTAGAGACAATTAAATAAGTAGGTAGGTACATGCATAATTATAAACAAATATCAAAAATACTACGCTCGACTCAAATAACCGATTCTCACCTTTAGCTAAGAACAACAGCGATGAAATCTACTTTCAGTTTTTAAAACAGCATGTAATTTCGATGCACCTCTTTACGCTACGATATCACTATCACAGACAAAGACACACATGGGCTTTATCTATCACCCCTTTTTACGTTGGGGCCTGGGAGTTAAATAGTTATTTGTTCAACTAGTGAGCAAAGTTATTTAGTGCTACGAGTGATGACTTTGAATCACGAACTAGCGAAGTAGTCTAGAATTGAATCACAAGCGTAGCGAGTGATTCTAATATAGATCACTGAGCACAGTGAGTGATTTAAAGGCACGAGATATAAAAATAACTTGCTCTCGTGTTAAACATAAAACTTTTCACCTCGACCAGCGAGAAAAGTTAAAAGATAGTTAATTAAATTCTCTTTGGAGACGATATAGTTTTTTATTATAATGTTTTTAATTTAGAGGTTTCGTTCGGAAACTGCGCTGCTTGTAATTTTTATGAAAACCTAAGATGAAAACCAAACATGATATTTATAAGTTAGCGATATTCATGTTTACTAGTACATATTTATTTTAAATATTACGTCTTTAAAAAATGCAATAGCACAATTTATAAACTAAAATTTCATTAAATAACAGACAACATTTTATGCTAATCGCTAGGCCAAAATGAGTTTCTGAACGAACTATCGCCGATATTTTTTCAGCACCGCGCAGTGGTGTTCGAAATTCGAATCACTTTTTCTCACGCTCGCAGCAAAAAGCGTTTTTGCTTTGAATTTTTTGGGACCAAAGGCACCCTTTTCGTGCTGGAGAGGTGAAAAACATATTTTTACCTGTCCACTACTTGTTTCGGTTAAGCACTAGCGAAAAATGCAGATAAATTTTTAAAAAACTTCTTTGAGGATTAGCTAGCATGTAAATTTAAGATTAGGCTAGGAAAAATTAAAGTGTAAGAATTTTTTAAATAAGTACTTTAATTATCTTAAATTAACAATATACATAAATAGATTTTTCATTTACATTAAAATAAATCGTAAGTTATACGCTAAAGGCAGATGCATAGCTGTTATACGTACCAATAACGAGTATACTCAATTTATACAATTACCTTCCCATATAATATTATTTTAATTACACACACCAGTTATACGATATCAGTCTCACATATAAATAACAAATATTATATCAACACATCTAATAAGATGTTTATTTACATTACAAACGAAAGATAAATAAAATTATTTACAAACCTATAGGCACATAAATTTAAAACTGGGGTTCGTGAGGACAAGTAAACATTTATCTGTACGAGTTACTGGCATAATTACGATATGCGGGCTTAGGGTAGGGGTACACTGGAGCGGTGGCAACGGGCGCTGGCTCGGGGCAATCCTCCCACAGCCACCACACCGTTATCAACACTTCCAAATTAATTAACAACAAAGATATGATTGGAATCGTCAGCTTACTTATCAAAGACTTTATACCTCTCTTAGCCACCAATAGAGGCTTGACTATACCATTGATAACGATGTCCATAAAACCCTTCATCTCGGAATTGCCCGATCCTCCAAATAGTGAGAGCACCAGTCCGATGAGGCCACTCACTTTGCTTGCCGCTTTTGTCGCCACGGGCTTCAAGAGGAGACTGGTCAACTCTGGCGTTAAGGTCTTAGCACCGGAGTGGTGATGATGGTGGATGGTTGCAGGAGGTGTGTAGGCAGGAGGTTCGTGGTAGCCAGCCCCAGGTCCATACGAGAGCGGTCGTTGTGCATACGGATAGCCGTATGGGCGAGGATTTCCGTACACGCTGGGAGCAGGATAGCCATGGGCACTAGGTGCAGGGTAACCATTCTGAGGGTAGCCATGGCCAGCCGCTCTGGCCTGATCGTGACTATTTTCATCATTTTCCAAATGGTTCAGCGCTTCGACCAAGTCACTGAATGTGAAGTTGTGGTGTTTCGTATCCAGCTTCTCTTCTACCTTTGTTGCAAGTGCGGGTTCAGGAGGCGCTGGTGTAGTATGCAATATCGGCTGCTGCTGCATCTCGGCGAAGGCAGCATCAGTTGGTTGGTTGATCGGTTGGAATACACCGTTCCCAAACGGTAGGTTCACTCTATTGTTCTCAATAGTTCTGACTTCGAACGGAGGGAGGTACATCACCGGATCGCCCGGAACACAATGACATTGTTGAAACGAAAATAAAAATAAGGCTAACAATGCCACTATACTGCGATCCATGTTGCCCGAACGAGTACTAACCAGTAATGCATGCTTTTTATTTATAAACTTAGAAATAATTCAAACAAACTGCATGTCAGCATTTAATACGAAAACTGCTTATCTGGGTTAACATATTTGAACTGCGTCGCATTGTCCCACATTTTCATGGCTGGCGTACATAAACAAGTCAGCTCACATCGACTCCGGAAGTACACTCCACTGACATACAACGGGCTACTTTGTCGCCCGCTAAAATGGATAACAATATTTTAGCGAAGGAACTATCTTCTTCGACGTCATCTATTAGTGAGAAAGTGGCGGCCGCTCCCAGATTGCTGCTCCACCCGTCCCTCGACGACTTTTGTATCACACACGCGATCCTTTCCGAGCAATCCATTATCGACCGTCCTTTATGATACTTTTTCTTTTTCTTCTTAAAATACTTGATCATTTTCGATACCATTGGCCAGAACAGAAACGCTTTCAATCCCATTTTGAGGAAAAGCATCACTGTGATCGGGAACAATAGTAGTTTTCCAGCGAGGAATTTCAGAAACAATATAACAGCGGCCGACATCATTATCTTAGCCGCGCTTCCGAGGATGTTGGCGAATGATCCTAGCGTATCGGTTTTTGGACACGATATAGTGTGATAAGTTGGGTCGGAGTAGATCTTGCGCTGGGGGTAGTAATTAGAGGCGCCCGTGAACAAATCCAGGAAGGGGAAGGGGGGCTGCGAGGGCGCCGCCGTGCTCAACGCTTGCTCCTGACCCTGAGCCCCAGCCTGCGATGCCACAAAAAAAACGACAAGAGTCCCCAACATGGCAGAGATACTGTTCCGCTTCAAATGTTTCATTACATTTAATACCTCGCCCATGAAATTTGAATTTCAATAGTTAATACGCGAGAATAAATAATTAAACTGGAAACTGAGTTTTGAGGTCGGGTCAATTCTGTCTCTTTGAAGTGCAACGGATAACATAAAAGAAAGTGTTTAACTTTACTCAATTTACTATTTCTTATTTTAATTAAATTAAGTCGCGCACTACGCACTTTACACAAACTTTTTATTCGCTGAGAAGTGGCAAATGAAAGCATCTACTAATGATTTTGAAAAAAAAAACGAATGAACATCTTTTTGAAGACTATTTTTTTTATGGCAGAGGTGGCAAACTAGCAGACGGATCACTTGATGGTAAGCGATTACCGCCGCCCATAGACACCCGCAACACGAATATTTTTCATACGGCACTCCTGATAAAAGTAGTAAGTATGTTCTTGACAATCATTAAATATTTTTAAAATACCTATTCCACGATGCCACAGGGGGGGCATATCACCCGAAGAAATATATGATGATGCCATGAATAAAAAAAATTAAACGGTTTTTCCTTTTCTTCGGGTTTCTTTTGAGTTTTCTGTTACTCGATCCGGCATGATCGTATAATTTCGTTCAGTCGTTTTTTGTTATGCGCCAACAGACAGACATGCGGAAAATAATAAAAAAAATTGGAGATTGTAGAGATAGAATATATCTCCCCTTCATATTATTTTCAAAAAATATTCCATTTACAGAACCGTTAAAATTTTGTTACATCTAGTAGGTACCTTATACTAAGATCGACTTATCCCATTTTAGCGTAATACAGGGTGAAATTGAAATCGAGGAACAAAATTTTACTGTGGTTTCTACTCATGGAACTGAACAACTTTCTCTAAGAAACCCATTTCAATCAGAGCAAAAAAAATGGACTTTCCATAGAAAGTTGGCTACCAAGGTCATCGATTTGTATGAAAAGTCCAACATTTTTTGCTCCGACTGAATTGGTTTCTTAGAGAAAGTTGTTCAGTTCCATGAGCAGAAACCACAGTTAAAATTTGTTCAATGATTTCAATTTCAACCTGTATAACGAAAAACCCTAAGATGACTTAATCGATACTTTAGTTAATACGCGATGTTACGGAATGCATTAATTAAAAAACTTTACTATTTAATTAAAACCGGAAATATAAAGAGAGTGCGACCTAAAATATTGAAAATCACTGTCAAAACTGTTCCTCAAGCTCTCAGACTAAAGAGTCTTTATTCTCTAGTTAATGCTGTAAAAAAAGTTTCAGTACGTACAATCTCACGGCCTATATGGGCAAATAATAATTGACCACGCTGAATACGTTAAAAAACATCGACTTCAATCGCAACAACTCCGATTTTGCTATGTTTTTGTTGATTTTCTCAAAAACAGCTGAATCGATTTCTATAAAATTTATATGGGACCACCTGTGAAGTATACCCTTTGAAACAAACAAAGAATTTTCCAAATCGGTTCAGGCGTCTTCGAGTAATCGGTGAACATACATAAATAAAAAATAAATAAAAAAAACCGACGAATTGAGAACCTCCTCCTTTTTTTGAAGTCGGTTAAAAAATCATTGCTTCTGTAATAGCCATCTGCAAACTCACAAATAAATATAAATAGAAGAAAAGGTAAATCTTAAAAATATTTCATAAAATGCCATTCTTTTTCTCATTTTTGCGATATTCTTGCAAAAATGAATAATATTTGAAAGAGGAAGTTCACTATGGTATTTTTATTTTTGATCTAAAAATATTAATGGATTACCAACAGGCCTGTAACAATATTTAAAAATTATAAACGTATGTGTCATTGTTATAAGTATAGTATACTGGCTGGCTGGAGGGCTGAATTATAAAATAAAAACTTTTTACTGTGAAATGAAGCCCGAGGTTTTAAAATAGATTTTCTTTTTTTTACAGTGACGCAGCGGCGGCGCGGTGGCGGCATTGCGGCGCCAAAATTTACTTCACAAAATTTTAAATCAAGGTGGTCTGTTTATAATATGTAAGTGTTAGACATTTACCAGAGATACAAATTGATTCATTATTCGTAAAAATAAGATGGTGATGGTAACAAGAAGTGCTTACAGGAAAGCATGTGAAACTTTCGAATGCAGCGACATGTCGAGTAATAACAGTGTTCCGCCTTGGTGCTCTTCGGGTAAGTACTCGTAAATGGCTTGACGTTTACAATACCACACAGTGGACTTTTTCTGTAATAAATACGAAGAACTATTGATTAACTAGAGTTTTTTTTATAATGGTAACATCAGTCTAATATAGAAGGGAAGTCTTTTAAATATCAATGAATTCATCCAATAGTAAAAAAAATAGTCCCTCTCCTTTGCTTATTTATACATATAATTAAAAAAAGTGGATGACATTTTCCATAGTCGGGATACTTTCTCACTTCTGTTATTATATTTTTTCGATCACCATTTCCCTTTTAGGCTGTATCTAGGTATATGACACACTACAGACACAAAGAGCTCACGGACTGAGGCAGCAGTTCCCGCAAAAAAAATATCACAGATAAAATCAGTGCAGTGGCCAGTGCGAATTTAAATGAAAAATATATCAAATACAAATATAAACCATCCCCCGAGTGGGATAACGTTACAGATTCATTTTATTTGTGTAAAACACCTGAAATGTATATTTTTCTTATCCTAATCTAAAGTTATTTATTATAAAATAATCTTAACATAAAATTTAATTTCCTTGTAGGCTGAATATGAAACATCACAAACCATAGATATTTTTTTTTGTTTGGTTCTTTCCTGCTTTTGCAAGGAAAAGGCAAAGGCTTCTCTGGCCATACAGCCTATTCTTACGTAGTTTGCTCTTTAAATATTTTTCTATTTCATTTGAGTTCTCATTTATCAATTTCTGTCGTCTTTAACTTTTTCTCTATTCTTCAACAAAATGATAGCACTTTTGATGAAGATTTCATGGACTTCTTGAGAGCACTCGAAACACAGTCTTCACACTTTTATTTCATTATCCTACATATTAGACACTTAAATGGCACTTTATTGAACAATACACTATCAATATTATGCATTAAAAACCACGATATCTATTTTTTGGGATAATAAAACAAAAATGACAAACTCTTGCCGCGAGTTCCCGCCAAAAAGTCCAAACCATAGATATTTATGAAATAAAGCCCTTTTTTTATTTTAGGTCTTTTTTTAATCTAAGTCACAAACACTTGCTCGGGAAAAAGGTCAATATAGAAAAAAACAAAGCTATCGCTGGTTGAACATGAATGATGATGAATCGTGAATTTTGTTGATTCAGCATCAGATGCACTGATGTTACTCGGGTGGCTCGGCATCCGCCCGATCAGCGCTGCAGCTGCGGTTAACCAATGGCCCACTAGTTCGTTCGTCTGTATCAACAGTTGGATTTTTAAAACGAACCAATTTTATAATTAAAAACCCAGCTGCGTAGTTTACCTTAGTTAATAATGTAGATCATTTTTTCGTTTTTTTATCGATAACTGTAGGAAACGTGGTCAATTTCGAAAAAAAAGAGTAGATAGAGATGAGGGTGATGAGTGATAAGTCAATTTTTTGTTTTTTTGTGGTAACGTTGGGAAACATGAATTTCTTTGATGAACCGATGATGAGCTGATGACCGTTTAATTTTTCTTCCATTCGGAATTATAGGTAAACTTTACTACGTTTGTGAACGGTATTTTGAAGGTTTTTTTTTATTTCATGCCTGATATACGTCTATGCTTTCCAAATTATCTCTCTAATTACCACAAGTATTCAAAGGGCCCAACAGTAAGGTAAACTCTTCAAACGTGGGTTTATACTTATTTAGTTCTTTCATGTAAATAAAAAAGAACAAATAAAAGCTGTAAGATGCGGTCGCAAGCACGAGATAGTAATATAATATGTCTTATGGTAAATATTTGATTTAAACTGCTTTAATCTAAATAACCTAAGTAAATCAAATTAATCTGACAGGGTCCCCTGATTTATATCTAGCGCGACCTCTAAACATATGAATCATACAATCGAGTACCTCCCCGATCTAAATCATGCCAAAGAAACATTTTTATATGAGTTATTTTATTACTTTGTGAAGCCTATTTTTGAAATAAATCCTACCTTTATCAGTTTAGCCATAAGTAATGAAATAACTCGGCTAAATAGCGTATTTATATGTATCCTAAATATACAGGATGTAACAGAAAGGTGTGATAATACTTCAAGGTTGGCTTTTACCTATCAAACTGAACAACTTTTGTTCTACAACTTTGTTCAAATCGCAATTTTTTTTTTTGACTTTTCATACAAATCGATCAGCTGGCGAACCAAGTTTGTATGAAAAGTCCGAAAATTTCTTTGCGATTTTAACAAAGTTGTAGAACAAAAGTTTTTCAGTTTGATGGGTAAAGGCCAACCTTGAAGTATTATCACACCTTTCTGTTACACCCTGTATATAATTCTCTGCTGATATTTATTATTCTAGCTAGCCTTAGCCCTATCTTATTTCCAAACGTTAGGTACTTATTTCGAGATCTCTACTCTTTACCCCATTTACCAATTTGACAAGTCACAGAGCAACAAAAATCCACTGAAAGGATGCTAAATGATTCGTTATGATTTTATCATGTGGTTGATGCTCACATGTGATTGACTTTAAAAATATTCTGAAAGTAAATAGCAAAATTAAGCAAATTATTTATTAATATTTATTATTATATTTATATTTTTTATTATTAATTATTTATTTATTATTAGCAAATTTGACACTTTCAACAGTGTGGTTTGTTTTATACAGGGTGAAAATGTATTCATTTCGTTCTTTCTTGCTGTAGCTTCTACCTGTGAAACAACACATTCAGAGCAAACAATGTAGATTCTCCATACAAAGTCGTTTAATTAACGTCATAAATTCATATCAGGAGAAATCCAAAAAATGTTCTTCTTTGATGGTATGAGCGAATCAATAGGACGACTATTTCAAAACTTGGAGAATTTGTACACTTTCTTGACTTTCATGAGTAAAACCTAAAGGTAACGGGGACGAAACTAGAATATTACATTTTCACCTGTATATCAGATCACGCTGAGCACAAACAAGGCTTGTTGGCTCGAGTCCCTTTTATGACGACCGGTGAGAGGAAATCTGATTCCAAATTAGACAATACGATTATGTCTGCGCTAACTAACCTACATTTGCGACCCAAAAAGCGAGCGGTGCGCGCAGAACACTTGCATACAGTGTAATATGAGCGTTGCATGCCATGCTATGCTACGCTACGCCGCGAATAATGACGTTGTTTACACACGTACCAAATGAGCTGTGCTTAATTAGTGCTAATACTGCTGCATCGTCAAAATGAAATCATGACGAATTCATTTGGGATGATAAACCCTGTGCGAAAATAGTGTAAAATTGCCTGTACCTATACTGTTACCTTTGCTTTACTGTTATTGATTATAAAATAATATATATGTATTTAAGGGAAGATCTATATTCAACATGTGTCATATAGGACAATTTTTTTTTTCTAAAATTCCTGAAAAACAATTAACTGTGAATTCTGATTATGAAACTGAATAAGGACCTATTTGTTGCGCATTTCCTTAAGGATCTACCTATAAACATTTCGTAAAAATTTGGACTGCAAATTGGCGAATCATCTAGGAATCACCTAAGTCCATTTTTAGGATTCGTAGCCAAATGGCAAAAACGGAACCCTTATGGATTCGTCATGTCTGTCTGTCCGTCCGTATGTCACAGCCACTTTTTTCCGAAACTATAAGGACTATACTGTTGAAACTTGGTAAGTATATGTATTCTGTAAACCGCATTAAGATTTTCACACAAAAAATAGAAAAAAACAATAAATTTTGGGGGTTCCCCATACTTAGAACTGAACCTCAAATTTTTTTTTTTCATCAAACCCAATACGTGTATCTATGGATATCTATGAATAGGTCTTCAAAAATGGTATTGAGGTTTCTAATATCATTTTTTTTTGTTTAGTTTGCGTTTAGTAATAGTTTGCGCAAACGACACTTCCAAAGTGGTAAAATGTGTGTATGTCCCCCGTAACTTCTGAAATAAGATAATGATAAAACTAAAAAATATACATGATGTACATTACCATGCAAACTTCCACCGAAAATTTTAATACGTCATAAATTTTAATACGTCATAAATCGTAAACCGCAATTTACCTTTCATTCAATCAACTCAAATAAACAAAATAAAAATAAAACATTAAATTTCATAGGCGCAACGAACTACAAGAACTTTTATATTATGTTACTCGCTGCTACGGAACCCTTTATGGGCGAGTCCGACTCGCACTTGGCCGCTTTTTTGTCTATTGAGGGAATCATTCTTGGATAATCCTATAATTCTCGGGGAAAGTTACTTATTTTTATTAGTAAAATCCTTTTTTTTTCGAAATAGAATAAATAATACGCTAACAGTATGTTAATAATGATAAGGTAAGTATAACATTAGCCAACACGAGAAAAGCTCAGGTAACCATTAGTTTACCTACTTTCGCACAGGAAAACTTTACGAAAAGAAGAAGCCAAGAAAACTCGCGTCGCCTACGTGGGATATACGATCGTCGTATCCTTTACGAGAAAACATCTGGGAATATCTGTACGAAGATAAGAACTGTCACAAAAGAAAGTGTAGGAAACCATCCTGTAAAGAGGCGGACAAGAACAAAAGGCGATGGAAGGCAGTGATCGCGCTCGCGCTTCTTATCGTGTCAGGCATGACAAGTCAGTAAATGTTTTATCAATCAGTATTTTATAAGACTTTTCTCTACCCAGCAGCCTTTTGAAACGCTTCTCAATTTTTGGTTTCTTCTCTGATATTTTTATTTTAAAATGTATTTGTTAAGTGTACAGTCGTGAATTGATCTTCGTAAAAATGAAATACCTACATATTTTCAGCTTTCCTGTGGCTATCAAACAAAATACCTAATACCAATCTAGTGAGTGGGATTATTCCGAGAAAGCAGCTTATAGCATTATGTGAGTACAGAATATCACTATATTCCCATGATAAATAAACTACTTATATTTATTGAATAAAAAAATACAAACACGCAGAAATTGCCAGAAAGGGATGAGCGCGGCGGTAGGTAGCCGTTCGGTACCCTTCTGTTCCCTAATCTAGGTGAATAACAAAATGAGGTAGGGAGGTGACCTATATTATCCTTCAGCGTCGACAATAAATCAATACTGAATAACCTAACAATTTAACTAAAAACTAAAACATGACTGTATAAATAAAATGTATCCTATGTAGATGTAATTCTGAGATTTCAGGCGATTGTAACGATGCCTCTTTTACAGGTAGTAACAACATAGTTACCTGGGCCTTTTACAGTTCACACTAAACAACTTTGATTTGGGCTGGATTTCATACAAAATAGTCAGCGGATTTACCAATTTTGTATGAACTTTATCTTTTTTACGAATTTAGCAAAACAGTTAAACAAACGTGGTTCAGTTCAGTATGATGAACAAAAGAACCATTAAAGCTATTTTGTTACACCCTCTATTCTATAATAGATATCTGCAATGTAACGGGATTCCGTAATTGGTGCCAATATCCTCATTAATCACGCGGTCGATAAAGACGTCGTCGTTAACACAGCCTGCCTTTTCAGTTGGCTTGGAACACACGTCTGTTGCGGAAGAATGCTGCTACAAAATGAAACATTTGGCTGCAGCCCTGTTGCGGGCAGAAGAAGCTCTTAGGTTTGTTTACTTCGCTTATTTGGAACGGTTCCAATCATGTTCTCGACGTATCAGAAGTTAAAAGTTGATTTTCATTAAAATTGGGAAAGAATAATGATTGTTGCATTCACTGTATTTCAATTTTACAGAAACGCTCTACGAATGCGCAGGTCTTTGATGCTAACTGCTCAAACACAATATGGTATGTTTATTCAAAGCCGCATTTTGTACCGAAGATAGGAATAATTTTAGTCAAAAATGATTATTGCCTTTTTTAAAATAATTCCTAGTCTTGATGCTTGATGAATTTCATAGAAATTTTTAGGTTTTCATTACGTCTCTAGTTCGTCTCAATAACAAATTCCCAGGCGTAGGCGCTTCGTTTGCCATTTTATTATTATTCAATTTTAAGTTGATTTAAAATGTTTCTTGGAAAAAACGTATGTAGTTTCAGTAGACAGATATACTATGTACCAGTGCTATTATTCTATGTTATGTACCTATGTCTTTGTTCTGATGGGTTGATCTAACAGTTCCATTTACTCGCTAGCTCTACATAAAACACAAAGAATAGTCTTGCTATCTCACTAATATTATAAATGCGAAAGTATGGATGTTTGTTTGTTTGTCAGTTTGTTTGTTTGTTTGTTTATTTGTTTGTTCCGCTTTCACGCCGAAACTACTGAATGGATTTGGATGAAATTTGGTAGGTAGATAGATAAAGCACTCGGCTAACACATAGGATACTATTTATCCTGGAAAACTTAAGGGTTCCCATAGGAATGCTTAAAAACTCAAAATTTCCACTTCGTCACTAGATGGCGCTATTTTAATGTTTTCTCACTAATATTATAAATGCGAAAGTATGGATGTTTGTTTGTTTGTCAGTTTGTTTGTTTGTTTGTTTATTTGTTTGTTCCGCTTTCACGCCGAAACTACTGAATGGATTTGGATGAAATTTGGTAGGTAGATAGATAAAGCACTCGGCTAACACATAGGATACTATTTATCCTGGAAAACTTAAGGGTTCCCATAGGAATGCTTAAAAACTCAAAATTTCCACTTCGTCACTAGATGGCGCTATTTTAATGTTTTATTTTTTTCTGGACACAATTCTGAAGTCCACGCGGACGAAGTCGCGGGCGGAAGCTAGTAATATATAATTATTAAAAGTAATTTCGCATTATCTTTATTTTATTGAAAATAGACGTAGTTATAGAGTAAATCGCATTTTTTTTTTTAAACGAGCTTGCTATCGCATGTAACGAATTCGGTGAAATATACCTCGCTTAAGCATTGTAAAAAACAGAAAATGGCTATTCATCGATTCCGGTTAAGTTTTTAAAAAACGTTGCGCAGTATCGACATATTTATCCTTCCTTACAATCGGATATATGAGATTTATATAATAAATACAGATAAATATCAAAATCAGCCTTTCTGCCGTGATCAGCCTGATACTTTCAAAATCAGTAAAGACTACCATTATACGAACTACAGGACACTTCGTGAGCGTGATCTATCTATTGAAAGATTTGCATTTGTATTTCAACTTTTGAATTAATCCGGATTAAACAATGAAACAAACAGTAGATCTAATCAAACAATACTTAGTGATCAGATTATTACAGATTTTCATGGATTCATCGGCAAAGGATACGTGAAGGATGCATCGGTGACAAAGGGCGATGACACAAGCGAGTGGGGGGCCCGAGTGGCACTGTGGGGGGTAGTGCCTCTCTGGCGGAGCGCGCTTCCCCCCAAAACGGTGCTGGCGCTGCGAAAACCAGTGCCCTCAGACTGTTGGCCGTTCAGGTGACGTGATGTTCCTTTTTTTAACTGATTCAATGGCGAAGTGCCAAATACATGGGGTTAGTTCCGCTATGGTATGGTTCTGCTATGGCACCCTCGCAAAATACGAATACCTACTAAAAAGTCTCACTTTGGCACCCATCAGTTTTGCGACTGTTGAAAAGTTTTACGGTGCTATATTAAAATATTTCACAACATATGTATATACAGGCCATCATTTAAAACAGTAAATTTAGATAACCTAGACTTATCAATATTTAATTCTAATCCTTAAATAAGTCGTGCTCGGCGCTTGTTGAGTGAAGCATGAGACCTTCCGCGAATCCTTATCTAGTTCTCTTTCGTTTTTATTTAAATAGATAGATCATTTATATGTAAACAGTATTGCGATTTTAGTTTGCGGATTGGAGGACCAAATCTTATGAATACAAGACTGATTTAATGAAAACAGACTTTTTATTTACACTTCTAAAAAGTAAGTCCAGTAAGGGCTCCAAATAGTTATAGGCGAAAAACACTTTTCAATTTTACCTTCTATTATTTAACGTAGAACTGGAAGATGGGTACCATATCGGGACTTTTTGGTAGGCATTTTGAGAGGGTCCCATAGCGGAACCATACCATAGCGGAACTAACCATTTTATAGGCTGTATGCATATGTAAAGTGCCTATATCAACTGGGTGACAACTCATTTCAAAAAGTTGTGAATTCGACCTGACAAAGCAACATAGGGGAGAGTGGAGTAATTACGGACGCTTAAATACATATTCAAATAAAATCTGAACCATTAGTAGTAAGCAGTTTCTTCTTTTGCATAATTAAACTTTGGTTACAACTTTACAAAATCAACATTATATTTTCCACTTAACTTATCAATTACTGTACAATATTTCAAAAAAAACAAAGAGCTTCCTGTCCGTAATTACCCGGTGCATTTGGGGTAAATGCGGACATCAGTTGGGGTAGTTGCGAATGAACTATTCTTTAGGAAAGTAACAAATGTAACCGTCGCACGTAGATTGTGGACATACTTCTTGCAACAAAAGATACAGAAATACTCTTATTTCTCTGCATCCTGGGCTTTATACCGATATAGTTCTTATTCTTTATAATATCTTCTTTTTTTTCACTTAAGTCTCACTTTGGCACCCATCAGTTTTGCGACTGTTGAAAAGTTTTACGGTGCTATATTAAAATATTTCACAACATATGTATATACAGGCCATCATTTAAAACAGTAAATTTAGATAACCTAGACTTATCAATATTTAATTCTAATCCTTAAATAAGTCGTGCTCGGCGCTTGTTGAGTGAAGCATGAGACCTTCCGCGAATCCTTATCTAGTTCTCTTTCGTTTTTATTTAAATAGATAGATCGTTTATATGTAAACAGTATTGCGATTTTAGTTTGCGGATTGGAGGACCAAATCTTATGAATACAAGACTGATTTAATGAAAACAGACTTTTTATTTACACTTCTAAAAAGTAAGTCCAGTAAGGGCTCCAAATAGTTATAGGCGAAAAACACTTCAATTTTACCTTCTATTTTTTGACGTAGAACTGGAAGATGGGTACCATATCGGGACTTTTTGGTAGGCATTTTGAGAGGGTCCCATAGCGGAACCATACCATAGCAGAACTAACCATTTTATAGGCTGTATGCATATGTAAAGTGCCTATATCAACTGGGTGACAACTCATTTCAAAAAGTTGTGAATTCGACCTGACGTAAAGCAACATAGGGGAGAGTGGGGTAATTACGGACGCTTAAATACATATTCAAATAAAATCTGAACCATTAGTAGTAAGCAGTTTCTTCTTTTGCATAATTAAACTTTGGTTACTACTTTACAAAATCAACATAATCTTTTCCACTTAACTTATCAATTACTGTACAATATTTCAAAAAAAACAAAGAGCTTCCTGTCCGTAATTACCCGGTGCATTTGGGGTAAATGCGGACATCAGTTGGGGTAATTGCAAATGAACTATTCTTTAGGAAAGTAACAAATGTAACCGTCCCACGTAGATTGTGGACATACTTCTTGCAACAAAAGATAAAATAAAATAAAATAAAAATTGTTTATTTCTGTATTTTTTTTTTTTTTACAAATATGATAGTGGCTGGAACCTTCATTTAAGCTTAAGCCTGTGTCAGGAGGTACCGCTCTTCCTTAGCTAAAAGTGTTTATGAAATATATTAACAAAAGTTAAAAACTAAATTTTCATAACTTAAAATCGAATACTTATAATAATAAAAACAATTCATTTGCAACCTTGTCATGTTAGTAAATAGTAAGCATTGCTATTGTTAACAACATCAGGGGTGGCGTTATCAGTGCGCGACATACAAACAACATAAAAAACAAACAACATGATCGTAATTAAATGACAATACATTTTAGAACTTCCATAGTGTGACGTGTGTGCTATGCGCGTATACCTGTGTGTGTGCATATGAGTGCTTTGTGTGTCAGAGCACGCGTGTTTGTGTGTGTGTGTGTGTGTGTGTGTGTGTGTGTGTGTGTGTGTGTGTGTGTGTGTGTGAGTGCGTGCGTGCGTGCGTGCGTGCGTGCGTAAATACAGAAATACTCTTATTTCTCTGCATCCTGGACTTTATACCGATATAGTTCTTATTCTTTATAATATATTCTTTTTTTTCTTTTTTTTTCTACGCCCACAGGTATGATGTCAGTCTGTTTCTTAATTCTCCCAGTTTTTCAACATTTAATGCCAAGGTATTCACGGTAAACCACTTGTATCTTTCTTTTACAAAGAGTGTCGTTTACTGCGTCAGTAGTGTGGGTTTTCTATCAATTTTTAAAACTAGAGATACAAACAACATGACTTTCATAATGATTCAACTACGAATCGTTGATGTAAATCAAAAAGCAATATCTCTAAAATAGACACCCCTGAGGCAAACCTATTTTAACCCAAAAGATTTATGACTTTTTACAACATTTTTTTAAGTTTTGGGTTGTATTTACCAGATATGATTCTTTTAGATGTAAAGTGACCATAACACTTTGTTGATCCAGTTGGATAAAAACAACAGGCACCTCGTATCTGTAATAAGGTTTTCCTTAAGTTCAATTTTTAAATGGGGTAATTACGGACGTCCTTATTTACCCCAACTTTTACGTCCGTTATTAACCCAATCATAGATCTTCTTCTTCAGAAATATTTCTGAGGTTATATAAGCACGTATGACTTCTTTATTGCTACAGTTTAAATGATGCATCCCACAAGTATCATTGTCAAAATAAACGTTTCGGTAATTACCATACGAATAAATATACACGGTGTTAAAAGTAGGTAAAAAATATAAGGAAAGGTAAAAAAAATTAATGATCCTTAGTTTCGAAAGCGTGTGTGGCCTTGCATCTTAACTAATGTCCTTGGACTAAAGATGGCAGATACGATCAAATCATTAAAATACGAGGTGCTGAGGAGGGATAACCTTCAAGAAACAGCTGTGTCCGGATTTACCCCGTGTCCGCAATTACCCCACTCTCCCCCTATAGCCGAACAAAGAAAATGTAATTAGGTACCTTGAGAAATATCTAACTATAAAAAAAACTACGGGTATTTTATTTTTGCGTTTTCTAAATAAAACACTCATAAAAAGTGGGGGTTAAAATTTAAAATGTTCTCAATTGTGGTAAAAACACCAGTGACAATTCTGTGTCGGCTTTAAGGATAGTTAACTATTCAAACCATTTATCAATACTATGGACCCACGAATTCCTTTAAACCCGCTTTTAGTTTTATATACAGGGTGTAACAGAAAGGTGGGATAATACTTCAAGGTGGGCTTTTACCCATCAAACTGAACAACTTTTGTTCTACAACTTTGTTCAAATCGCATTTTTTTTTTGGACTTTTCATACAAATCGATCAGCTGGCAAACCAAGTTTGTATGAAAAGTCCGAAAATTTCTTTGCGATTTCAACAAAGTTGTAGAACAAAAGTTGTTCAGTTTGATGGGTAAAAAAGCCCACCTTGAAGTATTATCCCACCTTTCTGTTACATATAAGGAAGATATAAGTACATACCTTGCGGTCTTTCTATCCATTAACGTTTTTACTTCATCTCCAGCGGATCAGAAGGGGAGCTGATCATCGATTTGCCGCGTAGGATGGCGATACGAAGCATCAGTATAGAGCACGTGCGCCCAGACACCGCACGAAGCGCACCGAGGAGATTTATCCTTTACGTAAGTACAAATCGCTTTAAGTTCACACTTCGATTAGTGTGAAGCTCCTAAAATAGCGTTTGGGTAACATTATAACAAACCTTTACTATCGTAGTTAACATATAGAGGTTGTTAAAAAGTGCGTTTGAAATTTTGAGGGGTTATTCACCATCAGAATCAAGTATAGAATACAGGAAAAATATTTTAAAAAACCCAATCTTCAATTTTTTTCCAGTATCCCATACCTACAAATTCTTCATTCACTATTCAGATTTAAACTGACAAAAAATTGATGATCGGATTTTTTTCAATATTTTTCCTGTATTCTGTAACTTGATTCTGAGTAACCTCTTAAAATTTCACTTTTTGTAACACCTGTATATAGGAAAGTTGACTGCATCAGCAATTCATTATGAAATATGTTTCACTAAATAGGTCTTTAATAACACTGTAGAAAAACTTACTAGTTTGATTACAATGTGCCTATTTTTATTTAAAAAATTATGAGTATGAAATGAACTAAGTTACGAAGTCATAAATTCAAACATTTTTAGAACACTTTTGTCAAAAACGAAATGTTATGATAAAAAGTAACTCAAATGACTAGCAGTCAACTACCCTACTCTTTTCACAACAATCGCCACTTTTCTCAAACCATATTTTTTTCGATACATGGTTAAGTCGCGAAAATCCAAAAGAAACTAAAGCATTTATCACAAAAATCTACATCTCACTTTTTATTTGTGTAATTAATGTTTCTTTAATACTACAGGGTGTTCTGGAAAACAGTACTTGGATAAAAGCTGTCGACGGAGAATACAAATACTGGGGTCCAGCGAAGCAATACTATCCGTTCAAGTACAGAGATATCGAGTTACAACGTGTGATTTTCAGAGTACTGTCGAACCAGGGCAACAACCAGTACACCTGTGTATATAGAGTTCATTTATATGAGAATTAATAATAAATGTGAAGATATTTTTGTGTATTTTTGCTATGTACAAAACTTCATAAACAAATTGTACAGTCATGAGGTACATACTTTCTCGGGAATCCTTCCACTGTCTGCTGGCATATACAGAATGGTCAATAGGTATTGTAATTGATCAATAGAGTAGTGGGACCACGAGAAACAAGTATCCCTCGTGGAACCACCAGTGGGACAAAATAGTGGGTCCACGAGAAAACAGCGATAATATAATCCCCATTCACCCTGATGGGGAGTGATTTTAAGGAAGGAGATGAGGATAAGGAATACGTGTATCTCTCTCACGGGGATAGGATTTCTTTTTCTTTCAGCTCGTATAATCTCTCAAGGTGACAATTCCTCATAAAAAATGCGGAAGAAATATGTAAATATAATTTATAGGAAAGCGAAAGATGACGAACCTCAAAAAAATATGGAATCCTCGTCAAACCTAAATACCTAATACTAATCAGCTATAAACATTCATAATCAGTTGCAAACAGAGCAAATTAACAAATAATCTGGGTTTGTACGAGGAGGGATCAAAAAGTAGTGAGAATGAAAATAATGAGAATGAATGAGATAGAATATAATGACTATTGATATCTTAATAATTTATTTTTCTACATAGTCTCAGAGTCTCTCTACACACCGAGTCTAGCGCTTTTCCAAGGCTTCAATCCCATTCAAAAAAAAAGTTTTGTCTTGGTCCTACAAAAAGCTCTCCACGGCATCCATCACCTCGTTATCGTCTTCGTACCTGCTTCCCCTTAAGTATTCTTTCAATTTGGGGAACAGATAAAAATCGCTAGGCGCCAGAGCTGTGCGCGGGTGCGTTGTTGTGATGAAACAGCACGCCCTTTCGAAGTTTCCCTCTCCTTTCCTCTTTGATGGTATTCCTCAACTTAGGAATTAATGCTGCATAATATTGGCCTGTAATAGTGGTTCCACGCTCCAGGTAATCAATCAACAATATCCCTTCTGAGTCCCAAAATATTGAGGCCATAACCTTGCCAGCCGATGCCACGGCACGAAACTTCTTCGTGGTCGGTGATGATGGCCGTTTCCATTGTGAAGATTGCTCGGGATCAAAATGATGGACCCATGTTTCGTCCATTGTTACAAAACGAGACAAAAAGTTTTCAGAATCTTCTTGAAACTTGTCCAACAATCTCTTCGAAATGTGAAGTCGATTTTGTTTCTGACTGTCTGTTAACATTCTCGGCACCCATCTTGCGGAGACTTTTCTCATATTCAAAGATAGTTTCAATATGGATTGAATACTTCCATATGAAATGCCCGTTTCTTAAACTAAGTAACGGATGGTAACTCTTCGATCGCTCAATACAATTTTCTCGACTTTAACAACATTTCCTTGGGTGACTGACGTCGATGGGCGGCCGCAACGATGTTCGTCTTCCGTGCTCGTTCTTCCTACTCGAAATTGAGAAGCCCACCTTGCGACAGTGGAATACGGCGGAGCAGACTCTCCTAATGTTGCCTCCAAATCGCAGTGAATCTCTTGCGTCGTTAACTTTTTTAAACAGAGTTATTTAATAACGGCTCGCACTTCGTTTTTCTCCATTTTCGAGAACACGTTCTGACACGAAGCAAACAAATGACTACATTCAGAAAAAAACAAAAGAGAATCGAAAACTTTTTCTTTATTAATATTACAAATATCTGAGCTATGCCTGCCAGTATTCATTTTTTTTTCTTACCAAGGAGTATATATGTCGTTCTCACTACTTTTTGATCACTCCTCGTATGGGAAGTAGCTTATTCAGATTTTTCCCGGAATAATGTAGGATGCATGAAGTTATAGTAACTTCAAAGTATTATGTAATCTTTGGTATAACATTTTTATTGAAACCGTTAGTTATTTTAGAGAAAAAAGAACCTTGGTTTTATGGGATGTTCCTCAATCTGATTTTTCCTAGAGCAACTAACTATCCTATACTTCATTTGTTTAGGTAGGTACTTAAAAAACCGTAAACAATCTTGATATGTCTTTTTCCTCTATTCCCACTAGTTCAGTTGTCCAGTTCAGTTGACTGGACAAGTGGGTTTTGTTTTCTCGTTTGTTCAGTTGACTGGACAACAGAGATTTATTTTCTCGTTTGTTCAGTTCAGAAATTATTACTCAAACAAACATTTTTACAATTTATTTTTTATACTACCGCAAGTGACATTCATATGTAGGTACTAGTAGGTAGGTATGTAAACTCTTTACTTCTCAACACTAGAGTGCTGGCCACTTAAAATCGATATGTAAACTCTTTGTCTAATCTGCTCTTCATAAAACAATTGGCTTTTGACTAGCAATGACTTTTCAGTACAGTACATGTAAAACAGTTTGTTGTATGTGTAAAAGCTAAAATGAATGAAAACGAGATTAAAATCATTAAACGCGGCAGAGGCCGTGTTCTAATATGTGCTGGACATGAATATTATCGCGTCTGTGCGTACGAAAACAAAAATACTTTGTGGCGGTGTGCGAGCTACAAAAAAACAGAATGCAATGGCACAATAACCATTTCTGCGGTATGTTTATCTTTTATTAAATGTTATCCCAACATACAGGATGTTACAAAAGGTTCGAATACTTAATACTTCAGGACATGATAGTACCCATCAATATAAACAACTTTTACTATGGAGACAATTCTAAAATCGCGAACAATAAATTCCCTTTTGGTCGAGTAGGTATTGACATTTTCTATGGAACAGCCGATTTTTTTTCGCGATTTTAGAATTGTCTCCATAGTAAAAGTTGTTTATATTGATGGGTACTATCATGTCCTGAAGTATTAAGTATTCGAACCTTTTGTAACATCCTGTATACTAGATACTTTTTTATAGTTTTGGTTGATAATGCTATTACTTTTTGTTTATTTTAAAGGATGTACAAACAGCTGTTAAAAAAACTGAACATATCGATTTATGTGTGCCTGATATTAATAAAACGACGATGGCGATCATTATTAATAATAGCATACAAGAAATCGTTTCTGGTAGTGAAACAGCGCCTGCGGTGTACAAAAAAACAGTAGCGGGCTTAAAAGATTCTGGAATTGATCTAATTAATGAAATACCGCCTTTTGAAAAAATAAAGTCTTCTGTTTATCGACAAAGGAACAAAGAACACCAAGTAAAGAAAACATGTTACATTGGAGACAGTGCTATGGCAGTGGAAGTGCCATCAAAGTATTCCGATTTTCTATTGGCAGATTTTAATGACGATGTACGCATTTTAGTATTTTGTTCAAAAGAGGCGAGGGACCAATTGCGTAAATCAAAAATTTATCTTGGCGACGGTACCTTTAAAATATGCCCCGAACCTTTCAAGGGAGGAGTGTACACCATTCACGGAGATTTAAATAGTTCAGAAGATAATACTGCGTTGATGCCATTAATTTACGTTCTTTTGAGTGATCGTACTAAGGAAACTTACCTCAAAATGTTTCGCATTATAAAATCTCAAATTCCTGAATGGGAACCTACTCTTTTCGTCACCGATTTTGAGGAAGCAGTTATTCAGGCATTTAATAAGTTATTCCCAAATGCAGAACACCAAGGATGTTACTACCACTTTACTAATACATTGTGGAGAAAAGCCAAGAGGTTTAAGTTGACACGTAAACGTAAAAATAGAATAGTGGGCCTATGTTGTGTTTTACCCTTGTTGCCTAAGGATTGTGTAACGGAAGGATTTGATTACATTGTTTCACAAATTGATGATTTCGAGGATAAATCAGATTTGAAAAAGTTTATACATTACATGCAGTTTTGGATGAAACGCCAAGATTCTTGGAATGTATTTGGGAAGCGCCACAGAACTACAAACTATGCAGAAGGTTGGCATCGAGCGATCAACGGAATGTTTAAAACGAGACCAGCAACAATTGTTCAATTTCTTTATAATTTAAAACAAGACGCAGCGTTTTTTGCAGTACGAACAAAAAACAAGTTGACCACCAAGAGGACCAAAAGCCAAATCGAAAACGACGCATTCATTCGTCATGTACAAATGCAGTTACTAAACGGCGATATTAATGTGGCTACCTTTTTGGAAAAACTACGCGTAAATTAAATAAAAAATATTAAATGTAAATAAATGTAACAATAACAAGGTGCAGAGCTAGTCTTATTTTTAACTGAACAAACGAGAAAACAAAACCCACTTGTCCAGTCAACTGAACTGGACAACTGAACTAGTGGGAATAGAGGTTTTTTCAAATGTGCATGTTTAAATTCTGATATTTTTTGCAAACGTCGTAGGTACTAAGTTTCTTTTAATACATTCTACTAGTTTGAGAATTTTATCAATATCAAGATTGTTTGCGTTTTCTTGAGTACCTAAACAAATGAACTATAGAATATAGCTCTGAACAAAATTTCATTAAAATGGAGAAGGCCGTACAGTACAATATTTATATTAGTATGGTCTAACCTTCCCGAGGTATGGAAAAAGAGACCCGTGCCCCTGCAGTGGGGATGATAAAGGTTGATAACAACATTGTCATACAGTACACTCTGACCCTCTGGTGGATAAAATCTTCAAGTTAGGTAATGACAGGTCAGTTATCAAATGTCTCTTGGGTAAGTATTCTAACTAGCTAATAATAAAGACAATCTAAAATCTATTTTGATTTGATTTTGATGCAGCCAGCAGATTATGTAAATTCTTTAACACACATTTTCACGTGTACAATCGTTTTGTATGTTTAGTAAACGATACAGAATATTAGTTTCCAAGAGGTATGCACTATGACTGCACATTTCATTAAAATCGTCAGAGTCATTTCGGACCAATAAATGTTTTACTATGATGACAACTTCTGTAATTATAGCTCCCGGATACTCAAGGGGTACGGTATCCATAGGGAAAAAAATATGCTTCTCGATTACTACTCAGTAAGAGCTCGGTAACTGAGACATTATGTGATTTACAGCAAATACCTACCTTTATGAAATTGTTTACTCTGCACTAATTGCATCAATTTGTTAGTTTGCATTTTTTCTCTCATGTCTTAAGTCGGCACAATTATCAGGCCCAGGGTCACACTGCCAATGTCTAAATTAATTATACAGAGTGTAACAAAATTGGTGTAGGACCCGTTAACTGGGGATTCTACTCATCGTACTGAACAACTTTTGTTCTACGACTTTACTCAAATCGCAAAAAAAATTTTGGACTCCATACAAAAATGGCAAAACAGATGATAATTTGTATGGAGTCCAAATTTTTTTTTTGTGATTTGAGCAAAGTCGTAGAACAAAAGTTGTTCAGTGTCATGAGAAGAATCCCCAGTTAACGGATCCTAAACCATTTTTGTTACACCTGTATACTACGAAGTTATATTATTTACTCTGAGCTACAAACATTTCTTGTATACTGATATTCAATGCCTCTTATCCAATGAAGCCCACATAGACCAACTTGTCAGTCACTCTTCAAGCACTCGTTCCATTGAAGCACATAGTTTAATATTGATTGAAGGAAGACTTTGTAGAAAAAACATATTTTGACTCTTGACTGAATGCTTAGCCTACATGAAGGAGTTTGTTTTTGCGCGTAATGGTATTTGAATAAATAAAAGAAAATTGTTCGATTTATAAGTTATATTAACCGTAACAGATGTTAACACGTCTAAGCAGAGCTCCAGTCTTGCGCTGAGCCGCCCCAGGACGGGGTGGCGGCGGGCGGGGCCGCGGGCGCAGCTGCCGTGGTTCCCCACTCGTCTGGCACCTGCACAAACAATATTCTTTAGTTGGGTATTTTTCTAATGTGATCAGCTTGGGATGGATAATATTCAATATTCAAATAATATTAACCCATTGACCGCCACAATTCTTTCATGTCTTAACCCCATAAACTGGGGATCGTAACCACCATGAGGTCAAGCCAGTGAGAACTATAGATTAGGGCAGAGTTAGGTACTTCTAATTTACATTTCCGCCACGGTACGCGGCACACGGACGAAAATTATGAAAATCTCTAATCCTGGCGTGTGGCCCTAGGGTCAAAGTACAAGATTTGAAAAGAATCTAACAACATAAACCTATACATTAACTCCTTAATAAAGAAAGATCACTAAAGTAAGTGATCTTTCTTTACCAGTAAACTTGAAATGAAGTTGCATACCTGCGCAGCCCAGTCCTCTTGCGCGGCGGGGGCGCCGAAGGGCGCAGCGGCGGGCGCTGGGGCAGCATCCTCGGCCCAAGAAGCCACTGGCTCCACGGTTTCGTTCCAGTCTTCGGGCACTGGTACCGCCACCTCGGGCTTGGCCGCCACCACAGCCTATATAAATAAAACAATGAAAAGTCGTAAAAATAAAGTTAAAGATGATATCATGGCAATGCATACACCATCTTTCTTCATGACTTGCAGATCTTTTATCATCTATCACATCACAATTTAGTCCTCTAGACCAGGGATGTTGCGAATATCCGCATCCGCAAATGCGGAGCTTCCGTATTGATTTTGACATCCGGATCTGCATCCGAA
The DNA here is from genome assembly GCA_958295455.1 of Coleophora deauratella. NCBI lineage: Eukaryota > Metazoa > Arthropoda > Insecta > Lepidoptera > Coleophoridae > Coleophora > Coleophora deauratella. Next base: position 11,517,512 of record OY282397.1, on the reverse strand, counting down.
TCCGCATAATTGAATGTGGATTTTTATGCGGATGCAGTGTAGGTAATAATCGTAATATTTAGGTTCATAAATTAAATTTTGCACATTAATTAATAATAATTACAAAAAGTATATGTATAAGATTTTTTCATTCAATCTATTATTTTAAAGTAAGTACCAAAGTACATCATTAGACCAAAAGGCACCAAAGTTACTTTATATCAAATATAATGCTCCAGTCTAATTACTAAGTATTTAATAAAAAAATTAGGGATTAGTATCATTTTTTTAATTTATGCACTCCCATACAAATTTTCCTAAAGAAATCTTAAGATCTGCATCCGCATTCGCATCCGCAGATATGAGCCTTTAAATATCCATATCCACATCCGCGGATGTAAAAAAAACTGCATCCGCAACAACCCTGCTCTAGACCTCAGAGAGTTATCAGCAATGTCATATAACTTTTACAGTGGAAATACTTGGCGGAGGCTTTTGCCCAGCAGTGGACATCTGTTGGCTGATGATGATGAGCCTACAGTACATAGTCTTAACGCTTACGATGGAAGATGGCTACAGAAGCCATGAACTCTTTAGTCTTCCATGTTACGAGACCTTTTTATTACACTGTGCTAGGTTGAGTGAAATAAATAATTTATCTATCTATCTATATTTTAAGGATTTTTAAGCAATATATGACAAAAAAAATGCAATACACACCTGTTCCTTAGCCTGTTGCTCCTCTTTCTCGCTCTCTTCAGGGTCGCGGTAGAAGAACAGGTCCACGACGACGTCCCAGCGCTGGTCGCGCGCCAGCACGCCGCGCAGGCGCAGCACCTCGCGCGCCAGCAGCCACCACATCAGACCGATAGAGTGGGATGACTAGGGAACAGAACACAAAAATTTAGATTCTCTATAATAGTAAGAACAGCTCCATCAGACTATAGTTTCTTTGCAGTCTATTTTCTTTTGCATGAAATGTACTTAATAGATATCACCAGTAGATTATAGAAAATAAATGTTTAACTTACACAAACCTACATTTACATTATGAAAAGTGCAGTGGGCACTTTTGTATAACCACCCATATTTATATTTATTTACTAAGGCATGTATATCTCTGTTTAAGTTTCAACTTAACTACCAATGTATAATAGCAGAGCAAGATATATAGCTTTTTTATAGTATGCCCTTGGCAGTTTAGAAAATTAAAAAATCCTAATAAATTACCTTGGTGTTGCATGGAATGGCAATGTCAACAAATCTGAGTGGGGAGTCAGTGTTGCAGAAAGCAATGACTGGAATGTTGACGTAAGAAGCCTCAGTGATGGGCTGGTGGTCCTGGGCAGGGTCCAGCACGATCAGGAGACGTGGCTCACGGAACGCAGCTTGAATCTGTTGACATAGAAAACAATTAAGTAATGAAAGATGACAAGTAAATAAGAGATGACAAGGAATAAGAGTCAGAAATAGTTTAATCATATCTGCAGTGTTTAGTTGCAGTCAGTGGTTCCTTAGTTAAGTTTGTCATCATACAAAATTTAGTTTATCATGAGTAAAGCATAATATGAACATATACTTAGAATTTCAAGTAATCAAGTAACCTTAGACTTTAAGCAATCTTTACCTGGTTAGTGAAGGCACCAGGAGTGAAACGTCCAGCAATGGGCGTAGCACCAGTGTGAGCGGCAAACTTCAGGACTGCTCGCTGTCCAAACGGACGGGATGAGATTACGAACACATCAGCTGGGTTTTCAATAGCAACCACAGCACGAGCAGCTAAGACCAGCTTCTCCCATGTGCGACGGAGGTTGATCACGTGGGTACCGTCAGCGCGCCGCTTGTAGACGTATGTTTCCATCTGGAAGTCATTGTTAACTTTTGAGTAAAGACTAATAGTGGGTATGTATGAGGAGCTGGGATCACTGTCATCAGTTGGGAGAATTGTTCACCACAGATTATCATCAGATTTAATAAAGGAACGGATTCTCTTTATCATCACAGAAATAAAAATATTTAGAGGTTAAGAAACTAAACTAACCTGGAAGTTGACATTCTCCGACCCAAGGTGGGTGGTCGCAGCCAGCATCTTGGTGACATCTTCCTCGTTGAGGGTAAGCACGTCTAATCCTCCCGACATCGTTGCGTTTATATGAGTTACGACTAAACCTAGAAAGAAAAACAATGTATGTATCAACTAGGGTCCATGCACACCGGCCGAGTTGATTTTCTTTGAGTTTCACAGTAATTTATCGTGAAATAATACAAAACATAGTACGCGTAAGGAACACTCATGTTAGTTTTGAAATTTTCGATGAAATATCAGTTATGATTATAGTAAAATTAACAGATTTAAAAAAAATACATACGCGTATAATGCCACTGGGAGAGAAATGGACTTAAAAGAACTGTCAAAATTGACGGCAAACATTATCCTTGATTTGTTGCTGACTTCATATCAGTTTGTCTCTATTGCTTCTATAATGAAGAGTGGGATAGCTATATTATTATTGCCATGTTGGCTTCACTGACAGTAATACCATCTAAAAATATGTGAAAAATATATTTTTTGCGAAACCGGTTTCATCAGTGTTGGTCAGTTCGGAGTTCGGTAGTTAGTTGTTTAACTAATATTTTTTTTGATATAGCAAAATGATCATAGTATTAACAGGGTAAAGTAGCGATTCCACTATCTGATAAGAAAAAAATTATGAAACATAATTTTCCTAACTCCGATTACACTTTACTATTTTCCTTTCCTAATACTTCTAAAATTCGGGATAGTGTAATCGCTACTTAAAATTCCACATTGTCGAGCGAGTCTGATACCGGTATCGGCGCCGATAGACGCAATTTTATCCCCAATAACGCCAGTTCAAAAGAGAATGTAATGAAGAATGTTAATGGGTCTGTTAAATCACTTGAAACTTTATAACCTTGTAGCCTAAATGTCTATAAATACACTTGTTTTTGTTTCATTTAAATCAAGCGAGTAGATTTGAGTTACGATAATTTTAGTTTCCGCCTTTTTCAAATACTTCGCTCGGGCGCGCCAAGCGCGCGTGACGTCATACCACAACTCGCCGCTCTCACCGTACTGTGTTCTTCATACATTGCTATCGGATGGTCCCTACGTTCGCCCACAATAACATTTCTAACTGGAGTTTTTTTTTATGTGAATCGGTGTTACAGTAGTGTTACAAGTATATTCGATGACAGTTTTAAAAATTGATTGAAAAATCTAATGATTCCTTAAATAGACGAGTTAAGCTACTATTTCTCAAATAACTCCGATTTCTTTACCGCGGCCGCCGAGACACAATGATTAAAAATGCAAAAGTACTTACAACTAATTTTTTTTCTTTCTTATCACAAATCTGTTGATCCCTATAAGAACCTACATACCTATTTTTCATTACTAGTATTTAAAAATGTAGGTAATAATGATATTTATGAACTTGATATTTCGGAAATAAGGAGTGAGGGGCATGGTAAAGGTGATGGTGTCAAAATCACTCATGTCATCAACTGTAATATAATGACACAATAACGACACTGAAGTGGTCATGGCTCAGCAATGCTTACGTGGTCACGTATATCACGCAGTTTAACTGACTACAAACACGGTCACAGCTTGGATGGACTTGACTAGCAGTCCATCCAAGCTGCCTATAACGCCTCCGACATAGCTTGACGATCTGGTAATAGTTACTGATATTTAAGCCCATCTAAGTTGTGACCGTGTTTGTAGTCAGTTAACCTGCGTGATCGACGCGACCACATAGGCAGCGCTGAGCCATGACCGCTTCAGTGTCGTTATTGTGTCATTATATTACAGTTGATGACATAAGTGATTTTGACACCATCACCTTTACCATGCCCCTCACTCCTTATTTCCGCAAACTGGGCATAAAATTTAAACAAATATATTATACAGAAAATATCTTCGCTTATAAATTACAGGAAAATCTCTAAGAAGTTATCTATAAATCTTAAAATAAGTTTATAAAATTTAAAATATTGTTTGTTTGTAGGTGTGGACAAAGCCCTCTGCGCGAGAGTCAGACTCGCACTTGTCCGGTTTTAATTTTTTATGTGTATCGGTTAACTCATATTTATTTTATTTTAGATTGGCTAGAAATAGCTACGGCGACGACGTTACTGTTTATGCAAAAGTTATAAGATAAGGAGAAGGTGATAGACACAACTTTTGGCTTTGGGCCTGGGTGGATCATACTTTTCATCCATTTCTTTTGACTTTAAGGTTCAAAAATATAACAGTAAAAAATAACTTTTCGGGTATATTGGTAGTTGTATTTAAGCTTTTTGACACGAGCACGATTTTCTAGTTTTTGGATTCGTCATTTTTTAAATTTTCAACGCAAACTTCATACATACAGGTAGGGAGCGGGGCGCGCACTGAGCGACCGTTGTTGTGGAGTGACGTCACAGCAGCGTGCGGCGACCCCGCGTCACTTGCCTACCTAAATAATTCAGTATCTCGGAAACTATCAAACGTATAAAAAAAATTTATTCACAATATTTTTTTATTTTTAATAGAGTATATTTTAAGATAAAAAACAAAAATTGGTGGTATTCTTCATTATTAGGGATGCATCGATACGCCTTTTTGCTGATACGATACTGATACCAATGCCCTTATAAAAATATCGGCGATACCGATACGCATAGTGAATTTAAATAAAGGTAAAATAAATAAAATACAAATTGGGTTTTCTTTTTTAATTAATGTAAAAAAAACAGATTTAGCATGAGATTATCAGTAAAGTTATTGAAATTAATAATAATAATAATAATAATAATATAGGACAAATCACACACGGTCATCTGGCCCCAAACTAGGATTCCCTGTATCTTGGGAACCAAAGACTGATATACATACACATATACATTTAAATACATACATATATAGATATTATACACCCAGACTCAGAGCAAACATTAATAAATAAAACATAAACATTAATTAATAATTAAGGGTTATATTGTTCGTAATTAAAATTAATAAAATTTTAATTACAACGCAGTTTTCTCCAGTGTTATGAAGACAGGCAATTTCACAGGTATGAATGAATGAGACCTGGTTGGAAAACAGTCTCTCAGATGCGGCAGAATTTATTTGAAAATTTAAGTACTTCAGTGCCATTTTTTCAAGTTTGGGTATAAGACGTCATCATTGCGCCAGAAAACAAGCGGATTTGCGTCTTTAGATATATTAGGAGACCTTACCTTAGGTACCTCTAAACTTCTCTGACTCTGATAAATATCTATATCAAATCGATTCATTTGGATTTGTCGTAGAGCGACAAGTAGGTATTTCATATATTTGCTGTGACTTGCACCGTTATTACTGAGTATATAATCACCATACCGATATCGGTATCAGCTTCGATACTCAAGCAAAAGTAATCTGGTCTGGAACTCTGGAACCGCTCTGTAGCTAGTTTTGAGATATGTTTTATTATTAACAAGTTAGAATATTAACATGTAAATACATCCGGTACGTAGGTAATATGTACGTACTATACATAATTATGTATTATAAGGTTTTTTTATCTCTCTTGTAAATATTTACCTTTGTTAGTTTTATTCCTTTTATTCCTTTATATACGTAGGTTCTTAAGTTAGCGTTTCTTATTATCTTTATCTCGAAATTATTGTATTTACTCAAATATTGTTTGTTTTCGGTACAACTTCAATTCAATATTTTTTATGTTTGACATCTTATCGTTCTAAATTCGACCCCGAGTGTATTTGAAATTCAAATAAATAATATCATTCTCGATAAATTTCTTTAAGGGGGCAGCGGGCGGATACTTGAGTCTATCGCGGGACTTCGACGAATGAAGACCAAACGGAAGCCCGGGACCTCTCTCCTTCAAGTGTTCTTTCTTAGTCCCGGGCCCTCGTGCTGCCGTCTCACCGGACTTAAGGGTCTGGCTGCTGCTGCTCCAGCCGCCCTATCTGTCGCCGTCGGGGCGCGCCGCTCCAGCCGCCCGACGTGCCGAGCTTTCTTGGAGTGCTGCGTGCCGCTCTACCGGCCGCCGTCGGAGCGAGCCCCTCCAGCAGCCCGACGTATCGAGCCGCCCGCCGCCGCCTTACGTGACGTTTTTCTTTTCCCTCTTTATTTATAAATAGTGCAGTGCTACTCTTTAGTGATCACAGAACTGTGGACTCGGGGTCGAATTTAGAACGATAAGTTGTGTATAGGTTCCTTTTTATTTTATTATTTTATTAAATATTGTAATCCCCCATAACCCCCTCTTTCCTTTTGTAACATAACAGTATACAAGTTCTTTGATAACAAATCACTGATTTGATAAAGGGCGTCACACACTAACGCTAGGTTGGGCTATTTTATCGTAAGATCAAATATCGCTCGCCATACAAATCAATGGACCATCATACACGGGTGCTATGCTATACTGCTATATCGTAAGATATCACGTGACACCGAGTGATACGGAAATCATAGCGTAGATATGACCTTGATATGAGCGATGTTTATTTGTTCACGGCGCGCGGGGGCTATCGTATCGCCGTCGTGTGTGATAGCTTGCTATATGTCTGCAGATATCGTAAGATGAAATAGAGTTTAACAAATGAAAGCGTAACCTGGCCTTTTATTTAAAGTTTTTATATGGCAACAAAAAGAAGCAGTCAGAGGCTGTCACTGTTGAATGTTAGTATGACTGCCAATTATTGATACTTGTTGGCTGAATATTCATGTTTATTATTTTTTGTATTGTTGAGCGTAAGAAATGATATAATGATATTATTTGTAATGGCCATTCGTAAATGATAGATTTTATGGTAATTTCAGATTTTTCAGTGCAGAAATAAACTGCAGATTATCAAAATCAGTTTATGAAGTAGACTGTTTTTATGTTTATATTTTTAAACAAGAAGTACAAGGAGTCAATAAAATTGTAAAAAGCGAATTGTAAATTGTAATTTCAACTAGTATAAATATATTTTAATAAAGATTTATCACACAAGTATTAAATATATATTTACCGCTATAGGTTGGTGATACCACATGAAGATTTTTTGAATTTGCCGCGCTTTCTCAGGTTGCGCTTTCTCAGGTTACGCTTTCATTTGTTAGACTCTAGCACAGTATAGCACTAGTGTGTGACATCCTTTATTGCGGTACATTCAGGGTACATTGCGGTAACTTTCGATGAATTTCCGACATTTTCGGAAAGTTATTATGGTAACACTACTATATTTTTTTTTCAAGTTTGAGTCGAGTTGGGCGATGTGTGTGACTGATTTGCTCTGTCTGTGATCGAATAAAATTTGTTCAACGTATTGAAGTTTACGCCTTTTAATTTTAGCCAATTCAGTGAGATAATAGATGCATTATGATTGTTTTACTGCCCTGACCTCAAGTGCTGTTTATAGAGCGCATACTTTGGGAGTTATTTTGGTATTCGGTGACATTACAGTGAAGTGCCTAATTTGATCATGGAGGCTATAGCCAAACACGACTTCACAGCTACTGCTGATGATGAGCTCAGCTTCAAGAAAAACCAAGTCCTCAAAGTAAGTTTGGAATGCTTTAGCCTGCTTGTGACCGGTACTGGTACTCAATGTGACAGATTCTTTCTAGAATTCCTCTTTATTTGCAGATTCTGAACATGGAGGATGATATGAATTGGTATAGGGCTGAATTAGATGGAAAAGAAGGACTAATACCTAGCAATTACATTCAAATGAAAAGCCACAGGTGAGCATACAACTGCACAATGTCATGCATTAATCTAGGATGTGGGTAAAGGGGTATAGGGCTAAAGGTGGGCCTTATAATCTAGGATGTGTTTACATAAGAAATTTCCAGTAAATGCATCTATTGAGTTGTTTAGATTTATCAACCTATACAGAGTATTGTATACACATTAATAATGTCCCAAAGTTTAATGTAAACAATTACCATTACAACCTCAATGTAACTGAACAAAGTCTCAAAGTGTTGCAAGTTTGTGATGCCATAAGTTGCCTTCTTTAACTACACCCTAACCGAGGATAGAAATCAATGCTTACAGTATCACTTAGTACCATATTCATAGAGAATCTATTTAGATTTGACACATGGAGTTGGCAAGCAATTGAAACTATTCAGCAGATACAACATAAGCTGATTCTGTTTATTAAATTAATTAATTATAATTATTGCTCGTTTGCCTTCCTTATCTTGATCAGGGGCTAAGTGGAAATATGAAGCGCTTGCCCTTCATCCACTCAAGTGTCATCATAAAAACATCTTTTGTCATTTAACTCTTCTTGGTCCCTTTCAGTGTGAAGGAAGCGATAAAACACTTCCCAAGTTTGTATTATTGTATGTATTGTACTCTAGAAGAATACAATATTTTAACATACAATTGATGTACACACACTATAAATCACTAGTTAGATAAAAATACTTTGTATAGTTAGATAAATGTTATTTGAAATGACTGACTAACCGAATTTACAGTTGGTACTATGGGAGGATCACACGAGCAGATGCAGAGAGACTATTAGCCAATAAACCCGAAGGTGGATTTCTCATTAGAATCAGTGAATCAAGCCCTGGTGACTTCTCTTTATCTGTCAAGTGAGTACTTTTTATGTTTATTAAACTTAAACTAACAAATTTTATGAAATCCCTTGGGATATTGCCACATCATAAGAAAAAAAAAATTTTTATGAAATGAAAATAATAAGTATCTATGTACTTATTAAAATAATATCTAGGTATTTTGCACACATGCTTCTGTTTCCCAAAATATGATAAACTTATGCCCTATGCTGTAGAAAGACAACATAAACAGCCATTTAACCTGTCATTTCTATCATGATTCATGACTTACAATGAAGCCCCACAGACCTCAGCATAGAAACAAGTAGACGGTCTAGCCAATAAATATAATAATGTAATTAAAAATTTTCTATAAGATTCAATGGTCTTTTTGCAAAAAAAAACCATTTCTCATAGAAATTAATCATATATTTAGCCTTAGCATTTTACTTTATACTGGAATAATTTTTTTTCTTTTTCAAATAACTTGGGAATCTTTATGTTTTGTAAACTTCTGTTAATATTTGTAAATATTTGTCTCTGATCATTGTTTTCAAATGCTTGTTAACAAAGCTTGGTAACTGAAAGTTTTAACTACTTCAGTATAAAAAATTAAGCATCCCATACTTACTTATTACTTAGTTTTTAACCGACTTCAAAAAAGGAGAAGGTTCTCAATTCGTTGTTTTTTTTCTATTATTTTTTGTATGTTTGTTACGCGATTACTCCGCCAATTATCGATTGATTTTGATGATTCTTTTTTTGTTTGGTAGGTAATACTTCAGAGGTGGGTCCATATAAATTTTATCTAAATTGATTCAGCGCTTTTTGAAAAAATAAACAAAAACTTAAAAAAGTAGCAAAATGATAGTGTCACGATTGAAGTCGGTTTTTTAACGTGTTCAGTGTTGTCAATTATGAAGTAGTGGAAACAACATCAGAAAATATGCCCTTATCTTAATTGAAGTGTTGTTAACATGTTATCTGAGGTTGTTGTCAAGGTAATTAACTTATTTTAGACTTTCATTTGAGTACAGTTTGATTAAGAGGTGATTGTACTCAAAATTAGCTAAAAATATACTATTAGGGTGAATCTTTCATTTCATTAGGGTTGTACATGAATAAATATTATTTTAAATTAATACACAGTACAGGTGACTTTTTTATTCACTAAAAACTGATAACTGACAAATGGTAGATGCTACTCACTCTGAATGGAACAACTTTCTCCAAAGAATGTATTAGTTTGCAAACTTTGCATATTGACTAATTAATTTATTGACAAAAAGAAAAAAAATATTGACAACTATATTTCGTCCGTGTCTCCACCCGCATGGATATAGTTATTATGATTATCCTTGAGAGTACACAGTACAAGTGTGCTCCTATAATGTTCTTGCCAAACAATGAAATCAGTTAAGTAGTTAGAGCAATAATTAGTGTTATTTTGTTTGCAAGTTGCATTATTTTTGGGTTGTATGATTCCGAAGACGTTTCATATTTTACAGGATAAAATGTAGCCTATATCATTTACCACTCTGTAAACTATCCCTATGCAAAAAATCATGTCATCCCGAAACCTTGTGGATAGAACGGTTAAATGTGCCACACGATAAGAAGAAGATTGTAGTTTCCTCAGTGCAAAGTTGTTCAGTAAAGTTTCACGAGTAGTATACAGTATCTGCCATTTGGTGTTTGTCAACAAACAAAAAGTTACCATGTATACGTATTACATATAACTTCAATTCTTACATTCTAAAATAAAATAATATTAAAAGTAACGATGCGAAAAATGAAGGCGCGCGCGGCGAATGTGTTCTCGCACTTGACCTATATTTCCTTCCATCAATACTAGAAATAACATTGTTTATATATCATACTATTTTCTCTCTTACGTTGTGGTTTATTCTTATGTATGACAGTACAGAGCATAACTAGCTTCGATAAAACGAAATACCTACATAGAAGAGTGCGGACTTGTACGTTGGATAGGGCCAATCAGCCACAAATTGCAAGTAAAGTGGCAATATACACTGTCATTCCGCCAACAATACTATTGGTGTTTAAATTGGCTGATAATAATAAAAAACTGTGCTTCACCCGTGGCCGTGGTGTTTGAATCTGACTCACGCGACGGCAGACGACGTTTTATTTTGTCATGACTTTGTCTTGCTGGCTTATGTTATGTATGATCCTGACTCAGATTCAATGTAGTAAAATTAAAAAGTATTGAATTATTGGATTAGAGATACGTTTTTTTTTTCATATCTAATATTAAGTCTGGTTTAACGAATTTTTCTTCAATGTGGTATGAACTGATCTCCCTAAACAATATTTCCTACCTAAAAACCTAGTTCTCTAATAGAAAATGAGGTCATTAATAAACATAAAGTTTATGTGTGTGTTACTTTCTTTTTGCATCGTAGGGATTAACGTATGAATCAGGGGTATTGAGGTTGGAACCTGTTTTAAGTTGACGTTTTTGCATACTTAATACATTTCGAGTCTTAACCGGCGCGTGTTGGCCTCTCGCTTTGCCTCTTATTAGCTGAATCATTCAATAGAAATTCGATATGGCCTTATGACGACACTCAAGAACTGTCGAGTTCGTTAATATGTTGACATTTTCAGGAATTAGAAATCGGCGAGAGTTCAAGAAATTCAATAAAGTATATATAATACTAAATTTTATTTCAATTATAAATAATAGTCTTGAAGAAATCTCACACGGTCATCTAGCAGGATCTACAAACCAGGATTTTTTGTTTTGTGCCTTGGGAACTAGAAAACATAGATCAATGTCTGATAAACATTCTTATTTACGTTTTAATACATTGAGTTATACTTACATATAAGCTCTCAAATACAACAAATTTTGTTTGAACTAGGTGGGAATTAAACCCACGTCTTGGAGTAAAGTAAAAGTCAAGAGCCACTTATACGCGACCGAGACACTCCAAGTATAAACAAGTAAACATCGATATCGATATCAGATGCAACGAAACCATCAAAAGTATTTTAACAACTCGTGTCAGTTCGATAATTTTTTAACTTTTTCTAACGCACACATAATTTTGTCTATTTACCTATGTCGCTCAAGCCTTGGTTGGTTTTATTGCTATTCTAAGCGTGCAGATGCTTACGTCTTTAGTAAAAAAAAAGGGGTTCGTTATTACAATGGTCTTCTTCTAAGTCGTAACCCCAGGAAGTGGGGATCGTGACCATCATGAGGTCAAGTCAGTGAGAACTGTAGATTTGGGCCGAGTCAGGTACTTCCACTTTTCCCTGTCCACAGCGGTGTGAAGAGCTTCGTGCAGGTGGAGTTGCAAATCTTTAGTTTGGTCACACCATCTAGCTGGTGCTCGGCCTCTTTTTCTTTTCCCCTCCACTTTGCCCATTAGAATATGTTTTTCAAGGGACTCTGGTTCTCTCCGCGCGATGTGTCCAAGGAATTTGAGCATGCGGGTGCGGCAAGTATCTGATAGGCGCGTCGTGATTTCTAGCTCTTCCAGAATAGAGTCGTTACGTCTGAAGGCTGTCCACGGAATTCGCAGCATTTTCCGCCAGCACCACATCTCGAATGCGTCGATTCTCGACTTCATGGTAGATTTAATTGTCCATGTCTCGGAGCCGTAGAGAAAAATTGGGAACACGAGCGCATAGACCAATCTGACTTTGGTGCGCTTGGTGATGTCACTGTCTCTCCAGACTTTTCCCAGTTTAGTCATGGCACTCTTAGCTATCTGAATACGCCTTATGATCTCCCTGTCGCAGTTTCCGTCGTCAGTGATGAGGGAGCCAAGATAAATGAGATCATTGACGCGATCTAATCCTTGCAGGTCTGCAGATTTTGTCAGAGTTTGTTCACGGTCAACTGTCATCAATTTGATCTTGGCTTTATTTATTCGCAAGCCAAGTTTGAGACTTTCGTTCTCAATACGGCTGAATAAAATGGTCATCTCCTCTTCGCTGGTAGCGACAAGGGTTGTATCGTCGGCGTATCTAAGGTTACTGATCTTCCTACCTCCCACCGACAGACCTCCTTCCCATGTATCCAAAGCGGCTCGGATAATATGTTCGCCGTAGATGTTAAAAAGTTTGGGGGATAGAATACAACCCTGGCGAACGCCGCGTTCTGGTCGGAAAGGATTCGACATCTGATCTTCGAGTCGAATTCTAGCACTACTCTCAGCGTATAAGTTCTGAATGAGATAAGTTAGATGAGTGGGAACTCCCATATCGACAAGAATATCAAGCATGGATTGCCATCTCACGCAGTCGAAGGCTTTGGAGTAGTCTATGAAACATAGCACTGCCGGCTTGTTGTACTCGCGGCATTTCTCGATAATCTGGCGCATGTTGAAGATTTGCTCGCGCGTTCCGCGACCAGCAACAAAACCAGCCTGCTCCGCCGGAATTTGCCTATCGAGATAGTGAGACAAACGATCGTTGATGATTCGCAACATGATTTTACTGGCGTGTGATATGATCGATAATGTTCTATAGTTACTACATTGGCGAGTGGAGCCTTTTTTATGTAGAGGGACAACAATTGATTCTACCCAATCCTTTGGCCATTGTCCAGTTCTCCACACTTTAAGGCAAATGTAGTGGAGTGCTTTGATGCCTTTGGACCCGAGCGACTTCAACAGGTTCGCAGGAATGCCATCCGCTCCCACTGCATTGTTTTTCAGCTTATGAACTGCGTGCTCAACTTCACTGAGAAGGATATCCGGTTCTCTCTCGTGACCTTCCCATCGGCGCACCAAAGGCTGAGTGTCTTCCTTGTAGAGCTGTTCGGTATACACTCTCCAGCGTTCCAGGACTTTATCGATTTCGTTTATCGGTTGGCCGTTCTCATCGTCAACTATCCAGGTCTTTGGCTTGAAGTCTCCGGTGAGTAATTTGACTTTGTGGAATAGGTCTTTAGTATGGGCAGTGTTCGCATGTTCCTCAATCTCGGGACAAACATTATTTGTGTGGATGTTCTTATCACGCCTGCAGTATCGTTTCACCGTCTTGTGTAGCTGTTGGTATTCCTCTTGGTGTACAGGATCACCAAGTCCGTTCTGCTTAAGGATACGCTTCTTTTCAATAATAGCCCAGGTTTCCGGTGAAATCCAGGATTTACGTTTAACGACCTCCGTTTTATGGACAGACTTAGTGGCAGTGTGAATACAAGATTTCAGTGTTCCAAGATGTTTCGGCATCCTCGAAGGGGTCGAAATCAGCGTTATTAAGTTTAGTGGAGAGAGCTGATGTGAAACTCTCCAATTCTTCTCTGCTCAGTTTGGTGTTAGCTTTCTCGTTTTTCTTCCGCACCTTAATGTGTATCTTGAAACGAGCAGCAAGCAGTTCGTGATCGCTTCCGCAATCTGCACCGGGATAAGTTTTGACGTTGGTGATTGAGGATCTCCATCTAGTTTGCACAGTGATGTAGTCTATCTGGTTTCTTGTCTTACCATTAGGAGAGGTCCACGTATACAATCGTCTTTTGTGCTGCGTGAACATGGTGTTCATGATAGCCAGATTGTTTCCTATACAGAACTGTAGGAATGCTTCGCCCCTGTCGTTTCTGGAGCCCAGACCGTGCTTTCCGAGAATATCTCCACAGTTTGAACCGGTGGTTGCAGATCCGACCTTAGCATTGAAGTCGCCGATTACGACAGTGATTTCTCTGTTCGGAATAGTACTCAGTACACTCTCTAGTTGATCGTAAAATTTGCACAGATCTTCCTCAGTGGAAGCTGATGTGGGGGCGTACACCTGTACTATGTTGAGCCTACAAGGTCGGACGTCAAGCTTTATCCACATTACATTATCAGATGTGGTCTCGTATGCTAGAACCGCCTTATACATCTTGCGGGGAACTATGATGGCGACACCATTACGGCTTTCGGTACCATTGCAGGAGCAGAAAACAGTATTCCCGTTGACAGTGTCAAAGTGCCCTGATTCCCTCCAATGAGTTTCGCTAAGGCCGAGTATGTTTATGTCGAGGCGCTTCATTTCCTTCTCTATTATGTCCAATTTACCAGGTTTTATTAGGCCGCGTATATTCCAGGTCCCTATCTGAATAGGTTTCTTGAGTGGAGAGGATTGCGTCGGTGCGAAATTTGTCAGAGCTTGGGAGCTCGACGACGTCGAGACCACAGTAGCATATTTTCCACACGCTGCCTGTTGGGGCACAGCAGCGTGGCCGGTAGCACATTTCACACCACGCATCCCGGGGGTGACGTGGCGCCGGGTGTTGGCCGGGTTGCCAGACAAAATATCTCTCTCTTTACTACTTTTGTTCATGATGGTTTTCTTGGGATGTTAGTCACAGTGGTTTCCCGTTGCCTTCTGTGCCAATCCTTTCGGGAGTGATTTGGACTCCCAGGCCGTTGTAGCCATTTTCCTTATCATAGGGGTGGAATGGTTATACCGCCATTGCTCGGTCGTTAGAGCCCCGTTGGTTGTCTAGCAGGGAGTACCACGGGCAGGTGGGGTTGACAGTTGGGTCGGTAGAGATGTTGGTTCCGTTCTCCCCTTACTCCCCAATTACAATGGTCATTGTAGATTAAAGATTTCGACTAATGGATCTGCAGACATCTGTGTAGCTTTAGCATGTGCAGCAAGGTACAGCGTTAAGCACTACTATGGACTGTCTGGCATCTCTGATGTATCTGATGTGATCTGAATATCCACACCAATGTCCGGTATCCGGTATCCCAATAAGTTCGTTTCCATATTCGGTATTCCCGAATCCCGAATTTAGACACTTGGACCGAACTCTAGTATTGTATTCGGTCGAAGATCGGTTCATCGCGCCTAAAACACAGGTAATAAATTAAGATGTTAATTTCATATATTTCTCATGATTTCTAATAAGTTTTATTCCAAAAATGCACTCAGTATTTTGTAATGCTGTTTACAAAAGCCTTTAGGAATCGATGACTTTTACTTAGTTATCCATAACATTATTTTATCGCAATTTATGAATTCTAACTTGAACGAATTAACAGTAGCATCTGGAGAACTTGACAGTTCCAATATGTAGTCGTGATTTTTAAATAGTTTATCATTATGTTATGCTCAACGTACCGAACTTCAGTTCGGTTCACAGCTCAATCGAATGTTGTGGTTTTAGTTTTACCTTCGTGAAGTTTGTGATTCATGGTATCATAGAAATGATTCGAGGTGAGACTTAAGTATTTGGCGATTATGTATGTCCGCAAGTTTCTCGAAAACTACAAGATTAGACAGTGGCACCAAATAGCAGTGCATTACTCATTGATATCTTCTATATGGCCTATACCTTTCACTAGATCTGTGCTAATTAATTAAATGCAACCCCCTAGCCATAAAATCCATAGTAGCTTTCCATTTTTTAAAGATTTTTGTGCTCATCCTAGAGAAGAAATAAACCGAATCAACGTTTCTTTCCTTCCAAAACCTTAATGATATTGTAAATGAGATAGGTGGGTGTAGCATGACCTGAGTTATGTAATTAATTAAATTGGACGAGACCGCGCCTCTTTGGTTCTATGATGAAAAAATTGATTATTGACGAAACGTTAACATCAAGAGGCATTTTACTAAAAATATCTCATATTTTATCTGTCTACATGAATAGTATCGCAGATAACCGTATCGGGACCACCATGGTGGTAGTATAATTGTAATTAAGCTTTATTGTATTATGAACATGTACATACACACAGTTATTAATCTACAATCGTCATTCAGACGCCTATCACTCGACATTTGACGTAATGATGCAAACACGTAGCACTCTGATCATTACGAGTAAGTCATAAGGAGATTTATTGACGTAAATCAATGTTCGATACACTCAGCTTCATTGTTAAGTCTCCAGTTAGGGTTCTCCATTTATCTACGCAGATTGATTATGATTGTTAGATAAGAACTTGACACGATGGACCTGTGGTTTCTTTCCACCAATCCCAACAGGAAAAATGTTTGTTTATGTAAGATTTCATACTTTCAGGTTGTGAACGTTCTTTAATCTGAAGTTATTGCTTTACTTACCAAAACGTTTGCTCTAGAAGCATTCTCCTTAGTCCCGGTTTACAAACGGTGAGGTATCCGGAGAAACTAGGATTTCCTGTATTATAGGAACGAGAGACTGGTATACGTATAAATATACATATTTTACTCACCCATATACATTAATAAAACACCCTGACACAGACCAACCAAATCTGCTTATCACAGATGTATTTGGATATCAGACCCACGATCTTCCTATAAGTAGTCTGGAGTGCTTACCACTGAACCACTAAGTCATATCACTCGCTATAAGTAAAAAAGATGTAAAGGTGTTTTACTCTATGAAAAACTCTTTCTCAGATGTCCAGATGGCGTACAACACTTCAAGGTCCTGCGCGACGCGTCGAGCAAGTTTTTCCTCTGGGTGGTGAAGTTCAACTCCCTGAACGAATTAGTCGACTACCATCGCACTGCGTCCGTCAGCCGTCTGCAGGATGTCAAGCTTAGAGACGTGGTTCCTGAGGAGGTAAGGGCGTTGAAGCAATATTATATGGAAAGATGAAGGCAGCAAGCTTTTTTATTGTCTCGACGTTTCTTCTTGTTTTGCTAACACTTCCGAAACGTTAAGTGTACAGTTCCGCATGAAAGGTGCTTTTTATTATTAGTTAAGATGTGTAAAGCATATATATATATATTTTTTTTTTTTCAATTATGTGAAATAACATGAAAAGAATCAAGCTAAACAGTTTTCTGTTTTAATTCACGTAGTTAATAATCCCATGGTACTAATTTGGTTACGTTGCTCAAAACCTCTTGTCTTTTTTGCAGTTTAGAATTTAAAAATCTGTTGAGTTGCAAAGTTGTAAGAAAATTATAGCAGACAGTTATCAGAAGACTCACAGAAGTCCTTAGAGTGAACTATAATTTTCGTAGGAAGGTATAATTTGCAATGTATGATGATGCCTTGTAATAGATAAGTACATACAAATTGATTTACAATCACGGTATATTCCATAGCATGCCTTCAGAAATGAAATGAAATGAAACAATATTTATTCGAAGTAGGTATCTCTGTACACTTTTCGAGCGTCATATTTTTTCTACCTAATACGAAGTTCCTACCACTCGGAACTCGTATACCCAACGTTTCGGGAAAATAATTTCAGTAAAATAATTGTGCTAGTAGATGTTTATTAAAACAAAGTTTCCATTCACTAATTTCTTCAGTATTTATCTCTATATCATTCATTTGAAAAAGGATGCGAGGGAGAACATTTCAATTACATGTTTAATGGTAAAAACCAAAATAATTGTGCCTTTCACAAAAAAAAATTGTCCTCGCACTTTTTTTTATGACTGAGACTCGATTTCTGCTGTCACAAGTTTATGTGTACATTTTACTGAAACTTTGGTTTATTTGACGTCTTTTTATAGTAACTGACAAGGCCTCATTAAAAAAAATGAAAATATAGCTTTTTCGAAAAATGATGGTTTTATCTCTTCATACAAAATAGGAGTGTCCTACGTAAACCTAGCGTAATAATAAATCATCATGAAATTTGTACTACACCAAAACAAACGCCAAAATTATGAAATTCTTTTGTTAGATTATAATAGGGCTAATGTTATATGATTCTTAAATCCTATTTACCCATCTAGGTCGTCTAAATTATTAGTTTATATAGGTGTCCTACGTTTGAATGAATTCTAACTTGTGAAATGTGAGAAATACCTGTGAGTTCATTACAATATTTTCTGTTATATTTTACTAATCTACCACTGGATGCGATATATTTGTAGTGGAGACACTCGGCTACCGTTTTTTCTCCTTCAATGTCGCTATTTTGTATCTTGTAATTTTTATTTTTATTTCTCGTCGGAGACAGCAAAAGGAAAACCCATCCGATAGAGTGACATCCAATATTCCCATTTTATGAGTTCAATATTGTGTGAATTCCATTACGTTTGCCCGCTAACCAGCACTGTAAATATGCCCGGCCGGCCTGACCCTGATAGTGTAACGAAAATAACCCGGGCCGCACTGTGCCTATAATCTCTAGTTACTGGGTAAATACTGCCTTTAGTTCTCGCTTTATTCAACCACAAATATGCCTTTTCTTTAAAGGGATTGACTAATATTCCGGCCGGTTCATTCGTTAATTTTGAAATTAAAGCCGCGCGCGTAAACGTGGTTTTTCAGCCAGTTTGCGCGGTTAGAGGCAGTCTACATATAAGGCTTTATAGCGGATTCTTGAGTCATGTCATATTATACTCGTAATCGTAAAATAGGCATTGGTTAGGATTAGAAATGGTCAAGAGTTATGATCATACACCCTCACAAACTATACAAAACCAGGTAAAAAGATTCTACGATTTAGATCTGGAGAGACCGATCTTTTTACTGTTAATGAACTGGATTTTTAAGCTTTTATATACTGATATCAATGTATGATATACCTGATATCAAGCCATAATATCAGTTTATATAAAAAAAACTGACTCTCCGGGGTATTTATATGTTAACTATATTTTTGTATTTTAGTACGCCCGCCATATCAAACTACGAGAAGAAAAGGGTTCCTATGTCCTTTTTCGTCCGTTTTAATCAACAAAAACAATTTCACTAAGTTATTACAAATGAGGAAACGACTCTAGGGATGAGCCCCAATAATGGGGTTGGCACATAACATTCTCTTTGTCGTGTCGACCATATCACGGAAAGGAAAGACAATGTTCTCGCACAAACACAGTTTCGTAGTCCGAATTCCAAATTACGTGATTAAAATGATTTCATACCGAAATTGGTAATGAAATACAAAAATCATCAAACAGGTATTTTAATTAACATAAAATCTTAATGTAAATAAATATAGATAGATACGGCGCGGGCGCGACTGACAGTTCACTATAGAGGAAATAATTATTCAGTCAGTTCACGAGTACCGTGTTAATTAAATTAATTCATTCATTAGGCTCAGTTAGCTATTCATGATTGCTGATGTATTAGGCAATTATTTCCACATGAGTACGCGATACATTTTCATGGGATAATGAATTTAAAAGTCGAATGTTGATAATATCTTAAAAGTATGACATTCAGAGATAATCTTACGACTCCCACTACTGGTTTTCAAAATCTATTGATCCGTTTTTTATGCTTACAAATCTTACAATCTAAATCGGACAAACAGACACCGAAAGATATTAGGTACTCTCCTTCTAGGACCGAGACCTAGAATCTAGGTCATTTGTGTAAAAACATAACCCTCCAAAAGAAATTCTAACTCCAAAACTACTTTACCTTGACAGTAAGTTACCATTTGTAACTTACTGTCAAGGTAAAGTAATGAAATCAGGATGTATAATATACTATGTATCTTTTTCTGAAGGGGCCCTACCTCGAGTCAGCCTTGTTAGGTGCTATAAAATTATGAAAATTACTTTAGGCTCGCATTTATATTCTGTCTGACGCGCTAAAAGCTTTTTCTCTGTAGACTATAGTTACGTAGGTACTGTACGTTCGTTCGTTACAGTTTACATCATAAATCTAAATCATCGTTAACTTCCCGCCAGCGCATGCTGTGAAAGAAATTATACGTATTATCTATGTTTATAAAAATGAAAGGTCACTGACTTATTGACTAAATACAAAATCTCGAAAATTACTTGAGCTACAATATGAAGCTAATTTGGCAAGTAGGTAGTTCATATGCAAATTGACCATTCGTTCTTGCGGAAAATTGTTCAGATTCATGAATAGAAACCATTGTAAAGTTTTGGTGGAGGGTCCAAAAATAACCCTGTATACAACTTCAGCTATATTCTTAAATTAATATTTACAATACGTACATAATCTTCGAATAGATTTCGGCGATGGAAATCAACTTACAGTAAAGAGAGCGGCTTCAACTCTGGTGTTACCAGTTAAACCATACTTCCCCATTATTCTAGGCATTGTTCTCGTTCTGCATATTCTCATCATATGATAGCAGTCTTGAACAACTTTAAATTCTTGAAATTTAAATATTAGATTTGTTTAGCAGTGTAAATTAGAAGTTTATTTTACATATGGACCTTGGACCCTGAAATACTATTGGGTAAACTTTGTTTGATGATATTACAATCCGATGCAAAATTTCTGTAACTGCTTGTCGTTGACCTTACGCTGTCACTTCTCTTCAGATGCTGGTGCAAGCGCTGTACGACTTCACGCCCCAAGAGGCAGGCGAGCTGGAGTTTAGGCGCGGTGACGTCATCACGGTTACCGACCGCTCCGACCAGCACTGGTGGCAGGTTCGTATACCCTAGCTAGACCTACCTAATAACCTACACATATATCCTCTTACCTAATAAATATTATTTTCATAAAGATAGGCGCATTTTTGAAAGATGCGACGTTTTAGTGAAGAATATAACACTGCAGGCAGTGTTATATGCTTGTCGTCAAAATCTCAGCCTCCGTAGACGAGAGTTTATATGAGAGCTTACGATAGATATCTGAGGACACGTCGGGTTTGTAGTAATCCCTTTTTATATAACACGTTTTCATTGTGATGCCTATGGAGACTTACGTTCAATAGTGAATGGTTTTCGCCCAAGATAATAAGGTCCTAAACAAATAAGAAGAAAGCTAAACGCGCTCTCAATTTGGCATTCAATTACTACAACATCTTCGCACCATTATCGATCTGCCAAACTGTTTGTGAAGGCGAGGTGTTTGTTTGGGGACCGTAATTGGATTGATCGCCACACAGTCTGCTGTCCGTATCCATTTACTTTATCATGATTAATTAAAATTGTTGCTACGCACGCTCTACTTGTGCCTGTCTATCTAACTTCTCATACTACCTATTGATTAATCACACCCTGGTTCACATTTTGAAAAAATACTTTTATCGCGATATTAATAGTGTTCGATAATTTTGGTCTTGGATTTGATTTGTTACATAGAGCACATTAGAGTTTTCCACATTAGAGTTTTCCCAAATAAAAATGGCAATCAATTGATTCTTTTTTATTCTAATTTTGAGTAGAAAGAAGCTGTTTAGTACGGGAGGTGGATGTCCAAATTTTATTGCAAACGGAATTTAAAAAATACCGAAACTTGTGCAATTAGCCGTTTTGCCACGAACTATAAACTTACTGCGTTCATAAATTAAATGTACGCTAGTATGGCTTACAATATTTACATTTAATTATTATTCACCTATTTCTGTATTACAGGGCGAGATAGCTCACCGACGCGGCCTGTTCCCAGCGTCGTATGTCACCGCATACCATTCATAGTGCCCTCGCACTTGCCTCCCGCCCTTTCTCCCGCTGCAGTATCTTTCTCGCAGACAACGCCTGGTTGGCTCCTAACCCACCACACTCTCTCTTATACAGCGTAACTTGTCTTTTCATATTCTATCCACTCAGTAATCTATCGCGAAATACGCTTTTGAAATCCATGCACCACGAATAGCGATGTGATGACATAAATGTTCACATTAATGCTCCGTATTAAGTGGGCATCGCGGACATGTTACTTCAACGAGTACCTAATATGATATGAAAAGACAATAACGGTGCATTTATCAAAAAAACGCTTAAATTATTGTAATTGTTATTTTAGCACATTACTGTCAAGCAATAAACAAATAATTGGAACCTTAATTATGCGTAAGAACTTCTTGTGTGTGTATTTTTTGGAAGATAACAAATGTGTACGTACGATTGTTTGAGAACAACAGCGTTATTGTAAAACTACAACTGTGAAAATTGCTATCATTTTTATGTCTTATACTCTTGAGCGTAATTAATTTATCTTTTAAACTCTATATAGAGCTAATATTGGAGAGTTATAAGAGTACGCTGCTGAAAGTTAAGCCCTATCTTCACGTTTTATTCATTTGACAATGAAAACGTTAAAGTTTTCTCTTTGTATTATCGTTTTGTGTATTTTTGTATAAGAAAGTAAATGGGAGTCTCCCAAGGCCTAGTCCGGCGGAATTCATTTAATTTGACGAGTATTATGGTGCTTCATCTCCTATAGCCATTTTGTAAACATTTATAATATAATCTTAAACATTGTCCATTTACTCGTTGTTTTACAATTTAGAAAGATCTTCGGCAGTACAAAAAAAATAATGGCGTAATTATAACTGCTTTAGAGGTTTCTGTAACGAATTTAATTACTATTATAAATCTTTATCATCTAAACTATTCAGAATGGAAGGAAATTAAGTCCTCTAATACGTGCCAGAAGTAATTTGTAGTTTTTTTTAATATGTTTGTTTAGGTCAATAATATGAATGCATAAAGGGTCAAATCAGTTTTGAGAAACCTACTGATACTTTCCCGGAAAGAATAGATTTTTTATAATGTGATTTTACAAGTATGATCATTATTTATCCTTTATTAGTGTATAATGCTCATTTTTAAAATATTTACCATTTACACGTAGTTAGGTAATAGTTTTAAGTTATTTTTACAATCATACTTTTTCCTTGGTATAAAAAAAATTAGGCAGCCTAGTAAGAATACTATTATCGCAGGTATCGTCCTCCAATAATCGCTTGTCCTAGATCTTACGATATTTTACATGTTACGCACAATATTCGACGCCCATACACACTTGAGATTTTTTTATTTTATGAATCGACGATGTTTATAGTATGTATTTGGATGTGTCGATAAAATACGACAGTGTTTTGTAATGAATGATAACTCTACGTACCTAATAAAAATGTAAGTGTAACACCAGCTTAGAATCGCTTTTGATGTAATAATTTGAATAAAAGTTTGTTACCTATTTTAGTGTTCCAGTAATAATTATTAAACTTCGGTCTAAAATGTTTAACGTAAAAGTTAGGTAACAACATAGGTCGTAGTGGATTATTGTAAACTAATGCGATAATGTAACGATTTCTGGATAGTGTCTCACGCTTAGTATATAACATCTCGTAACGTAACGTATACGCTACTTCGTATGGTTAACTGCACATCAATGGAAACAACCGGCATAATCTGAACTTCGCAACAAAACTTCTTGCAAAATGAGACTAGCCATGCTGGAAGTGTGACCATGATGTGACAGCGGAAAATATTAAAATTTTGAAGTCTTATTATATGCCAGAGTAAAATCTGGAGTAAAATAAGTCTATTAGAGAGCGGCCCAAAAACAGATGATACATAATATCATGGCACCTCTGTGTCATTGTACTTAGTTAGCGGTTAACATTTAGTCAAGAACTTTGAAATTAATAAAATTTTGAGTGCTCGTTGATCCAATGTAGATATTTATTTTTGTTATTGTAATGTACCCGAAATTACTATATTTATGGATGCATACTTGAATAGATTTTAATCGTAAACAAATAATGTGACGTACCGATCACTAGACGTAAGCCCAGCATCAATTAAGAATTGAATACCCAATAAGTAAAATATCCGTGCATGTTATAATTTTGTGAATTTTTGAATTTCACCGTGAAGCATTTAAACGTGTGTATTTTAGTAATAAGTTTTAAAAGCTCGTTTTTTTGTGTGCTCTGATTGGCCGTCGCGGGAATGAGGCGAAATAAATACAATTAATCACCTTTTGGTAACGTGCTTTTTGCTGTATCGACTTTGTGCATGAGAAGGCAGATTTTAAGAAAACGGAAGTGCTATAGTCTATAATAATCAAATATTTAATTAATTAAGTTATGATTCTCCAATATTGTGGAAGATGTATAATATTTTTTACTAATAAATTTAATATTGTATATGTGCGTTTTATTTTAGGAAATAGGATTTTAAAAAGTACTTAAATATAGTTTTTTATTACTTACAAATATTTCAACAAACAGTCGTTTTAATAACAATATACTTAACTATCACATTAGTAACATCACATTTTAACAGGTATTCATAATTATTTAAGGGGGAAAATCTACATCTAAAACAATATGTTAAAACTACAGGAACAAAGCTTGTCTTTAATAAAAGACTGAAAAATAGAATAACACTTGCTTGGACAACTTTCCAAATAAATCATAGTAAAACGTCCAAAGTTTAGACGAATTTATCAAGTCTAATTATATTGAGTACCTATAGGTATTTGGAGGAAATTTTGTTACTAGAAGGCCCTTTTTATTGGTTTCATCTATTTTAGAAGAATATTTTACCTGTATAGGGTGTAAAAAAATAGATGCCTACGTACATCTATACTTTTTGTTGCTTACACTAACTGGAGGTTCGATTGCAATAACATTCGTTAACAATCGATCGGATGCGTGGACAATTTCTTAAGAAGCCAAAATTTTCTTTGAGACTAATAAATAATACTTATGGTCTTTAATCTTGAAGAAAGTTGTAAGTGTAAGATGAGATGCCTTAGTTTACGCGCCCTTCACTTTTGTTACACGCTGTATAATTATAATTTATTTGGTAAACTTGGTCGTGTATTTCTAATATTTATCAAAATTACACTTAAGCACCATCTAACTGATAAATAATTAAAACTAACGAAAAACTACAATACAAGGTAACAACAACTAAGTGTTCCTAGAATTCAGATATTTGTGCATTAATTATTCATATTGAACATACATATCTCTTTATTATTGAATCTTTGATCAATGTATTTCTTCGAAAGCTCAGTAGCATATGATTCGAACAGATCGAAAACTATATTTTTTAATTTTATTTTGTAGAATTGGGACAGCTGATACGATTGTATCAATTAGAAATTGTACGAACTGCCCAGAAAGGAATATTTTTGATGAAAATATCGCCACGTCATTTAAAATAAAAATAAAAAATCCCGGTTACTGCTACCATCTTATCAACACTATAGATAGTGTCTAACAAAGGTACCGACTGACACTATTTTACTGAAGCTTCAAACAAAGTTGGCCGATCAGCTACCTAACTTGTTTGAAAATAGTTTTTTTTTTTGCAAATTGACTTGGGAAACGATTCATTTATGTTAGTTTCATAAAAAGCCGCTGTTAGATGTTGCAGTAGGTACCTTTAAACATATAAGTACCCAGTTTATGATTATTTTTAAAAACTAGAAAGTTTTCCCGCCTATCGCCAACATGATGTTTTCAAAAGCTATCCAATTGATAAGGGCCCAGGGCCCTAGTCGCATCCAAAGTGGCAGGAATCCTTTGTAGAGTGACAACACACCTTCGTTCTTCACCGATTGTTGAAGGCAGTCGATCATGCCGCGATATAAAGTTCCTCTGCAAATAAAAAAACATTGTGTTGCGATGACTTAGTATTTCAAAAAATAAATCAAAAAAATACAAGATGCACTTAAAAAATCTGACAAACTAGAGTTTCAAATTGAATCTGAAAATCTTCCTCTGATATTTTGGCCCTGCAGATATTTTGAAAGCTTTTTATATAGGGTACTTCTAAAATATCTGAAAAAATTAATTGTGAAGAAGAAGCCGTGGTTAATTTTTTTTCATAGAGACCGTATATGTATACCTATCTTAACACGTTACGTGCCATCTAAAACATTACTTATTGCCATACCATCTTGCTTATGAAGTATGCCGTACGACGCATAACTTATGCTCCTGTCTGTATGCCGTTCGACGCACCTGCGCGTTTCCGCGTCTATGCAGCGTGCCGCGCGACGCACCTGCGCGTTTGTAACTAAAATCACATACACGCACATACGCGTCGGGCGGCATACTACCTAGTAGCCATACAAATGTATGAAAACGCATATTTGCGTTGGAGGCATACACTTAAGAAGTTGTAAACGCACAGGTGCGCCCAATGGCAGTTAACGTGTTAAGTTAAATGACTATGACACTTTATACTTCATTCCAATCAAAAAAAAGCAAAACGTAAACAAACTTACTATGGAACTGATACATGTCAATGTCATCTGCATACTATGTTTGTTTACCTTTTGCTTTTTTTTGATTGGAATGAACCATAGATAGGTAACTCTAACGACCGGAAAAAGCATTCTCTCTAACATCTATCTGGATCTTTCGTATATTTTTTTTACCTGGCACAATAATATGGGTACGTACATAGATAGAAAATGAAGCGTCAATGCATGGTTTTGGTTTTTTAGCTGCTGACTTATCTTTATCAGACATAATATGTATGCTATCGGTCGATAGTCACTTATCTCGGTGCGGTTATAGCTCTGGTTATAGTACTTATTGTAATCGAATCATGCATGGACGATATACCTATCTACATGTTTCAGAGTCTATCATACCCAAGGTATTGTATGTAAAAGTACCTAGGTACCTTAAGTTATTTAATAATAATATAATAATAATATCTGGGACAAATCACACACGGTGATCTGGCCCCAAACTAGGATTCCCTGTATCTTGGGAACCAGAGACTGACATACATACACATATACTTTTAAATACATACATATATAGATATAATACACCCAGACTCAGAGCAAACAATTCTGCTCATCACAGAAAAGTTTGCCCTGTGTGGGGATCGAACCCACGACTCTTGGATCAGAGGTCAGGATCGCTAACCACTTAGCCACCGAGTCAGTCTACCTAATATCTATACGTAACCATAGATATTTCAACCGTACGATAACTATATTTTAAATTAAAATAGGTACGTTGGTATAAGTTAGACACCCGTTTATTGATTCTCCGTGCCGTGTCCGTCCCACTCCCGATCGATATCGGTAGGTGTCGGTAGTTAGCTATCTATCGCTACAGAGTCTCGCTCTAGCAGCCTATCTAAATAAGGTTCACATAAAATTGAAATAAAAAACACATAAAAAGACGGTAGGTTTGTGTGGACGGTTCTTCTTTGAAATGCTAAACGTTTGAGTAGAAAGTATAGGTATGTTACATAGTTAGAAAATAAGCAATGCGCGACGCGCGAACCTGCGCGCTACTGCGACTTTGACCCCGTTCGTTGACCTCGACCCACTCCATACCTTCAGCTAAATATTGTTTAAGATAGCTTCATACAATTTGTACTA
The DNA here is from genome assembly GCA_958295455.1 of Coleophora deauratella. NCBI lineage: Eukaryota > Metazoa > Arthropoda > Insecta > Lepidoptera > Coleophoridae > Coleophora > Coleophora deauratella. The sequence continues at coordinate 11,489,991 of OY282397.1, read as the reverse complement.
TTAGACCAAGAGCCAATTTTGTGACGCCATTAATAGGTATCAAAATGTAACATAACGGTTAAAGAAGTGAAAATAACGCAAAAATAAGAAATTCGCCACCACGACCACACTGACGTTTTGAACTCTCACACGCTAATGAACTCTCACACGCTAGTGAACTCTCACTTGATGACACACAAATTCATATTCTGAAGACAATGTGGACCTAAGGATCTACCTAATACCTGCAAAACCTATCCATTCATACGTGTCGTCGGCATTTTAAAAGACACGATTTCTATTGTAGAAGTACGACAAAAAACCAAAACTTTATTGCCTGTACTTAATTTAAGCAAACTTCCCAATTAGAATTAAGGTACACGTTAATTGGGTAAGTGAAATGGACGATCATTATGGAAAACGTAAATTGACGAGTCGCTTTCATCACAATAAGGCTTCACTCCAAAGCGCGTCACCATATCGATTGAGTGACCCAGATATTTTGGGCTTCACTTCATAAACATAAATTAGCCTTGATCTAAATGAATTCGTAACTTTTTTGGACAAAGTTCTCATCTACCTAAATATCTCATAAACAATTTCACTATTATATGAACCTTATTAGACTTAGACAAATATGTATTCTCTTTCACAGGACCAAAAAAGAATACTAAAGTTTTTTTTTTGTCACAACAGACTGTGTATTTGCGGTCTAGCCAACGCATTCCTGGACCAAGGTTTTACGACCACCAAAAGCCTTGCTAAAACTATTACTATTAAAAATACGTACCTGCCATCCGGCCCAACCGGCTGGTTCATCAGTCTCGTCTTCATCACATCAGCTGGTGTCCCCAACACGGCTGCCACGAAGCCAGCCGTGAAGGCCGCACACGCGTGGACTAACGCATTGTCCGCCATGCCAAACTCTCGCATTAAAAACTGCTTGGTATAATCGTAAGCGGCTAGATCTCCCATGTTGACTAGAGCTGCTCTTTGGACGTTTGGCACCGCACCTGGGAAATATTATTGACTAAAACTTTAGGTACTTGTCTACACTATCTATTGTCGGACATAGGTACTATTAGGTTCAACTCGATAGATTATGACGCTGAAACACGAGTCTCGGGTAAGCACTTAGTTTACACATGCCAGGGCATCTCAGACAGCATCAGAAATAATCGTAGAATACTCAATACCTTACGAGTACCTATACTCCCACACGTCGAGCTATTTATAAAAAGCTCTAGTATGTCGTGTTATCTCCGACAACTTAACACAGAGTGTCGCAACATTAAGAGAGTTATTCATACCAATTGTACAAAAAACCTGTAATCGTGTGTATGTATCATGAGTGCAATAAACATATGAAATAATTAATTAATTCTACAATATTTAGTTGGGGGTACTGCAATCAGGGAATCTGGCATTTGAAGACTAGATAACCCGCAAAGGCGCACCGGAAGTCGTAGATAGGTAGGCCTCCCACTGGACGATTACTTGATCACGCCACTGAAAGCTGGCAGCGCAAGACTGGTCGTTGTGGGAATCTTTGGTGATGAGCCTTATACTTATAATATACTTATAATCCTATGTTGATGATGAAACCAAAGGTGGTTAGGACATATTTCGCGATAATACCAGAAATTCAGGATACACCTGCCTATAACAAAGTCTCTTGACTCACCTCTCCAGAACCCAATGATCCCACTCTCAGCATACAGCCGCGCGTAAGCTTGCCTACAGTTGTTGAATCTCGCCGGTTTCCCTTGCAGCACCCTCCGACCCTCGGCCTGCATTTGCACCTTCACCAGATCGGTGGGAGACGCGATGAGCTGTGCCAGCGACCCGGCCGCTAGCCCGCCTGGTGGACTTCGAGATAATGTGTTATGTTGTTGTTTTTAGTCGACAGGTGAGTTAGAATCTTTCGGAGAATCAAATTTAGCTAATAAGAAGATATTTAGATAACCAATTTAGATTTAGATTAAGTAATTTGAGCATTTTGAATAAGGTGTGACCTTCATCCTATGAGTTCGTCACACAAGATTAGGTTTAAAGAATCTTTATTTCTCATTAAAGACATAAATAAGCCACTTACATGAGAAAAAATATACTAGTATGTTTACAATCGTCGTTCCAGTAATTAAATTAGTCTATGACGTGAGTACACTGCCTTTCTGAAGAATATATTGCATTAGGTTTATTTTAAATTTATTAAATGATTCACTCTTTTTTATAGTTGAGGGTAATTTATTATAAAGTTGTGCAGCCTCGTGAGTAAGCATTTGTTTGCCGTAGTTGGTTCTAGTCTTTGGTAGTACTAGGTAACTTGCCCGTCTTGTGCTGCGTTTAGACACATGTTTTACTTGGTGAGTATGATTGATGTATGAATGGTTTTAGTTAGGATTTTACGAATTAATATGCATGAGTGAAATGTGTATAGTTGTTTTATATTTAATAATTTTGTCTCTTTATATTTTTTTTTGTTCGTGTTAAATAGGGATAATGAAAAAGTACCTTGATTATCTTGTTTTGAAGTATTTGTAATTCTGAGATTTTAGTTTTGTATGCACTGCCCCATATTTCAATAAGGTAGATCAGATGGGATTTTATTAATGAGTTGTAGATTAACATACGCGCTTTTCGTGGTATGCAGCACACTATACCACGCAAAGAGCCTAGTAGGGAAGACAATTTCTTTTTAATGTGGTCAATGTGATCGCTCCATGATAGTCGATTATCTAATCGTAATCCTAAATATTTTTCCGTGTGTTTTTCCTCTATTGGTATTTTATTTATTTAAGATAATGTCTAGATCTGATTTTTTTAACTGAACTTAATTTTCTTCACGGTGTCATTGCATGGGACTTTGGTAACATAAATCCAAATAGGTACCCATAAAATAGCTATACGTAGGATCGCATGCAACATACTAGTAAACATTTTCAGTATTTATGGTATTTCCATATCAAGTAGGTAAGTATGAAGATGTTTACTGTCAAACTATAATGTCGTAGTGTTGTCTACATACCAAATTACGTAATTAACTGCTGGTGAACTTCTTTTTCCGCACAGACAAGTATGTGTTAGTAATACTTATCCTATAGAGATATCATTCACAAGTCCACTGCAAAACTACGTAGGAACAGACACAAGGTATACAGGGTGTTAAAAAAGTGCGTTTGAAATTTTAAGGGGTCTCAGAAACAAGTAAGTAAGTATATAGAATACAGGAAAAATATTGAAAAAATCCGATCTACATATTTTTTTCAGTTGCCATACTTAATCTGAATAGTGAATCAAGAATTTGTATGGGAAACTGAAAAATATGTTTACATTTGATTAAGATAAGTGTAACCCCTTAAAATTTCAAACTCACTTTTTAACATTCTGTATAGATATGGTAGGAATTAAATATTACTCCCTCACCAAGTGAAGCGACTCCAAGCGAAACGTTCCCGTTCTCATCCTTCATAGCATTGCGGAACTGCTCGTAGAATATAAGCCGGGACCCTGAGTAGATAGCGTGCCGTTGGAACATTGGCATCAAACCGGTCCATAACTTAAGAATGCCCTCCTTCTTCGCAATACCGACCGCTGTTTTGATCATTCCAATATTCTCAAGCTGTAATGAACGTTAAAAGTCAGAAAAACTAAAATAGTGCTTGTGTTTTGAAGGGAAACCTGAATAAGACACCTTCTTTCTTAGTCCGTGAGTCTTTGGCAGGAGCACGGTAGAGCACCAGGCCAAGTTTTTAAAAGAAATCTAATTATTATATTTTTTTATGAATTCAAAATAGCGTACAAAGTTGCAAGCGCCGCTTTTTAGCATACTTATATTTATAATTTTTTCTTAAAAGCGTGTTCTAATTAAATATTCGAAGAAGTTTAATGCTTAGTAAGAATATTTAATTTTTCAAAAAAAAATCGTTTTAAAGTACCTACTTAGGTATTTATTTGCATGTATTATATTTTATTTTGTTGTTTTATGGAATGGAATTATTGGGTCCTTATAGAATGTCATACAAGAAACGTGTTTATTAAAGTTTTCTTTTTTCTTGTGTAGAATCGGTTATACGAGTATACATATAAAAGCTTCAAACTAGGTGTGATGTGAATATATTTTAGACTCTACCGTGAAACAACAATCAATAAAAACCCGTCAAGTGTGAGTCGGACACACGTTAAGACCTTCGATTACTAATCAATATAAGGAACATATGTATAACGATTACAAGGAATTTGCTGCTGACAAACAAACGTTTCATACAAAACGTACGCAAAATCATTTCTGCCAACTGCCAAGGTTCTGTTTTTGAAAATTCTCAAGTTTATATTCATAACACAAATTCTTTAATTATCAAAAATAAACTAAATTGAATTGTGAGTCCTATACAGGATGTTAAAAAAGTGCGTTTGAAATTTTAAGGGGTTACTCAGAATCCAGGAAAAATATTGAAAAAATTCGCTCTTCAATTTTTTTTTGCAGTTTTTCATACAAATTCTCGATTCACTATTTAGATTTAGTATGAGAATCTGAAAAAAATAATTGAAGAGCGAATTTTTTTAATATTTTTCCTGGGTTCTGTACTTGATTCTGAGTAACCCCTTAAAATTTCAAACGCACTTTTTTTAACACCCTGTGTAAATAGCAGGATTTTCTAGTAGTGAAGTCAAACTTTTAGTTCAAAGAAAAATATTCTAAAAATTATAACATTCTACAAGTTTGTTCAAATAATTCATTACAAAATTAGTATCGTTAGCACGGTCTGAAATTTAGTTGGCCTGCTTGCGTAGCGACCTTGCCGAATGTCATACGAATCCATATTCATATAGGTATTTGTTTGTACAAGTAAATCGGTAACGTATTTGATTACCTTATATCCATGTTTAGCAGCAGCTACTTCAGATTGAATCTGTAGTCTTGTTTTCGTCAAGTCAAATGGATATGTCGCTGAAACAAACATATTGCCGAATTTTTCCAAAATATTTTTTATATGTACGTCAATGCATCTATATTTCCATGCAATGTTGTACTTTTCATAGAACGATGTTTTATGGGTTATAAAGTCGTTCTAACCATCACAGATAATAACAACGTCATAAGTTATACACTACTGAACTGAACCGTAATAATTTAGGTAGGTACAAAAATAGTTTGAATCTCAAACAATCAATCTCAGTCTGTCTGTTTGTTTGGACCTCAATTTTATATAACTAAAAAATACACTAGCTAAAATTGTAAAAGAGAAAATTATGTTTTTTTTTTTATAAAAAGTAATTGAGTCAGTTATAACAAAATAAATCAAAAATAGTTAAGATTAATTAATGGTAAATTCTCATGATAGTTTAACCACGAAACTTATTCAATAGATAGACCAAGCAATATTGTTTCCATAAACTTTTTGAAACCACAGTTTGAATCTTGATGAAAACATCATCAACCATAAATAATATTGGAAACGAAGGCTCCAATGTACATCCACTTATCTATTTTTAGTTTTTACCTGTCTCAGCTGCCCAAGCGCCGGCAACTGCCACGGCATACCGTGTGCACACATCGGTGGCTTTCGAGGCAGGGTGGTCAGCGTTGCGTAGAACCGGCATGGTTTTACCTCAGTCACCTCTTGGGATCCTTTCTCATAATACCTGAGAAGTGAGAAAGATAGCTACACTTCCGCACTCCACGTATGACAAGTTACAACTGAATTGGTTCGTTAAATACTGTGAATAAACGCGTCATTCTTAAGTTGCAATTATAGTTTTCTATTGGGCTAGCTTAACAATAGACACGATTTACAAAATAATTTAAGCTGATGATGTTGGCTGTTAATTAACAATGGTATTTTGTGTTCGCAATCTCTATCATAATAGGAATCGTATGTGCCTTATTAGTTCAGAATGTATGACTTGAAAATTACCTTGAAATATTTAGATAATAGAGTCAACTGAGAGCAAAATTTAGAATCGTTACCTAATAGGTCTAATTTTTTTAGTAATTGCTCGAACATTGAAAAAGCTTTTGGAATATTTCCAAAATATTTTTCGAATATTCCAAACTGCTCCATAATTTGGAAGCATCCATGTCACTTTTGGAAGTGCCAATTATGTGCTCTTATTTATGAATGCGCAACAAAAATAATGTCCTGATTAACTTTTCATGTCAATCAATCTGTTAAAAATTTTCATATCATATTATTTCATATCATTATTTAATATCCGATTAATAATAAAAAAGGAGTTTCGACCGGGCTGGCTGGAAAAAAATTGGTAGGTACCTACTTCAGAGATTAAAGAATTTCCTAGAGAGGATTCACTAAAGTTTTAACGAAAATTCTTTTTTCAAAAATCAAACTCTACATGGCTTGGTAAAAGTGTGGGTGAAACTGGGTTAGGTAGGTTAAACTTTTAAAAGTAAGAATGGAAAATCGAATCTTTAAGAAGTTAGCTAAAGTCACAGTAACCAGCACTATAGAAATATTTTTATCATTCATTTCATTATCATTATCATCGATGATAAATGTAGAGCCGAAATAATCAGTTGGAATTACCACAGTTTATAAAGGCAAAACTGATAAAATCATTTACAACCGCTAAAATGATACATTGTACAGGTATTATTGTTCTTTACCTGATGCTTTTACTCAATACACGCCACTAATCGAGTTAGTTGACACTGATTTCGGCATAGCACGGGTTCCTCGAGGAACAGCCATAGTGAGCAGTGAGCAGCCATAAATGTGCGTTTCATTTGTATGGATCAATCATTATTGTACTGTAGGCAAGAAGTAGTAAGTTTTTCATTATAGTAAGTAGAATAAAGTTCACATCTAAATCTAAATTGTAAAGAGAAGTAGGTATAAGAAGACGTGATGGTGCATTTTATATGATTTTATCAAACGTTATTCTCTCTTAATATATCTAATCTATATATACCTAGTCATCAATTACCTATGTAATTTGAAAGATGAAAGTTAGAAAATATTTTCTATAAGTATATTTCCTACAACTGCCATAATTATGTCACAACTCACATTCGGTCAAAGTCTGCTCTACAGTCTCTAGATGATAAATATATGTAAATACATACATAGATAAGATAGTTATACACTGGCACTCTTTTGCGCCGTACTACGTACCAGTCAAATTAGAGCTGAAACGCCAACTACCCACAACAACACCGCTTATCAACACGCAAAGTATGTTCATCACCTGATCAATGCAATACAAGCCACAATAATGTAAACATTGAACTGATTACATCTAATTATCATAAACGAAGCGAAACGAAGAGATACTGTCAGACTGAGATGCTAATAGGTGAGGGTTTGATGCTAGAATGAGACGGGAGAGGTGTTTGTTCTTGGCCCAAATCCGTGAAGCGGCGGCGCTTCGCCTGTGGCGCGACGCGAACGATCGCGGAGGCACAGAGGCGAAGAGCATGCAGCGCCCAGCCGCGTCCGACTCACATCGCTACCGACTTGTGACTATTTTGTTCAGTTCAAGCCAGAGGACAGGCTAATCTGACGCTAAAAGAAAGACCCAATCATCTATGTATAGCTGTATGATACATAAACATTATTTGCCGTCCGTGACGTCATTTCATTCAAGAACGGAGTTTCGCAAAACACCATTGAATGTTTTCTTTGCTAGTAAATGCTCAATGAAGTATTTTACTTAATTACTCGTAAGTAGGTCATTCAGTCGTAACTCGTGATACCTAATAGGTAGTTATTATTCTTTGGTAATAATGCGACCGCAGATTTATATATACAGGTGTTAAAAACAGTGCGTTTAAGATTTTAAGGAGTTACTCAGAATCAAGTATAGAAAGAATACAGGAAAATTATTGAAAATATCCGATCTACTACTATTTTTTTAGTTTCCCATTCCCATCCCACTAAATCTGAATAGTGAATCAATAATTGGTATGGGAAACTGAAAAAATCTACAATTAGATCGTATTTATCGATCGAAATATTTTTCCTGTATACTATAGGTAAATAATTCCGAGTAACTCCTTAAAATCTCAAACGCACTTTTTGAACAACCTGTAATGCCCTTTAAAATGTAACTTATGATGATTTTGATGTTAATTAAATAAAATAAAAAAGTAGTTTAAACTCTATACAATACATATTAATAATGTACAGCTTAGAACAGAATTTTATGTAACGTTATACCAGTTATAGATAAGTCTGCGTTTCAAGTCACCAGGCTTCCACCAAAAGAATAAGTACAAGTTTGAGTAACAAAAATACAATAACTTACTAAGCAGAATAAACTAAAATTACAAAGAAAGTGCACTGAAATACATTTTTTGCAAGTATAATTTGTTTATTCTATTATCTCAGTTGAAGAAGTAGTACATTAACCTTAGCTACTCGTATAGGTGATTGCTTTTATGGGGTGATTTTATTATTCATTAATAAAGAGGCTAAAAACAAAGAAAAGTTTAACATTGTTTAGGGGCCTGCGCCTGCCTATCACGAATTTTATCAGCTTACAGAACTTGCAAAGTTTCAGTAAAATCAAAGCCATTTTGAAATATTTTTTACGACAGCTAAAATTAAATGGTCCTTCAGTGCCCTCGGGATCTCCTCGATTTTCCAAGATAAAAACGCAGATGATTAAAAATACAATGAGAGAGGTGCCTTCGACAGGCCTAATTTATCTTAACAGCGAAGCTTTTCAGCATTTAGCACATAGATACAGGAGGACCCTTTCCATTACAAAAGTCTTACAAAGTCTAATAAAAGTTTCATCTTAATAAATAGAGTTAACCCAGAAATATGGGTTTCTTACAGTCCTGTGGGGAAAATATAGCGGTAATAAAATAAAAGATATCATCACCTGGCAGATAAATCAGTTCTTCAGTATTAAAATCTTCAGTTTTTGCGAATCGTCAGGGAAATTACGTAATAAAAGTATTAAAGTATTAAGTACAGACGTTTGTCTGAATAGCAGAATCATACATTTTTTCTGCGTGATGCGCGAAAGATAGACTAAAATTTAATACTTAATAGTTAAATCTATCTATGTATAAAGTCAAACAAAAATAGATAAAACTATTTAACTCAACAATTTTCTCAAAGAAACCTATAATCGCGAAAAATATTGTCAAAATCACAGTAAAAATTTTGAACAACCTTTACACAGTAAAAATTTTGAAATCCGCAAAATTCTACAGGGTGTAACAGAAGTGTGTGACAATACTTCAAGGTTGGCTTTTACCCATCAAACTGAACAACTTTTGTTCTACAACTTTGTTGAAATCGCAAAATTTTTTTTGGACTTTTCATACAAATCGATCAGCTGGCGAACCAAGTTTGTATGAAAAGTCCAAAAAATTTTTTGCGATTTCAACGAAGTTGTAGAACAAAAGTTGTTCAGTTTGATGGGTAAAACCCAACCTTGAAGTATTGTCACACACTTCTGTTACACCCTGTATATACATACAAAATATTTATTTATTTAGAATTCTGTAGTGAGATCTCTCCTACTATGAAGTGCCAAGGGTGTATATCGTCCCTCGCACCACTAACTCACGTATCTCATTTTTGCAAGTTCTTCAAAACAACCGTTTTTCAGTTAGGGAATTTCAAACTTCTATTATATTTTAATACCAAGGACATGCTGAAATAAATCTAATATACCTATATATAGAGTAAAGTTTCTGCTTTCATTTGATATATTACCTACTCACTTAATTGTATTTGTAATATTTTTTTTGATTTTTGAAAACAGATACGATACTTTGTGAAAACTTTGTTTTTCAATATCCGAATAATTTTCCACTTACGATCCTACAGTTACACTAGTTTTATTATGAAAATAGGAAAATATCCGACATAAAAGGTTTGTTACTTAATATATATAATATATATGTTTTCAACCTATATGTAATAAAATATAACAAATCATTAAAGAACTACTTATCACCAAGTCCTATAGTTTAATTAGCCAGAACTTCCCTGCGCCACCGTCGTTCACCCCCCGCAAACATCCTAAAGGCGCGGGCGCACTCATCCAATCCGATCAGATCCGACAGATGATGTCACAGTCCGTTCCAGTCGCTGTACATTTTGTATGAGGGCGGGTGTACTCATCCGACTCCGACAGTTTACCGGACTTATAAAACGGATCTTATTTTATCGGTCTCACTATTCGCTGTACATTTTCTATGAATGTGCTGCACTCATCCGACACAGTCTGACACTGACATCCTTACAGGACGAGATGAAGTGTTATGCATATTTCATCGACATTTAGATTTTAGTTATCGATTTACATATATATTAATATGATAATGTTTTATAGGTACCTACAGAAATCAATATAAATTTATAGAATATTCAAATGCATATGTTTGTATGTTTATTATGGTATTTTGTATTAATAGAAAAAAAATACGATTTAGGAAAATGTGTAAAGCATCTACTCAGATAAAAATACTTTGATTTTCAATAATATTTACATATTTAGGTTCTGTACTGTAGCTACTCAAGCCTCTTCTTATTTTAATGTAATGCGTTTTGAATAAAAAATAAAAGATTCGTTTTTATCTTTGGACCTATTAACATACACTTTTAGAATATCGTCGGTGAGTAAACAACACCGCGTATGTCATTTTTACCTACTTTACAAGTCACCCAAAAAAACTATTTGATTAGTGGTGGCACAGAAAAATACTTAGGTATTGTTATTTTTTTTAATAACAGCTTCTTATCGGCCGATATGTTTACCTAAATCTTATAGGTACATAGGAGTGCGTTTAAAACCTGCATCCAAAGGCTCTCACATCGGAAACGCAAAAATCAACTTGTGCGGTGTTGTTTGCTCACCGACGATATGCAGTTTCATGTAATGATATGATATTTTTAATATGAAAAGTTCTATGAGAAAACCACAATTTTAGATGTCTTAAAACACTTGGTTACCTACCTAGGTAACCAAGTGTTTTAATACATCATAAATCAAGCATAGGTATACTTATACTTTTACGCTGTATTAACAACAACAACTTCAATAATTGGTGTTGGCTAAAAGCCCAAAGCACACATGTACTGGGCACAACACTATTCAATAACAACGACGCGACGACACTTACTTTGTGGTTAACAGCGCTGCTGCACTCATCCGATCTGGTCAGATCTGACAGAAGATGACGTCACAGTCTGATTCAGTCGCTGTACATTTGGTATGAGTACTACTGCACTTATCCGACATCGACAGTTTACAGGACCGATGACTTTCAAAGCGGCTCTTATTTTATCGGCTCTTACTAGTCGCTGTACATTTTCTATGAACGATGATGCACTCATCCGACGCAGTCCGATGCTGACATTCTTACCGGACGAAAAAAAGTGTTGTGCATAATTTATCGACATGTTTTTACTTACTATATTAAGGTTTAATGTATAGTTATTGAATATGCAAATGCAAATGTATGTATGAATATATTATAGTATTTTGTACTAAGTGAAAAATACTATTTAAGAAAATGTGTAAAGCATCTACTTATGTATAATATTTAGATTTTCAGTTTTTAATATTTACTTGTTTAGGTTCTGTTACCATCCAAGTATTTAAGCGTAATGCATTTTTAATCTCACTAATCTCATCTCACTAATATTATAAATGCGAAAGTATGGATGTTTGTTTGTTTGTCAATTTGTTGTATGTTTGTCAGTTTTTTTGTTTGTTTGTTCCGCTTTCACGCCGAAACTACTGAAACGGATTTGGATGAAATTTGGTAGGTAACTTAAGAGTTCCCGTAGGAATGCTTAAAAACTCAAAATTTTCACTTCGTCACTAGATGGCACTATCTTAATATTTTCTTTCTTTTTGGACACAATTCTGAAGTCCACGCGGGCGGAAGATAGTGAAAAATAAATACTTACGTATAGATTCATACAATATGCCTATGGGCTATAAATATAACTAAACATACGAGTAAAAATTATTACATAATATTATAATAGTTGGTGTAAAAGTCGAGCACATTTTCTATCGTACAATAGACAACACTATTCAAAGCGACGACGACGCTTGCTATGCGGAGCGGGCGGAGCAGTGGAATATCTGTTTTCATCAGACAGTTATCGGACCAGTGCAGCAGCGTACATCCGACAGGTTTTTACAGAACCGATAGGTAGGCGTGGCTTGGCTGTCGAATCTGACCGGATCGGATGAGTGCAGCAGCGCTGTAAAACGGTGGAATGACTGTTTCCGTCCGACAGTTTACCGGACCAGTGCACCCGCGTACATCTAACAGTTTTTGAGAGGACCGCCAGGCTGACGGATCTGACCGGATCAGATGAGTGCACCCGCGGCCTAACAGCATAATAACTGTCTATCTCTCGCCAAAATAAAGAACAGTATAATAATATCGTATCGTATCTCATTGCCTAAGTAAATAACATTTCACTAAAAATCCTATATGAGATACGATATAATATTTTATCAAAGTCTTAAAACAGGTTTTGACTAAAAACCCTAAGTGAGTTACGTCACTTAGTTGAATTTTTTCCTGGATTTTTATGAGATACGTTAACTATGTAAATACCAATATCATGAGAACCACTATTCATACAGAAGCGTGAGTTAAAGGAAAACATAGAGAACGACCCAAGGAAGTCAGTGGCAGTCCTAACTCAAATCATCAAAAAACTGAGATACGTGACTTAGTGGTGCGAGGGACGATATAAGGTGCTACTTTATTAGTGCCCGATATTTTAGTCAGTGCTTCTACTCCTGATTCTGACCAACTTTCCCCAAGGAACTCATAGTCAAATCGCAAAAAATTTTTGGACTCTTCATACTAATTTGGCCGCTCGGCTGATCGATTTGTATGAAGAGTCCAAAAATTTTTTTGCGATTTGACTATGGGTTCCTTGGAGAAAGTTGATCAGAATCAGGAGTAGAAGCACTGACTAAAATATCGGGCACTAATAAAGTAGCACCTTATATAGTTGTCAATTCCCTATGCCACCGAGATCTGCCTAAGACACCAGTGCAGTGGTCACGTAGATAGGATACAAATTTTTCGGTAATGTTTGAATTGATGTTAATCGATTTTATCAAATCTTGCTAACTTCCGATAAGATAATGCAATTATACCACGGTACGCCTTTAGATAAGGCTTTCCAATCATTGACACATAAAACGAACCAATTACTGAGTTATTTAGTACCAATCTACCTAACTAAACCAAAGAGAAATTACAACGCAAGACATATTGTAACGCTAAAATAAAAGCTTCAAAAGAGTTTTTTAGTACCTACTTAAAATATCAAGAAATGATTGATCTTTCGAAATGCTGACTTTACTCAAAATATTGTTCAGCCAAATGCCAGTCACTCGGCGGCTAAGTGGTTAGCGATCCTGACTCTGATCCGAGAGTCGTGGGTTAGATCCCCACATAGGGCAAACTTTTCTGTGATGAGCAGAATTGTTTGCTCTGAGTCTGGGTGTATTATATCTATATATGTATGTATTTAAAAGTATATGTGTATGTATATCAGTCTCTGGTTCCCAAAATACAGGGAATCCTAGTTTGGGGCCAGATGACCATGTGTGATTTGTCCCAGATATTATTACTCATAATTTTTTCAATAACTGTTTTGGTAATTTCATTAAAGTCAAAGAGATGGCGCCACCAACGTCTCGTTTTAAAATTATCTCGGTTTCTCGGTATCGCCATCGTATCACAGTACCTACTTAATACCCGCCCGCGCTCGCCCGCACGCTCGACACATGCCAAGCCAACCAACCAACGAGAACGTTGTTTCATGATTATCAACCGCAAGTCAACTCACTGACCTTGTGCTTGGGCTTGGCTCGTAGCAAGATAGAAATAACATTTATGATTCCTCACTTTATTAATCATGCCGTATCTACTGATTACTTCTTGTTTTAGATAGATAGATAGATAAATTATTTATTTCACATAGCCATACAGATATTTTAACTATAAAATAAAGCTAATGCTAAGGAGACAAAGGAACAAAAAGTTGCATAAGAAAAAACAGATTAAATATTGTGCAGTCTAGTGAAAATGGCCTGGACTCAGCAAATGTTATGAGTACTGTAGGGTACCCACTCACAACGCTGATGATTTTGCCCAGACCAGTTTTATTAAAATATTATGTAGTGTAGTTTTGATACCATGTTATTTATGACAAGGTTCGTAGGTACTTACTGTATTGTATAGTAAAATCCCTGCCTAAAACCATCTAAAACTACACATTTTCGTCAAATACGGTTAAATAGACTTTACGTTAGGAAACAAATTAAAAATAGTAAATTGCAGCACGGGATTAGGTACTACATTTAAAAACTTAACCAGCATAATTACATCGATATAAGATACTTAACACGTTCACTTTGCATGACCCACATGTGGGGCATTTAGAGGTTTAAACGATACGTGAGTGCACCACATATGGATCACACTGTGTGATTCACACTACCTTGCAAACTAATAGGCTTGTAAAATCTCACACATGTGAGTTTAAGTATTCCAATTGGCATACACGTCTGGGCTATGAAATTGTGCAAAATAACCTGTAAATACCGGAAGATCATTTTGAATAGTGTGTTGCCAAAAAGTCGTAATAAGTAGTAGTCGACATAAAACAATTAATGTATGTGAGCACGTGAGGGGTCAACTTCTACTTTTCAACTGCACAGTGAACGTCTTAATTTATAGAATGTTTAGTTAATACTTATATATAAAACCACAGAAGTGTATAAAACAGTAACTAGACACAATAACAGACTACTTAATAAAGCAGATACTGTGGTTCACACAACACAAAATATCCAACTACAATTTAATGTTTTAATTTTTCGTTTGTATGTAAAAGGCAAAGAATTCCCTCCTTCGTTGTCGTCAGCGAAAAAGTTGTAAAAAAATAAGCTTCCTAGAACCCTCGGTCTCTCATCTCAACCATACCAACCGACCCTTCGGGCTTTTTGTGCATTATGGAATAGTCTACTGGTTTTCCAAGGAAAAGAAAGCGTGTTGTCGTTGAAATAGAGTTCAGATTGATTCAACTTGCTATTGGTGGCTGTAATAAACCCCTACCGACAGACTGTCAGATGAATAAGAGAAGCAAAATTCGCCCTTCTAATGCCGTTAGCATAATAAAACTGGTGGCAGTTTCAAATAAAAACTTTGATATTTCGAAAACAAATTATGCGAAGGACTGAACAAAACTTTGAACAACTATTGTTTTGCTACTTTACTGAAATCGAAAAATGAATTTCGGAATCTTTATGCAAATTAATGACACGGATTTGCCAGCTTCGTATGGAAAGTTTTTTTATTTCCGCATTAGTTATAGAACAAAAATTGCTCAGTTAGGATTTTTGACCTTTTTGATTCTATACAAATACCTACACTGTACCTATAGGGAAAATTTTTGTACATGGAATATTTTACAAAATACCTAATGACAGGGGATTTTAAATAGGTTCCTTAGACAAAAGCTGTTCAGTTGCATGAGTGCAACCCACCGTTAAGTTTCCAGGAGTGGTGTTTTGAAAACCTTTATGAAGGTATCGTTACGTTACACATACCCAAATATATTTTTAATGAGTCTTTATCTCTGTTTAAGCATCATGCGAAGACGGCCGGGCTAAAACATCTTATATTATTCCGCAAAATTCAAGGGTTCCCAGGGAGAGGGTAAATACTAAATTTCTTAAATACATCAATATTCCAATCACTTCAGTAATAATTAATATTTGGTATGATTATTAGAGATGCCACGAATATTGGGCTACTATTCGGTATATAGGCGAACAGTTTTCAATGTTGCAAGTTGGAATCTGTCACCCGCGAAATGTACTAAGTGTCGCCGAATATTCGGCCACTGATTATTTGGCGCTTCGGCCGAGAGCCTAGCCGAATATTCGGTATTTGGCAAAATCACTATTCGTGGCATCTCTAATGATTATACCTTATACCTCGACAAAAAAATATTTTGCGTGGTGGCGTTTTTCATTAAACTTACCTGTTTGGTAAGTTTACGAGAGTAATCACACTAAAATCGATTTATTAAAAGGTTTTTTGAATTCGCTAGAATTCGTAAATTATAGAGCGTAAAGATTTAAATCAACAAAGATGAGACGGTTTATTTATTTTATTGTATAATTTTGTATTTATCTATGAGCCTGTAATATTGTTACTAAGTCGCATGAAATAAACGATATAATTATAATAATTATTATTTATCATTTAAAACTTACGTAGGGTGTTCAAGAAGTCTTGACGTATATGAAACGATGAGAGATAAGTGAACGATTTTATTTTTGTTATTAAGTAGCATGCCTTACAGCACTGTATACGTTTTACTTACGTAATTACTTATGCTTACGCTACTTAGAGAAACTCCTAAATATTCCTGTATCTTCTTTACACAAAAATATGACGGCGCATTCAAATGTAAAGAGATAATACTCTATGGGTACCGCCCTCTTACAACGAGCATCAGAAGCAACGTCGCGTTGAATGGTCGCAATTTGTACTAAACGATTCGAAAATGGCCGAACAAATAATGTAATTTTAATTAACCCAAGTGATGATATATGCATTTATTATAAGGATCTTCCAATCAACTTTATTCTCTATATTTTATTTAATCTAAAGCAACTAATAGTTCTTCAAGGATGAATAGCCACCAACACAAGTTCGAAAATCAAAATCAACTTATAAACGTAATTATGACCATTTTTTATTTTAATAATCAAGGGTTAATAAAATCTGTTATACTTAAAAGGTATAGGAGCGCTACTAGTCAATGGTGTACTGAGATAGGTCTACCTAAATCAATCGCAGAACTACATAATCGAGG
Organism: Coleophora deauratella; assembly: GCA_958295455.1. Taxonomy (NCBI): domain Eukaryota; kingdom Metazoa; phylum Arthropoda; class Insecta; order Lepidoptera; family Coleophoridae; genus Coleophora; species Coleophora deauratella. Next base: position 11,473,153 of record OY282397.1, on the reverse strand, counting down.
ACCGAACTCAATAATCAGTTCGTGGTCTCTTCATTACGATGATGCACCGGCACATTGAGCGGGTGCTACTACACAATTTCTGGCAGATATACGACATTAAAGTACTGGAAAATCCTTCCATAGCTCTGACCTCGCGTAGTGTAACTTCGATTTTCTTTGTTTTGTTAAAATTGTAAGAATAGACGGAAGTTTCTGTTAAAAGAACAGTAAGTTTGTACATTTGAGGAATAAATTTGAATTAATGCCTAAATAAAAGTGGGACGGTTGGAATAATGTGTGGATTATGCGTTTGACTAAATGTTTTAATACTAACGGAAGTTAATAGAAAAAATATAAATTTATTTAATCACACGACAAGACTTATTGAACACCCTACGTATTTGTAGAACTTGGCTATTTTTTTATATTATCTTCTTTTTGTTCGTCAAAGAGTAACGGGATCTTGGCCCTATTTATTTTATAGTTTTGCTAAGATACCTAGTGTATTTTTGGGATATATTTTAGAAATAGTTATTATTATTGGGACTAACATGTTAAAACCTGGAAATATAAATTATTTAGCCCAACATCTATCATATTACGAGGGGTGCTTTGATTACGTCTGCAATATTACACCTCGTATTTATGAACCCGTATCATGATATGTATTTCGCACTGGGTGTACTACGAATACAGAATGAATATGTATTAAGCAGGCACTTTATTTACAGCAGAATTTTGCCTTTCTCTTTTTTACTTTCGAGCGTCGCGGCGCGCGAAAGTAAAAAACTTACTCTAACTCTAACTAAACGTACTTACTTTTATACTCCTCCGCCATACATGACAATATTGTCATTGTACCTATAATTAAACAAAACCGAACTTGAGATTTTGATGGAGATCGATAGTCTTGCATTATTAAGACAAAAATAAATAAAATTAAACTTCGCTGGCCGTCTGTATGTCTGTAAAGACCCTTTTTCTCAGGGACGCGTGGAGGTATTAAGTTGAAATTAATATCAAATAGGTACCTACTCAGGTTAGCAATCCCTTGGAGCTGTGAAAAAAACAAACTTCAACGCAATCAAAAGTTTATACGTACATTGACACAGGCGCGGTCGCAGCCAAAAATTTGGGAGGGGGGGGGGTCATAACTCATATTATTAATAATAGTAGGGTTACATTATTAATAGTAAAATAAGTCAAGAAAATCAGGGTTTGTTATACAAAATTTTCGAGGAAATTAAAATACAAAATTATAAAATAAATGGGAGTTGTCTATTCTTATTGTTAGTGGCAAATATTGGTGTAGCTATGGATTTTTCTAGGGGGCAAGCAGCAGTAGATTGTAGTATCACAATGATTTAAGGGTCCGGCAAACACAATACAACCCATTCAACGCGCATTTTTAGTGCGTTTGTATGGAAACAAATGAGCTTTTCACGCCGTTTAAATAGGCCTCATATTATTATAGGAAGTGCACCCTCAAAGGTACAGCCTTTGCAGCATTTAAAAATCAGTTAAAGTATCTCAAATTTCCTGAATTTTCAAGAAATTTCATGTAAATTTCACGCCCTCCTCTACATGTTCCTTCAGTATTATAATGAACGAGGTAACAGAATCTACAGCCCTATTTGTAAAAAAAGCGTGAGCGCAGCGAGCGCGAAATTTTTTACTTTAGTAAATTAAACACTTCAGTTTTCCTGCATTTTTAGTTTAATTTTACACCCTCCTTTGTATTACAGTAATTTACAAGGAATCAAAGGTTACTGTCCCATCTATAAAAAGACGCCAGCGAAGTAATTTCGCGGAATCGTAATTTATCAAAGTAAAACATCAGTTTACCTGCATTTTTCATAACATTTTCAATTTTACGCTCTTTTTTTAATGTCTCTCCGGTAAATTAATTTATAAGGCAGTACAATTAATGTTCCTTGTTTAAGAACCGAGACATGGTAGCTTACTATGGGGCTCATAAGAAGGCTCAAGGTCACCCAGAGGGCGATGGAACGTGACGTGGTAAATGGTGACAGGAAGCCGCTGGATGCGGGCAACGTAGGACCGGTCGATGTTGAAATCCTTGGGGCAGGCCTTTGTCCAGCAGTGGACGTCTTTCGGCTGATGATGACGATGATGTATAAGAAAGCGCGAGCGACTTCTTTTGCGCATATTCATCCAGTAATATCGTTCACAAAACAGAAGAACCTGCGGCCCTGTTTGTACAAAAAGGCGCGAGGGAAGCGAGCTAAAAAATGAGGTTCATTATTTATTAAATACTAGCTTCCACCCGCGACTTCGTCCGGACTTCAGAATTCAAAGAAAATGTTAAGATAGCGCCATCTAGTGACAAAGTGGAAATTTTGAGTTTTTAAGCATTCCTACGGGAACCCTTAAGTTTTCCAGGATAAAAAGTATCCTATGTGTTAGCCGAGTGCTTCATGAAATGAAATGAAATGAAATGAAAATATTTTATTCGAAGTAGGTAGCAGTGTACACTTTTCGAAAGTTATTCTTTTATCTACCTAACACGAGGTTCCTACCACTCGGAACTCGTATACCCACCGTTTCGGGAAGTGTTTGCGGAGTGAGAAGAAACGGCGGGCCCTAAAGAAACTCCCTCCAACACATTTTTTTTAAAGTCTTATATTCTATTACATCTTAATGCTAGATCAATAAATGAATTATACAATGTCATGTCTGTAAATAAAATATGCAAAAATAAGAATAAAGTAAGAAGAATAAAGAAAGAAAGGATTCAAAAGAGATAAAAGTAAAAGTAAAAGTTCATCTATCTACCTACCAAATTTCATCCAAATCCGTTCAGTAGTCGAAACTACAGCGTGAAAGCGGAACAAACAAACAAACTGACAAACAAACAAACATCCATACAAACATCCATACTTTCGCATTTATAATATTAGTGATAGTGATGATGATTAGAGATGATTCGTGAATTTTCTATTTAAAGATTGGTTTGTTTTTGGGGGGTGGTTTTAAAGGAAAATATTCCAAAACCGTTAATTTGTAGTTACATTTTCTGGAATGTACTAAGTAGTATAGTGTTTTGTATTTTTAACTATGGCTTTTTTGGTTGAAATAAATAAATAACAAAAAAAAAATGGAGTTGGTAAACTGACCACGACCTACCTTTGTGGCGATGATTTAGCTTTTATTAAGTATCACGTAAAAATCAATTAACCTTTTGTCTTCGTGCATCCTGTACAATAAAGTCAACCTAAAAATAGGTAAGTATATTTTGTTTTCATTTATTTCCTAAAAAGCACAGATGTCTGAAACTTTTAACAGTTACTTAAAATATTCACAATCCTTTAATATAATAGTTACTAATGGGAAATTCCCGGTTAGAAGAAGCTGTTCATTTTGATGTTCAGCGGCATAATTTGGATAACAGCCACTCTTTTAGCAAACTTTTATTTTGACAAATAACACACGATCATCTGGCCCCTAACTAGCGTTCCCTGTACTATGGGAACCAGAGACTGATATACATACACATATACATTTAAATACATACATATATAGAAATAATACACCCAGACACAGAGCAAACAAATCTGTTCATTACAGAAATGTTTACCCTGGGTAGGGATCGAACCCACGACTCTCGGATCAGTAGTCAGGATCGCTAACCACTGAGCCACCGAGTCAGTCAATTCATATGAATCTGAGCTACACAACCATCCAGCGGCTTCCTACCAAGCCTGGCTAAATCATCACCATCAGTTTCTGGCTGAAGTGGGCCAATGGGACGGGACTCGACTCTAATCCTAGGCTAGAAGATGTGAGACATAGTTACTAGAGGTGGCTTGACTTCTGAATGCGCTTACTTTCGGGCTAGTCTAGTCACAGCCCTCAGCATATACCTAGGCACAGCACAGGTGTATAGGATAGGGTTTCAAGTTTCACAATTATTGCCTATTTATTTCTAATGCCTATAAAAGTATAAGAAGGAAGAAAGTTTGCGATTTGGGTAATTAAGTGCATTAGATGCAGATGTTATGATATTATCTACTTAGATAAGTACGAAAATGTACTCTATACAGGGTTCTAAGAGTAATCGTTTTGTAGAAGAAACGCTGAGCAGTAAGAAGAAATCTTGCTAGTTTAGGCAAGCTGATATCTTTATAACATCCCTCTTTACCTAAGATTAAGTAACGAATATGGCGGAAAACACGCACGGGTGAATACGTCAAGTGTGAAGCAAGCGTCAACCTGTTGATGCAGCTGCCATTGGGCCCCTGTCAGGTGGGAACACAGGTTCGAGGCCGGTTTAGGTTACCTTATTATTTTCAGGGTTTCTGTAACCTTTTCGGGTTTTGTTTACTGTAAACTTCGAAGTGATAGTTGAGCATGAAACTCGGAGGAAATGAAATCTTTTAGGTACGAGTACCTATCTAAGGTTAACTCCGTTTTTGAAGTAGATAGGTACCTACCTAAATTAGGCCTTGTCTCTCAATCAAACAAAAGTTAGGACAAGTGGACAAAACAAACAACGAATCAAGGACACAGAACAAAATTCAATGAAAGCATTTTAAACGTTCGTCATTACCGCTACGCTAACTCAGACTAAGGCTACGCTACATTCATTCAATAAACAAAGATCGTAGCTAGATAGGTACCCAAAATTATAAAGGGAATTGAGCACATGGCGATCTATCAAAACAACAAAGCCGATTGGCGAAGTGACGTTCCACCCCGGTGATATGTACGTCCTACTACCTAAATGCCTTATGTACAACGCTAGTTACTACTTCATGACTACTCCGAGCTCAGTGTGTACTGCAATGCAACGGAAAATATGCGTGTTTACCAAGTCATTTCGGTGGAACCGTGTCGGTGTTGCGTCACGTTTGAGGAAATTGATAGTGAGTCGAGGTCGCCGTGACTAACATTTTGTGAACTTTGTGCTCTTTTCAATTTATTCTCAATTCTACTGTTGATATAGAAGTGTGGTGTGGTGAATTTGGGAAATATGGAGTTATTTTATCTTATCCTGTTATTCCCTATGGAGGCCAGACAAATGTCCGACGCCACGAATCTAACATCCGCTATAACCTTGAAACGTCGAGTGAGTATATTTTTTATTTCGTGCCTTGGTTAATTAAGCAGATATTCTAGGTAAAAAACGATACAACAAAATAACACAATCAAAGAAGATGTAAATATAGCATAATTATAAACTTTTTAAATAAAATAAGATAAAAATAAGCATATTTTAAAATAAATAATGAACGTCACAACAAAGTTAAAGTAACAAGATGGCGGCGGCGGGTGGGGAGAGGGCGCCCAGTTGGCCAGGTGCTGCCGCCGCGTCGAGTTCGGAGCTATAGCTAACTAAACGCGCAGTGTTGTACATTTAGAACGTTCACAATGGCTACCGCGAAAGACACGTCTACTTTCTTTCTGGAGGCAGATGCAGAACAATTTGACAGTGTTCTAAAGTTATACCCACAAGCTATAAAGTTGAAAGCTGAACAGAAGACAAAGAAACCCGAGGAGCTCATAAAATTGGACAACTGGTAAGTACGAACGCCTTTGAAAGGAGAAAATGCGGCCGTGGCGTGTCAATGAACTTGTATTGTGTGTGTATCCGTGCAAACTGATTTGATAGCAACCTCCCTCGCGGACTGCATCTCTAGTCCGCGGTCGGCTCATTAAAATCACTACGTCACGTGGGATCGATGTCAAATTGACACGATCGTTTTTCCTAAAGCCAGTATGGGGAAAAATACCGCCGCGCTTAGGCGTTATAAAATGGTGGCTGGCCTTACGTATCATGACTTGAATTAATGCATTTACGAGCTTGTTTTTGAGCGTTTGTCTGTAAATCCGTAGATTTCTCGTCTAGCTATCAAGAAGGAGAATATGCGTGAATTTCAGGCTAGTGGTAGTTCATCTTCAGCAAGTAAAATACGATGCTTTGTTGAGTACGATTCACGTCCGTTCAAAATGGTGACTTGCCTTTTGCCTTGCAAAGTTATATCAGTTTTCCAAGCTGTTACAAATACAAAATATGATAATATTATAATGAACAATGACTACCTTCTTGATTCCACTAGTAACTACGTAATTTTAAGACTTAAATTGTTAAAATATAATTAACAATGAGTCATCCATCAAATCTACATAAGTACTTTTATATAAAATGAATTTTTTATAACGTTTAATGTGATTTATTAAGCTGATTTAATCTTTAAATTATAAACTACTTATCTATGAATTAATTAGAAATATCACAATATTTGTACCTATTCCTAATTTAAATATTTAGTTAGCAGCCCTATACCGTAATTATTTTAGGCGCGTTTTTCAATTTATTTTCAAGTACCTACCTATGTAAAAGCCTCAGATAAGAACAAAAAGATAATATTGTTTACTGAGTTCCTACCTAATATTTAATATTTTCCTGGTTGATCTAAAACCATGCAAATCATCACCACATACCTATGTATGCTAATCTGAAATATAGGCCTCTTATTTTCAATGTCAGATGTATGATGCCATAGCTTAGGTATCTATTTTACTGCCACATGCACCATCCTTAGGTATCTTGGTATCCTTTTTTACTGTGAAATAAGTACATCATTTATAGGTATATATTGTCACAAGGATCTTATAGTAATTTTTATCACCACTACACTGGTTCTCTGGTATATGTATAATGTACCAGGATATAGGTATGCTAGTCCATAAACTTGTCTGTAGCATAGACCTTATTCTGAAATATCCTATATACACTGTATATATTTTTTTCTATATGAACTCTGTAGCCGTAAGTAATTGGATCTTGATCTTGGTTTTTATTTATAATTATGAATATCTATAAAAAAAAATGCTATAATTTTTGCATCTACTTATAACTGTATTAGGTAGTCATAATTTTCCAAATAATAATATTTTCTATTCATAATGGTTTTGTCCATAATGTTTCTTTTCCATAATTAGCATAGTAATGCTATATATTTGAATATTTTTGGATAGGAATTTTATGTGTACATAAAATGACTAAAATAATTATGAGTACATAATTATTTTAGTCATTTTATCTACACATAAAATTCTTATCCAAAAATATTCAAATACAATAACTGTTATGACTATTATTTTTATGGCTAAACTGTTATGGATTGACAGTTTATGGATAAGAAAATTATGAATAAAAAAGGGATCCCTTACTTGCCATAATAAACATGTTTGAAGTTATGGTTCATTCCAATCAAAAAAAAGCAAAAGGTAAACAAACATAGTATGCAGATGACACTGACATGTGTCAGTTCCATAGTAAGTTTGTTTACGTTTTGCTTTTTTTTGATTGGAATGAAGTATACCTTTTTTATTACCGCACAGATCATTGTCTGAATAATCTGTTTATTTTATATAGTCACATGGACTTAAATTTATAATCAATTACCACATAGAAATGCGGAATTAACCTATATTTATTTTCTGTTTTTAATGCCACATATCCAGTGTGTTAAAAAAGTACATTTGAAATTTTAAGAGGTTACTCAGAATCAAGTATAGAATACAGAAATAAAATCAGATTTAGTATATTTGTATTTTTTATATTATATTATATTTTTTTCCAATATTTTTCCTGTATTCTATTCTATACTTGATACTGAGTAACCCCTTAAAATTTCAAACGCGCATTTTTATAATAACATCTATATTTTATATTCCTAATCATCATTTAGAATAATATAGTTTACAACATAGTTTTTTTATGTCTCCACTAGCTTCCGTCCGCGACTTCGTTCGCGTGGACTTCAGAATTGAAAGAAAATGTTAAGATAGCGCCATCTAGTGACGAAGTGGAAATTTTTAGTTTTTAAGCATTCCTACGGGAACCCTTAAGTTTTCTAGGATAAAAAGTACCCTATGTGTTAGCCGAATGCTTCATCTATCTACCTGCCAAATTTCATCCAAATCCGTTCAGTAGTTTCGGCGTGAAAGCGGAACAAACAAACAAACTGACAAACAAACAAACAAACATCCATACTTTCGCATTTATAATATTAGTGAGAAATGAGAAATATTAGTCAGATGAGATGCTTCATCTATCTACCTACCAAATTTCATTCAAATCCGTTCAGTAGTTTCGGCGTGAAAGCGGAACAAACAAACAAACTGACAAACAAACAAACATCCATACTTTCGCATTTAAATTATTTGTGAGAAGTATCAGAATGTTAACAACATTGTTTTTTATGTCTCCAGGTATCAGAATGAACTGCCGAAGAAGATCAAGTCCCGCGGCAAAGATGCCCACCTGATACATGAGGAGCTGGTGCAGCTCATGAAATGGAAACAAGCGGTCAGTGTAGTAAGAATGATCTTTTATATACTTTGCACTTTACTACTAACTAGACCTGACTTTACCACATCACCTTGAAAACCTTGAAATTAAAACCGATGAAGTCACTTTAGGACTTGAATGTAAGTTAGACACTGAATGAACATGTACCCTCAGAAAACTATTATAGTCTACTACTATTAAATATATCTAAGAAATAAGAAAAAACATGCTAATGGAACACATTGGTAGCTTTTTTGACTGTACCAAACACTGGATGTGAAGAAAAGGTAGGAAGAATCTTGAGTATTAAGAAAAGGTTCTCCAAAATTAACATGCAGAATATTACACTAATCAACACTCTTCCTTGGTATAATAACAAATTGTTCTCATTACAGAGAGGGAAGTTCTATCCTCAACTTTCGTATCTCATAAAAGTCAACACTCCAAGAGCAGTGATGCAAGAGACCAAGAAGGCTTTCCGGAAGCTGCCTAACATCGAATCAGCCATGACGGCTCTCAGTAACCTGAAGGGTGTGGGCACGGCCACTGCATCAGCCCTGTTAGCTGCAGCCAGCCCAGAGATAGCACCGTTCATGGCAGACGAATGTTTGCAAGCTATACCAGAGATGGAGGGAAGTGACTACACAGCCAAGGAATACCTCAACTTTGTAAACCATATAAAGAATGTCTGTGATAGGTTAAATAAGGTAAATGGGATGATTTTTAAATAAAACAGTTTTGAGTCAGGTACATTTTACGTACATTTATACAGGAAGATAAAAAAATGAGTTTGAAATTTAAAGGGGTTACTCAGAATCAAGTATAGGTTACAGGAAAAATATCGAAAAATTTGGATCTTTAACTTCTTTTTTTTTCAGTTTTCCATACAAAGTCTGAAAAAAATATCGAAGAGCTTATTTTTTCAATATTTTTCGTGTATTCTATATTCTATAATTTGAGTAATCCCTTAAAATTTCAATCGCACTTTTTAATTTTAACACCTGTATAGTAGATAAGCAGTAAATATCTATTCAGCAGTATATGCAAAATAAAAGTACACCCGCCATCCTGATGTCAGTACGGCGGCTCACTTATAGTTTGGTGTCAATGCGAATTTATAAAGGTACATTAAAACCTGTATAGGTACTAAATAGCACATTTTTGGCACATTTATTTCATGCAGATTTGCAACTACACCCGCCATCCTGATACACACAAAACAGTTATAATTACTCTATTTTGTGTGTATCAGTGTATTTTGGCAATAAATACTTTTCTTATTCTTAGTTATTTCTGTCGTTATGTGTAGTTAATTTTTCTTTTTGTTCCTGTCTTCATGCTGAGTCCTTTAACAACAGCTCCAATAGAGCCCATATATAATCTCAGATCATGAGGGCAGCGGACTAGCTGCTCCGCCACAACGGAGGTAGTTGTCAGATATACCTTTTCGTCACTTATGCATTCTTTGCAGGACACTAACGGCTGCGGCAAGAAGTGGTCACCGCACATGGTAGAGCTGGCTATATGGACACACAACATCGTGTCGGACCTGCAACCGGAGCTACTGGGCAAGACTCCACTGACAACCGCACCAGCCACCAATGGAGGCTCACCACTGCCAAGCGATGAGAGCAACCTCGAACCACCCACCAATGGCAATGGTGAGTTTGAAGCTTTAGCTATCTGAAGCACTAAAGAAAGCATAGCCGAAAAAACATGCATAAATCAGAATGAAGTTAATTTAAATTTAAAATAGTAACTTTTAGAATTAATTTGTAGCTTAAATTGCGAAACAAACGTATTTGTCTGCTTAGTTATGAAGCTGGTAAATAGACAAGCATATTGAATATATGTAATAAAAAAATCGTAATAAACCTTTCACGTCGTAAGCAAAAATAAAACTATTTGACAAGATAACTCTGACAGTCATAAACACAGGTGGTTTATGTTATGATGAAAACACAAACTACGTAATTTATATATTTTTGTTGATATGCTAATCTTTCAACAATGTATTTTGGTATTTTGTAAAAAGCAGATAGATGATAAAGAAATAAAATTACCACAGCACATACTAGAAAGAAGTTCCTCATAAAAAAGAAGTTATAATAAAGGTAGGTTATTTCATTTAATAGAGCAAATTCTAATTTCTAGAAAATTATGTACTGCCATGCAGTATGGACACTCCCTGCCCCTCTGTAAAGACGACATTTTCAAACTGCTCTGCTGTAAAATTTACAAATCTGCACTTATAATGATTGTCTTCTACACCATCGATATATGCGCGATCACAACGCGCGAGACTTACTTTTACGCTGAACGTCTCAATGTTTCCTGTCCTTGTTTGCCCCTAGTGATATCCCTCCAGGGCGCGCGGCGTTCGTAATTGTGCGCTCGAATATAGCTTTGTCGAAATGAGACAAGCCTGGTAGTAGTAGTAACTATAACGCGACATTCTGTTGGATAGTCTGGGGTGTGGCTAAACTGAGATGTTGCCTTAGGTTGGTAAGCGGTCTTGGACGGCGCCTGATTAAAATGAGCGGTAGATATTTAACGTACTCCGCCTGCCTCTTCTATCTCTAAAAGGTTTCAAAGAAAGCCTTTTACTCGCCTATATGAGCCATGGGCATTCCATTAATCAATCCCATTCTTTGTTTCAGGCAAACTGACCGTCGACTCAGTCAACGAGGATACAACGACGTCCTGCACAGAGGACTCTATGGACGCGAAGGCGCCGTCGCCCGCTACCCCCGCCACCCCCGCATCGCCATCCGACAACTCTGACTCGGCGCTTAGCACGCCACGTGCGAAACGGTAAGTGTTTGTTGTTGATAAGTCCATTGATGGCACCTATATGTAAGGTGGTTAGTATTCGAACATGCTTTACATGTTTTTCGTATAATCGATAAATCTAGCCTGTCTCAAGAGACTTGTCTGCATTAGTAGTGAAGCTGACGAAAAAGTTTGAGATTGAAATGCATTTCTTATGCAGTTCCGCTTCCACTAATAATTTGGCTTCTCCTTAAAGTCAGTTTTTATTGATGTTAGACAGATTTTACACACCTTACAAAAGACACGGTATTTGATGTTTTGTAAAGTTCCGCAATTACACTACCTATCCTATCTATCCCTAGCAACCGTGCAGGCAGATCATCTGTTTAGCTTACAGGGAGGGAATACTCGCATAACGCATAATGAATTTTAAAAATATGTCGTTTGCTTAACTTCAGAACTCGCTTACATCAATAAGTGATAAACCATGAGAAAAATAATTGCTGACAATATAATACAACGAACAGTGGGTGCTTATTATCCATTGTTCTATAGACTGGAGACTTAAATTTTCTCACAGCGAAATAAATACAATGCTCGTTATATTGTAGCGCTCAAGCAGTTGTTTGGAGTTAACAAAAGTTCGCTATTCTAATTTCAAAAATGTTGGTTTACAAGCTACATTTTGTACACTGGCCCACAGAGATATCTAAAGCTATTCGTGATACATGGTGTATTACGGAGAGGTTCAGATATCTTTGTGGCTGTCTGTACTAGCCTATGTTTCATTCCAATCAAAAAAAAAGCAAAACGTAAACAAACTTACTATGGAACTGACACATGTCAATGTCATCTGCATACTTCGTTTGTTTACCTTTTGCTTTTTTTTGATTGGAATGAAGTATAGACTATAATATAGCGTCCCTTTTCTGCACTGTAAGGAAAAACAATTTTGACGGAACCGATATTTATTGAGTGGAACTGATGTAGAAGTTTTAAAATACGGTATGCGTACGCAACTATAACAAGTTGTTTGGCGCTGCACGATAGATATGTAGCTATTTACAAACAATACCGGTTGGCATAGTACGTTTTGCTTGATTGAGTAGACGAAATAAAACTTCTTTGAGCAACACAATTTGATCAAATAACGTCGATTAAGCATCGTCTAATGTTATTTTGTTGTTACCTAACAATGTAAATCCTTTGAGCGCCACAGTCGGCTAATGAAATTCTTGAATCACTATTCAGATAAAGTATGGGAATCTGAAAAAAATTATCTCAAACGCACTTTTTAACACCTGTATATGTAATGGAGTGAAAAGGGTGTATGAGTTACTAACCAGTGTTATTGGTTTGTTACAGACAAATAGAGGAGGCGAGTTCGACGGAAGAGATCTCGCTGGGTGACTCGTCAGACGCCACTGCGCCGCCCGTCGCTAAGAAAATTAGGGAAGCCACACACTGACACCCGCGCACCGCTACCAATCATCTCGTGCGCCTATAAATAGCTTTTCTAGACTAAAAATATTGTACCTAGGTAATTTATTTTCAATTCCGATTAATTTTAAATAAGCCTAAGTTTTAAGAGTACCGGTCGATTTTGTAAGTTTTATAGGGTATTAAAATAATATGTTGGATGCGTTTCCAAGGACTTGAGCCGGGCGCACTGGAGAGTTTGAGATGAGATTGTACAATATTTGGACGTGAGTGTATTTGGGAGTGGCTCGCGATTGGGCCTAGTGTTAGGTTTTGTTTGTAATAAAATAATTTTTAATGATTGAACGTTCGCATCTCGCGTGACATTCCAGTAAATTGTAACGCATACGTCTTCGTGTGGAACCGGACCAGATGCCTTGACGAGGCGACGCCGCGTCACTCACACCATTGCCTTATGATACAGTCTGCCCGCAGAGTTTATATGCAACAAGATAATACAAAGGACGTGTTACCCGGGCCCCGGGCACACGGGCCCACAATGTAGTTTTTATTGAACAAATATAAGATATTAATTTTATAATGTCGACTTTTTGTTTGATGACCCTTTTCCTCATATATCTATTAATTTCCTGTAATAAACTCTCCTGATATTTTATCATTTTTAAGCCTGGACATTATATGGATGTTCGGGGAAGGAACGGACATTCAGGGAATGGTCATTTAGGGAAAAGGGCATTAGGAGAAAATTACATTTGGGGAATGGACGTTGAGGGAAATAGACCCAATGTACCGACTGGACATTCCGCTAATAGGACCTAACGCACACCACCCTAATGCACCCAAAGGACACATACTACATAAACATATTGACTGCGACGCTACTCTGAAAAAAGCGCCAACCATGGCTCCAACCGACAGAAATATATGAAAATCTCAAATCCTGGCACGGAAATCGGTTTTCATAATAAAGCTAATTTCCCAATCTCAGGGCTTTTAGCAGAGTAGCTCGTACAAAAAAGGGAAAAAGGGACTGAACATTTTAGGGAAAGGGGCCCAAAAAGGGACTTGAAATCCAAAAAGAAATCATTTTTATTTAATAAAATCCCGAACCATCAGATTGTTGCCTGATAAAAATATACCCGAAGAAAATGTTTTTAGGGTTCCGTACGTCAAAAGGAACGTTGTCCGTCTGTCTGTCTGTAAAAATCCTTTTTCTCAGGAATGCGAAGACGTATCAAGTTGAAATTTATATCAAATACAGGCCTACAGTCGTTTGAAACTAAAAAATCAAACTTCTATGCCAACGCAATCAAGAGATATGACCGTTTATGCCGCATAATGTCCAAATATGCGGCATAAACGGTCGTATCTCTTGATTGTGTTGGCATAGAAGTTTGATTTTTCACAACTTAAATTTTAGGGCCTTCATTATCATATTTGTGTCAATAATTCATCACTGGGGCCACGCTGGTCACTTGGGCGGGCGGTAGCATATCTCAAAAAAGGGATTAAGAGACTAAATTCTTAAAAAAATACTTTTAGGGACCTATTGAAAATAAAGAGACCTTAAGAGATTAAGGGACTACCACTAAAAGCCCTGCAATCTACAGCTGCAATCGGTCATTTATAATTAGGGATGTACTTAACTCAAACGGTATCGATAGACAGCTATAGGCCATCCGATAGCGATCTGTTTCTATAAAGAGTGTAGCGGAATAAGCATGGGCCAGATGCCCCTCGGGAAAGTTAGGTTGATATTTTTACCATGACATCAGCTTCTCAAGAGAAACATTTCCCTAAGCTATCAAACCTCAGCACGCGCTAGTTTTTGAAATAAATTTTTTTAATTGATTTTTGAAAAAAATATTTTTTTCCCTTACAACATAATTTTTTTTTGTGATCTTTTTGCAAACGCTAGATACAACAAAGAAGTATTAAACAAAGTACTTTTTAGTGTTCGCAGTGATTTATATATCGAAATACACGAATTTAAAAATTTTCAAAAATTAAAATGTCACGAATTCTGTGCGACACCCTCACGATATTTTTTTTATAAATTACTCTTACTGTGCTCTATAACATATATTTTTTTCAAAATTTTAGTAAGGGTAGAACAGTGTTAGAAAAAATATTATTTCTATCCATATATGAATATTAGAGCAGCGAAGTGAGTAATACTGCTCTGATTTTTAAATGTAATTTTAATAATAATATAGATATAATACACCCAGACACAGTGCGAACAAATCTACTCATCACAGCAATGTTTGCCCTGGGTGCGGACGAACCCCCAACCCTCAGATCAGATCCGTATGTCACAGCCACTTTTTTCCGAAACTATAAGAACTATACTGTTGAAACTTGGTAAGTAGATGTATTCTGTGAACCGCATTAAGATTTTCACACAAAAATAAAAATAATAAATTTTGGGGGTTCCCCATACTTAGAACTGAAACTCAAAAATTTTTTTCATCAAACCCATACGCGTGGGGTATTTATGGATAGGTCTTCAAAAATGATATTGAGTTTTCTAATATGTTTCTTTTTTCTAAACTGAATAGTTTGCGCAAGAGACACTTCCAAAGTGGTAAAATGTGTGTCCCCCCGCCCCCTTAACTTCTTAAATAAGAGAATGATAAAACAAAAAAAATATATATGATGTAAACTACCATGCAAACTTCCACCGAAAATTGGTTTGAACGAGATCTAGTAAGTCGTTTTTTTAAATTGGTTAGAAATCGTAAACCGGAACGGAACGGAACCCTTCATGGGCGAGTCCGACTCGCACTTGGCCGCTTTTTTATGTGATACGTGGCAAACTAGCAGACGGATCACCTGATGGTAAGCGATTACCGCCGCCCATACACACCCGCAATACCAGAAGAGTGACAAGTGCGTTGCCGACCTTTGAAATGGGATGGGGGATGGGAAGAATTGGGGGGGAGGGGAGGTTGGGCCTCCGATGCCCTCACTCACTGTGAGGCCGTGGTATCACTCCGGTCGAGCAGGCCCATTCGTGCCGAAGCATGGCCCTCCCACGGTTATCGTCTCCACTTCCGGATTTCGACTTTAATCTTCATAATTCTTCAGTAGTTGCCGAAATCGCCTTTTTGTTTTGTTTGTAGTATGGATGTAGGTCTTCTTTAATAAAAATAAATCATCGCAGAAATATTTGCCCTGGATTGGGATCGAGCCTACCACTCTCGGATCAATAGTCTGGAGTGTAAATCACTGAGTCAGTGATAAGGGTTATTAGTAAGAATAACTGTGAAAATGTCGAAGTATCGACATCGCGCACACTACACCGCCCGCCGCAAACCGAGCGATCTCGCCGCTGCTGGCGTCAAGAAAGTTCCACATCTATCGCTCGCGCCGCCCCGCCCCGCCGCCGTACGTTCTGGCCGTGTCGCGTATTGGAGCCACAGAGTATTGGAGCGCATGATTAGGTACTCACAGGAAACAAATGTAATCAAATATTTTTTTTTAACTGGTTCGATGACTTAATGGTGAGCGCTCCTGACTACTGATCTTGAGGGTCGGGGGTTCGTCCGCACCCAGGGCAAACATTGCTGTGATGAGCAGATTTGTTCGCTCTGTGTCTGGGTGTATTATATATATATATATATTATTATTAAAATTACATTTAAAAATCAGAGCAGTATTACTCACTTCGCTGCTCTAATATTCATATATGGAGAGAAATAATATTTTTTCTAACACTGATCTACCCTTACTAAAATTTTGAAAAAAATATATGTTATAGAGCACAGTAAGAGTAATTTATAAAAAAAATATCGTGAGGGTGTCGCACAGAATTCGTGACATTTTAATTTTTGAAAATTTTTAAATTCGTGTACTTCGATATATAAATCACTGCAAATACTAAAAAGTACTTTGTTTAATACTTCTTTGTTGTATCTAGCGTTTGCAAAAAGATCACAAAAAAAAATTATGTTGTAAGGGAAAAAAATATTTTTTTCAAAAATCAATTAAAAATTTTTATTTCAAAAACTAGCGCGTGCTGAGGTTTGATAGCTTAGGGGAATGCTTCTCTTGAGAAGCTGATGTCATGGTAAAAATATCAACCTAACTTTCCCGAGGGGCATCTGGCCCATGCTTATTCCGCTACACTCTTTGTATATGGTTGACTTGACGTGGTATAATATTAGCTACATACAAAATACTGTATTACATATTCTATGAGAAAATATCAATATTTTCGAAGTTACGAGTATCATCGGATATAGAATGTTACATCCCTAATTACATACTATGTTGATTTCTCAAACTACTGTATTTGAAAAATATACGTTACAGTTCATTATAGACAGGTGAGTGATCATAATCAATCAACTTTTTATCAATATTAAAAATTTATTTCATTGCTTATTTTCTACATGCAAAATCACTATTTACAAGTAACATGTAAAATTACCATTAACTTTGAAGTTGCAACTGATCAGTGCTGGGCTTCAACATCTTGTTGCAACTGCGGGTACAACGTAGCAATCCGGTTGCCGGCCGCCATTCTTCCCGCGAAGTCTGGCCGCCTGTTCGGCCTGGGCGCCAGCAGTGCTTCCAGAACATTCCTTGGTGCCCATATTTCGCCACTGTTGCTGTTAGAGCCGTTTCCGGAACCAACGGGAGAAAGGGGAGAATCGGTGGTGGCTCGGATCACTGATGCTCGCGATTCTCCTGTAAAAGAAGTTAATAACGTTTATAAAAAGTTTTGATCTGGTTGCGACGTAGTATCCAAAATAAAAGAGGAAAATATATATAGCTACTTTCTGCACTAAACAGCAAGGTTTCAATGATTATTCAATTGCATAAATTCCAGTTGCTGAACTAACTTCCACAAATGTTCATGTTATACTAACTACAGCTACAAATACAGTTTGAAAAGTAAATAGGCAGGGAGAGCCCGCAAATGATATGCACCAGCAACAGTTAAACTTTGAGCGCCACAGTCGGCTAGGGACGACAACCGGTTTCTCATACATTTTTGTCGGCGGGAGCCACGATTTGACAAAGAGCAGCATGGCGGTGAATGGGTTAACAACACTCTTTGTGATATGTGTATAATTGATAGCTGAAAAAGACAACTAAAATGACTGGCATCTTCTAATGTCTAACGCAAACATCAATTTTATGATGTTAAGCCGATCAATTCCGACTTCGCCCGCGTCCGAGGAGTACGAACTAACCCTGCCGAGCGAGATACCGGAAGAAATCCGTGGCCCCAGCAGAGTTGTTTTTTTTTTACGGAGCTTACAGCATTATTTTCACAGTAGTAAACATAACTAACAACAGGGCGAAGATCTGTAGGTAGACCAGATGCCAGATGATCGGATGACATAGTTAGCGTTGCGTGCAAAAGAAGAAGCCTATGCCCAGTAGTGGGCTAAAGTGGGAAACAAGTATCAATTACAAGCCATTAACAAGCTTCCACATATTGTAACTTTGTGTAAGTTAGCCCGACTTCGCCCGCGTCTGAGGAGTACGGACAAACCCTGCGAACGAGATACAGGAAGGAACGTCCGCGGTCCAGAACCGAGTAGTTTTATTTTCCATATATTTACTTAATATTGATTTGTTTATTTGCACGCTGAGTAACATCACGAGGGCAGGGTTATTTGTTATTTGCTACCGGAATAAAAACTAAATGTAAAATATTCAAATATTATAAGCACAAATGCATGTACGCTATCAAGGCTAAGCCTGTAATGGTAGACGTATGAAAGTTAATAAATAAATATTGTAAGTTAGCGTACTGACCGTCCGTACTGTGGTTATGCGCGCGGCACTCGAGCAACGTGCTCCATCCATTTCATGACGCTAAACCTATCAATACAGACTTCGCTCGCATCGAGAAGTACGGACTTACCCTGCCGAGCGAGATACAGGAAGAAAAGTCCGTGGCCCTGCTCCGGCTGTGCATCCACCTCTTATTTGCCTGGAGTTCACATTTCCATTTCTCGACTAAGTCCTGAGTTATTGTATGTACTGACCGTCCGCACTGTGGTTATGCGCGCGGCACTCGAGCAGTGTGCGCAAGAGTGCGCGGTGCGCAGGAGACGCGGAGTGCGCGCGCACTAACGCCTCTAGCTCGCCCCACACTTGGCGCCACAGCTCCTCGCGGCGGCCGCTCGATTTGCCCCTGTAGGAAAGGAGATATTTTTATGCTTTGCTATATAGCACCAGTGATATGACAGTGGGTGACTGGCTCGATTTGCCCCTGCACAGGAAGTATGTTCATGCTAGCTAGTAGCACCAGTGATATGACAGTGGGTAACTAGCTCGATTTGCCCCTGTACAGGGAATATTTTCATGCTTTGCTAGCATCAGTAATATGGACGGTGACTAGTACCTGTAACCTTCAGAGTCTGCACTATAGTCTTATTTTTAATTCGAGAGATTAGTTTGACCTATGGTTGACGTATCAAACGCAAAAATGATACCATATAAAATAGTGTTGTATATTCTATCGACATCTTTTTTTGGTGGCAGTTTGCTTCAATGAGATTTTATACCTCGCTTCAAAGCAAAGCAAGGAGGTTATAACACAGCTAGTAACACGACTTTTATGTAAGTAGGTTCGATTTTATTTTTTTTTTGCTGGGAAACTGTTTAATTTTTTTTTTAGATCAAGTACGTATTTTTGAAATCCCGTCCGGTTATAACTAGAAGCCGAAGTTACAATTGTCCTTCAATTGTAACTACTACAAAAGTCCTACGATTGTTTTGTTACTAAAAAATAACGAAGTAACATGAGAAAAACATGTTTCTGTTGCTTTGTTATTTTTTAGCTATTTTGTTTTATCACAAAATTTTATCGACTTTTTTTCGATATTTAAAATGGACTTGGGGTGCAAGTCTATTGACTATTTTTTCTTTTCGAAAATTGGATCCCAAACCAAAGACCGAAAATTGGAGACCAAATGTCAAACTAGTCTCTCGAATCAAAATAAAACTTTAGTGGTTGAATGACATCTGTTCTATAACTTTGAAATTGCAAAAGAACCCTCCGGTACTTCCATAGGCGAAGTCCCCCCGTGAAGAGATAAAAAATATATCATTTGAAAGCACATTTAATGTCTAACAACATATGGTGGAAATGTCAAAGGGCTTAAGGGACAAATCCTCATTTTACAGGAGGGGAAAAACAAAATTTTTATAGAAAAAATTACATAACTTTTTTACTTTTAAAGCTATCGACTTGGTTTAAAGGACATAAATATTTATTTTTTGGAGCTGAACTGTATCCAAGTATTTTATTTAACCTAACTAGCATAATTTGCGAGATAGTGTCCTTTAAGAAACTGTATTTTCATGATGTTGTCCCTTAAAACGATAAAAGAAAAGAAGTGAAAAAGTAACTGGGACTTAAAAGACTGCAATATACTTATCGATAGGGCTTAAAGGATAACTTCATTCTAAATACAGAAATGTATCCTTTACGCTGTAAATGGGCTTGAATGTTCCTATTATTTTTGGTGACAGGCCCCCGGAGGGGGCAACGGGGAGACGTTGTCGGGGCTCTGCTCCATAAACATGGTAGTCCACGCTGCCCGTTAATACGGGCAGGTCGTTGGGGTCACATCAGTGATGGTAAGTCCGGTGTCTTCGCCTGCCCCCGCGCGGTCAAGCTCAGCCTGGAGGCTCCCTGTGCGGGGAGGTCCGGCGAGCGACCGGCGCGCGGGCGGCGGTCGTGTCGGAGCCGGAGGAGACGGCTCCGACGAGGGGCCCGCCGCGACCTCGAGGAGGTCTCGCGGCAGGCGCTTCCTGTCCTGGGGGTTCGAGCGGTAGGGGGCCAGCTCCCGGATGTGCGGGAGCGCCGACGCTTCTACTCGCCCGAACATCAGGCTTTCCATCTCGAGGTCCCGTTCTATGGTCGCGTTCTTCACAAAGCGGGGGGCATCTACAATGGTACGGAGCGTCAGCGCTCGCTGGCGGATTGGCTCGCTCGCCAGCGCGTACCAGGCCGGCGCGGCGTAGGTGAGGCGAGAGCGGATGTACGTCTTGTAGACGCCGAGCTTCACGCGCAGGGGAAGACGCGATGACAAGACGGGACGCAGGAGGGCTCTGGCTGCGCGAGTCTGCCCGACGACAGACGTGACGTGGTGTTTCATGGACAGGTTTCGGTCTATGGTCACCCCGAGGTATTTCGCCTTGGGGCTCCACTCGACCTCCTGTCCATGAAGGCGCAGGGCTGGCAAGTCTCGGCATCTGGTTCCGATGACTAACGCCTGGGTCTTCGACACGTTGACGGTGAGCCGCCAGTTGGCCAGCCAGGCGGGGAGTGCGTCGAGTGTCAGCTGCATACAAGACACAGCGTGACGCGGACTTATGGAGCTGTGGATGTACGCCGCATCGTCAGCGTACAGCGCCAGCTGGGTCCTCCCCGACACAGGGATGTCGTCTGTGTACCTGGCATAGCACACGGGCGACAGGCAGCTACCTTGCGGTACTCCGGCTTGGATGGGGCGCTCTGAGGAGACGACGTTTTCCACGTGGAGTCGTCGACGTGGACAGCTTGTAGAGCAAGCCGGGATGCCATACGCGGTCGAAGGCCTTTTCCATGTCGAGGAATACTGCAACCGTGTGTTCCCTCTTGTTAGAGGCCACGGACATGTTGTGCAGTACCCTCGACAGTTGGAGCGTGGTGGAGTGTTCGGCTCGGAAGCCGAACTGCTCGTCACGCGGCGTTATGTGCGGAACCAGATGCCGCAGCAGGAGTTTCTCGAACACCTTGGAGATGGTCTGAAGCAGCGTAATAGGCCGATAGCTTTCGGCCTTCAGGATATTCTTCCCTGGCTTTGGCAGCATTATGACACGTCCCAGCTTCCACGTTTGCGGGAAGTGCCCCGTGCGCAGGATTCCATTGAAGAGCCGCGTCGCCGCCGCGATTGCACGCGGCGGTAGGCGGCGGAGGGCTTCGTTGGTAACCTGGTCAGGTCCTGGGGCTTTCCGGAGCTGTGTGCGACGCATCATGCGCTGCACCTGGCCCGGGGTGAATATCACTGGGTCTTCGTCGGCAGCTATCGGCTCGGCGAAGTAGGCTTCCAGGTGGCGAGAAATCTCCTCTGCTTTGGTGTCATCTCCGTGGTTCGGTTTGGAGGCTTTCTCCAGGGAGTCCGCGAAGATCTCGGCCCGGTCCTCAGCTCGGTAACGGGGTGTCCGTCACTGGCGAGGAGTGGGCGGATCGGATTTGGGACGCCCGAGACTTGCCGACAAAGCCGATGGACGCTGGGCCAGTCGTCACCAGCTGAGTCGATGTAGCGTTGCCAAGACTCTTTCGCGACTGTTTCCAGTGCGTTCGAGATTTTCTCGGCAAGCGCGTTCAGCTGGGTTTTCAACGTGGGGCAGCGTGTCCTTTGCCACTGCCTGCGTAGTCGACGCTTCTTCTCAAGCAGCCTCTTGATGAAGGGGGGTGTCTCTCTACGCTGCACCAGTGAAGAGGAGGACTCTTCAGTAGAGGCTGCGAGTGCGGCCTGCATGTAGGATTGGAGATCGACTGCAAGCAGGTCTACGTCCGCAGGCGAGATGACAGGTCTCGTTGGGGTGTGCATCGCCATGTGGTTCTCGAAGACGTCCCACAAGTGACGACGGCGCGGCCTCGGTGGAGCAACCCTGGCAGTAAGTTGTGCCAGGGTGACGAGGACCAGCTGGTGGTCAGATATGAGGTGGTCATCGACGACTTCAATGGTAGGGCGGGATGGTAGGCCACGTACCAGAGTCAAGTCGATGACGTCAGGCATGCGGAGGTGGTAGTGGGGGTAGTGCGTTGGCACCTCCGGTCCCAGTACCTCATATTCTTGACGTTCTGCGTCGTCAAGGAGACGTCTTCCGTTGGGGCAGATGTGTGTGGAATTCCAAGCCGTATGCTTGCAGTTAAAGTCGTCCCCGATTATCGTGGGCAGTGCCGATTCAAGCAGGGTGTGGATGTCGGCTACTGCGATTCGACACCGGGGGGTCGGTAGAACGCAAACACACGGACTGGCTGCCCGGCGATGCACAGTTCCACGCCTAAGGCGTAGGCAGACTGGAGAACCGGGACTGGTAGCGGCTGGTGGACGAGTCTCCTGCGTACTGCGACGGCCAAGCCTCGAAAGGCCATACCGGAGTTTGCGGAGATCTCGTCCTTCCTGTACACTAGGTAACCAGGAATCTCAGAGATGAGCGCCACGTCCACCTTCTGCACAGAGAGGATGATCCTGAGGATGGCTGAGGGCCGTTTTTATATGTAAGTTTTTAGGCTCGCAATTGGTGGGTAAACTTCTGACGGGCGGTACTTTATTGAACAGAGACAGCATATTACACATTTTATAACATAGAAACAACACGGTAAACATTAGAAAATAGAAACAAAACATTAAAACGATACAATAATAGCAAACAAACAACATGTGAGGTCTAACCTCGTATTAACTTAAAAAACTTATAAAATTTAGAGCTTACAAATTATATTTACAAATGTATAGGTCGGTCGCTAACAGTAAGGGATGTGTCTAAAAATAAATTAAAACACATTGGTAGTATGTCCCATGTAACTAACTACGAGTCCAATAAGCCCAATGAGTACGACTCCGAAATATGTGAATATAGATTGTAACTACCATGTTAATTTCGAAATTACCTTTAAGCATTATACATAAAGGCTTTTGACGTTACGTCAATTTTTAGTCTCGTACGTGGCTCATAATACCAAAAATGAAAAAAATAACACATTTTTAAAATTCGATATCTAGCTCAATTTTTGGCACAGAGAAAATTTAAATATACCAATCGATAGAGCTTGAAAAATAGATAAGAACTACATTAAAAAGTGATTTTCGAGAAAATGTCCCTTAAGCCCTTTGACATTTCCACCATCGATATGTTTACGGTGTCGCATGACATGAATAAGACACAATTTTACGAAGTTTTGATTTTTTTGTGATTTAAAAAAGACGCTGATGCTGCGATTGTCGTGACTTGAAACAGCTTTCAACTATTAGTTAAGTTCCGCAGTCCCCATAATTGGACCTCTTTCCAAAGTCTAGAAAGATCATATGGTTTTTTAGACATACTTGACCCTATAGCTCGAAATCTATAAGAAATAGAGGGATAGTGCTGTTAAGACATTGATTCTGCTTGAGGTGTACTATCATATGATGCCATCAGACTCTTCGCGGAGGTGGGGCAGGGTGTCCACTCAAAATTCCCAAAATACTTCCCTGATTTTTCCCTGACTTTCAATGACCATTTTGTAAAACTTCCCTGACCCTTATAATCAATTTTAGAACCGTTTCTGGATGTTTTTGGGAAATTTTGTTTAATTGCTGGTTTGTTTTTGAATTTCATCTGGAGACGGCGCAAAAATGGTTCGAAATCCAAATAACGACCTCACAGCAGCTAAATGTGCTTTTAACAAAGGGATTTTCATTGAATCTCTTAAATTTTTTGATTGTGGTTTTCTGGGACTGTGTCATCAACATTTTTTTTGGGCTTTTCATGACAAGGATAATTTTCCAACCATCTTACTGAGGTGAATTTCTGTGCTGTGAAGAATGTGAATGAATGTGAGTGAGTGAAGAGCCTCCTGTGATAACAGTGCAAAGAGCTCAACATGCTGGACTGACTTTGAATGTCTCGTACATAGATTTCAATAGATTCTATATGTCCCACCCATTATCTCACTCCTTTCAAAGGTGGTGGAGCATGTAATTAATACACAGCTCCCAGTATATCTTAAAGATCATGACCAATGACCGCCAATACAGATTTCGTCATGGCCGGTCAGCTAGTGATCATCTAGTATGCCTAACATACCGCTAGGCCGAAGCCATTGAAAGTCGAGGGGAGGCATTGGTAGTCAGCCTAGATAGGTCTGGCAGGCAGGTATAAGGCACTTCCATCGAAATTACCAGAGTACGGCTTCCGCGTGGGATTGTGCAACTGAATTGCCACCTTTTTGTGTGACAGGAACATTAAAGTCCTTTGCGACAACTGGTCCACTAACACTAAACACATTAATGCTGGTGACCCGCAAGGTTCTGTACTCTCACCAACTATATACCTCCTGTAAATACGCGGTATTCATTGCTATGCGGATGACAGTACAGATGATGCGCAGTAAACAGGCTGTGCAACATCCCATGGGCCGTGGTGGAGGAGAGTCGTACCGGGATTGTGTCTGAAGTCGAAGACACTCTGGAGCAATTCTTTGAATGGGGGTAGAGTAAACTTAGTCCGTTTTAACCCCACGAAAACGCAAGTCTGCACGTTCACGCCAAATAAGACGCTTTTACTTTGTTGGCGCCTCAGTTCCAAGGTACAACGCTAGCTGTTACTACGAGCATCGGGATCTTAGTTGTCGACATTTCTAGCAATGTCTAACTTCAGGGTCACCTCGAGGGCAAGATTACCCTTGCAGCTTAAAACCCTGGAGTGCTTAATAAAGCAAAGCGTTTCTTCAGACCCAGGCAGTACTTGCTTCGTACTGTTACTACGAGCATCGGTATCTTAGTTGTCGACATTTCTAGCAATGTCTAACTTCGGGGTCACCTCGAGGGCAAGATTACCCTTGCAGCTTAAAAACCTGGAGTGCTTAATAAAGCAAAGCGGTTCTTCAGACCCAGGCAGTACTTGCTGCTATTAAGTGAGGCCGCATATGGAGAACTGCTCATACATAGAATCAGTGCTCATATTTCTGGGCAGGTGCACCCAAGTATCAATTAAACCCCCTCAACCCACCCAGCGACGCGCGATCAGAATTGTCGACGACCGAGATCTCACAAGCGGTCTTGAACCCCTTAGCTTTCGGAGAGACTTTATCTCTTTCTGTGTGTTCTACTGCGTATGAACCCGCTTAAGAACCTTCAAGCTATGGAATGCAAAGTAATGATGTAGATCACTGATAACTTGAAAAAAAAATGTTCAAAAGTCTGGGTTAAATATCAGCAAAGACAAAGAGATGTAGATAAGAGCATGGACGTTTCCCTTAATGGACTAACGATTATTAGGAAAACCTCAAATATCCCTGACTTTTCCAGGTCGCCAGGTTATTTCCCTGACTTTCCCTGACCACCAAAAGCTTCCCTGACTTTTCCCTGACTTCCCTGACTTTTCCAGAAAGTGGACACCCTGTGGGGGGACTTCGCCTATGAAAGTACCGGAGGGCTCTTTTTTTGGACCTGTTAAGAGGTTTGCAGGTACAACCTTGCATTTATACTATTGGTATGTATATCAATTACACTGTATAATTTTATTTTTAAGGCCCAAGCAAGGGATAAATCGTCAATACCTGTAGTATTTGTTGGAAGGTCCAGTTTTCCATTTGTCCATTTTTATTTAATAACATAGCCAGTACCCCATTACGTTTCGGAATATTGGCAAGCTCGCTTTCATCTTTCGGCCTCATCATCACTTACTAAACAGGTGAGAATCGTCTCGACAAATAGCTTAAAAAATAATATACTTCTATTCTCTTTTATAAACCTTACTAAATTGGACAAATCATTTCACCAAGTTTCAAATAAATATTCAATGTCTGCTGCTTTACCTACCTCATGTTTGAAGGCAGTTGCGCCGTTGGGAACTCGTGGCGGGACTCCATGCCGAGCAGTGACAGCAACACTCCCCGACAAGCGTCCACTTCTTCGTCCGTCAGAGACTCTTGCACCACTAGCCTCGTTAGTGGTTCCATCACCTGTTACAAAATAGAACCATAAATGAAAAACTTATCCATTACTTTTCGCGCTTTTTACATATCGCGGAGAGCTAAGATCTTTATAAAAAAATCGATTGAAATGACACGAAAATAGCCAACTTCAGATTGGTAGTTAAGTAACTCAGTTTATTTCGAGAACTATAATTATTTCGGTCTGGCCACTGGATGCGGGCAGCGCAGGACCGATCAGTGTCAATAATACGACCACAAATTGACACCTAACACCTGACACCGCACACTTGCATCCCGCTCACCCCGGGGGAGCGATGAAATCATTTGTTATTTACCTGATACAATATTCACTATTATTCACGTATTAATAATAACTTTATAAGTTTCCAACTTTATGTTTATACAGGGTGACTTTAAATTAGTTCTTGATACCAAAGGGTGTGCATGTGCTCATGATAACAAACAACTTTTTCCAAGAAACCCATAGTCAAATCGCAAAAAAATTTTTGGGCTGTTCATACTAATTTGGCCTCTCAGTGATCGATTTGTATGGAGTCCAAATTTTTTTTTGCGATTTGACTATGGGTTCCTTAGGGAAAGTTGTTTGTTATCATGAGCACATGCATCGCCTTTCGTATCAAGAACTAATTTAAAGTCACCCTATATATTTCAACTTGTGAAACACGAGAATGGATCGAACTGTCTGTTATGTTGTGATGTTTTAATCAATACTTACCGATCCCAAGTTAAATATGAGGGTAGAGGATATAGTCAGAGGCCAGTAGGTAGTGTGTCGCTGCAGCTTGGACCTAGCGCGAGCATTGAAGCCCGCCCCTCGGTTGGGGAATAGCCTATTCTGCTGCATCAGAGCGCCAAACTCTTTTATTCTGGATATAAATAAATGTTTATTAAGAACTCTTAACTAATATCACAAACAAGAAACAAGGAATTTGGTACTTGTAACAAATAAATAACAATGAATTCATATTCTCACAATTCAGAACAGAACTATAAAGTCCAAATGGTAGGTATGTAGATGGGTGGGTAGATCGAAGTGTCGTCGCGAGTACTTTACCTTATCCTATTTGACTTGAGTCTTCAAAACGAACCCGTTAATAAATAAAACCCCTAAATAAAATTTTTCTACCAATTTGTTTCAAATTATAAAGGTCGTTCAGAAAATAATAACACTTTTATTACAAATTAAAACAATAGCACGTTAAGAAATTTTCTCCTTCAGGGTAGGGTAAGTAAGTAGAAACTGACCTGTAGTCTGTGACCCTTCCTCCGGCACCTTCAGACAGCGCTGGGGGGTCATCGTACGGTGTCCGTCCTCCTAAAGCACCTATCCACAGCTCGCCCCCCTGCGCGGCCAAAACATGTGACGCTGACCTACCAGTGCCGCCTTTTCTGGTGAAAGAATATTCATATTCAAATAAGGAAACCACCGTTGTTCTGTCTGAAGATTTTGGAAATATCCTGTGAGAAGTTTGAAAATATCCTGTCAAAAGAATTTGGAAATATCCTGTCAGAAGATTTTGGAAATGTCCTGTCAGATTTTGGAATTATCTTGTCAGAAGGTTTTGAAAATATCCTATTAGAAGATTTTGGATATATTCTGTCAGAATATTTTTGATATATCCTGTCAGTATGATCATTACCATGTTATCTGCAGTGGTAATACGTCAAAGTGGCCCGCAAAATTTACCAGCTGAGCCTTGTGGTATGGAGCCCATCACCGCAACTCCAAACTCACCTAGGAACTTCAAGCGTCACAGATCTGCCGTTGAGCAGGAAGTTAACGAGACAGGCGGAGGGTCTAGATGCGACGTCTGCGGGCGTGACGCGCCAAAGAGGACCGCTACAGCTGCCGGCGCCGCCTTCTGCTCCGCGAGGAGTCCACCATCTTAGTACCACCTGGCAATGGTACAAAAAGCGAGGACTTCTTTGAGGGACCTCATTGGTTAAAGTTAAAAAAGTAACTTGTTCTTTGAGTGATCTCATTGTTTAAAGAGATAAACGGTAGTTTAGGAGTTGATTGTTTAAAGAGAAAAAATGAAACTTTAGTTCCTTTAGGGATCTCATTGTTTAAAGAAAAAAAGGGAACTCTCGGTTTAAAGTACTAATGGTTATTTATTTGAAATTCAAAATTAAAGTTTGAAATTGATATCACAATAAGCAGTGTTCTTAAGTAGTCATCTTGTGTACTGAAAACACAAGGTACCTCACTTTGTATTTAGTCAGTAAAATTCTTTGCTCCAAATTACTTTAAGAAGTATTTCAGATTGTTTAAAAAGTGAAATCTTCTTACAGACTCCAAGGCCTCAGCTGCTGTTTGTGAAGCTCTCAACCCCACATGAGCCTCAGCCGAGTGTATTATTTCTACATCATAGTTGGCACTGGAACTTGCGTTTTGTTCTTCCTGTAGAATTTAAAGAAAGTCAATAAAATAATGATGTCCATAATACATAATTTTCTCAATATATATATGTATTTTAAGGGTTTTTTAATACATATAAAGGTTCAAGTTACCTTCATAGGAATGCCTGTAACTGTAGTGACAGCAAGCCTGTAATGTGGTAACACTAAGCGAGCTAGGAGGTTTGCTAGGGCACTAGCTCTCGACACAATGACTTCAACACCCATCAGTCCACCTCCCATCTAAAAAAGTTTAAAATTCATGAGATGGAAGTTCTTTTATCCAGTATTTTCTCTTAGTTACTTTATATTATTACGTGAAATATATGATTAAGATTTGATGTTTTTCTAGGAGAATTCTTTTACACAAATAATATTTTATTATTTTTGATACTGGAAAATACCGTATTCTGAAGATGCTCTCCCATAGCAGTGCCAAGGTAAGAGAGACTAATGAAATGTATGCAAATCATTAAGATTACCTATATCATTACCTCTGTAAGTGGTTGATTGTTGACTCTAGTCTCAGCTTTTTCTGGTGTCACATTTATTATAACTAAATGACAGTAGTGTACTACTATAGGCCTGCAAAAAGAAGCAAATGATATGATTTTAATTGACAAATAAAATTATTTATACAAAAAATAATTTGTTATAATTAAAATATTTAGATAGATAGATAGATAGATAATACATTTATTCCATTTCACGACACATACAATAACAAGAAACAAAATAGTTACATTATAATTACACAAACAAATAAAAAGAAAAGAAACATAATTTTGAACAAAAAATAACGGATAAAAAACACAACATACACAAAATAGTAAAAACAAACAATTCATCATTTTTAAGTTTTATATAATAAAACAAAGAAGCACCGTGATCGGAAACGGCTCCGATCTCAGCATGAGCTGCAGTTTCCTGCAGCGCTGATTTTCAGCCGGCGCCGGTAAGGAACAAAACCTTTGTAATTCCACTAAGGATAATTCACAATCTCTTACTACAGATTGATGGTTATTACCAGAATCCATTTTGAATTTAAAGGAGCAGATGAAATTTTACAAGCAATAGACATACTGTGTTGCGTTTGTAGAAGAATCAGTGCTGGTTGTGGGCTGAACTGCTGAAGCCTTCTTATTTTGCTGCACCAGTGCATTGAGAGCAATCTCTGCCAAACTTCTGATAGAGTCATCATCTCTGGCACTTGTGATGCAAATGATGCGGCCTCTAGATGTTGGTACAGAGAAATTTATTAATGTTTTCAGTGTCTGATATAATGTATGTCTTCAGTGAATCATTTCATAAAATATAAACAATTTATAAAAAAAAAAAAACAGAACAAAGCTTGGTCATGGTTACACACACTTTTACTTTTCTTGTAAAAGTTCATATAAATAGGTTCTTTTAAATGGCTTATCACTTAGTTTTGCTGCATCTGGTATCACTGTTAACAATGGTGTCGATTCAGTGTTTATGATTAAACTTATTTGACAGGACTAAACTAAATTTAAACGTCCTGTCCTTGTCTTTTCAATATAGAAAGAAAAAGACAGAACACTTAAATTAAAATTAATCCTGTCAAATAAGTTTAATCGTGATGTGGGAACCATAATTTATTCCCATACTAAAATACACACGAAAATAAACCAATAAACCGAATCGACACCAATATGGACTAAATATGAATTAAAATATTTCTCCTTGGGAGAGGCCTTTGTCCAGCAGTGGACATCTTTTACCTGATAATGATATATGTATGTTTTATTTTTCAGAAACAAACAAAATTTACCGGTTTTGAAAAAGTCGTTCAGCTGGTGGTCTTGACGACTGTATCGGTGAAGGTTCTCCTAGGGCTTCTATAGCAGCACATAACCCTACAACATCACCACCAGCTCCCCGTCGCACCGGGCCCACAAGGCATAGACCATTTAGTATCTGTAATGTTTTACTTTCTTATAAAATAAATAAATCCATAAGTCTATTTTATTATGGTTTCATAATGGTGTAAACTTACGTGAGTCAAGTTTTGCTGTGTAACAGCCCATGTATTTAAAATGTGTGCTGCTGAATCACTGATAATGAAACGAACCTGAAAGTAAAAGTAATTTAAAAGATTCAAAACAATAAAATACATACTTCTATGTGTTACATTGTCCTCACCAGTTTTCCTTCGGGAAACAGGTCCCACACCACGCGGCAGTACTCTACAGCTGCTTCAACACTGCAGGTCCACAGG
The DNA here is from genome assembly GCA_958295455.1 of Coleophora deauratella. Classification (NCBI taxonomy): domain Eukaryota; kingdom Metazoa; phylum Arthropoda; class Insecta; order Lepidoptera; family Coleophoridae; genus Coleophora; species Coleophora deauratella. Next base: position 11,442,319 of record OY282397.1, on the reverse strand, counting down.
GACTTACAAACTGGCGGTAAAGGCACGTATCCAGGTCCCCGGCTTTTCGAAACATCGAAGTCTATTGGATTGTCTGACGATATGCCGAAATACGGTGTATGGTCGAGGACAAAAATAGTTTTGTGGTTTGTCGGAAACATGGTTTATCTACATTGAATATTTATTTTTGTTGTGTAGCTTCAGGAAATTCACAAACTCAAGATTTTCACTCTAAAGCACGAAAAAAAAACAACATCAACCACCAAACAAACCTTGGACAAAAAAAAAAGAATTTGACAGTGTATGTCATTTGACAACGATTGGTAGAGTTACCATTGCTTTTTTTATTTTCATCTAAAAAGTCGTTCCAAAACCAAGGTAGGATTTAACTCGGAAAAATGAAAGAAATGTACCTATTTCAAGAAAGAGAAAAATAATATGATTTTGGAACGCTTGCGGGTGATTCTAGAGAAACAGGTGTTTTGGAACGACTAAGGGTAACAAACGTCATCGAAATAGGGAGTTTTCAGATGACGTATGTCACACCGTTCATAAGTGTCTCAATAGATGGCGTTTCTAAACTTTGGCAATATATTTTTAAAAACAGCGTAGAAGTTATGGTAGCAAAATAGATTTAGTATTGTTAAAAACATATAAAAAGCCACCTGAACATAGATTCTTATTAATTAAATTAACAGAAACGATAAATTTCCAACTTGGTCAAGTATGGATAACCTGGGTGCGTTCTGGTTTCTCTGTTATATGTTATTTCTTCTTCCGAACTAAAAATAAATTGATTTTAATACATTCTTATGATTAAAATGCAATTTATAACTCGGTATCATGTTAGAATTCTTATTAAGAAATACAAAAACAATACTGATAAGCTTTGTGCATCAAAAATTATGAAACGTATTTTTTGGATCAAATGCAAAAAAATATTCAATGAAAAGTAATCTTCGAAAGCTATTCATCATTATTAGGATATTAGTCGGTTATATCAGTCAGTTTTGACGATTTTTAAGAGATTTTCTTTTTTCCAATGTTGATCAGCGCCATCTAGTTGAGTTTAGAGAAACCCGTGGAAAATTCCCTATTATTCAGAAATGTTTCTAGTTTTTTTCGGTAGCACAGTGTTGCTCCAGAGGGTCAAATCGGACGTCCCCCTTTTTTTTACATAATTGGAAAGAGTTAAGCATTACAAATGCAAGAGTAAAACTCCCGTGTTTTAATTCCGCTTAGTTCCGGTGCAATAAATTATTGAAAATTGGCTTTTTCTAATACCCATATATCGATTATTTTTTTTAATTAAAAAATGGTACGCGCTAGGCTTTGATTTATTTTCTAGATATTTAGAGGAATTCAAACTTTAAATTTCAAACTCATTTCCAAATTTCTAAAGTGTGTATTTACTACAAAATTTAAAAAAACTTTTTTTTTATTATTATTTTTCTCCGAAATTCCAATGTTTCCGCATTTTTTTTTTCAATAGGAAATATAGCCCAAAATATAAACTACCCGTACAAAAAAAACCGGATGTGCATCTCATGGAATCTCGTGGTAAAATGAATTTAAATGTAATACCGATATTTGACGACCTAGGGTTGTCACCACACCAACCATCCCCCAGAATTATACCGGTATGTTACTTTAATTTACATTTACATTAATTTTACCTGTTATCGTGGCTCATTATTGTAGAAAATAACTTGTGCCACAACTCACTTGATGCAGGATCGAATCCTAGTTTGGAAATGGAGGTTCTACTCAGGAAACTGAACAACTTTCCCCAAGGGACCCATGGTCAAATCGCATAAAATTTTTGGACCCTTCACACAAGTCGATCAGCTGATTGGCCAACGTTGTATGGAGTTCAATTTTTTTTTGCGAATTCCCCCGGCTCCCCTGCGGAAAGTTGTTCAGTTTCATGAGTAAAACCTCCAGTTTAAATATAGTTAGTACCTTTGTTAAGACCCTATATTAATATATTGTAAATAATAATATAAGTAAATATTGTAAAATATTAATATAAATATTGTATATACTATTGTAATTATTGTAATATAATAATAATATTGTAAATAAATAAATTAAATACAACTGTTTTATCAAAATAAAACACATTGTAAATATCGGTAAATCAAAAAGAAGTTATGTGACAACCCTGACAAAAATAAAAAAAGATTTGTATCTCCTGAATTCCATGAGATGCGCATGCGGTTTTTTTTGTACATGTAGTTTATATTTTGAGCTATATTTCCTACTGAAAAGAAAATGCGGAAACGTTGGAATGTTGGAGAAAAAAAATAATAAAAAAATAATGGAATTTTTTAATTTTGTCGTAAATACATACTTTAGAAATGAGTTTGAAATTTATAGTTTGAATTCCTCCAAATATCTATAATATAAATCAATGTCTAGCGCGTACCATTTTTTAATTTAAAAAAAATTCGTTTTATCGGTATTAAAAAATGCCCATTTTCAAAAAATTATTGCACCGTAACTAAGCGGCATTGAAACACGGGAGTTTTACTCTTGCATTTGTTATGCTTAACTCTTTCCAATTCTGTAAAAAAAAGGGGAACGTCCGATTTGACGCTCTGGGGCAACACTGTGGGTAGTAGAGGTTTTTTAAGAATAAGAAAGGTGCCAAATCTCTTCAGGCAACCCGTACTCGGCTTATATTTGCATGCGAACTTTGTATTTGTATGGTGTACACAGTTTATTTTTTTTGCAAAGTTGTGGGACAAATGTTTTTCAGTTTGTTAAATATTATAGAATCGCTGAATCACCCCTCTAAATGTACCTAGGTTCAAATATTCCTGATACTCTGTATAAGGCTGTAGACCTTTATACTTGTATGAATGTGTGCGTGTCGTATTTAATAATCTTCTTTAAATGTCCAATAAAAAATTGTAATTACCTATAAGAAGAATTGCATACAAACATGAAACCTTATTATTCTTTATGACATTGTCACTCGACTTCAGCGCAGCGTCATCTATTGTCACTGTAGAAAATCACTGAATTGCTTAAAAATGAAAACCTCTCATTATGGCTCACACCCCGAACAGTTCATATAAATATCGTATTATTGTTTACTAGCAGAAGCGGTCGTGGCTCAGTGCAGTTTGCGTGGTCGCATCGATCACGCAGGTTAACTGACTACAGACACGGTCGTAACCTGGATGGGTTTGACTGTCAGTGGCATTTATCTTGACCACTTCCGTGGTTCGCAAGGCACGTTAAGCCGTTGGTGCCGGTTGCTATCGCTAGCAGTCGTTAAGCCATGTCAGATGCCTTATAGGTGGCTTGAAAACTTCTGACACGGGGTTGGCCACTAGCCCCACAATCTCCACCAATCCGGACTTGGCCCCCGTGTGTGGAGTATGGCTTAAAACTTCCCGAGTTATGGGAAGAGATCCGTGCCCCTGCAGTGGGGACATAATGGGTTGTTAACATAAACAACATAGATTGTTTACTAAAATAGAAATTTACACTTCTTCATGTCTGTACAGTACACGTACTAATGTATCAGTGTGAGTACCTAGGGCTGCTTAAGCTAATGCTTCTTGGTCATACCGTTCTGTCGTAGGTTACACTTCTTTTTGATATGTTGACGGTTTTTTTTAGTTATTGATATTTCCGAAAACAGTAGAACTTTTAACGACAGCTATAAACATAAACGAACGTATACACGAGACAAGGCTGTATAGCCTTCTATCCCACATCCCGGACACTTCATACTTTCACGCCATTGTTTACTACATAGACATCCATGTTTGTACACATGTAAATATGCGCGAGATGTACCAGGGTTGAATCGAGGTTCAATTAGCCCTCATTGTTCTTTATTGTTAGCTAGACTTTTACAAATAAAGTGAAGGCTGTGTACACCAGACAAGGTTGTATAGCCTTAGAAGCCTTTAGGTCTTTCCTTAAAAAAATGAAATTGTCCTTGGTTAATAAACTGTCCCCCCCACCTCTCCGCCGACCATCCTATGGCTCGAAATATATTGTCAAAGGCAGGATTTATATTATAACGATTCTTGTAATAGGGAGTTTTCAGATGACGTATGTCACACCGTTCATAAGTGTCTCAATAGATGGCGCTTCTAAACTTTGGAAATATATTTTTAATAACAGCGTAGAATTTACGGTAGACAAAATAGATTTAGTATTGTTAAAAACATATAAAAAAAACACCTGAACATAGATTCTTATTAATTGAATTAACAGAATGGATAACCTGGGTGCGTTCTGGTTTCTCTGTTATCTGTAATTTCTTCTTCCGAACTAAAAATAAATTGATTTTTAATACATTCTTATGATTAAAATGCAATTTATAACTCGGTATCATGTTAGAATTCTTTTAAGAAATACAAAAACAATACTGATAAGCTTTGTGCATCAAAAATTATGAAAAGTATTTTTTGGATCAAACTGCAAAAAAATATTCAATGAAAAGTAATCTTCGAAAGCTAATCATCATTATTAGGATATTAGTCGGTTATATTAGTCAGTTTTGACGATTTTGAGATTTTCTTTTTTCCAATGTTGATCAGCGCCATCTAGTTGAGTTTAGAGAAACCCATAGAAAATTCCCTATTAATAATTTATTCAATAAAGTAGAAAAACGAAGATTTATGGTCAGTCTAGGCAGCTTGGCCGCTGAATATAAATCGAAAAGAAAATCGAATATTAACCAAACTCAGGCAGATGTGGTCGCTTGTCTGTAACTAAAGTCCAGGGACGTATTCTCCATAGGGTCATTCGGGCGAACGCCCGGGGCGGCCTGTCCCAAGGGGCGGCCCGCCCAGTTCTCCAACAACTCTCATTTTTTCATTAGCTGACTGTGAAAAATTGTAGGTAATGTAGAATTTACACGAGCGCGGGAGTCTCGATGAGTACTCGCATTGATCTCTTCTCGAAGTTGAACCTAGCTAGCTGGACTATTTGTCCCAGGTATACATATTCGTCACTACTTCGAGTGTAGAGTCTCCAAAATTCAAAGGAGTGGGCGGATATTTTTCATAATTTTCGTCTTGTCCCTGTTCATTTTGAGACCCACTTGTTGGGAGGCTCTAGTTCATCGGGCATTGAATTGTGCCTAAGTCCTCTAAGGCTAAGAAGCCATGATTACGATATCATCAGCGAATCAAAGGTGAGTGATGTACTCGGCGTTGATACTAATGCCGAGTCCTCTCCAGTCCACAAGCTTGAAAACGTCTTCCAGGTCCAGGGAAGCGGTGAAGAATTTCGGAGATATATGTAACGTCTCCCTGTCTCAGCCTACGCTGCACCCAGTTTCGAATTCTGATCCTGGAGGCGGACCGACATGGTGGCGTTTTCATACAGGCACTCCAATACTTCGATATATTGATAGTCGATTTGGCACCGCTGGAGAGTGTAACCATTTGTCTCTGGTGTAACCACACTCCTGTGCCATGCTGTAGGCGTTCGTCCCTCGAACATGACGGGATTAAACTGCTTCTGAAGAGCTATAAGTATCGGTTCTCCACCTGCTTTCGGAAGCTCAGTCGTAATTCCATCATTACCCGGTGCCTTGTTGTTCTTAAGCTTTTTGAGAGCCATTCTAATCTCGCACAGGCTGAAGTTTGGGATATCTTCTGTATGTATCGGGTCAATCTGGCTCTCGGGTCTTCAGCCAGATTATTGACGGGTAAGCGTGTGGTCGTATATAAGTGTCCGTAGCATTTTTCGACCTCTTCTAACAGCTCAGGTTTGTACGACACGATTCTGCCATCCGCAGTCTTGAGCTTTGTTAGTTGGCTTTGACCAGCAGACACATCTCTTGCGAATACTTTTGACCCCTTATTGCTCTCGATAGCCTCTTTAATACGATTAGTATTAAATTGACGTGTATCGCGAGTCAAGGTCTTGGAGACCCGTCTGTTTAGTTGCCGATACTGACAAGCATCTTCAGAGGTTTTCATAATCAGGCTCCATCTTTCGTCTATGAGCTTGCTGATGTGATCCGAGATGTTCTTTTTGAACGGCTGGTTTTGAAAGCCTTCTTTATTTCCAGCTGTTCGGACAATTTACTCGAACCTATAGTAGTAATCGTCCACATTTTCGCAGTCTCCTAGCCATTCGAAGCGGTTTTGCAACTCGAGCTGAAAGTTATCGGGGTTTTAGAGCTGGATAAGCGCTGGGCGGAGCGTGGGCTTCATTAGTCGACATCTTTCCAGCTTGGTTTTTAGATTCAATGTGCCTCTTAACATTCGGTGATCGCTTCCTTTCTTCATCGAGTTGATCACAGCTCATTTTCAGTGTTGAAAAGATTTAAAATTATATGCGCGCTCGCATGAATGAAAACCGACTCATTTATTTAGCAATTCTCAAAATTGAGGCTGATTTAACGAAAACACTTGATTCTGATGATTTTTCAGAACAATGTCGCATCGTCGCTCATCGTAATCAGCTAATAAATTCGTTTAACTATGTATTACTATATTTAATTCTATTTTACTGTTGTTTCCTTTGGCTGCGGAGGGTGAGGGCGGCCCGATCGTATTCACCCAGGGCGTGAAAATCTAAAATACGTCCCTGCTAAAGTCGTTAATGTCTACATCAAAGGTTCTTGGCATTGTCAGTCATCCCTGCACACTTTCTTTTTGTGATCAAGTAATAATGAATAATTCATCATTACTTGTGTTAAATTGGATACTATACCGAAAAAATACATTCTGAAATAGTATAATTTGAGTTATATGGTAACACATAATCCATAGACTATCGTTCATTTTTTTCTCTAGTGATGTCGTTTAGAGCGAATTAACAAAGATCGATGTTTGGATGAGTGATCGATTAAGGAATCATCGAATGAAGAAATATGACAAAATGCTTTCAAAATGCAACTATTGAAAACTAACAGCGAGCGTAGAGTGAAGAAGCTTGAAGAATGTTTTGTCATGGCTCTGACAGCGGACTTCACATTTTTTTTTAATTTATTTATTTTAGGAAAACTTATAGACAAACTTAAAACTATGAATTAGGATACAGTAGAATATAACAATGCCAATGAGAATAAGAATAAATTTATTTGAACCAGAAAAAAATAGTACATAATAAGGACAAGTTCGTAAGCAGCCACATTAGTTGTAAAACTGTGTCTCAGCCGTTTACGCCCCACTCCGAAATACAGAGGTGTTCAAACTTTAACAAAGGTAGGTAGTTTCATATTATTCTAAAAAAGTTAAGTTATATTTAGATTTATAGCTAGATTTATATCTTTTGTTGCACTACAGATGACGAAGTTATACAATAATAATTCTTGTTTAAGACCTATGATAGGTTATGTTACTATTTAAATAAATATGATAGGTACATGGATTTCAATATAAATCAAAGATTAACAATTATGTAGTATGCTAGAATATATGCATGCGATGTGTGTGTGTGTGTGCGCGTGTGTATGTGTGTGTGTGTGTGTGTGTGTGTGTGTGTATGTGTGTATATGTGTGTGTGTGTATGTGTGTGTGCTGTGTATGTGTGTGTGTATGTTTGTGTGCTGTGTGTATCATTGTGTCGGTGAGAAAGTGAATAAAAAAGTAGGTAACACATGGTGGTATAATATTGTTACGTCAAACTAAAAGATTCTCTGTTTCTTGATAATTAAGACTGTGTAACCAATTTACCAATTTAAATTTGCATTCCCGACTAGAAAGAGAATAAATGTTTAAATGTCTGTTAACTGTATTATAAAGTTTTGGGCTAAGGAAATGAAAGTAGTTTTTAGCAAGTACTAACCTATAGGGAACTGAGTTACAAGAAGTTTCTACCAATAGAACCAATAGAATTTAATTTCCACCAATAGGATAGAATTTTAATTAAAATCATAAACCTTATTTTTGCTTCGCCGTAGTCGGGTAAAAATAGGCTTTTATAGTTTTTTTTTAACCTCAATTGGTGAGCCCTTGGCATCAGTTCAGTTCAATACTTTTTGAAATACAAGTAAGTATAGTTTCATTCCAATAAAAATCAAAAGGTAAACAAACTTAATAGGCAACTGACGTTGACAGTGTCACTTCTGTAGTAGTAAGTTTATTTACCTTTTGCTTGTTCTTGATTGTTTAAAGATATACTTATTTTGGCAAAATGCCTACTTATCCAAATCCAAACGTTTATTTTTAATATTATAATGCGAAAGTGACTTCTTCACACCTAAACCGTGAAATCAATTTTGATCAATTTTGGTATGGAGATAGATAGTACCATGGAGAAGGACATAGACTACTTTTTATCGCGATAATAAAACTTCAAAATTAATTAATTTTCAAGTTTTATTTAACTTCAAAATTAAATTAAACTTGAAAATTAATTGAAATTTTATATGGAGATACTCATTTCTCAAGTAAAGGATATAAAAATCATCATATCTACTGTAGGCAAGCACTAAGAGATGTTTTTTTATGAAATCATCACTTATGGGGGGGGGGGGGCGGTTGAAATATAAGATTAATATGATGATTAGTCGATCAAATTGCAAATTAGCATAAATGCTTTTCCGTTACAATACAAATCTTTATTTGCAAGAATGTACGTTTCATATAAAATATTGGATTCAGTCAGAGACAAGTTCAGTACATTCAACCACACACTATGGCATGCAAAAATACAAATAATCTAATATTGTAATTTCATAGGTTCAATAGGTTTATAGTTTGAAAAGTCATAAATAAATAATTTTCGCTAAAAAAATAAAAATGAAAATAATATTAAGTCACATAAAAAAGGTATAAGAATCATTAATAATAACAGACATCGATAAACACAACAAACAAAACATGTCAAGTAGAAGAGAAAACAAAAACAATGATTATACCTATACGTATTTCTGCAAATTTTTCATTCTTCCCTCAGGGTATTTAAAAGGGGATGAACTTTTCCATAGGATTAGCCTTTCCATAGGATGAACTTTTCCATACGATTGACCTTTTCCTTTAGTCGATATAGATACTTGAGATTTGGCGTAAATACTCTGCATCTGCGAGTAAATTAAACATATTTTCTGTATTTTTGGAAATTCATCCCCTAAGAACATACTCACGTTTTTCATGGATGTCAATGCGTGCGAAGCCACGGGCGGAAAGCTAATTAGAATATAAATTATAGTCAAGATATCTTGTTCAATATCGATTCATTTCCGATAATCGTAAATTGACATCGTATCATTGTCCATGTTTTGCAATCCCTAGGGTGAATGTGAGAGAATGATAAAATGGTGCATTCGTCGATCAAACCGGGCCACACATCCGAAGCAAGAAATTAAATTATCATCCACCATTTTGTTTATTTTCGCGATTTTTAATCTATTCCTGGTTACGTTGGTGAATATTAGTACCGCACCGTGCAAGAGCGTGATCTCGTACACCTGGCAATGATTATACAAGCAGGAATGTGCTATTAGCGTACCTATCCACCATCGGTCCCTTGTGTTGGAAATTGCAGACATCGGCCGCGCCGCAAGTAAACACTCATCGAAAATTAATTCCTTATTCTCAAAGAAGAGCAAAAGCCCGGGTCCGCAGGGTGACAGAGTCGATGAGAAAGGTTCCTTGAAGTTCGTTCAACGAATTTTCAGCAGGTCCAAAGGGAGCGATCCCCTGGCGTTAAAGGTAAGCTGAGCGGCCTTTCGAGACATTTGGAAGTTGTGTAATTGTCGTGTGCTACGTTTTTATTGATCTGGGCGGTTTTGCGTAGGAAATTACTAAGAGTTGTGGGCGAGAGTCCTCCGTGGCGCGCCCGGCTAACATGAACCACACGCCTGCCCCGGACAGGCCGCAGCACGACTCCAATGTGAATCAGGTGGAGGAGATGGAAACACAGGACGGTGAGTTCCCAAGACCCACTGACAGTTGCCAGGTGTCTGGAAAATCTGGGAAAATGTCAGAATTTTGCATGTGGTTCCATATCCAGTAATTTCACTGTACTTTTCCAAAATCTTTGAATACACCTTTTTTTCCACAGTAGCACTACAGAGGCTAAACCATGAGTTTGCAAATTAGTTAATGGAATTATTATGAAAAGTCCAAAACATTTGTTGTCCATAGGTTGTCATTATTAAGTTTTGGTGGAGGGGTCTTCGTTATATTAGATAGTAACATGGGAAGCTGTTAATTAAAATACAGTTTATTCTACAGTAATTAAAATTTTTAATACATATACAGTTTTTTCCACAGTAATTAAAATTTTTAATTTCCCTTTAAAAATACCTAAAATACCTAGCTAGAAATTTGAATAGGTTTATCTTCATAGTCAGTCTAACAATTGCAGTTGGATTGGACTCCAACTCTGCTGATAACCTTACAGATGTTCAGGAGTTTATAATATAAGCATGTATCTGGAAAACATGCATCTCTCTCTTATTAAAAGTTACTTAACAAGTGCTGCAACTTGACAAGTAATAAAAAGACCCGAATCACATTGCATTATAAATATATTTCAGTTCAGTCAGCAAAGCAACCACACTATGCTACCATGAATGTGTAATTATATCAAGTGTTATATATCAATTTGCAATGGTGTTGTTGCACACATAGGTACAATGCTTAACCTCAATCTCAATGCAGTTTGCACTGAAAGCCTTTGTTTAGAAAATTATTATTGCAAACAACTTTGAAGTTCCATGTTATGAGATGATTTGGTTAATATAAAAATTTTCAATCAAGGATTAAAGAAAATTTTTCTTTGTTCCTAAAACTGCAAGTCGTTGCCAGAAATAAATGTCTAAATGTAGATATCTACTTATACATATATCTTATTTAATAGTATAAGCCACCTACTTGAGTTTTGTACAGGAAAGAATTATTATAGGTTATATAAGTTAAAATATTAATAATAGCGATTATCGGTATGCAGCACACAAATCTACAGTGGGGATTGAGGTTAGATTATCAAAGAACAAAGAAACGTAACTAATTGAATTCAGTTCCTTATTTAATTTGTCAAACAACATAACCACACCACTATTACATGTCTTGTATTTTTCCATGATTTTTATTTGCCTATTTTGTCTAAATATTCAGTATAATAGTTATTTTGATTGCACGCTAGTAAATGTGTATTTGTATCCAAAACATATTGTTTGTTTACATCTTTATATTATAGAAAAACTCAGTGATCTCTGGTTCTGATAATACAGGGGTGAATGACCATGTGTGATTTTTCATTTTTATTTTAAAATGAAGCATATTTTTCTTTGCAATAGATGTCACTTTTAAATTGCTAAAATACAGTCTTAAAGACTTGCATAAGTCATAGCCATGATCCAGATCATGAAATGACTGCCCATTTATATAAGGAGGTTTGAGAAAACTCTAGATTAAGCTAGGTTATTGGTGTTACCGTTTAAAGGAGCCCCGTTGACTCTGTTTTGTCTGAGTTCCTCGACAGAATTTGACTTTGTCATCTGGCCATCCTGAGGTCTGGCCATGACATATATTAGTAGTAATTATAACAAGCTAAGAAGTACTGGTATGAATGAGCTGAAGTTTTTATCTAAAAAATCTTTTATAAAGCAGAAACAAAAACTCTTGATTTAAAAATTCTAGTCTATAATTCCTTCATGTTATCTGGGACATTATTATAGATATGTCTGCAAATTGAGTAGTAATTATTTAGGATCTTGCCACTTCTCATGTTCTAAGAAATATTGGTTCAGTAGCTTTAGGTGCTTTTCTCAAATTTTTGTTTTTCAATTATATATGCTACGGATAAGATTGATAAATGATGGGGTAGAATGGGACTAGAGGGGTGACTGTGGACTAGAAGAGGTAGTGTTGGATGCCCCCTACCAGGTGGAATGATGATCTTGTCAGGCTCACAGCAATGCTAAGTGGAAGTCTGTAGAGGAGGATTATATTCAACAATGCAAATCTTTGCATTTAATTTGCAAGCAGTTTTTTAGGCAATGAATTGTTTGTTTATAATTTCATATTGTACTGTTGCCCCACAGTATTAAATCATATTTGACTTTATCAATGGTTCTGCAAGTTGTTTTAGCTAAGATCAGCTAGTACTATCATAAAAAGACCTAAGATATTACATATTGGACATATGTACAAGTAATGTAGGTTATATTTAGGCAAATATGTACAAACGGCAGGGTTCCCATTAAAGGATTTCTTTTAATATTCCAGTTGAACTTGAAAGGACATTGATTTTATAATAAATACTTTTTTTACTCTGAGATTTCATAGGACCCAAACTTTGCATGTAACTTCTTTGTAGATATTCAGTATTTTATTGGGCCAAGTGTTAAAACCTTTTTAGTGACAACTTAGTATAAAACTGGCTTTGTTTACTATTTTTCATGATTTGACATGCTTATTAATCAAAAACATCAGTATGAATGTCATGAAAACTATGGACATATTGTTTTTGAAGAACAAATTATTGCATACTATTTTTTTAAGGTAGTATAGTTACTAATTACCGATAAATATTACGAACAAAAGGTTTTGTATTATTATTTTATTTTTACCTGCATATTAGTGCTACAGCAGTGTTAGATGGTTTAAATGTCGTAAATGTTACAAATTAAAATACGAGGAATATGGGAACATTTTAGTTTATTGATGCATGACTGTTTCTTGCTAGGAAAATAAATCTGAAATATTTTTGTTTATGCTAATTACTGCGGTATATAGAAATGGCTTCTGCATTTCTTACAGTGGAGACTGTAGACACAGCTACGGACAAGACCTGGGAAGACGATCTTATGAAAGGGCCCAACGGCGAGGTCGTGATGAGTGACGTGATGAAGAACCAGGAGACCACATCATCGGACATGCCGGTAATTTAGTAGAACTAGACAGAACCTTTGTTTACTCATTTTTAGAACCGTTAAATTTGGAGTGTGCATCCATGCGTGGAATATCACTCTTGCTTGCCGAGATATCTGAATAGACTTGCTCCAGCAGTTGGTGGTGGTGTTTTTAATATAACTCATGATAGAAATAATTTTTTGCACTTTATGAAAGTAAAGTTGTACTTTGTGTCATAAATGCCTTCGAATGGGTTTTATGGCTTTTCTGACAGAGGATAACTTCAAGGTTTACCCAGAATAATTGGGCAAGATATTTTGAAGCCCTATTCGAAATAAAGACTCGAAACACTTTAATGATGCCAAAAGGGCTTACCAATTGAGGGTAAAAAAATAAATAAAACATATTAACGTTTTTTTATGTTGCCGTCAGGCGTAATCTTACTAAATCAGGGAAAAAAACCCATTCACCAGCAATGGGGAAGGTGTTTAAATATTAGGTGCTTACCTATGAAATTGGCGTTTCAATTTTGAAAGTTCAACAGAATAATATTATCCCAAAAATGAATTTACTTCCATTAAATTATATATCATTTTCTAGCTACATTCAAGGTCTTTCATGAATAAGTGATGTCATGTCTCTCATGTAAAAACTGACTGAGTAGGGTTCCATTAAATACTGTATTGGCGTTTTCTAACAGGTCAATTGGTTAATTTTTTTCTACAAAACAAAAAATCTAAATTATCTGAAAATCGTGAAATATAATGCGCAATATGTTCAAAAATACATATGGTAACGAATAACACGCTGGGATAAGTGTAGCCTTCAAAAATAAAAAATAAGTATCTTTTTAACGAAAAAATTGCGATTTTCAGTTACGAAAAAATCCATTTTCATAGTTTCTACACCACTGTGCTCTCAAAATATTCAGACAACGTGCATTTAGCAAGCATTATTTTATTTCTAAATGTCCAATGGTACTTTGATAATAGTTAGTTGTTTTAAAACCTTAATTATTTTATATTAATTTTGTCTTTGAACTTTTTTAATTAATCTGCAATTTCATAGGTAAGCACCTAATATTTTCTGTCAGTTTTAATTTTTTCTATTTTTAAACAGCTGGCTTGCTTGGACACTGAAATGGAAGACGACGAGGCCCGCTCGGAGGCCACGTTCCGCTTTACGGTTCACAACTTTAGAAACTTGAAGGACTCTGTTCTGTCTCCGCCCTGTTATGTGCGCAACCTGCCTTGGAAGATCATGGTGATGCCGCGCCAGGCGCCTTCGCCGGACCGCCAGCAGCAGAAGTCGCTCGGCTTCTTTCTGCAGTGCAACGGCGAGAGTGAATCCTCCAGTTGGTCATGTTACGCTATGGCAGAGTTGAGACTCATCTCCCATAAGCCCGACACTGAACCGTTTTATAGGAAGATACAACATTTGTTCTATAGGTATGTTTTGCACTGATTTTAAATATTTTTGTACTAGACACGTTAGAAGTGCGGGCATTTTTGAACGTTTGCTGTGTAGGGCTAAGATCATTTGATAGGTTTGAATTTGCCCAACATTGGATTATGTAGGTAACAAGTTAAAAAACTTAAATATGACTTATGAAAAAAATATTATTACTTCGATTTTTCACAGCAAGGAGAATGACTGGGGTTTCTCCCACTTCATGGCATGGAATGATGTACTGGACCCTGAGAAGGGCTACATAAAGGACGACTCCATCACACTGGAGGTCCACGTGACCGCCGAAGCGCCTCACGGTGTCTCCTGGGACTCGAAGAAACATACCGGTTATGTTGGTAAGTTGAACAAATTTGTTGACAGTGTGACAATATTGTAAGTTAAAAGGGGTAAGTAATAGAATCTATAAACATAAAAGATATATCATTTAGAAGATATACAAACTAAACATATAATTTTCTTAAATATAACGATTGTCAGATATAATAAACTCTAGGTATAATTTTAAAAAGAATAATTTCATAAGGTATAATAAACGCTGTATATAATAAACATATAATATAACAATCATATGACATAAAACTCATTTAACCTACTATTGAAAACATATAACATATATTACATATAAATTTAAAAGATATAACAATGGAGATGACGAAACTAAACGCCTGTTAAAATTTGAACTCTTTATAAAATATATTTTGTATACTAAATTAATTGAATGTTATTTGTCATGCATAAAAGCCCAGATGCAAGCAAGCACGTAAGCAAGTATGCAAGCAAGCAAGCATGCAAGCAAGCAGTCGATCTGTGGTTATTTTATCAATCAAACCTAACACGGCAATGATATTTTACTAAGGATATTGCACGCTAAAGCAACGCGGCATCGTAGCGCGGCACAAGGACACTATACGTAGCTATACATCAATAGTAAACGTCGTAGAAACAAACGAAACACAGCCTATCTCTTTCTTACAAATGGAGCGCGTGAATTGCTATTTCATATTACGTCATCTCGCAAGCCGAACGCGTGACTCTTGAGAACATAAGCGTGGAGTAGCATTTGAATTATATTTTTTTGTATTGGGCATCCTAAAGTAGTGTTTCAAATACTGCCATTCGTAATGTTTTCTGAAATATTGTACAATTGACTTAATTAGAATTCCAGATATATACATATAATGTGTTTTTTAAATGGATAACAATGTGTGCCTTCCCGTATTGTAAAAATAGGACACGGAGCTGTAACAAAAATGTATATGATTTTTTGCAGATACGTAGTCGGTCCCATAATGAATTGGCCTAACTATGAAATAAAAAAGAAAATTAAATGCAATCATTTTTATTTTTCAATATAGTCTCCATCAATACTGACACACTTCTGACATCGGTGAAATAACATTTCTAATCCTTTATAAAAATAATCGCAATCTTTGTCTTCAAAATGACTGAAGACGGCCGCCTGCAACTCTTCATCGCTTGAAAATTTTCTTCCCCTTAAGTCCCGCTTTAAATTTGGGAATAAGTAATAGTCGGACGGAGCCATGTCTGGACTATAAGGTGGATGGTCCAGCTCCGTGAACCCGCATTGACGCACTGCATCCTTCGAAACACCGGCGCGGCGGTGTGCACGGGGGCGTTGTCGTGAAGCAACAGGACGCCTTTACTCAGTTTGCCTCTGCGCTTCTCCTTTATAATATCTCGCAGTTTATATATTAATGAAGCATAATATTCGCCGTTTACGACTGTATTGCGCTCTTTAAAATCAACCATCAAAATACCTTGAAAATCCCAAAAGATTGTGCACATGATTTTTTTGGTAGATTGTTGCACCTTTGCCTTTCTAGGCGGCTTTTCACCCTTATAACGCCATTCCATTGACTCGCGCTTGCTTTCTGGATCATAATATAACACCATAGTTTCATCACCAGTCACTAGTCTCTCGATCACGTTCTTTGGGTTTTCTCCACAAAGATCTAAAAACTCGGCAGCACAGCGAACTCGCTCCCGTCTCTGCACAGCTGACAGAAGTTTCGGGACCCATCTTGCACTGACTTTTTTCATATGAAGATGTTCATCGATTGCACGATGGACGGTACTTTTAGAGAGCCCAAGTCTAGCTGCAATTTCTCTAATCTTCAAACGGCGGTCACTCAAAACCTCTTCTTCGATTTGAGCAATGGTATCGGGAGTGAGCACTTCTACCGGTCGACCGTCATGGCCGATATCTTCGACGGTTTCTCGCCCGAGGCGAAACTCTTTCACCCAATTTTTTTACTGTGCTATAAGAGGGAGAACACTCCTTATACACACCATCTAATCGTTCTTTAATTTGGGCGGGGGATAAGCCTTCTTTAAATAGAAACTTTATGACGCTTCGATACTCGGTTTTCGACATTTTGAAAAAATACGCGACACTTGTTGTTCAAACAAACTGCTAAACTGAACTACGCTCGTCAAGTCCATGCGTGTTCATTTATAAAGTGTCTGAGAACCGTACTATTCAATGCAACATAACATGTATCGACATGTCGCGTAGAACTATATCAGGCCAATTCATTATGGGACCGACTACGTATATAACTTGACATGTTGTTATACAGATTTTGTTTTGTATTTTTATACAAACAGTTTTAAATATAATTTTAAGACGACTCCAGATACTATGTATCTCTCAATTAAACAAAGAAAACGACTATACTTCATTCTAATAAAAAAAAACATGACATGTGTCAGTTCCATAGTAAGTTTGTTTACGTTTTGGGTTAATCATATAAAAAGTCGTTAATAATGAAACAGATCTTCATACATAACACATACATAATAACATATTATACATACACCCGAAAAATATTATCTTCCGATTCGGCAGTATGGATTTTACACTTAAAACATTTAAACAAAAGCGACTACACTCTTTTGTTTTATGACTATGTTCTTGTCGCGTACTGACGCATGTCTCTTTCTGGCGCGCATGAAAGAAAAGAATACTCCTTAATAATTGACGATATTTATTGAAATTTCAGTGCTTTTCTACTTTTTTTACACATTTTCGCGTGTTATCTTTTATAAATAAAATTAACTTACCGGTGGTAGGTTACACCATCTTTTTTTAGGGTCGTTCGAGTGTTATTTCGACACTTTTTCACGACGCACTTCGGCATCCTTACTGCTTTGCGCTCAAAACACGACTGTATGACGATGTGACGATGTATTATAAATGTTATATCAAACGATTTTATATAATGTAATCATTAGAGCTTTTAATTGTTATATTCAACAAAATTATATCATTTGTTGGTAGATCTCATGATAATTATAGCATTTGAGCATTATTGAAATGAAATTATATATCCCGTTCTTATATGAAATGAGACGCACCCAGTTAAAAGCAGCCTTCGTTTTAACACTACACTTTGATTAACACAGTGCCCAGATAAACGTCATAAAACATTGTGTCATGTTCAGTGTATAAGTGTTAAAATTAAAACCATCCAAATGAAAGAGTGACAGTTACAGACATACCACAAATATACAGTTTTGTGGAACTCATATTGAATTCGTATCAAAACTTACCAAAATTGTTAAAAAAATTAAAAATAAAAATTTCGCGTGCTTACTCGTTTTCTGAATTCGTTTCTCGAGAGCGATAACAATATCTACTTCTTCGTGGTGGTCGTGACAAACTGCGCTGATGCCGTCTTATGCTATCCAGGTTGGGTTGTTATTTCGTAATTTTTTTATGAGACATATTCATTCAGATATCTACCTATATTTTATAGTTAATCCGTGCTATGATACTAATTCAAATTCACCCTGTAACAACCACTTTTATCAATATAATATGATTGGTTGTTCTGAATGAGGTTTTGGCCAGGTTACTCACAGAAATCGGAATCGTGTAGCGCAATTTATGTACTTGCGACGTTTTATGTAAATTGTGGATAGGTCTTTAAATATGTTTCTTAAATATTTGAAAGAAAAATAATTACACTGGTGATCATCAAAATCACACACCCGAATCAGATCTATGCAATAAATATGAATAATGTATTGTGTTGGCTATTTGATGTCTAACTTTAATTTTATTTTTAGGCCTTAAGAATCAGGGTGCCACCTGTTACATGAACTCCTTACTGCAAACTCTCTACTTCACTAACCAGTTGAGGAAGGCTGTGTACAAAATGCCCACAGAATCTGACGATAGTACTAGGTGAGTTCTAAGAATTCTTCATGTATTAGTTAAAATTAAAAGGAAACTGAATGGTTTTAATTTCATATTTCTATGTTATCTAGATCGGTGGCTCTGGCGCTTCAAAGAGTATTCTACGAACTACAGTTCTCAGACAAACCTGTCGGAACCAAGAAGCTAACAAAGAGTTTTGGCTGGGAAACCCTGGACTCCTTTATGCAGCATGATGTGCAAGAGTTTTTGAGGGTATGTACGGCTTCAAACGCATATGGCATAAGTTTTATAAGTATTATAAGCTATAACACACCAGAGAAGGCTACCTTACTTTACCCGCCCGAACAAAGCACAAGCAGTGGAGTCAGATCTTGTGTAATACAATACCTATTATACAATTAATTTGCAATGAAAATACCCATTTACACTGGTCATTCATTCGCATATTCAAGACATAGAATTCAGTATATTCACGTAGCATAATCCTAGTTAACACGATCGTACTTTTCCTTAGGTACTTCTAGACAAACTGGAGAGTAAGATGAAGGGCACATGCGTTGAGGGCACGGTCCCGCGTCTGTTCGAGGGCAAGATGACGTCATACATCAAGTGCAAGAACGTGAACGTGTCCAGTACTCGGGTCGAGACGTTCTACGACATACAGCTTAATATTAAGGGCAAGAAGAACAGTGAGTGGAAACTTATTTTTTATTTTTATTGCTATTGTACTTTGTGTGGAAACCTTTGAACAAGCATCTTCTGGTTTAACATTGAACCTTTGATTAACCATCCCAGCCCTCCCCGCGCACTAGCAGCCAGTCGAAATATAGGAATTCGTGGCTGCCTAGTGCGCGGTCTCCTATACGCTGTCATGTGTGGTCATACCTTTACGAATTTGCACTTAACTTTCACGAATTTTTGTAATGAAATTTGCAACAGCAGCAATTCTGAAATTGTACTAAAGAGAAAGCTGGTTTATTGAATAACGACCACGGTGTGGATGATGGTGTTTAACGCGGGATTTATCACATGGATTGATATTCGTAATGATTGATGGGGAATATAGCGGAAAGCCACTTATATCACAGAAAACCATATAGAGGAGGTACTGGGTATCATCTCACTGAAATGTTGATACATGAAAAAAAACTAGGTGATAAGTTAGAAAATACGTATTTCAATAATGGTGTGGCAGTCGCGGTTACAAATAATAACACATATCAATCACTTTCAGTCGACGAGTCCTTCAAAGACTACATTAGCACTGAGACCCTGGATGGTGAAAACAAATACGATGCAGGCGAACATGGATTGCAAGAGGCGGAGAAAGGAGTTATCTTCGCCTCCTTCCCGCCGGTACTACATTTACACCTCATGAGGTTCCAATATGACCCCATTACGGACAGCTCTGTCAAGTTCAATGACAGGTGAGTGACCTTTTGACATTCCCAAGATAGTTTTACTTCTGGAACTGTCGGCCCAGATTTGTGGTGCGCATTATTGTCCCTTCTTTTACACGTAGAGCGAGTGTGTGGTAGACGGTTTTCACAAGTTTTTAACAATAATAAATAAATCATCATCAGCTGAAAGATGATCATCATTTCCACACCGACCGGCCTGCGCTGCCCGCATCCAGCTTAAATAAGAAAGTCTTAATAAATATAGTGCATACTCTTTACAGTGCGCTCTGCTAACAGCATCCTCCAAGTAGTGAGTCAGGACTTGACCAGTCCCTTGGTCAGACATTGGATCGCGGTACACCGTGATCCAAATAAGAAATTATTATGACAGCGATTTACACTGTATAATTTTGTGTATATACTGCAAAGTTATGAGTTTTTACCTAAATAAACAAATCATTTATTATTTATACAAATATAAGATAAAATACAATGCCAGTTTTTAACAATAGGCCTTGTTAATAATGATTGCCTTTTGTAATTTTCTTAATGGTGATCCATGTTCCAATCTGGAGTCTGGACTTGGTCCCTGTGTATGGGTTATGGAAGGAGCTGATGTAAATATCGATGTAAAAATAATGGGATTAAAAAACAGCAGAACAAGCAAAGGCATTATATCATTGTTAATTTAATATTGTATTTAATGACTTTACCCAGGTTCGAGTTCTACGAGCACATTAACTTGGATGCGTACCTTCAAGAGAAACCTGAAACGCCCGCCGATTATACGCTTCACGCGGTTTTGGTGCACTCGGGAGACAACCACGGCGGACACTACGTGGTCTTCATCAACCCTAAGGGCGATGGCAAGGTAGGGTTTCGCATTTTACTACACCAACTCGTATTCTTCTGTGTCTTCATTTGTGTTGTTTAGCAATGGTTCTTTTTGTGTGTGATCGCCGTAATGAATAAACGTTTATCAATCTTTATCTGAAACTACCCCAGATAAGACCTTTTGATGCTCAGCAGCCACTACGTGGCGTTTATCAAACTTAAAGGCGATGGGAAGTGGCATCTCGAGTCTCGATGTTTTGTTGTACTAGTATGTTATGTATATGTTATGATGTCATCCTCATTGACGATTTTATAGGTAAAGCAACATCAGTTTGGGTTAAATAATCTGTCTAATCTAGTCTGGTGTGGCTCTCGAATAGCATCACCCCATCTCTTCCCGTGGACGTGTCGTAAGAGGTAACAGGAAATCGGAGGATGGACAGCAGCGTCCTTCTGCCTACAGTATCCATCACACTGCGATCGCCAACCGGCCCATGTCCAGCAGTTGACGTCTTGCGGCTTGTGGTGATAATAAAGTATCTGTGAAATTCCCTGCTTTGTTCCCGCCACTCATAGATAGTGATTATTTATGACTGAGAAAGTATATTAGCTACGTAATTTCGCAGTGGTGCAAGTTCGACGACGACGTGGTTTCGCGCTGCACCAAGCAGGAGGCTATCGAGTACAACTATGGCGGTCACGATGAAGACATGGCGCTCACTGTGCGCCACTGCACCAACGCCTACATGTTGGTCTATATCAGGTGAGTGCGAGCGAGATGGAGACAGAGAAGTTTGTTGTTTCAATTACTTGCGACTTCCTTTGGGTCCGATGTTTCTTTACAATGGGTAAACACTTCCGTAACGCCGGGCTCACAGGTACAAGATCTGGGATATTCTTATAAGGTGAACTAAAAATAATACCTACCTACTTTGATAAAATATTACAACAAATAAATATAAAGATTTTAGATTTACATATTTATATACGAGAATGAGTGAGGGCGATTTTCACGACGAAAATATGGCATCGATTTCTAATAACGTTTGCCTATATCAAAGTGAGATCCATTAGAAACTAGCTGCTGTTAAATAAAAGGGATGCCAAGCAAAAGTTGTTAACTTTTCACCGCGCTAGTATATTATTGCATCGGGCTATTAAATTAACATTCTATTGCATTTTCAGGGATTCACAGTTGAAGACTGTCTTACAAGAAGTAACTCAAGCGGACATACCTACAGAACTAAGCGAAAGGCTAGCTGAAGAGAAGAGGATTGAGACGGTATGTATATTTTGTATTTTGGCGTAGTATTTTAGCTTTTCCTTAAACGTTAGTCATGTGAAAGAATTTCCGGGCATGAGTTCTCCGTAATCTCGTTGTATATGATTACAGAAATCTGGTTAGTCACCAGTCTGAACTGCACCTTAATCCTGAAATGTGTCATGTTTGGATTTTTGATTATAATTTATTATTATGACCAACTGCAAACATATTTATTTCCCCAAACAGATCCGTCGGAAGGAGCGCAACGAGGCCCACTTGTATATGAACGTGAACGTAGTCCTAGAAGAGGCTTTTGACGGGCACCAGGGCAATGACCTGTACGACCCCGAGCGCGCGCACTACCGCGTGTTTCGCGTGCGCAAGCAGGCCACGGTCGGCGAGCTGATGGAGATGTTGGCGGAGAACTTCAAGTATC
This sequence comes from Coleophora deauratella, assembly GCA_958295455.1. NCBI lineage: Eukaryota > Metazoa > Arthropoda > Insecta > Lepidoptera > Coleophoridae > Coleophora > Coleophora deauratella. The sequence continues at coordinate 11,419,962 of OY282397.1, read as the reverse complement.
CGCTCAAACAGCTGCGTCCTTGGCCTTTTAGCGCGCGCTCTAATCAGGTGAGTTTGACAGTTCGTCTCGACCAATCAGGGCAATGACCTGTACGACCGTGTTTCCGCGTGCGCAAGCAGGCCAGGGTCGGCGAGCTGATGGAGATTTTGGCGGAGAACTTCAAGTATGCGCTCAAACAGCTGCGTCCTTCGCCGTTCAGCGCGCGTTCTAACCTTGCTTAGAACGCGCGCTTGGAAGGTATGCTTGACTGCCTGATATGCTTATATCCCGATTTCTACAATCTGTGAGATCTTCAAGGCGAGGAGTAAATAGGCATTATTTGAGTTTGTGTGTACCATCCTCGGCTACATCATCACTTTCCATCAGGTGAGAAGTAGTCAAACGCACTCAAATATTGCGTGGCTAAGCCTCTTTATAGTGCATTGTAAAGCCGCACTCGTGCAGTTGGAAATGTTACCAGGGGACTTCAAGTAGTCTATTGAGCCTCTAAGATCCTGAGTGCCATACTGTTTCGCAGTAGGCGTGACGCGCAGTTTATATGGTTGATGGCATTAAATGAAATTGTAAAAATAAGCAAACTCGTCCACAGACGTGCAGACCAACCTGTTTGGACATCATTAACGACCAACACAAGACGGTCGCAGACATATCCGAGAACATGAACCCGTGGAATATATTCCTCGAGATGCTCCCTCCAGACTCGGGTCTCAGTACGCTACCCACATTCGACAAGGAGAATGATGTGGTTCTGTTCTTTAAGTTTTACGACCCGAAACAGAAGCGCATACACTACTGTGGGCACCACTACCTGCCCATTGCGAGTAAGCCCGCGGACCTGATACCGATACTCAACAAGCGTGCTGGTGAGTACTAAGTTAGATACTGTATTGCTTAAATATTGTCTTTCTGTGACACAAATAATTCGCGCTGACCCAATGATAGATGTCTTTAGGAAAGTATTAGCGTATGCAACCCTACTTTTTCCTCGTGATGTTTCCCTTCACACAACAACATTAAACAAACAAACAAGTCCATTCTCGACCAACTGGGAATTACAATAAGACTGTCAACCATCTGCAGTCGTAGAATGCTCAGCTTCTTCGGTCGCTACCTAGCTACAGGCGCGATCCGGACAATCTCGAAAAGCTATTAATGGTTGGAAAAGTTGAGGGCAAACGACCGAGAAGGCGATCACCGAGCCGCTGGGCTGAACAGGTCAAAATTATCACGAGACTGACCGTATCAGCCGCCTTGAGGCAAGCCGAGGACAGAAATGCATGGCGAAACATAGTTAACACCTCCACAACGGCACTTCAAGATGGACACGACCTTTAGAAATGAAGAATATGGCTGGATTGATTGTTTCCCTTTAAATTTTTGTACATTGGCCAGGATTTGAACCCAGATCACTCATTGGGAAGGCCCTTTGAGTCCCCGATATTTTAATATTATTTAAGTGAATTAATAATCACGTTTATATATTTGGACACAATGTTCAATTGTTCATGTATTTGTATTTTAGATTGTATGTTTCTTTTAGTATTAGACAGTCAGATTTTTACATCACTTTTTCATACATCTTTGTTTTTATACAGGTTTCCCGCCAGACACGCCTCTTGTCCTCTATGAAGAGATAAAACCAGACTTCGTGGAGAAAATCAACAACTATAACGATCCTCTTGAAAAGGTATTATTTCGGTGCTTTTCCTATTTGCTACGTAATTAATTTGATTAATTTATACCACGCGACTAGGTTCAATCGCTTCAACCGTAATATGTATTTCATAAGTCGAACTCTTTTCGACCGCTATCTTGATCTAATATGTCCTTTCTTTAGTTGTGTTGGATGGAGGGAGTTTCTTTGGGCCCGTTGCTACTTATCACTCCGGGACCTACCCGAAAGGGTGGGTTTACGAGTTACATGTGGTAGGAACCTCTAGAAGATAGACTATAATGTCCTTCAAAGTTTGGCATTTATCTCGACCGTTTCAGTGCTTCGCAAGGCAAGTGCCCGCTACTATCACTAAGATGGCAGTCGTTAACTTATGTTGGAGGCCTCATAGGTGGCTAGAAAACATTTGATACTGGGGTTGGCCACTTGCCCCACAACTTCCACCAATCCGGGTTTGGCCACCGTGTGTGGCGTATGGCCTAACTTTCCCGAGTTTTGGGAAGAGACCTGTGCCCCTGCAGTTGGGACGATATTTGTTATCAGTCACTTGTCGGGTTGAGTCATGTGCACGCCGCCATGGACGGCGACATCATTGTTCGCTACCTACTTGGAATAAAATATTTCCATTTTTATTTTCCATCATTAATTCCCTTTTTTGTATAATGAATAAGGCAGCCAACTAATTGACAAGCCAGTTAGTCAGTGTCCAGTCGTTGCCCATTGGGCACTGCACCAGCCACTTGTCGAGTTGAGTCGTATGCACGCAGCCAGGTATTTGGTATAGTTCGCGTCACGTAAAAAGAGCGCTGGCTGGCGTTCCGAGGATGCACTCTGACAGCAACTGTTTAGTACCCTCTCTTTCACACTTACGCGATTTATATTATGCTATCCTGTTGTCAGAGTGAACTGTTGTGCCCTCGGAACGCCCGCCAGCGCTCTTTTTACGTGACGCGAGCTATAGGTACCTGTTTAGTAGGTTGACAACAAAATGTCCCTCAAAGTAGTGCACACTGCTACCTCCTTGGAACAAAGAATTCCCTTTGTTGTATAATGAGGCGGCCAACCAATTGGCGAGCTAATTAATGAGAGCAAGTGTCTGTTGGTTGCCCAATGGGCACTGCACCAGTCACTTGTCGGGTTGAGTCGTGTGCACGCGGCCAGGTATTGGACGAGCTGATGGACGGCGACATCATCGTGTTCGAGCGCGCCGACCACCGCCACGAGGAGCTGGAGCTGCCAACCTGCCAAGACTATTTCAAGTACATATTCTACAAGGTCGAGGTGCAGTTCGTCGACAAGTCGGTGCCCAATGATCCTGGGTAAGTGGTCTTTTTGGTGTTGAGCATGTTTCGCAAATGAAAGTAGTTTCAAATTATAGGATTGGGAAAGGATTAAGATTTAAGGTTAAAAAAATGCGATTATGGCTTTGAAATTGATTGAACTTGTCTTGTTTTTTTCTAAAGAAAGCTCGTTATTGTGTCCAGTATTCCATGGGGTTAGACGCTAGGGAAAAATCTTGATGTTACCGACTTGTAAGAGGCATTGAAAGCTATTGTAATTTTTGGTTATGACTGACGATTGTGTCTGCAACGTTTCTATATTTAACCTACTCTGTATTTTAGACCCATGAGCCGTTACGAAGATCTTAATTTCTATTAACGATTCCATATTGAACCATTTCATCAGCCGTCGCAAAGATCAGCAAAGCATCAGCAATTAAGATCTTTGCGACGATCTTCATTTTATATGGTTATAAATATTTACGGTGTTTCTCCAGGTTCACAATGGAGCTGTCGATGCAGATGCGGTACGACCAGATGGCGCGCGCCGTGGGCCAGCGGCTCAACGTCGACCCCTACCTAATACAGTTCTTCAAGTGTCAAAAGTAAGTTTGTGTTGAAAGTCACGCCAGGACAGAAGCATCTGCATTGAAAATATGGGCCCATATGTATCAGCAGATTCGATCTAGAGGGCCGAGACTTTTTATGGTTGTTTGCAGTCACGCTATAAACATTGACTTTTTTATTTATAGATCATTCCAATCAAAAAAAAGCAAAACGTAAGCAAACTGACTATGGAACTGACACATGCCAATGTCATCTGCGTACTATGTTTGTTTACCTTTTGCTTTTTTTTATTGGAATGAACTATACAATAGGTAAGCCGTTAGCATCATCTCACCTGGTGATAAAGTGATGATGATGATGCCGAAGATGGAAGCAACCTGACCAAGATTCCCCAATGCAACGCAACTGATTATCTCATCTTAATGCTGGAACACATCAATGCTGTTTACATTGACATTTGACTTATCCTCGCTTTGTATTAAAATGTATGTGATAATGTCCACTCCCAAGTAACACAAAAGTGCTGTATATCAGCTGAAATACCGTCCACGTTGGAAAATTTCGCTGTATAAGCTTGCTGAATAACAGCGTAGGCAGCGCATCCTCAGCTGATATAACTCTAATTTGGGCACAAATTGTATAGCTGTTAGCTGCTTAAGTGAATTTATTGCTTTATATTAGCATTAATAAGAGGAACAGCCACCCTAACGGCGCAAGTGCACTGGCCGATAAAATAAGAGCCGACAGCCAAGCCACGCCCACCTGTCGGTCCTCTTAAAAACTAGGATGTACGCGGGTGCACTGGTCCGATAACTGTCGTACCGAAACAATCATTCCACTACTCGAGCCATATAGTAAGCGTCGTCGTCACGTCATTGTTTCTGAATAGTGTTGTGCGCAGTACTATAGAAAATGTGACCGGCTTTTAGCCAACGGTAATTATTGGCGTTATTGTTATAAATACAGCTCAAAAGTAAAAGCATAGGTAGGTCGGTAACCAAGTGCTTTAATACATCTAAAATGGCGGTTATATCATAAAACCTACCATTTTAAAAATACCATATCATGATATTAAATTGCATATTCTAAAAGTGTTTGTTAATTTCTATAGGCACAACAATTAAAAACGAATGTTGTATTTTTTATTGAAAACGCAATGCATTAAAGCACTTGGGTGGTTACAGAAACTCAACATGTAAATTGCAAATATCAATAACTGAAAATCTAAAGTATTTTCTATCTAAGTAAATGCTTTACACATTTTCTTAAATTGTATATACAAAATACCATAATATATCCATACATACATACCTATGCATTTGAATATTCTATAAATGTATATTGATTTCTGTAGTTACCTATTAAACATTATCATATTAATATATATAAATCGATACCATGTCGATAAATGATGCACAACACTTCGTTTCGTCCGGTAAGAATGTTAGTGTCGGATGAGTGCAGCAGCCTTCATAGAAAATGTACAGCGACTAGTAAGAGCCGATAAAATAAGATCCGTTCTATAAGTTATAAGTCCGGTAAGAATGTTAGTATCGGATGAGTGCACCCGCTCTCATACAAAATATAAGGTGCTACTTTATTAGTGCCTGATATTTTAGTCAGTGCTTCTACTCCTGATTCTGATCAACTTTCCCCAAGGAACCCATAGTCAAATCGCAAAAAAAATTCTGGACTCTTCATACTAATTTGGCCGCTCGGCCGATTGATGTGTATGAAGAATCCAAAATTTTTTTTGTGATTTGACTATGGGTCCCTTGGGGAAAGTTGATCGGAATCAGGAGCAGGAGCACTGACCAAAATATCGGGCACTAATAAAGTAGCACCTTATATTTTGTATGAGAGCGCCTTATATACAGCGACTGGATCGGACTGTGACGTCATCATCTGTCGGTTCTTATTGTCGCTACTGTGTCGGCTCAGTGCACCCGTAGCGTAAGAGCTGAATATAGGCTGATTAAGGGAGTGTATGTTACTTGTTATTCAGTACAAAGCAATAAAATGTATTTTCTTAGGCTTCTATACAGGTGAAAGATTACTTTTGGCGAAATTGTGAAGTAATATAACTTCGTCATCTGCAAATCACGTCATTCCATCCCTGTTAGTTATTTTTTTCAATGTTGAGCGCAACAGTGTTGTTAGGAGGAATTACATTATTTGCGGTACCTAAGTAATGCTTTTTTTATTCGTGCGCGAAATTTTTGTGCTACACGCTCCGTAAAAGTAAACATTTTCGAAAAAAATATCTTATCTATTATATACATGTATGTATAATGTAAACTCGTTGAAACTATTATACATATTCCAATAACGTTTTCATCCTCTTAGGGCATGAGGGTTCTGGCAAGTTCTCCATGGCATCTTCAGCCTCAGTGGTGGGTGGTTCTTGCTGAAGGGGCTCTACGTCCTCTTCATCGTCGTCCTCGTCAATAGACACCCCGGCGCCGCCGTTGAGGCACTTTCCTTGTCAGTGGAGTCACGCCGTAGAACAGTTCAGCATTGCTTTCTGGCATCCACATTTGCCACTATCACAATTCTTGGTGCAGCGGCAAAAAATCGTGTTCAGTACGACCTCTGGTGCCAGGGTATCTCTTACATGTTTCCACCCTCTTGAGGAGGCAGCTCATTCCCGAGAAACTTCTGCAGTTGGTGGTAGGTGGTAGGAATGCCGTTTAGCTGCACATTCAGCCCGTGGGAGGAAGCTGATGTCAGGCTTAATATTTGTCACTGACATCATGACTGGAAGCGCAACTGGTTCAGGGAAGTCAGTGTTGCTGGTTAGTCAGAACCAACTTCTCCTTGTTGAATATAATTTATTTTAATTGATAAATACGTGATGATAACATATATTGTATTTTGATAAATTTTTTATAAAAGTACCTTTTAGAAGAAGAATATTTTGTTTATGTTTTAAATATTATTTCTAGTTGCGTAGAATTACGACTCAAAGAAGTTTCTTGAGTTTACAAAGTGTATAAATAAAAAAATATCCTCAAATACGTCAAAATTAATTGTTTGCTTTATGTCTTGAATGTCTCGAAAGTCCCGGGAAATTTAGCTCGAGACATCTCGAGTCCCGGAACTTTCAAAACCTCGAGACTTGACAAACCCTAGCTCGCATCTAAAGGGCACACTTGTGACCTTTTATTCAGAAAATAGCTTAATTTGTATCCAGAAAAAGCCCTTTTTAAAGCTGAAAGTGCTGAAAATTGCTAAAAGCTGAATAACTTTGACTTCTACACCCAATATAATGCTCGCAACATTATAGTGGAATCTTCCTGGTGCCTAATATAGTTAATGTACAGCCTAAAGCGTAATATTCAGCTTCTACAGTTTGAGTGTACTCTATTAAGTCTTAATAAACGCTTGAGTGGGCGATGTGGACCTTATGTGGTATCTTATAACATAGCTTTGTGCTGTTTGGACTGTTACTTTCGATCATTACATTTGAATACAAAGCCAAGCGTGTGCGTGCATAGCATGTTCTGTGTGGGACAGCGCCTCAACAGTCAGGTTTATAGTATGAGAACTTTCAGGTGGGATAATCTAGGGAAGATTACAGAAAGCTGTTGGATACATATGTCTCAATATATTGTAGTGGTTGGCTTTGTACAATATATAAGGTGCTTCCAAAATATATGCCACCGCTGCAATGGGAGTAAGAGTCATGCATATAGATTACAATAGTAAAAAAAATTCGTGCCCCGGAGTCGTTAAATTGATTTGGGAGACTAAACAATTTTTTTTTACTTTGATTCACTTTCGCACAACACGGTCCGTCAAGTACGTATACGCTCCGTCATGAAGTCATGAATGAACTCGATGTCATTTCACTGAATGAAAGCAACGCACGCTCGTATCTCTTTTTACAGGTTAATTTAGTGAACAGCTGATTGTCTTTAAATTAAATGTAGAGCAGAATAAACAAACTTACCAGTTATTAAAACGGCTTATTCACGTAACAAGGTGATAAACTTACCATCGCACTTTGACAGGCTTTGGACTGTTAAATTACGTACTGTAAAGTATCTGTTAATAAAAAGTTTAGGTAGGTAAGGCATCTACTCAAGAGTAGATGCGTAAAATTAAAAAGAACGTGTATTACAGTAAGTAACTTGGCGTGTTTCTAAGTTCATCACCTTATTTACAAGGATTTGCACAACACAACACTGGCGGCTGGCTGACTCACACCAAACCTCTGTTCATACGGGTTTACGGCAAACGCAGGGATGTTATTTGCACTCGCAGTAGTAGAGTGTCAATCACCTTATTTACAAGCTATTTCACAACACAACAAAGTTTTACATCAGTTTTACAACACAGTAAAGTTCTCGAGTGGTGACCGCGCACTGGAATACGCAGTGGGGCAGGCCCCCGACTCGGTGGACCGACGAAGACCTGGTGAAGGTTGCGGGAAGCCGCTGGATGCGAGCCGCACAGAACCGGTCGGTGTGGAAATCCTTGGGGGAGGCCTTAGTCCAGCAGTGGACGTTTTTCGGTTGATGATGATGACACAACACAACACTGGTGGCTGACTCTTACACCAAAACTTTGCTCATACAGGTTTACGGCATGCGCAGGGATGTTATTGCACTCGCGATCAGAGGGTATCGCGGTAGCAGAGTACTATTTCAAGATACTCTTGATTCGTATGTACGTCTGGGTGACATGGTTATCTCACTCGCGGACGGGGGCGCAGGCGGTGCAAAACGTTCGCGTCACGCCTGCGCGTCACCGCTGCGCATAGCGAACTGAACTGACCTCTGACCTGTACGAAGGGCGCGCGCCCGCCAACCGCCCCCGCCCGCCGGGTCGCGCCCCGCTCCCGAGTGAGTATGCGAAAGGGTGCGGACAGATCAAAGCCTTTTGCAGCACGACACAAGTGCCGAATTTGTTTGATGTCGAGCCGCAACGTCGGTGCGTTTAAGCATGTTTTCGCGCGCCTGGTTTCATTCAACTCAATACGGGATGGCTTAATAAAGTAAAGCAATTTATTTTTATGATTGTTATTTTTTTGTATGGAAAAAAAAAAGAATAGTTTCCGGACATGAATGTCTCATTTTCGTGATCACTATACATGATACTTTCTCCCATTTCAGCCGTGGCATATATTTTAGAAGCACCCTATATTTAATGATCGCTTCACGTCCCCAGAATTAATCGATAAGTAAAAGTGTGATTCACCATTTTGTTTTCCCGTTTCCATTGTTGTAGTTACAAGGACACCCCGGGACTGCCGCTGCGGTACTCCTACGATGGAATACTGAAGGACCTGCTAGTGTACTGTAAACCAAAGTGCCCTAAGAAATTGTTCTACCAGATTTTATCTATTAAAGTTAACGAATTGGATAACAAGAAACAATTTAAATGTTTATGGGTAAGTAGGTACGATAGATTATTTTTTAATAAATGTAAGTGGTTCATTCCATTTATCTTTTATAAAATAAGTTTTTAATCAAATGTTGACTAGACAAAGATTAAGGATAAGTTTTAAAAATATTTAAAAAATATCACATAGGCATTTCATTAAATTCTAGAATCCACTTACGTCCAAAAAGACCTTTACGACTCTTTTTTTCCATAGGTTGGACCTAACTATAAGGAAGATAAGGAATTAATTTTATATCCCAATAAAGGCGGTAAAGTGGCAGACATCTTAGAAGAGGCAGCTAAAGTTGTTGAAATGTCACCTGACGGTTCTGGCAGGTGAGTTCTGGTGTTTTGATAAAGCTTAGGATTTACATAACATTACATCGTTACAGAAGTTTCACTTCTGAAATGATTTACGCTATTACGTTATTTCACAGTGTCAAAAATAAAGTAAATCCCCCCAAAGTGGTATATTTAGTTAAAAACACGCTTTTTAAGAACTGCTTTGCTTCGTGCTATTTCGATAGTAATTAGAACATTGGTTGCGGCAGGTTAAGAATTGTGGAGGTGTCGTGTCACAAAGTGCTGCCGGGACCGGATCCCGAGCTAACGTTGGATCAGGTCATCATCTCGCCGCCGCGGCTCTACAGAATAGAGGAGATCCCCAGAGACGAGCTGCACTTACAGGTAAATGGATTAAACACAAACCACCTAGAAGGTGTGGGTTGCGAGAAGCGAAACTGCGTTCTGATTGGTCAATTCTCGCGAGCAACCGGTAATTAAGCCCGTCAGCAAGTGCGTTTTACTTTAATAACCGCCATCGTCAGTCCTATATTTGTTAGTTAATTCGACGAGTTTCTATTAATCTTTTAAAACATAATACTCCACGCAAGCTCGCATAATGGGACTAGTTTCAAACATTTTGAATGAAGCAATTAAACCATCAATTGCCGTGGCTATCTTCGAAATAGCGGCATCCCTTTAGTGTTATAATTATGGTACTAAATTATGTTATTTTCAGGAGGACGAGGTGTTAGTGCCTTGCGCGCACTTCCACAAACAAGTGTACGCGACGTTCGGCATCCCATTTTACACGCGCGTCAAGCACCATGAACCCTTCCAGGCCGTGAAGGACCGCCTGCAGAAGAAACTAGATGTCCCTGACAAGGAGTGGGAAAAGGTAAGCGCTATATAAGTGAGAGGGATAACATGAGTATTCCCTTTTGTAAACGCATGAAAAGTGTTATAAGACTATGAGGGCCAGATTGAGCTCACATCCTATTCAAAATGCTTGTTAATTATCACGGTGAAACATTACAGTCCGTCAAGGATCGCCTGCAGAAGAACATCAGATGTCTTGATAAGTGGGAAGGGGAAATTAATATTGAGAGGGATATAGCATAAGGAAATTACTTCCTCTATATGTGCTTCAATATATTATAGATATTCCCTTTCAAGTGCTTAGAACCACTCTTATTTATTTTCTGAAGACGATAATCAACTGCACACAGTTATTTTTCTTATGATAAAAATGATCGGTTTTTCCCTTTACATAATTTTACATTAGCCTCTTTTGTTTCAGTACAATTTTGCTATAGTGACAAATGGCAGACCTAATTACATAAGTGAAGGAGCGACAATAAACATTTATGACTTCAAGCCAAGTAGTAATGCAAGTAAGTATCTATTTCTACATGGATTCAGCTGTCTGTCCACTGATCACACCGTGTCAGACCAAACGGAGCTTTCTTCGTCTATGATTTTTTAATCTTTTAATTAGAAAATGGCAAAGCAGCTTGGCGTTATGTTTACAAAGAATTGAGGTGTCTCGAGTGAGGAAGACAACACGATGGCTACATGGAAGACTGCCGCAATCGCTATGTAGATGGGCTGTAGTAGGGTATGTAGGGCTGGTAGATGCCAAAAATGACGTCTAAACGTCAATTACTGTAATAGCGATTGCGGCAGTCTTCCATGCAGCCATCGACAGTATGAGAGGGTGGAGAGACAGTTTCATAGTCAACTTGGTGGGGCATGTAAAGCTAGTGTCCACTAAAATGTAAAGGGAAATCCAGGGGTGCTAAAAATAAGGAGAAGTCGTTGATTTTTTTGTTATATTTGTATGGTGCTGTAGAATAGGGCTTTAAATTGCTATGGTTATTTACACTATCTCATATAATTTTCAAAAAAACCTATCGTACGAGTACATGATCAGTGGACAGCCAGTGTTAAGTTGTCGCTCAAACCCTAAACGGAATACGTGCTATAATTGAATGAAGATCTGTCGTTGCCAGACGCGACGGGGCGGCCGTGGCTGGGGCTGGAGCACATCAACAAAACGCCGAAGCGGTCCCGCGTCAACTACCTCGAGAAGGCGATCAAGATATACAACTGAGCCGCGCCGTGGTTCGCTACCCGGGCACGTGACTGGCTTTGCCCACGGCGACCCGCGCGCCCTCTGTTGCTATCGGACAGAAACAAATCTAGATAAAACTGCTATTGGCGCTTGTCACTTTCTCCTTGCGATCCCACATGACTACCTGGATCTACTGATCGGCCAGAAGCGATGACTTTGTTGCGCAAACAGGCTTGTGCTAATTTTTGCACAATATCATCATGTCAAATATTTGCACGGTATATATTTTTGCTGATTTAAAACGAATCAGATATTCTTATAGTGCTCTCTTATCTCATATGTGCATTTAGATTTGCAAAAGCCAGTTTGCACCAGCAAATTGTTGTATCTAGCCTGACCTTTAGTCCCAACGAAACGACATTAATAACAGAATAATCATTTTCATGAATGAAGGTCTACCGGAATAGCGAATACATTTTATATATTATCCATTAGTTAACTCAAAATCGCAATAATTTGGCAAGTGTAGCGTAGCAGTTTTATTTCAATTTATTTCTGTGTGCATATCAGTGGACTTACTTGCGACGCTTATAAAACTAGCTAGGTGTAACGTATCGTAACGTATTGTGCGTTACTCGCGTTTCGTAGCTGTAACAGACAGCCTTATCTACATTATTTACATAGCGAACACCAAGCTTCGACCTCCTTTTGTACCCTATTTATTATATACAAAACATTGGTATCTCGCCCACAGTCATATGAATGTAACTGATTAGCCACACTGTATAGTCCTGCTAGTAAAAACAAATGTAAATATTTTTTTTTTGTATACCATTGTCGCTAGATAAAACAAAGCTCGAAGCAGTGTGTCAGGATTTAGCTCGTAAATTGGAAGTTTATTTATATGATGTGGCGCTGTAAAGATGTCTTCTTCAAACTTATTCACATCTTAAATCTACTTCAGTTGTGTTAGCTAATGTAAACGAGGAGTGTGTAATTTAACTATGAATTTTCCTGTTAAAACGCTAAATAAGTATCTGAATGTTAGTTACGTTATGAAATGTCAATTTTTTTACCATCGCCTTTTCAGCATATCCAGTGTTAGTCATGTTAGCCCTTATAGGAATCAATCGTCTTTATAAAAATTGCTGTCCTTCTTGTAATAATAAGCATGGAACTGGTTGGTTGATTTAGGATTTATACAGGATCGAGACGCAGCATGGATTTGCCAACCGTTTCACTTAAATATTTGAATTGATTAGCTTTTTGGTGATTCGGCAAGATTTAAATTTTATAAGAACATTTTACTCCAGACTGTTGGTAATTGGCTGTTTTTACAGATTCGTGGCTGATACGCACTATCCGGTCGCCGAAGGGACGAAATCCGAAGGTTAGCTTGCGTTTTATAGTCGCGTGTAGTCGCGCGGCGGCGGTTAGCAATATCGTCTCAACAGTGCGACTAAGGTGGCGTATCTATGAAGTCAGCCATCGTGCCTGTATCAATGTTTTTTGGTAACCGACCTATATTGCTGTAAAGTGGCGCTTATTTTAGCGGTCACTTTATAGCAGTTAGTCAATAGATACCTTGAAAAAGTGTAGTTATTGCCAACTGTTACCTTTCGTGGTTTATTTTGTAATTTGATGGAAACTTACTATTTTGCTTTATTATTGCGAATGTAATTAATCGTATATTTTTAAATAATTATTAATGTTGTCGCTATCATTATAGTTTGAATTAGATGACGATAGTGAAAATAAAATATAATCAACAAAAATGAATTAACAATGTTTAACTAATATTAATTAACCAAGTAAATAGCGATTCATTTTTTACCATTTACATAGGTATTTAAAAAAACTTTTTGTGGTAGCATTGTGATACATAGGCTTGTTGTATATAGCTAGTTATGCACATAATCTTTAGCTCCGTAATTGTTCTGAGTAACGTAGGTATTGCCTTTACTAAAGATTGTTTTTTTTTTTATATAACAGGATGTAACTAAATTGGACGACTTTTAAGTGTTTAAACAATATCAAGCAATCTTATAATAATCATGTCCAATTTATTTATCATACCTTTACTAATATTTTAATGATTGTCGAATTACCAAAATGCGAAATCTAGGCAAAATAAACAAATTGTGTTGGTTCGATCTGATAAAGATTCGGTGGTGTCGCAATTTCGGCCTCCCACCGCCTACCGAGTACTGCACACAATAGCATGTAATTGACACTAGCGCTGTATTGTTAATTCTGGCTAAAAACTTTCTCAACATCCAATATGTATATGTTACTATTTAATTTTTTACTTGACCTGCCAGAGAAATGTTACGTTATTATTAATAAAATGATTATGTCGAAATTATGTATATATATGATGTAATAAATTAAGAAAAAATACAATAAGTTTTCGTAAAGATGCCTTAGACGTTTTAAGATACTTTAAAATACTTGGAAACGCTTACACCCTAGAGTTTAGAACTGCGTATACAGTGTGTGACAATACTTCAAGGTTGGCTTTTACCCATCAAACTGAACAACTTTTGTTCTACAACTTTGTTGAAATCGCAAAAAATTTTTTGGACTTTTCATACAAACTTGGTTCGTCAGCTGATCGATTTGTATGAAAAGTCCAAAAAAAATTTTGTGATTTCAACAAAGTTGTTCAGTTTGATGGGTAAAAGCCAACCTTGAAGTATTGTCATACACTTCTGTTACACCCTGTATATCGTCTTTGAAAATCGCGCGCGCGTGCGTCCGTTTGCAGGTCGTTTTACTTAACAGTGTGTTGGTTGCGCTATTTCACTAACACTTGAGGTTTGAGGTTTTTGAGAGAGTTAGTGCTTAGATATGTAAATGAAATTTCGCGATTCTCACCGAGAGGTTTGGAGCCCTGCAAGGAGTCTATACACAGCCTGTACAAACTATTGGAAAACTGTTCCAATGTTTGTTATGTTAGATTTGAATGTTTCAATGAATATAATCCTATATTTGTTTAATTTGGTTTGTTTTGCCCAATGTGTTTGCACACCCTCTCGAGGATTGCGGAACCGAGGGCTCACTAAGAGCCCTTGTGAGGATTTTAGATATAAAGTTTCGACTTACAGGAAGAACGGTTTACTTGAATGTACTGTCGTCGCAGTTGATAGACGTGTACTGTACCTGTCTATATTTTTAGGAGCTAGCTTCAGGCACAAAACACATAGATACAGAAGGTCCGCTCAATACGCTCACAAAAATCCTAAGCATATACATTCTTATAGACGTATACGGTCGTTGTAGGCGACCGTATACGTACAGTATCACGTACACAGTATCACGTACTGTGCGATCGTGACCTTGCCTCGAACGACCGTATATATGTGGGAATGATAGATTTGGAACGTTGCCTGAATGAGTGAGAAGGTGAATGGATGTGTGAGCGAGAGAGCGTGTGACGTCATATTATAAGATGGCGATTAATGTGTCGAACGAAAATAAAAACGTGCTTGCATTAAAATTTACAAAAAACCTTTTAATTCTTTCCGAGCCTTTCCTCCTATATATATTTCTATAAGCATGTATATGCTTACGATTTTAGTGGTTTGTATTGAGCGGACCTTCTGTGTCTATTTTGTGCTTCAGGCGAGTTATCGCGAACACGGTTTGCGTGGTATTCATTAGCCGTAAGCTGCAAAGTTCCCCTCGGCGCTATTCGTCCCCTGCGCTCTGTGTCCAGATTAAATTGGCGATCGGGTTCAATCACACTGGCTTAGTGCGAAACTTCGCAGATATATTGGCCGATTCCCGAATAGTTGGCGCAGATTATTGTTTTTGAGATTCACTTTCTTACATTGAATTCAGAGTAATTCATCTGTCCGCAGTTGATGTTAAATGGTGTAGTTTTATTTTCATGCGCCCGGGATAGTTACTATTTGCGTGTCGTTAACTGAACTTGTCAAGTGAGCCAGGATTTTTAGTTGTTTACACGAGCAAAAATTGGAGTAATTACACAAGCGGAGAAAAGCAATTTGTCGGGGAAGGAGCTAATTATAAACGTCGCCGGCGGATCTGCGGTAATTTTTGAGGCGGACGGGTGTCGGCGGCGGCGACGGGCGGGCGGCGGTGTGAGAACCTGCACTTATTCATTTCTTCATACTGCTATTTGCTAATTTGTATCTTGATAGTTATTATAGAGAAATGGTAGTCAAGTCGGATTCTAAATAAATGTTTTGGCCTTTCATACAAACCAGTCTGCTGACCCACCGTACCCCTGGGTCCCCCTGGTGGTATGGTGGGTATTTTTAACGATACCACCAGCCAATACTTTTTTCGATTTCAAATAAAATGTACTCAGTATGAACATGTACAAAAATTGTTCAGTTTCATGACTAGATTAGTTCGTAAATGGTTTCATGTTATACAGAATAAAAAGCACACTTTTAGCCTTTCATAGAAACCAATCTGCTGACCTACCGTAGCCCTGGCTGACCGTAACTCTGGGTCCCCTGGTGGTATGGTGGGTATTTTTAATGATAGGGTATTTTTTTGCGATTTCAAATAAAATGTACTCAGTATGAACTTATACAAAAGTTGTTCAGTGTCATGATTCGATTTGTTCGTAAGTAGTTTTCGTGTTATACAGAATAAATAAAATGTGTGGCAATATTTTAACAGTGGCTTCTACTCATCAAACTGAACAACTTTTCCCAAGAAACTCATGGTCAAAAAAGAAAAAAAAAACAATACAAAGTTCATCAACCATGACGGATTTGAATGAAGAGTCCAAATTTTTTTTTGCTTTTTGAGTATGAGTTTCATGGGATTTGAAAGAAGAATCCAAAAATTCAAGAGTGAATCGGTGGGACCACGAGTAAACAGTCAATTACTCGTCGACCCACCAGTGGGACTACGCGGTGGGACCACGAGTCGGGAGCGAAAGTTTTTCAGTTTGATGAGTAGAAGCCACTGTCAGACTTTTTATTTATTCTGTATAACAAATGTATACAAATAACCAGTAAAACAGGGTCTTCTTAATATAAATACATAATCTTTATTGTATACACATGTGTAGTAATGTTTTTTGGGTGGGCTTCTCTATCCGTCAAACTGAAGTTAGGCCAACCAGAGCTGAAACGTTCGCCTGTTCCACTTGTCCCTACCAGCGTATCCCCCCTGGGGGGGATAAGTGGATATGCCATATGATACGACAGGGACGTAGGGGAAACTCTGAAAGAGAAGAAACAGTATCCGACACGAATAGTTCGCTGATTACGCAAACTTTACGGGTAAATTAGAAATCGGATTAGCGAACTTACCGTGGAACACAGATAGTTATTCAGTTCTGTATTTTTAAACAACTGCGACGAAAAAGGCGCTTCTGTGACAACGCGTTTTACAAATATTGGGCTCATACCGGTCTATCCCTCTGTTCTCAGTAGTTCAATTAACAGTTCAATTGATTGAACTAGTGAAACTTTTAAAGGGTCAATAATACGCCACACATGTATAATTACAAAGCATTCCAATTTCGACACATTAACAGATTATTATTCGTCAACAGTTTCGCGATAGCGATTTATCCTACCGAGAAAACTAGCAGTACATAAGAGTGAATTTTTCACTAAATTTTTCTACAGTGACAGCGCATGGCAAACGTATTAAAAATATGTTATCACGGAAAGGGTTAAAATTGTGTCAGCAGTATCTTTGATAACACCCCAAACTATCACATCAAAACTTAGGGGCGCGAACTAATTTGAGATTTCAATTTAATCCACCTACCTGATATGACAAAACGAAGCCTGTCTTAACTACGTTTATACGGGCTGATGGATTTAATACTATAAAGCCTGTGTTCTAGAGCCTTGTACGTTAAAGAGCACGGCTATAAGGTTGATGAATTATATATTTTTTATTATTTCAAACGCGATCCTCAGCAGTTTATCAGTGTCCGGGCAGGAGGCAACAGCGCCGGAATGCGGTCGCACTAGCCACAGTGAATGGTGCGTCGTTAGCGGTAATCCGATTCGGGCATTGGAGCGTCGGCATCCAGTGCTTTGGACCAGCCGCCTCCAGCTATGCCAACGCTGGAATTTGAATGCAAATTGAAAATGCCATTAGATCAGCAAACATCTGGTGCGCGATCAAACGAGGCATTGTGTCCGTAACTGAGAAATGATTATCGACCGTCCGGCTCGCTGTGGCTAAATACACAGCGATGTGAGCGGATGTGTGGGCTAGTTGGGAGCTTTCATTAACTAGAGATCACTGAAATAATATGGTCGGTTTTACTTCATGGTTATTTTGTCCAGCCAGAGCCTAAATTACTTCCATGATAAAGCGAAGTCTGTTTTCAACTTAATACGATTATATTGTTTGGTGTGCTCTGTTCATAGTAATTAGTTCGTGATTTTTTTAACGTACCTACAGCGTCCTTATCCCTGGATTATTTGATAGGGAGGTAAGTATGCCATGATAGATTTTCAGTATCATGGTCGACAAGAGGTGAAAAAATAGTTGGATTTTCATACAAAGTTTACCGATCAGGCTGTATTGACCTACCAACATGTATACCAAAAAAGTTTTATATTGTCGCTCCGCTCCTCTAAGCGGGGTGCATGTCTGTGATGTATACTATCACCTCTCAAAACGGATTTGTCAATCAACAGCACTTTGTATGTCTTGTTACTATGTTTTAAAAAGACCCAATTTTCCTTCGTATCTATGTGCATTTTCGGATTCATCCAGCCAGGTTGAATTTTAGTTGCCAACAAGTTATACGGGTTCTTTCTAGCATTATTTCTAGACACCTTTTTCTCAAATTCGGCCTGGCTAACTATCGTAGTTTCTATGAAAAACTTGTTTGTAGGTGTTAAACAACATGCGATTAAACCTTGTGGTGCGAGACGAGTTCTGTACACAATTCTCTGACCATTATAAGGTAAGTTTTATTGCACGTTACGATAAATCCATAATTTTATTGGGGCATAAACTTGATAGTTTCGTTTTTATTGCCGTGACCAGTGCCTGTGTTTTCGAGCGTGTGTTTCATGTTACAATATGAAGTATTTGTTGTTAGTTTGCGGGTTGTTTCTGATCGTGCAAGATGACTCCCTTGGGGACAGTCTTGAAGGCTCGTATCATAGAGATGGCGAAGCCAGGGTGATGAGGGATTCAGTTATGCACAGTCATAGGAGGAAAAGTAGTATGTTTCTGTTTACTGTTATCTAAAACACGAAAAAACTTAGAACGACCCTGCCGAGTACCTCTACAAAACTATAATATCTACTAAAATAGGATTGTACGAAGATAATGTTCCTCTTGATTCTGAAATTTATGCCTTTCTTGACCAATAGGCCAAAAAAGGTTTGATTTTGTGTATGTTTTGATAATGAACTAACCATCAGACCTTTCCTCACCTCTGAGGCAGTCACAGCTTCCTTATAATTGTTTTTTTTTTTGAAAAATATTGCGTGCAAATATTTTCACGGAGTTCAACATACATATTATATCCCAACATGTAAAGTGGGGACGAAAATCTTTTCAAAAATTATTACAACGTGCTCTTAGCCCGGACCTTACCTTACTAAGCTTTTTACCTAAAAACTTGAATTACATGTGAGAGGACTTAATCAGAACTCTCAGTGAAAATTATTTCGTTTATTCTTTATATATGTGGTCTTCTGACTTTCTGTTTTATTATAATTTTCAGTTATTGGAATATGATTACGGAACCCTACATAAAGCATGATACGACACGTACTTGGGTACATTGAATATTGTTCTGTGATCGGCCGTTACTTATGTCCAAAATTTTCTCGGAGATGCTTTTCTGATGGACTGAAACTTTTTTGATGGAAAGCTTTAAGGTTCCCGAAGTTTAGAATGTAATTTTCAATATTCAGTCTGAACAAACTCAAGTTTTAAGTAATTTTTACAATCCCTTTATAAGTTTTACTTTCCATGAAAAAAGGTTCACTCCACCACACGCACTTGTGAGAAAAATGCAAACACACAATCGAAAACAGGACTTTTTTTAAGTTTTTTAGAAATACATACGAAATTTCACATTTTAGGTGGTCTTAAAAAGAGCGACATATGGAGCTGGGACTACTGGTGTCAAATGCAACCAAAGAGGGGGAATTGTACTGGAAACATAACTCGGTATGTCACTGGACTTTTACAGATGTTGTATACTTTATTAGAAGATCCTTAACAATCTACTTAAATATTACATTATGAATTTAGTATTGTTTCATGAAAAGCTCTAAGGCTTCCACTCATTGTTCTCCACAACCTTTGTTATAAGCATCCGCTGATATCTATAGCGAAAAAATTTTGGTCTCTTCATACAAATTGATCAGCTGTTTGGAACAGTCAATTTTGTAGGAAGGGTTCAAAGTTTTGATTACACCTGCCTAAGTAGCACGGCGACATATATCTCTAGCATTTGTTCCTTTCTAACGCTAAGGTAATGAAAGAGACAGCTGACCTGTTTTCTCGCGTTTGGCGCGACAAACAGCTTTGTCTACACCTCATGCTACCCGTGCTGATTACACTAAAGTCGTAAAGCAACAGTTGTGCAGTAAGAATTAAACATATACATATTTTGTTAGACCAGTTTAGTTCAGTCCTCTAAGCAGAAACCTGTGTTTAACCTGAGTCTTGGTAGATGTGTTCGTTCTGGTGGTAATTTATGACATGTTGGCACTTAGCTTTGTGACAAAAATGTTACATCTTCACTTTTCTTCAAGTTCCAAGAAATAGGTATGTCTATGTGGATCAGCAGCAAACAGTGATCATGCGAATATATTAATCGATTCCAGATATTACTACGATGCTCAGCTGGATCAATGTATGACCTACCTATATTCTGGCTGTCATGGAAACAAGAATTCTTTTGAAACCTCTCTAAAATGCATGGCTCGCTGTAGAGGTAAGAAAAACACGGGATATAAAAACCTATTTACCATTATTAGGCTTATTTACCCTGCTTTCATTATGAGCTGATTAATTAAATCTAAGATAAGATAAATATTCTTATAATAATCTAAATATAATAGATACTGAAGGAAAATAAAATTGAACTTTTTACATTATTATTTTTATTTATTTTTACTTTTTACTAGCTTCTGCCCGCGACTTCGTATGCGTGGACTTCATAATTGGGTCCAGAGACATTTTGAGTTTAAGCATTCCTCCGGGAACCCTTAAGTTTTCCGGGATAAAAAGTATCCTATATGTTAGCCTAGTTCTTTATCTATCTACCTACCAAACATCCAAATCCATTCAGTACTTAGTTTCAAATAAACAAACAAACATCCATACTTTTGCATTTATAATATTAGTGAGCTTACGTGGTTGCTTTGATCACGCAGATTTACTGACCATAAACACGGTCTTAATTTGGATGCATTGCTACTCCGAAGGAATTCGCGGCCCCAAAGATTGAATGACTGACATAAGTAGTTGTAAAAACCGCGATATCCTTTGAAGTCGATTTGCGACTTATATTTATTTTTATTTTGCATCTTTTATAATAGTTTACTCATTAGCGTGATATTGAATGAAACTTGGGCATATAAAAGACATCAACGAGAGATGCAGTACATACCAGAAATTTAGTTCTTTTTTGTAAGTTATAGCGGAAACATTGAAACTACTGTCTAAACTTCGAGAACCTTAAACGAAACCTGGGTAAGATTTATCCTCTGGCTACTAGCTTTCCATCAAAAAAGTTTCACTCCAATCCGTCCAGCAGTTTAATCAACATAGGGGCTGAAAATTGTTCGTGAAATTATGATAGAGCGATCTTAATAATATAACAGTTAAGTGGTAATAAATGGTCATAGTCCTAAGAAAATACAAAATATATATATTTCACGGAAATACGGTATACGACAAGTCCTCGTCCCAAGAAGTAGAATTCCGTATATAGTTTAGTCTTTTTTACGGAATAAGTCTGGAATACGTCGCTTGAACTATTTTCGTGCTGATTATGCACCTACAATGGTA
This sequence comes from Coleophora deauratella, assembly GCA_958295455.1. NCBI lineage: Eukaryota > Metazoa > Arthropoda > Insecta > Lepidoptera > Coleophoridae > Coleophora > Coleophora deauratella. The sequence continues at coordinate 11,398,703 of OY282397.1, read as the reverse complement.
GACACCACGTAAATGTATGCTTATTATTACAATAAAATGAAATAACACCTGTAGGATCGACGTTCAACGTTCTGAAGCCGGCTGATCGCAAAGTGTACTGCAGTCTGCAGCCCAGCTCTGGGATGTGCCTAGGACTGTTTTCCAAGTAAGTGGCACGCCCTACAAAACCACTGTATCTCTTAAACTGAAGTATAAATTGCGAAAACTTATGATATTCATAATAAACAACCAGAGGACGTGAAGTTATCAATCTGAAGTATTTGATATTTAAAACCGCAACAAAAATGTGTGCGTTGCGTATCTATTTTCTCTTTTTTTTTCGTCAGATTTTTCTCGGCCTGTTCAACGTCCCTCTTGTTACCATGATACCCAAAGAATATTTTCTCATTATTTTTCCAGGTTTTACTACGATATAAACGAGAAGATATGTAAAACGTTCATGTACGGAGGCTGTGGCGGCAACCAGAACCGCTTCGAAAGTTTCTCAGAGTGTGCCATAGGTTGTCACGGCGTCTGAAGTTAATTTTAATACACGTCATAGTTTTGTGACTTTGTCGCATTTTATTTCGTAATACCACAAAGTAAGGTAATACTTATGTTTCATATAAAGCTACACTATACTGGATGTTAAAAAAGTGCCTATGAGATTTAAAAGGGTTACTTAGAATCAAGTATAGAATACAGAATAAATATTGAAAAAATCCGATCTTCAACTTTTTTTCGGTTTCTCATACAAATTATTGATTCAGTATTCAGATTTAGTATGGGACTCTGTAAAAAATTGAAGAGTGGATTTTTTCTATATTTTTCCTGTATTCTACGCTTGATTCTTAAAATTTCAAGCGCACTTTTTTAACATTCTGTATAAAGGCTTAGGCCGTAGATTCCCTGTTCTCCTAGAAGTTTTCTTCTATGGAAACTTATCCTAAATTGATGAGAGACAACATGGGAAATTTTTTAAGTACAATATTTTGCGCTGTCCAGACGCGAGTCTTATTTGATTTCTGTTTATTCATAAATAAATGTTTGAAATTGTATTTACAAAAACATTTTTAAACACATTTTATGAAAAGTCTGCAATTTCTATAAAAGATGTATTCAAATGAACAAGATTTCATAATTTATTATTGATGCAGTTTATTAAATAAAGATAGTCTTTTAGTCTGAGGATGCAGACAGACAGCTCCTGAAAAACTGGTGACGGCAGTGACGAAGAGGCCTTTAAATTCAAAATCAGATTCCGATAGCTACGTACTTACAAATCTGAGTTTTGCAAAATCGTTCTGATACATAGTACCTATCTTTATATGATTACGCGTACGTTTGTCGAAAGAAAGATTCTCGTTAAAACTGAATGAAGGAATTCCCCAGGGTCGTTTCTTCTCGTAGTAATTGTTTCTAATGGAAGCAAAGCTCTGATTAACTCCCGACAGATGGGCTTTCGCGATTGCCTCTCGTCTCATTGTCCCTACAGATCGAAATACTAATGAGTTATTTCGCTTTCACTCATCTTTGACGTAACAGATTGTTTTCATTATACCTATCTACTTTGTAGACCTTCATAACTAACGTTAGAATATTACCGTTTTTAGTAGACCTTTCAGAATACTATAGAACCTGAGTCTGGACTGAATAGCATCATAGATTAGATATTTACAAATGATGCGGTTTAGCTCTGTACGTTTTGTTCAGTCAACTGAACTAGTAGGAAAAAGTTTTAGTTGAACTTAATTTTATCTTACAAACTTCACTGTCACACTTCAGCACAATATGAAATAAAGTAGATCAAGTATCTATGCGGATTGACGCTTAATTAAGTAACAATTAAATAATTACGTTGTGGTAATACAGCGCAAGACGGAAAAACTTGGTATGGTACTTTTATCGAATCCATTTTTGAATATTTTTTCTAGAAAGCTTTTTATTCATGTACTGCATAAGGCCCAGGAAGTAACTTTTAAAGTTATGGTTATAATGAAGACAAATCTAACTTTACGCACTTAATCTGAACCTGAAATTATGGACTAGGGTGCGTGCACCAGTAAATGAACGAACCCTGTGAATGAACAAATAGATAGTTTTTTGCTCAAAATAAGAATGCTACGTAATTCTACCAAACAAGTTTTTTTTTCGATTGGTGTCCACACCATACGGCTTATATATGTTAGATTTGTAGAGCGTCAGTCACAAAATGGCAAATGTTTAAAGTACATAGACTGCAGTTGCGTTTATTTCAAATTGTATGGAAGTGTAATAAGGATTCAGGTGAGTACGTACCCACTTAGGTAATTAATGGATATGGTACTTGCATTTCTTAGATGAAAAAAATAATTATATTGCAATTTGTAAGCTTTTTGTAGTGACTTTATTTCATTTTATGAATATTTTAGGGCATTCCAGTACTGGGTAATAAAAAAATGTAAAAATCTAGTGAATGAATACCCCGTTTCTTCCAAGGGGACAAGTACGAAATAAATTTTTGTAATATTTTTTTTTTATAGTGCTTGAAATAAGATTTTGACTTCAACAATATATTTAATATTCTTTACCTAACAATGAGTCCAGTGTTGGAACATATGTTTTCATTGATTCTAATCACTAAACTTCGATTTTAAGCCTGGTTCATTTATTGGATATTTCGATCTAATGAATAAACTTCCATATTTTGTAGTGTTCATTTGCGGGTTCCATAGATTTTGTGATTAAATGAAGAGATTTTAAGGTGTCTATTTAGTATTTATCTTTACATTTAAAATATCTGTTAGGGAATTTATGAAAATTGACCATTCCCCACCAGTTATCTCAGAAACTACTGATCCTGAAATTTAAAAAAAATACAGTAAATAGCTCTTTAATTATAAACTACAGGAAAGTTATTAAAAGTCTATGGTATTAAAATAAGATAGTGAAATTTTCAATATTGTTTGTCAGTGTGCGAGTCAGTTTCACACTTGTCCAGTTTTTTAATTATCCGCCTCGTTGAGAACTTCAAATTATATTTAAAGTAATTGAGAAATACCAGAATGTCGCAGACTACAATATTACAATAACAAGCATATAAAACACATTGTTTTTCTTTAATTATTTTCAGCTGTTCATTCACTGGGTTCTGTCTGTTCATTCACTAGAAATTGCCGTTCATTCCAAGGGGAAATGCCGCTTTCTAACCTTTATTTGCGTATATCTCCAACATTATCAACATTATCTTAACAAAATTAGTTAAAATTATTAACTTAAATAAATTCCGGAGATATCTGAACTAATTTGGTACCGCTCAGGAAGTGATTTAGAGTCGTAAATAATTTTTAAACTTGTCAACGTTCTTTAACAGTTCATTTATTGGTGCGCTTACCCTACTCAATCCTGAAGATACCTGAAGGTACCTATCAGATAGTATACCTACCTATCTAATTTGTTGCCGAGCCTCACTACGGCCAAGGAGTTTTAATAAAAAAAAAAGGAAAACGGTAATCCCCCGTTAGCAAGCTAGCAATTACGCCGGCTGGGCTTAATCTCGCAGTGACGAAGAAAAACTCTTCTAATTAATAGTGGAGCTTGGGATTAATTAGCGAGGATCTGTCTCCGGGTATCACGGTGTTTGGATCTTCTCGTTTGTAGCATAAGTGCAAAGGATGTTTAAACGGCATGGCATTCACTAATGTTAAATGGTCGTCTTAATTCTCTCCAAGTGGTCGTCTTCAAGTGTAATTTCCCAAATATTATATGAAAGTGTGTGCATGTACTCCACAACTATCCACTGCTCCCATCAGCGGTTGTTGAGGTAAATATCCCTTGATTTGCCATATTTAGTAGAAGTATCTTTGCGTAGGTGGTAAAACCGAACCTTATGAGTAGAAAATCTGATGTATAGAGGATCTGGTTAGCACTAAGAAGCTTGTTAGCTGAGAGTTAGGTGAATTAAGACTCTGGTAAACTGCTCATAAGGGGTGATTTATTTTCTTATGCCCAAAATATGCTTAATATGTTTAAGAATAGTTTCATTAAAAAACTAAAGTTAATGTTCGAGATAGGTTTATAACTTTCGAAAAAAAATTTTCACGCGTAAGAAATCACTGGCATCAGTGAGTAAATAAAAGAAGAGATGTCCCTGTTAGCTTCAATGTGAAATTGACTTTCTACGTGTTATCCAAGTGTACCTATATCAAGGATATTTAAATCCAGAATTATTAATCCTTTCGCATGATATCACATGATGGTAGAAGGATGCGGGCTTGAAGGAATGGAAGACAACCTTCGGACTTCGCAAGCGGGAGTCGAAGCGGCCTGTGCAACGCCCACCATTTTTATAAAGTAAATGAAAATAATGATAGTCCATCTGTTACCTACAGTTAAGATGCGTGACAATACCTACTGCCAGACGTATTGCCGTTTTGCTTATACACCTCTGATGTTTGCTTTTCTCCGGATAAAAGGCGTTTTGTTACTTAACTAGTGGAGAATTTTGCAAACAGCCCTCACTATTCCAGAGTCAGATATTTGTTGAAGTAGTAGCAATAAAATTTTAATATTACGTCTCCAAAGTATAACTTGAGACAGTTAAGTTGCAGACCAACACCACAAAATATATACAGGCGTCCAGGGAATGTCCCAGATAGAACTTTCAACTATTACTTAATTCTTACTATTCTAAAGGCCTCCGTTTGTTCGTGGAAGTCTCTTTATTAGTATCTGGGGAGCTAACAGCAGCAGCAAGTTCTTACTTAGATGCGGTTTAATTTTCTCGTTTACGCTGAAAGTTGTTTACAAAATACCAGTACCTACTTATTGTTCTATCTGACGATTTCAACAATAAATATGATGTGATGTTGGCCGTGATATTTGGATTTCTTTTAAGCAAGGGCTTAGAGCTTCTTAGGCAACGTACCCATACTACGTGACCCATTTAACCTAAAATTGTTTACCCCCCTCCCCCCACGGTGACCACCCGTAGTATATGCTAAGACTCCCCGTCCTCCCCCTCTAGTTTTCACGTAGTAATTCATAAATATGGTTTTAAATATTTTTTGTAAACAAAATTCAAATAAAAATTGTTTCTGACTGCCTGAAGCCGTTTCTAACCTTGGGAAGAGTTAAAAACAACATAACAACAACAGCCCGACGTTTGGAAATTACTCTAGAAATCGCGCGTTCAACCAAAAAATAAATACACTTGATGTCTCAGTACACCCCCCCCCTGAACCCACTCCCCCCCCTTTTGAGCCTCACGTGATTAATGGACGACCCCATAGCTCGAAAAAGCATAACATTTCCTTAGAGGATATTGACTACGTGACGAAGACCTAAGACCCTCCCTCCCCCACTGTGACTAAGCGTGGTATTTTGAAGACCCCCCTCCCCCCCTGAACGGGTCCCGTAGTACGGGTACGTTCCCTTACTTAATCGAGGTAATTCTGTACAAAAACTTCAAAAAGCTATTTTTGTACATTTTATTAACTGAGGTACACATAAATAATAACAACAAATCAAACAACAGTAAATAATGTAAAAATATTAAAGCTCAATTTAACCTACTCAAAGAATTTACAGAAGTTCTATTGGCACCGGCTTGTTGGTCATATAAAACATTCAAAACTTTAGTATATAGTACACCTAATTATATAAAATGTATTGTTATTACAATCGCTGTATTATGTCCGTTATCTTCCTTTATATTTAGTGCCGGCTAGGGCCTGCAAAGTGAAGAACTGTTTTAATGCGCTGAATATCCTCGCGTAGTACTTTGCGGAGCTGACTGAAGTATCAGATTTATATTTTCTGCATCTTATTTTTCGGCCGCCTGAAAGGTTAACATCCCTTTTGCTTAAACGAAAAAAATAAAAATAAAACAAAGGTTGAGCGAATCATCCAAGGTTCGATATTTACATGTTCTTACCATCTCGTACCGCATCTCTTCGTTGATTCGCTCGCAGAGGTCGGTGGGGATGTCGCTCTCCGCCACGTCCTGCAGGACGTACTTCAGCTGCGACGTCCTGGAAGTTAACAACATTGTGAGGTACACTACCAACAAATATAAACATTTCACTCATAAGAAATAGAGGCAGTCTTAATAAATGTTATAGTTTTTCCACAGTCGTTGCAATTTTTTCAGACTTCTCATTTTTAATTGTTTGCCATGAGATTTCGCATAATATTTTTTTGCGTATGGAATTCAGCGAACCCTCTTGCTGCAATTGCAAGTTTAATATGAAAGATTGAGCTAACTTGAAGGTACGCGTATGAATGGTGCTTGGTTCATTGTAATACTTCCGTAAGGATTTGCCACTAAAAATTATCAGTGAATCCGTTATCTGGTTATCTTAGTTTAACTAATATAAGTACCACAGTATTAATTATACGGGTGAAATTGATATCGCGAACCAAATTTTTACTTGGTTATGACACTGAACAACTTAATATAAGGAACCAATTCAATCCGAGCATTTTTTTTTACTTTCCATGAAATTTGGCTACTCAGCTCAGCTATTTGCATGATGCTCCGATCGAATTGGTTCCATAGAGATAAAGATAATTAACCAGTTTCATGAGCGATTTCAATTTCAACCTGTATATTGTAATAATGTGCCTATACATAAAGTTGTTCAGTAAACCCGAGCGAGTCTGTCTCTAGTTTTGTCCCTACTAGGGGTATTCTCTGTCAGTGTAATTTATCTTCTATTTCAGTAGATAACGTTATGGTCCAGCTCCAACACAACACTCACTGTATGTAGATGAGCATATAGGCAGACGTGGCACGCCGCGCAAGATGTGGTGCGTCCTCTTTACCTCCGAAGTTGTACTCTATGGCCTCCTGCTTGCTGCAGCGGGAAACCACGTCGTCGTCGAACTTGCACCACTGAGGAACAAGCCAGCGGGGCATGGTTAACAGACGCTGCCAACATTTGGTCCATAACATTGCCGGAAGGTCCAAAGTTGTCCTTATGGACCAAGTGTCGGTTAACATTTTGAAACGGTTAGATATCATAGTATGAAAATGTAAAACTGTGTTTTCTATAAGAGATCTTGATGCTTCAAAGACTCAACCAATCTTGACAGAATTTGGCATGCACGTAACCCGTAATAAGAATTGTATACAAGTGAAGCTAGTAAAAAGGTTTCTGAATACATAATGATTTTTAGAAATGAAATACTATAAATAGTTGACACTCTTGTGAGCTGGATCTAAAATTTTCTGTGACAGATCGATTTTTTAGATGTTAAAAATTTTCTCGTATTTATCATGACTCTTATTAATCGGTCTATAATCCTCTCCACCCGTGGTAAAAAAATAATGGACGTTTGGTCCACCCTGTGCACATGGCATATAGCGTTATGAGTTATGCATTTTTAATATTATTATTCATAATGATGCCGAAGAGTAATGATGCAAATGGCCCTATCCTATCAAAATTTCCCACCACAAAGGAGAACTAGCTATTTAATTTTCACGCAGGAATTCGCCAATATATAGTAACAATATTGACGTTCATACTTCATGCGGATTAAGAATAACCTGTCACCAACCAAACCATGTCTTACGAAGTTTATCCCACCGGGAATCGAACCGGCAACCTCCTGATGTGATCAATCAGTACGTCTGGATGGTTATCTCAGATCAGTTGGATATAGACATAGATTTATCTTTATTTTTGGCAAAACATATCACAGGTTAGGTGCGTTCGCGTTACTTAAAGGCGCATGGATATAGAGATTGCTCATTGTGTAGCAACCAATTAGTAATCGAGCAAGAAATCGCTCGATTTATGTGTCCTACGCTGTTCTGAGCCACGTTTTATGGTATAGTAATTTCTGCAAGTTTAATTGAATCACCAATCCATTCCGTGCTTGGCTGTCCAATTCTAAATCTTAAGGCGATTAACTATAGACTTCGAGTCCTCTACCAGTCTAAATGTTGTGTAGTTAGTGACATAGTAAGCTTACCTTCCCATCGCCCTTAGGATTGATGAAAACCACGTAGTGTCCACCGTGGTTATCCCCCGAGTGCACCAGCACCGCGTGTAGAGTGTAATGCGCTGGGACCTGAGGTATTTCCTGAAGGTACGGATCTAGGTTTATCTCTTCATAGAATTCGAACCTGTAATGAAGTGGTTTGTTATTCACTTCACAATTTACCGTAAAGGAACCAAAAATTTATGGGTATAGAAAACTGTTATGTTGATATACCGTCGGTAGTTATAGAGCAACTCGGACCTCCTAACTAGAGATATCGGGTTTAAATTCTGGCCTTTGCAATGTAACAATGAGGTTAACCTTATTACATTTTCATACTTTACCGGTGAAGGAAAACATCGTGAGGAAACCTGGACATCTGATTACTACATGTGTACGAAGGCGGGTCCGAAACCAAACTCCGATTTACATAATTTCGAATAGGTTCTGTGCGAAAGAATTGACTTTCGATACATTATAACCCGAAAAATAGTAGTATCGAATCAACTTTACAGCGAATCATGATGCATCGACGGATTTTTGTCCGATTACTAAAACATGAAAGACAGTAGCATCGAATTAACTTTGCAGCGAAATAAAAATGGACGGAATTATCCCAAAAGTGCCTTTGAAATTTTAAGGGGCTACTCACAATGAACTATAGAATACAAGAAAAATATTGTAAAAGTCCGATCTACATTTTTTTCAGTTTCCCATATTAAATCTGAATACTGAAACAAGAATTTGCAAGGGAAACTGAAAAAAATTATTAAAGATCGGATTTTTTTCTCAATATTTTTCCTATATTCTTACTTGATTCTGAGTAACCTCTTAAAATTTCAAACGCACTTTTTTTATCACCCTGTATACCTACTCAATTAAATTTACTGTCATTTACCCACCCTTTGGGATCATGCCACTTCCCTTTATTAAGGATCGAATCTTTTGATATTAGTTCATTCGATTTAGAGAAAGATCGTATGCGCATTATTTCGCTGCAAAGTTAATTCGATGCTACTTTATTTCCAGTTTTAGTAATCGAACAATGACTGTTCGCTGGACATTATTTTCGGAGAAAAGTCCGTAGATGCATCATTTTCGCTGTAGGTAAAGTTGATTCGATACTACTATTGTTCGGGTTATATTGTATCAAAAACAAATTCTTTTGCACAGAACCTATATGAAATTATAAAAATCGGACTTTGGTTTCGGACCCTATGAAGGCCGCGTTGCACATATCCGTAAGTATACCTAATTCGAACAGCGCCCTTTTACGTCACTACGTACGTGCGTAGGTTAATGTGTCACCTGTCATTGAACTTGATGGAGGTGTCGCTCTGAGGGTCATACTGAAACCTCATCAGGTGAAGGTGCAGAACTGGCGGAAACATATCAAACCGGACTCCTTTCTCGGCCTCCTGTAGACCATGTTCCCCTGCATCGTACTTGTTTTCACCGTCTAGGAGTTCTGTGCTTATGTAGTCTCTAAATGATTCGTAGACTGGGAACAGAATTATCATATGAATTTATGGAGTAATTTATTTGTTCCTAGATGAAATAAAATTTTGATTCGTTCCCTAAGTGGTCCTAGACCTAGGTAGTATCTACGAAACCTAACCTATAAAAAACAAAAACCTTTTACAGAATGTTCATCAGATAAGTCAATTAGGAGATCGCTTCTTCTACTATTTGTAGATCGCAATACTCGAAGAAAAATTGTGATTTTTGTAGGTATTTAACGATACCAAAACGTACAAACTACAAACAAAGCTTACTATTATTCTTGCCCTTAACACTTAGTTGGATGTCGTAGTAGGTCTCGGCACGGGTGCTGGTGCAATTAACGTTCTTGCACTTGATGAATGACGTCATTTTTCCCTCGAACAGTTTCGGCACGGTCCCTTCCACGACCGTCCCCTTCATTTTGTTCTCAAGCTTATCTAGAAGCACCTGAAAAATTGTCACCGATTTCTCTTCCGAATGTAATAAGTAGAAACCTAGCCGACCAATTGCTTTGAATTTTCTCTCTCTTATAAATCGCAAGAACCTAATTCGTAGTAAAGCTTGAAAATATATTCCCAAATTAACTTCTTTTTATCATGTGGCACATTTAACTGTCCTATCCACAAGGTATAGATGGCGGAAACAGATTAACTGAACAATAGATATCATTTTCAGGATTGTTTTAAAAGATAATCCAATTTCGAAAGAAATTTTGTCGAGCTATATCCCAAATGATTGCTAGACGATCGCGTTCCTGAAGTAACAGACTGTATGAGGCTACAGAATTGTTTCGCATTTGTTAGAAAAGTTTTAATACCTATATAGTTCGTCCGATACTCATAGTTAATAACCTTCAGCGTACCTACTGGTCCTAGGGCAAGGATATTTTCGTCGTTTCGTAGAACACACTCCACACATGGAAAGCCCAGTCTAAATTGAGGGTAGCTATTTAGATCGCTTAACGTTAAACTTATAACTTACTCTTAAAAATTCCTGAACATCATGTTGCATAAAAGAATCCAGTGTTTCCCAGCCAAAGCTCTTCGTTAGTTTTTTTGTGGCGACTGGCTTGTCAGAAAACTGTAGGTCATAAAACACACGCTGAAGCGCAAACGCGACGGAGCGGGAACTGTCATCTCCAACCGTGGGGATTTTGTACACGGCCTTCCGCAGGACATTGGTGAAGAATAACGTTTGTAGCAGCGAGTTCATGTAGCAGGTCGCCCCTTGGTTCTTTAGCCCTGCAAAATGTTCCATTGATTATTATTTTCAAGTGGTTATTGTCACTCCAAAATAACAAAGTCTGACAAGAATTTACGGGTAATTGTGCATTAGATGATTTTATGCATTGGTCACTTTGAAAGTTTTCGTCACATATCATAACAAGAACAAGAACATCAATACTAAATTAACAATTTTCGATAAAAATGTTAGATTAATTGGCTTCCACGATATACTCCTAAATACTTATTTACAGTTGGATGTAGTTATGAAAAAAACATCCAACCCACAACATGAAAACTATTTTAATTTGTTCTTTTATACCATAGTATTGTATTAAAGTACAAATTATACCATGGTTTGATGTTGTGCCTTCGATGGTTTTTTCATAACTTGGTCCATTTTCCTCAAAGGCTGGTGCAAATACTTATAAGGGGCGATAATTTTCCATTAGATAGGCCGCCAGTCTTTTATCATCTTTTACAATAGTCATTGACCATGAAAGTTGCAATCTATAGGTATACAACGCTATTGACTGACGTTTACTGACGCTTAAATAGTTCCAACTTTTTGTTAAATCAAAAAACGTGATATGAGATGTAAATTTCGATTTAAAGGTAAGTCTGGTCGTGGCCCGTTGGGGTCGCGCTAACCTCTTACCCACATATCCGGTGTGCCTCTTGGAGTCCCAAGACACGCCATGGGGAGCCTCCGCCATTATGTGAGCCTCTACTGTGATGGAGTCATCCTTCACAAACCCGTTTTCGGGGTCAATTAAGTCCTTCCACGATATGAAGTGTGCAAAACCCCAGTCGTCTTCTTTACTGTTGATGATGGAATTATATTTTCTATTAAACTATAACTTTTAATTAAGAATTAGGTATAGCTAAGCCTACATAAAAGATTCAAAAAGCCGCTTTTAAAGTTTACGGAAAATATAAAGTTAAAGGCTACACGAGTCTTTCAAATCCATTAATTTCTAAGCCATAAATAATGTTAAATCCATAAGAAATTTATATTGTTAACTGTGGTTTTAAGGACTGTAAAATTATAAACAGTTGCTATGCTCAGTAGCTACGATCTATAAAACAAATTATGTAACAAAAACTAAAATTATTCTAAAAAGACGTGCTATTTAGCACAATTAAATGTAGATTCTTTTTTAGTGTTATACATATAACAATTTATTAATAAATTGACCAAAAGCAGTTTGCCTAAGACAGGACAATGCAGCGAAGCAAACATGACACTCGAGTCAGCCTAATCTAGGAAGAGTTTAGGGTTTAGGTCATTGAATTAAATTACTAACCAATGATACATATGGTGAAGCTTCCTGCACAGGTGTTCGCCGTTGGGTTTGTGAGACAGGAGCTTTAGCTCCCCGAGGCCATAGCACGACCAGCCCGGCGAATCACTGTCACCGTTGCACTGGATGAACAGGCCTAGCGCCTTCTGTTGCTGCCGGTCCGGCGTGGTGGTATACCGGATGAGGACCAGGATCTTCCAGGGCAGGCAGCGCACGTAGTGTGCGGGGGACAGCACCTGCTCCTTCAGCTGGCTGAGGTTGGTCACCGTGAACCGGAATGTGGCCTCGGGACGCGCGGCATCGTCATCGTCTTTTGATACATCCTAGAGTTGGTGTTATACATTATTCCGCGACAACTCACACACACGCCGAGCCCAAAACAAGGATTCTTACTCTGGGTACCAGAGGCTGTTATACATACCTAAATACGTTTGAATACATACACATAAAAATATTAAAAACCCAGATAGAGAGCAAACAAATGTGCTCATCACACACATGTTTGATCCAGCCCTCGGCGTAAAAATCCATCAAAAAGAAAGTAATTTCACTTAATACAATACCATTGTTTCAAAAAGGATTTGGAAATCAGAAAGCACTTCTTAAAATGATCTATAATGACATTTATATTATGACTGATGGTACGTAGATATTCTAGAACAGCTTGATGGATCTTTCGTATAAATACAAGTCGATCATTAACAATATCTCTTTTATGTAAATGGAGCGCAGAAGTTGAACATTATCTTGATTTATCTTGTGTAGCGTAATTGTTGATCGCCAGTTTTAAATGTGAAAGTATCAAGAGAGAAGACAGGAAAGAAAGAGAGACATTCCAATTTAATTCCAAGTTCGGATATAAGAAACAATTTCAACTGATTGTAATACATAGCACATATTAAAACATTAAAATAGATAATGACTAAGGTATGATTTAAAGAAATTATTACAGAGTAAGAAATACCAAATTTTCGTCCATTAAAACTATGACTACATCTCTTCGCCTGAAGCACATATTTACCCTAATTCAGTTACACAATATCTTTTCTAGTTTCCAAATCTCTACTCCTAATTTATGTTTAATTTGTACATTTTGTATACAATATTATAATTCTATTGACGATTTTCCAAATCCTTTGTCCTGTTCCTGAAACATTGTTTCTTGCAGGATAGAATAGTTGATAATATATTGATTAACTTGTATATATTAGGCCACTAAAAGTAACGTAGCCGTATCCCTCTGCACGCCTGCACAGTGGTGTACGTACCTCTATGTTACTCACCGCCGCTGCTGGCAGGGGCTCAGCCTTCGCATTTTCCGCACTGCTTGCCTCAATCATCTTCAGCGGCAAACTGGTATAAAAGCTACGGGCATAAAAACTTCATTTCACTAAACATACATTTTCACACGATTTTCCTTTTAATCCCGCTAAAACTTCAATTCGACAGCACAAAACATAAAATGATAAAATGTTTTTACCTTATTTCAAAATATTATACATATTGGTTGTTACCAAAAAACATAAAATAATTTTTTGTAATTTTTTTAGGCCGATGACATGCGTCACTTTTTGATTTATAGTTGACATTGTTGTTGACTTCTAAATTTGAATATCAACATAGAAAAACGATTATTAATAATAATCTTGTTATTAAATTATTTTGGATTTTTATTTGCAACAACGAAGAAAACACATGAAATAGCGTTGCAGTTAGGAATGAACATGATTCATTACCCCTACTTTCATTGCTACAAGTAAATCACTTTGATCTGTCCTTAAATTAATGCTGTTTTTTGTATGCTTATGGTGCTTCGTTTTTCTAAACTTTTTTTCAGGTGTAACAAAATAGGTGTACTAGCTGGGACTTTACTCATTATATTGAACATGGATTACGCCTTTGTTGAAACAGCAAACAAAAGGAGTCTTGATACAAGTCACTTATCAGCTGTTTGACCAATTTTGTATGGATAGTCATTTTTTTTAAGTTTAAATAGATATTTTAGCAAAGTCGCAGAATTAAAGTGTTTTAGTACATAATATTATAATATGTTTATTCAATCAATATAGGATCCCAATACATAATATTAGTTATTAAATAAAAAGACTTACAGATAAGGTTAATACGAGTATACTGGTCAAAAGAAAATAAGGGCCACTTAGTTTTTATAAGTTTCTTTTAATTTATTTAACATTGGAATAGTTAATTTGGTAATAACAAAATGTTACGAACTTTTTGATATCTAAACTCTTTGCTGTTTACATAAGACCAAAATGCTGGCCATTGTTTTAAACAAAATTGAATTTAATTATATTACCAAAAAAATCTGCTGGCTCTTATTTTCTTTTGAGCAATATACTTAATTATATGTATAGTGTATTTATCTATTGTTTTTCTATTGTTGGTGACTATGTGAACCATACAGGAGTGGTTCAGGTAGCTGCAATCAGGCTTATCAGCGAACATGGCTAGTAGGCTGTTGCGGCTACCGCGCACCCTTCGCACCAGGGATGCGCACCGCTTGCGCATTACATACATATAGGTAAATTCAATAATGTATAGTCTACATTGTAGACGATGAGGAGACATTCAAAATAATTTGAAATTTGTTACCATTTCCTAAATTGCTATTGACATTGAATCTCTGGAATGCTTGGCTCCGGTTATACTTAATAATCGAGCCGACGGCGCGGTGAGACCAGAATTAATTAAAGTCGCCATCTTGAGACGACATCATTCTCTCGGGAGATTGACGGCTGGTGGCGCTCTAATTAAAATTTTGTGGATAGTCTTTGGAAACAATGTCTTAATACCTATCTTTGTCTTTTACATCTATATATAAAAGGTGTTAAAAAACCTTCCCTGGAAAGTTAAAGGCTTTTACTTATTAAACTGAGCAACAAGATGCTTACAAAAAAAAGACATGATACAAAGTTGGCTTGTCAGTGAACATATTTGAATAAATTGACAAAAAAATAATTTTATATGGGTTCCTTAGGAAAAGTTGTTCAGAATGTTGAGTTTAGGTTACCGGGAAAGACCTTTTTACATCCTGTGCTTTGTACAATTATGTTAACCAGGTGTAAAAAAGAAGTATCACAAAATTATTTTTGAATACAGCATTAAGCACTTTACTTATATAAAAGGAATAAATTTTTCTCGTTGCATCGCCAACACCAAGTGCAAGTTATGTTGTGACTCTATACAGATTGTTAAAAAAGTACGTTTGACATTTTAAGGGTTTACTCAGAATCAAGTACAGAATACAGGAAAACCCCTTAAAATCTCAAACACACTTTTTAACACCTGTATAAAAGACATCAATGAGGCTCGTAAAATGTATCTCTTTACAAAAGATATGAACGTGAAATACTAGTTGTAACGATGTTATAGGAAAAATGTTGTTAAAAGTGTTATAGGTAAAATACACCAATCAACCAAGCTCCGTAGAAAATAAACTAACAAGGCTTGCGAGCTCTACAACATATCAAAAAAGTTTGTAAAATACATGAGGATGCTGTTCGTTTCGTTTCTAAATGGCAACATTTGAGCATATTCAACGAATTATTTTGGGGTTTGTGACTTCAGCGAAATTCCACCAATCAACATAAATATAAGTAGTTTCATGTAGGTACTTAATAAAAGAAGGACAAAATCTTTGGAAATTCCGTATCAAGACTTTGTTGCATATACATCTGTTGGGAAATTGGTAAGCGTTGGAAAAAACGGAAGGTCGAATAAAAGTGTTTAGGCAAACATAAAATGAGATTTCGTATTTTATAAATAATTCTGCTACTACGTAATTGGTACGATAATATTACACACTATATGTAATGTATTCGGTTACGGACATGTATTTAATAACAAAAGTATCTAGTAGTCTACTTTTTCAGCGACAGAAAATAAGACACTACGATACAACGTAACTAAAAGTATCGACACAGTAAAAAGTTTTCGTTTCATGCTCAGTGCTCATGCTAGGCTTTCCTTGTGATATCATAATGAGGAAGAGGGCAATGACCCTGCTAATTAGCCAGCCCTGTTACGTCGGAGTTGGGGGGCGGCTCAAACAGAACTTTTTGCAATATTTACGCAGAAATATCCTTTGTTGTTTTTTGTCACAGTGACAACAGGACTACCGACTGGCGTCTTTTTAATACGACAAAGTTTACGCTCATTATTTTCCCCTTTTGCCATCGCAATCAGAGGAGTACTACAAAGTATAGACAGAATTTTATTTTGGATGCGATTTTTTCATCTCGATTTTAATTTGCATGCCACGATACAAATTAAATTCACAGGGATTTTATTCGTACATGTATGCGTACTTTAAAATAAACCTATCATGTTACAGATTGACTTTTACATTTTATGTCGTAATTAAAGGCATAAGTAACCATATAGGGTGTAACAAAAAGGTGCGGTGATACTTCAAGGTGGGCTTCTACTGAACAACTTTGGTTCTACAATAGTTCATAAATTTTTTTGGAATTTTCATACAAAGTTTGCTCGCAAGCTTTGCTCGATTTGTATGAAAAGCCCAAAAGTTGTAGAACAAAATTTATTAAGTTTGATGAGTAGAAGCCCACCTTGAAGTATCACCACACCTTTTTGTTACACCTGTATAGCTAGCCAAAAATATTTTTTATTGATAAAAGTATTTACGGCATAAAATGTTTAACGGCGACTTCTTTTGAATATTTGTTGTAAAATATTCAAAAATATGAGAATGTTTCAAATACTGCATGACGGAGCATACTTTGAAATCAAAATTGTAACTTTATTACATTCAGTTTTTTATTTCTAAAAACATGACTTTATTTGTAGATAGTCCAAATATAGTAAAACTTTTTGTTAGTTTTAGTTTCAAGAAAACGGATCCAGGCATGCTGATCGAATCTTAAAGTAGAATCCTAAGTATGCCTAACAATTTATATTTTTCTGTATTTGTCGTGGACCAGAATTCTCAAGATCTGTAAAAGAATAGGTCGGGAAATCAGAACCCTAATTTACTTAATTTATTTTTTTCAGGAACCAGATATTATGGCAAACAAATTGATAAACGCTTAACCATAAACGTGACTTTTATAAGGTCCATCTTGTTATCCCTCCACTTAACCTTGCGGAAGGATTCTGGGTCTTTTCGACGAGAAAACTTTTTTAATGGCAGGTATACAGAACCCGAATATGAATTTCGAGTACATTGGAAAAAGTTTTAGTTGGTTTTTTACCGTTTACAACGAACGTACGAAAATAAACTTGAAAGTATCCAAACCATTGATGAGAATACTAATTTTACACATAGGTAACGTCATAACTTGACATAGCATCTAAAATCATCATCACATCGATGATGAAAGCGACATGTCCTTAAATATCGCATCGAGCAATAAGACCGCTTATTAGAGTGTTAAAAAAGAGTGCGTTTGAGATTTTAGGGATTTACTCAGAATCAAGTATAGAATACCTACAGGAAAAAAACCGATCTAAAACTTTTTTTTCAGTTTCCCATACAAATTTTTGATTCACTAGTATGGGAAACTTAAAAAAGTTGTAGATCGGATTTTTTTTTTATATTTTTCCTTTATTCTATAATTTATTCTGAGTCACCCCTTAAAATCTCAACCGCACTTTTTTAACAACCTGTATAATAATTGTCTCCACCCTTTTATTACTGTGCACTATTCTTTTATTTGTTTCACTCAAACGTAAATCATGTAAGGCTCACAAAATATCTCAGTAAACAACATTCTTGGACCTTTAATATACCACCTGGTGCCACCGACAAACCTGATTTCAGGATAAACTTGTTTGGTCTAAACCAAATTAGTTTACTCGAAGCTGGTAAACGTAGCGGAGGGGGAAAATCTCGCTTTTAACAAAATATGTTATCGTAGACCTCTGTATATTGGAAAACCACCTTCATAATCTGGGAGGCCAACTTCCAGGATTCGTAAATTATATAAACTATTAAACTGTCCGAATCATAGACACTTAATTGTAAGTTTCCACATCATATTTTTATCTCTCGTTAGTACTTAGTATTGTGTTCTAGCACTGGAGATACAATTCTTTCGTGACCGTGTTAGCATCTTTGGCCTTAATTGTCACTTCACACCAGGTACCTCCTAGGTATAAAGGCACGAGTTCATCAGTCGTAAATATGAGTCCCATTTATTTTTCTTATCGTGTGGCTAACCGTGCTATTACAAGGCAGTTATCTGGTATTGCTCATCGCATCACATTAGATTTACACTTACGGACGTCTGTAACGTTACCTTCATACGCGTTCCATTTGATAACACCATGACAGCTAGATGAATAAAGGCGGAAGATATTCTTCTTTATTTGCGTGGAGTTAAGTAGACATGTCTTGGGAGCACGTGAAGTCTGCAGCTGGGAATAGATTCGAGTGGAAAAAAGTAGTCTCAGCTCTATGCACACCTACGTGCTACCGGACCTAAAGAAGACGAAGACATCCAGAAGGAATATAAACAACTTCTTAAAACCAACAACTCAAAATGAGGATTGTGATTTGTCCTCATATACATAAGTACCTATAGGGATAGAAAATCAAGGCTTAAGCGGACCAGGAAGGGCGGCAGGGCGGCGGCGGGCGGTATCCAATCACCCATTACGGCTGGCTATTACCTCTATTAGGGCTAATGGCACCAGCTCTGCAAGGGGTCTTTAACGGTGGATAATTGTAACACAGCGTAGTCCTTACAAAGTTTTTGGCTGCTCGTAGGAATAGAAAACTTATATTTCAGGGCAAGACCCCAAAAGTGCTTTAAGAGAGGTTTCGTGTAGATAAGTAACATAATTTACCTAGCTAAAAACCGCGACTGCCTTTATTGTCTGTGACCCTCTGGGGTATTAAGGCATTTTATTCTTAGAATTAAATATGTATATATGCCGTCTAGACTTGAAGCTCAGCCAAATAAACAGAATAACATCAATACATCCGAAAAATATCATCTTAAAAGGCCAAGTGAAAGTCAAAGAAACTTTGGCAAGAGTTTGATTACTTATTCTCTTGCTTAAATATCTGCTTATCTTGCAGAGGCCTTTGTTATCTACTTTATTGTTAGTATTGGGCAAAAAATGCAACGAGGCAGTAGGGTAGTGTCTTAGGAACTCAAAACTGTGTGTCCTGTGACCAACCCAATTATAAGTTTTCAACTTGATTTGTACTTGATTTGTCACCTACCGTTAAAGAAGTTAGGACTAGAATAGAAAAGTAAGTAGGATTCTTAGGTTTTATCACACTATCTTTAAATAAAAGTTTTAATTTTGACCATAGAATGGGACCTATGTAAGTGCCTATTTGTAAGTGCCTATTTGATCTTAACCTGGGGCCCTTCCGAACTTCCCTAACATCGGCACAGTAAATCCGGCCGACTCAGCTCATTAGCTGAATTAAATACAGCTGCCTAATCAATGGCAACGAAACGGACGGATTCAATTATCGCCGAACTATTGCTGCGTTCGTCGTTTTCGTTCCCGTTTGTCAATATCGATTATTACTATATTGACAAAAAAACAAAAGTCTCAATTGTCAATGTTGAGACACATTGAAAAGTAGAAATAATCCAAGTAGTGCAAAATAATCCAAGAAATGCGAATCGGTTTTAATTTTAGTTTCTACATTGTATCCTCATTTGTCTACACTCTGAAAGATCGGGTAGATGTTAGCGTTTTTTACATTTTTGGCTTGATATAGTTCGTGGCGGCGCGGCGCAGCGGGATGTTTCCCAACAGTCAAAACTTTCAGCAAAAACTTTATATGGAATGGCGAATGGAATCCGTTTATCTATTATAGTCAGCTAGTGGGAGGTGGAGTGGTGGATATGAAATTGAAGGTACATTACTTATACAGTGACCTCTGGTACTATCTGCATTGTGTGTCAAACATACTTGAAACTGCGAGTATAATTGTGGGCGTCCAAGCAAAAAGGGTCCAGTCGTGGGGAATTGAATTAAGACTAGATTCGGAATTAAGAGTAGTCAATTAATAATAAGGATCAAAAAAATATCCAAAATCTGGCATACATATATTTTTTCCAGACATTTTAAGTTGAAGCTCTGAAATACCTTGTTTTTTAAAAAGCATTTTTTAAAGTTTGATTATAAAAAAAACACACACACTTCTACTTACTTGTTACATATATTAACATCATATACTATACAAACTTTCCGATAATAGAGCTATAATTAGTAAAAAAATAAAATCGCGAATTGCCGTTATCACACCCAACTTTACAAAACTGCGTACATCTCGGAAACTTAATGCGGTGGCATATACAGGTGCCGGTAAATGTGATTCCAAAAAGGCACCGTTTCTATGCAGCAAAGCATCTATCTATCTATATATGAGTCCTATAATATCAAAGGCGGCAATATCCAAACAGTATGTTTTCTAAGGAAAGGCAAATTAAGTTAATAAACTACGTTA
The DNA here is from genome assembly GCA_958295455.1 of Coleophora deauratella. Taxonomy (NCBI): domain Eukaryota; kingdom Metazoa; phylum Arthropoda; class Insecta; order Lepidoptera; family Coleophoridae; genus Coleophora; species Coleophora deauratella. Next base: position 11,378,271 of record OY282397.1, on the reverse strand, counting down.
TAATGCCGGGTTTGAAATTAACTGCTAGTTTTGTTGGGTATTTTGATTATTTTACTGCCAATTTTGTTACGAATTTATTCTTGTTATGGATTCTACGTTCATAGACAAACAATATTGTATTCATAGAAAATTTTGAGTATGAGTGGATATTGCCGCCTTTGATATTATAGGACTCATATACAGATTAACTAGTTAATATGTCTACCTATTAATGAAACTTAAGGCGTTAAATATAGCCAAATCGCAATATTCAATTTAAATTCTTGAAATAATGGTTAACGCTAACACCATGGAAAAAATATATATCACACTTGAAACAATAAAAAACAAATTGTCTTGAACAGAATCATAAAAATCACAAAAACTTTGATGAAAAAAAATATCCTGTAAACCTTGTATTTTGTATAAATTGCAAATTCTCTCGGAAACACAATATTTGTTTATGTTGAAACAAACACACAAAAATCGGCCATTTTAATACCTTCAATTTACCTTGAACGGATTTTTTTTAACTTATTTGAAAGCCAAGAAAAGTAATAAAACATCGAAATCTCGAGAATTTTGCGTTCGGCCTTGACGTAACTACGCGATGGTACCCACACTGATCTGAACTTGAAATGAGTGGCGTAACGGTCGATATTATATTATCATGCATCAACCTGCTAAGATTGAGTGTACGTCGCGTCTTTTAAAATTGTTAATTTTTTGTCTGCGCCTTTCCTGGAATGGCAAAAAAATTTGGTGTTTTGGACTTTGGTCTTTTAGTAATATAAATCTATCAGCTTATGAGCCAAGTGGTTTTAAATTAAATTTTTCAATATGAAAATACTTACGCTTTAATCATTGAGTACCTACAAAAGCAAGGTTAAATTATCCGATATCGTGATGTACCAGCCTTGGATTGATGTCTGCGTCGGAGCGGGACAAGAAATGCCATTCCATCTTGATTCCAATCAGACAGGCTCATTTATTGCTGCGGCTGATAGTTCCAAGTTTTGTCGTAATACGAACACTTATTTTCCAATATTGTTATCGAAAGATTACTTTGAGATGCAAGTAATCCTAAAGATCCATGAAAGACTGAGGGTTAACACGAGGACATATGTGCGAGCAGTCGGAAGACAGGAAAAAAAATTAAACTACCTCTGTAAAACTTGCCGCCACGTTTTGGTATTATCTATGTTTACATACAGGGTGTAAAAAGACCACTCCCGGAAACTTAAAGGGGGGGTTCTAGGCACGCTACTGAATACGTTTATGTAAAAAAAACAGCAAAATTTGATGTCATTTTTGAAAAAAAAAAGTATTTTTTTATTATTTTTAATTACCTCTAAACAACATGAGAAATCGAATACAATTTATTTTTTTAAATAAAAATTAAAAATGAATAAAATAGCAAAAATCCGCAATGAAAACCAAAGAGAAACACGGTAAACTCGCCAGAAACGCACACAAGCGGCAGTATCAAGCGAGCGGGACACGCGGTTCAACGACACACACATAAGCGGGGCGCGCGCGGGTCAACGACACAACAAACATGGCTGCCGCTCGTTCGAAAACTTAAAAAAAATCAAAACTTACCATCTTAGCTACGTCTTCTTTCTGATCTTATGAGGTACGGCTCAAACTGAGCGCCCCCCGTCTCAAAACAGAGGGAGCTGTACGCACCGTCTCCTCATGAAGGCGAGACATCAGCGTTGGGTCTTCGGCGCAGTCCTCTCTCAGCCTGTCAAATACCTCTCGTATTCTCATTATAATTTCTTCTGCACTGTCGCAGGGCCTGTTAAATACTCTTTCCTTCACATAACCCCACAAAAAGAAGTCTAACGGGGTTAAGTTAGGAGACCGCGGAGGCCAAGGCGTTTCACCGAATCGTCCGATCCAAAGTCCATGGAACATTTCATCTAATCTCCGACGCACTGACAGTAAAACATGAGGAGGAGCACCGTCATGCTGGAATCCGATGGATGATGTCGCGTAGGGTATCTCTCTCGATAGAGTTCTAAAGCAGCATCAGCAGCATTTCCTTCTGTCATGCCATAAAACAAAACCATTTCTGCGTACTCCTGAGCGCTGTAGTGATAATTAACAAACTCACGACGACGCGGGCGGTTAGCCATTTTACAAAAAATAAACAAAAATCAAAACCAAATAAGTCACAAAAAACTACACAACTAAAAACACCAGAAACACTCAGCGATTTAAGCAAAAAAGTTATAATCATAACAAATACCTAATCATAATCAGAACGAAGTTATTTAGGTACAAAAAACTTTAAAGCCTACAGAAAAAACAAAGGAAACGTGCGCGACGGGAATTAGTTACTGAGAGCACAGGTCTAGCTCGGAGCAGAACGATCCACGAACTACCTAATTACTGTTACAAACAATGTTTTTTTACAAAAACATCAAAAAGAGCGGCCCGCTTTTGTGTGCGCGAAAGAACAGGATAGAATGATATTCAAGCACGGTAGCAGAAAAGAGAAGACCAAACATCAAGCGCAAGCCGAGTTTTAACACACGCAACATGACTTGCCAGTCAGGGGTTGTCAACTTTTACGCCCGCTATTAATAAAATTTCGCTTTAATATTAAATTAAGTACTGCGCTGCGTACCACGTGACTGGAGACTACCGCTGCCGAGATGTGAAGAATGATAAGTCGGGAACAGTCTGGCAAAGTCCACGTTTGGGTGAGTAGAAACTAGAACCGCGTGCTTACACTCACAGCGTACCAGCAGGGAGTGGCTTTCACATCTGACATGACAATAAACCGGTCAGTATTGAAATAAGGTACTTCCCATACAAAACCACATTATTTTGTTATGTGAAGTCTACTCTACATCACCCCCACCCCTACCACTTGCTACTAATTATCAATGTTTATTGTTGATTTCTGATGAATCCTGTGTATGTCCGATGGTAAAAAGGGATTCGCGAGAAAGTGTGCTGTGTGTGGCTGTACAATTTATTCTAAATAACAATAACATATCGTATCTAAAAAGTTAATAATTATTAAAAAATAAAAACATGCGGCCCGTGTACCGCCTCGATTGGGCACCCCTGCTACGGCCAGGCCAGTAGGCAACGTTGCCATGTTTCCGCGCTCGACAGCGGCGCCTCCGTCGCTCCACAGTCGCGGCTCGCGAGCCGTGCGGGTAATACGCATGATGCTGCCGCGCAATCGCGCGTCCCCCCGCGTCCCCCTTTCGGTGATCGTATTTTGTTTCGATAATTTCGTTTTTCGTAAATAGTTTTGTGTGTGTTTTATTAATTTTACTACGCCAAATAATTACATCGGCTTAGTGTTCGTGGTAATGAAAATTGTGAATAGTGTGCACGATGAGTGTTGGATTAGTGAGAGGTGGTGTTGTACTTGCAGATACATAGCACTACAGAGTCCACAACAGTCTTCCAGTCAGTCTACCAGGTACTCCAGGTAAGGTTTTACCTCAGAGGAAGGATATATCCTTCCTCTGAGGTTTTACTAACAACTTTGTAGGCAAGACCCATAGTTGGTATGCAGTAATAAGCTTCTCTCTGACTGAGCCCTCCTATGTGCACCCCAACCAAAATGCTTTTTTTGGGCTCTGGAAATTTTCGTCGATTGTTTTTTGTTTCCAACCCCGCCTTTTTACTGTTGCATCGTCTAGGGGCTACCAGGGAAAATAACTTTGGTCATGTGACCTATTTATGTAGGATGCACCGTTTTTGAAAAACAAAAATGCAACCAAAATCCAAAACTCCACTAAAAGTAGACTTAGGGGCACTTAGGGATTTAGCCATGATGACCCCCTGTTCTGATGATGGATATGCGATAGATGGCCAAGTCCCTGGCTCATAGGGTCCCTAAGGGTACACTCCAAAGAGACTGATTGTATCGTATCTTATACCAACAAAGGTGTTGGGAGCTGGGTCTGGATTTTTCGATAAGTTAACATTGTGTTATTTACCAACTTGCGAAGTGCAACAGCTGATCACAAAAACAAACCGCGGGGCGGGCGGGGGTGGGGGCGAACGGTCGCAACGACGACTACGAGATGCAAAAATGTTGCCTAGCTTAGTAGGTACGTACAACGACGGGCACACTCACACGCGTGCGGCGGCATGCGGCAATGAATTTTTGCACGTACATTGCTTGCTTAAAAATGATCACATGTCTAAAAAAAGGTTTTTTTAAAAAACGTACATGGTGATTAAACTTCATATAGGTCGTACATAAACCCCGTGAAGTTTCCGGGAGAGGTCTTTTTACACCCTGTATAATCAACTGTAACGCTAATGTTAATAACCATTATGATGAGTTGAAGCCGTATTTAATGAGGCCATTTGAGTGAGTTCTACTAATTTGGTAAATCAGCTGATTTCAGTTTATTAGCTGAGAACATAAGGTAAGTGACCCAAATAAGGCCTACCTTATTTTTATCTTGACGTAATTAGTAGGTTTTTAAGAAAAACTCACTCATCTTTCGAAATATTAATCTTTATTTATTAAATTTTAAAATAAATGTAGTTAAAACGATAAAAAATCAAAAAACAGACTTCTGTGAATAAAAATATTCAAAAAGTCCTTTAGGCCTTATTGGGAAACCCATGTCGCATTAAGGCCTTTCATACTAAAAGAAAGAAAAACAATCATTAAACTTTAGTTGCTAAAATATATCAACGTAATATTATTTAAGTATAGTAAGATCCTTTAGTAATCATATTTGGACGTTATAATCAGTCTTGATAATCACCTCAACATATTATCCTTCCTTTCATCATTTTCTTCAAGCAATCTCCTGCACAGCAAAATTTTTTATCAGCAGGGGTTAAGCCAACACACAGCTCATGATACCTACCAGATATTACAAGCAAGGCATTGCCGCATGTCATCCATTCGATATTATTTGCGTTTATATTATTTTGATAGACCTTATTTGGACCTGTCGTATGTGTAAGAAAAAAAAATATTACAGAAAATACATCGAAAAAATGGCGTATAAATGCTTATGTAGGGGTTACTAAACTTTTAAACTAAACAACACACAAAAAAAAATGTGGCCATGCGTGCAAAAATATCAAAATACTTACATCATTACCCGTATAAATTTTATAAAACAGGCGTACTCTCCGCGTCCCGACAGTTTTCGACTACGTGTTCCGACACACTCGTGGTAAGCGGCGCTCACTATTCTTGTATGTGTCAGATACATCATTACGCACACCACTGTAAAATTTCGTGGTTATTTGAAATGTCTAAGCGGGAAATTTGAAACTTAGGCCTTATTGGGGCATAGGCTTTATTTGGGTCTCTTACCTTATTTTATACTAGAGTTCTGGACCTCTACCTCTACGCGGACGAAGGCAACGCTACCTTTAGGCATAGCATATTTATCTCTCATGTAATTGTTTCTCTGAATTAATTATTTAGTTTTCTTGTTGTTACTCTTAATTGTAAAAAACATCCTTCTTATTTGCACAAAATACATAAATATCGTATAAATTTTCTCCAATCATAACTAAAAACTACCGCGATGAAACTTGTTTGCAAGTGAATCAACTGCATTCAAATGGTGCCTCCCATTTGTGAGCATTTTGTGAGCTACGATACCAAATAGAGACACACGTGTAGCCTTCAAACCTCTCACTCTTTTGCGTTGTCGAGGTATAAAAAATTCTCGTTTTTCCGACTGTAGATATTCCTTCTGATTATGACACCATTTATACCAGCAAAAGTAACAGTGACCAATTGACCGGTTAGGTGTCAATATCTGTAAAGATTACCTAATACGTTTGAAAAAAAAAATACACCGTAACACCCGACTTTATAAAAACATATTCTATCGTACGATTCTTTGTCAATATGGGGATCAAGACGTATCTAATGATAAGCTCACATTACAAAATCCAGCCGTTATGTCTACAGGCAGGTAACAGCGAAACGGACATACTACTAATACCGAAAGATATGTATAACCCTCCAGTAAAAAAAAAAGTTAAACTTAGTTAGGCTGTGATTACAAGTTACCCGCTTACGTCTCTGGCCTCAGTGGCGATTCCGCGGATCCTGGGGGAAAAATCGTGAGCCGTGATTGAGTTAGCGCCTCGTCCCCGGGAAATGGACGTCTCCTGTCGCCCCTGTAACGCAATACCGCGGGGTCCGGGACACCCATTTGCAGGGGATTGAGTTACGTGTACTGATACGGAACTGTTAGTCACTGGAAGAGGTAAATGTGTAATCCGGGAGTTGACTGCATGAAAATTAAATTGTGATATATTATTGACTAAATAGCTCTTTAATTGAAATAATTGAAAAACTTATTCACTTTAATTTTCATTGCATTTTCAATTTTTGATTTATAAAAATTACCTAATAAGTATGCAAACTACTATTTTGAACAATGACGTCATCGTACAAAATTTCAAACATTTTTAGAACAAAATGCCGTTTTTGAAATTTGATAAAAAGTAACTCAAATGACTATTAGTCAACTACCGGATTGTGAATTGTTTCCTTCCTATTATGAATACGGTATTTGACTACTAGTCATTTGAGTGACTTATTATCAACTTCCAAAAACGTATTTTGTTCTAAAATTGTTCATGGTACTGGCATGTGACGTCACAGTATTTGACGAACTTATTTTCTAATTGTTTTGAATATAAAATTTAAAATGATCAAAAATATTACAATAGTCCAGTAATATTTGTCGCTATTCTAGGACAAATGCTATTTGTTATGTTAACAACCCATTACGTCCCCACTGCAGGGGCACGAGTCTCTTCTCGTAACTCGGGAAGGTTAGGCCATACTCCACACACGGGGGCCAAGTCCGGATTGGTGGAGGTTGTGGGGCTAGTGGTCAACCCCAGTGTCAGAAGTTTTCAAGCCGCCTATAAGGCCTTCGACATGGCTTATCTAGCGATAGCAGCCGACACCAACGGCTTAACGTGCCTTGCGATGCACGGAAACGGTCGAGATAAAATGCCACTAACAGTCAAACCCATCCAGGTTATGACCGCGTCTGTTATGCTATTTAGTGAATAATATTTTTGAATTTAATTTTGATAGTGTCAAATACCCTACTGTCTCTCCATATTGTTGCTATGTGCCGACAGCAACAACATAAACTAAGTTTGAAGTAATAAGATTTTCGACATTGTACTCGTAATATACTTACATAATTACCTGCAGTAGAAAAATACCTACTTCAATACATTTCATTTAAAAACAAAAACAGCCAAGTCACAGGCCAACAACCTACCTAAGCATTTATCAAATTGTTTAACCTTGGTGTAGGTAAGCGGTAAACCAAAGAACATAAAAGTAAACGTAAGCAGAAACTAAAACCTTCTTTGAATTATTGAAAGCTAAAAAAAATCTTTATCACAAAAAAAAGTTTTACAGCTTCCAGTGCCGTGTCGCTTTGATTCTTTGGGGGCTAGTAGTCGAATAAAAGTAATACCAGCGAAAATCATTTGCAGAAATGAATAAGGGTTCGGAAGAGCTTCAGTAAGTGCCTTAAAATACGAACCATTTTACTTATCAACCTTTTACGTAGAGGTATTCTTTCTGTGCATTTCATTTCACTTTACTACTATATAGGGTGCTTCTAAAATATATGCCACGGCTGAAATGGGAGAAAGTATCACGTATAGTGATCACGAAAATGAGACATTCATGTCCGGAAACTGTTCTTTTTTTTTCCATACAAAAAAATAACAATCATAAAAATAAATTGCTTTACTTTATTAAGCCATCCCGTATTGTGTTGAATGAAACCAGGCGCGCGAAAACATGCGTAAACGCTCCGACGTTGCTGCTAGACATCAAACAAATTCGGCACTTGTGTCGTGCTACAAAAGGCTTTGATCTGTCCGCATCCTTTCGCATACTCACTCGGGAGCGGGGCGCAACCCGGCGGGCGGGGGCGGTTGGCGCCCGCGCGCCCTTCGTACAGGTCAGAGGTCAGTCAGTTCGCTATGCGCAGCGGTGACGCGCAGGCGTGACGTGAACGTTTTGCACCGCCTGCGCCCCCATCCGCGAGTGAGATAACGATGTCACCCAGACGTACATACGAATCAAGAGTATCTTGAAATGATACTCTGCTACCGCGATACCCTCTGATCGCGAGTGCAATAACATCCCTGCGCATGCCGTAAACCTGTATGAGCAAAGTTTTGGTGTAAGAGTCAGCCACCAGTGTTGTGTTGTGTCATCAATTCATCATCATCAACCGAAAAACGTCCACTGCTGGACTAAGGCCTCCCCCAAGGACTTCCACACCGACCGGTTCTGTGCGGCTCGCATCCAGCGGCTTCCCGCAACCTTCACCAGGTCTTCGTCGGTCCACCGAGTCGGGGGCCTGCCCACACTGCGTATTCCAGTGCGCAGTCACCACTCGAGAACTTTACTGTGTTGTAAAACTGATGTAAAACTTTGTTGTGTTGTGAAATAGCTTGTAAATAAGGTGATTGACACTCTACTACCGCGAGTGCAAATAACATCCCTGCGTTTGCCGTAGACCCGTATGAACAGAGGTTTGGTGTGAGTCAGCCAGCCACCAGTGTTGTGTTGTGCAAATCCTTGTAAATAAGGTGATGAACTTAGAAACACGCCAAGTTACTTACTGTAATACACGTTCTTTTTAATTTTACGCATCTACTCTTGAGTAGATGCCTTACCTACCTAAACTTTTTACAGATACATTACAAGTACGTAATTTAACAGTCCAAAGCCTGTCAAAGTGCGATGGTAAGTTTACCACCTTGTTACGTGAATAAGCCGTTTTAATAACTGGTAAGTTTGTTTATTCTTCTCTACATTTAATTTAAAGACAATCAGCTGTTCACTAAATTAACCTGTAAAAAGAGATACCTACGAGCGTGCGTTGCTTTCATTCAGTGAAATGACATCGAGTTCATTCATGACTTCATGACGGACCGTACGTACTTGACGGACCGTGTTGTGCGAAATTGAATCAAAGTAAAAAAAAAATTTTTAGTCTCCCAAATCAATTTAACGACTCCGGGACACGAATTTTTTTTACTATTGTAATCTATATGCATGACTCTTACTCCCATTGCAGCGGTGGCATATATTTTGGAAGCACCTTATATATATATATATAAGGTAAAAGATAGAAAATATTGAATATACAAAATTAAAATGAGTAGCTTTTGAAAAAATGGGGTGAACAAATATATAAAAAAGCTATGGGGATCAAATAAAGCTTATGTCAGTATAATAAGTATTTTATTCTATAAAGAAATACTGTGCTTAATAAAATAACATTAAAATAACATTTATTAGTCTAAAATGTAACTTAAAACACGCTCAGCAACTTTAATATTCAAATTCAGATCATTCCATGTGTTGATTCATTAATAACAGCCAACATTCGTAATATTATATCTGTGCGAACAGAATTTCCGCTCTCTCCGCGATAATTTTTTTTGCTTCCGGGAAAAACTCCAAAATATTTATCCACGAGTCAAGGCTGAGGGTCAATATGCTGGCCTGTTAAAAATAACTGGGATTGAGTTTTAGGAATTCCACATCGTAACAAACGTGTTTTTAAAAATGCTACTTTACTTACTTACTTACAAGTAACTTTACCTAGTTACGTACTTACTTATAATACTACTTGGTCAACAATATTCTCTCTAACGCAATACAAGTACCGTTAAATTACGTGGCGTGACAGGCAGCAGAAATCAATCAAGTTTAATGTAAATCAACGAAATAATTCGAAACACCGGCTAAATGTGAGTTGGAACTAGCGCTATTGATTGATGCTGAGTTAGCGAAATACTTTTTTTTATAAATACATAGAACAAAATATATTGTGTAGTGGTACAGAACCCTTGGTACACAATTCGGTTTTTATTATAACAGCATGTAAATTCAGTCGAAGTGTGTATCATATACTAGTATATTATACCTATATACAAGATGTTCTTAAAATCTTAAACTGTGGCTTTTTACTCGTGAATTTGAACAATTTTCCCCAGGGAAAATATAGTCAATTCGCAAAAATTTTTAGGTCTTCCAATATTTTTTGCGAATTATACGGGGTGTTAAAAAATGCGTTTGAAATTTTATGGGAATACAGGAAAAATATTGGAAAAATCAGATCTACAATTTTGTTCACTTTCCCATACAAATTTTTGATTCACTATTCAGATTTATTACGGGAAAGTGAAAAAAATATTGTAGATCGGATTTTTCAAAAACCAAATACCATAGGTCCGTTGGAGAAAGTTGTTCAGTTTTATGAGTAGAAGTCCCAGTTTAAATAGTTTAAGCTACTTTTGAAAGACCTTCAAAAAATTACTAGCCAGTTGACTGATATCAGTTTGACAGAAACCTTCACGTTTGTAAGTAGATACAATACAACTTTCCCCAAAGATTAATCGCAATATTTGTGCTCTCCCACGCCACAAAAATTCTTAATCAGCGACATAACTGTTACTAAAGCCAACCTTAGTCTCAGCCCTATACGAGAAGCAGTGAGCGATGCTCCTATTCAAGCCCTGCAAGATGCCGAAGACGTCCCCTCTTCCAAGTAGCTCATGAGTGGTTTCTGTCAAGTCCGGCCGCACTGACACCACGGACACGGTACCAGCAGCCACGAAGTACATACGGGCTTCGCTGTCACCAGCCACCACTATGTAGTTACCTGTTTTAAGGAATTGTATGATAATTATGTGAAACCAGCAAAAAAGCGTGGAGATTAATAGGGTATTGTAGTTTATGATGCACTTCAACCATACATGTAGCAGTAAGAAGGTAAAATAATATTATATTTCTATAAGATTACACATTTATTGGCATTATATGAGTATCGACCAAACCTATCGTTTGTCTCTTCGTCTCTCCCGGTCCCATCCTTACATGGCGAGCCTGCCACTGCTGCCTTATTTGGCAGCGTTGAGCAAAGTGCATAACATACCTATTTCAATAGTGTAAAGACAGCCACAAAGATATCTGAACCTCTCCGTAATACACCATGTACCACGAATAGCTTTAGTAGGGGTTCAGATATCTCTGTGGGCCAGTGTTCAATAAAATACAATAAAAAGACTTGATAAGTAATGATTAAAAGTGTTTTCAGACAATTTTGAACTGTTTGTGAGTATTTTCTGAAGATGATTCGCGCATAAGAATTTAAAAGCAAAGTCCTCCTCTTTGCGTCGTCGTTCTCCTTACGATTTAGGGTCGTGACCACCCTGAAGAACCTTCTTTCTTATGATGTTGCGCCATCTGTTCCTGTCCTCGGCAAAAGCAAATAAGTTCCTCTAAAGTCAAGCAAACGAAATGATAGAGAGAAAAAGCACAAGCACATTTGCAAATAGCTGTTGTGTTAAGTAGAATATAAGCAATTTGGATGCCATAATATGTATTAAGAGAAGCAGTATCCAGTAGCTAATCTGTCCAGTCGCTTAGTCGTCCAGTTGAGCATCTGTCCAGTTGCGCCGGAGGGGATTGGAGCCGATTAGAGCTGATATTTATTATATTATTAAGTTAGAGGTTAACATTAGTTTGTTACAGGTTAATGTAAAGCAAAGGCATGTATAACAATTTGCTGAAATGGTAAAAAAATATCTTTCTCCATTAGGCTGCGGCCTGGACGCAAGCGACGGCGACAGCGACAGCGACGGCGACAGCGACAGCGACAACTGTTCACGACGCAAGCGACAAGGTCACTGGGTTTGCGGCGATGTAGTGACGTGACTCTGTCGATGTCTGTCTGTCGCGATGTCGATATTTCGCATCGATATGGGAGACATTAGATGAGGTTAATACTTCCCGAATGCGTAGTCGCTGATAGTGGTTTGCTCCCCTATGTTGAGTAGCGCCGCCTTTTCGCGCACCATTCGCAATCTGACAAGCGACGAGTAAACATCCCGTATTTAAATGAAAATATGTCTTACAGTGCAGTGAAATGTGCTAAAACCATAAAAAAATAAAGAACAAAACTAACAGCAACATTTCTTATCACTTTTTTCTTGTTATTTTATGAAAATTTTGTCATTTTATAGTGATGCTACGCTACTCGTCGCTAGATGTCGCTAGTAGATAACATTAAATACATAAACCTTAAGCTTATCACACAACGGCGATATTTGTTTAAATACATGCCTCCCTCTTCACCCCGCTTCAGCCCCCGCAAGACGAACACGCTGGTTCAGAAACAAACAGAGCGAGTAACCTTATCTAATGTTTCCCATATCGATGATATTTCGATATTTTCATAATTATTCTTACTAATATAATAACAGAAGCGGTCGTGGCTCAGTGCGGCTTGCGTGGCCGCATCGATCACGTAGGTTAACTGATTACAGGCACGGTCATAACCTGGATGGGTTTGACTGTTAGTGGCATTTATCTCGACCGTTTCCGTGCTTCGCAAGGCACGTTAAGCCGTTGGTGCCGGCTGCTATCGCTAGCAGTCGTTAAGCCATGTCAGAGGCCTTATAGGCGGCTTGAAAACTTCTGACACTGGGGTTGGCCACTAGCCCCACAACCTCCACCAATCCGGACTAGGCCCTCGTGTGTGGAGTATGGCCTAAACCTTCCCGAGTTATGGGAAGAGACCCGTGCCCCTGCAGTGGGGACGTAATGGGTTGTTAACAACAATATAATAACACTTAACACTGACTCAGAGGTTTGCGCTCCTGACTATTGATCCGAGAGTCGTGGGTTCGATCCCCACCCAGGGCAAATATTTCTGTTTTTTTAATATTACTACTAACTTGCTAAAGAACACGTAGATTTAGAAAAAACAAAAAGGCGATTTCGGCAACTAGTATAGTGGGGTGCAGGGTTGAGGCACGGGTTGCGGGCAAGTGGGGTGCGGGGGGGAGCGGAAGGGGGGGAGAGCGGGGTGCGGGGTTGAGACACGGATTGCGGGGGAGAGGAGCGGTGTGCGGGGTGGGGGGGTGAGGGGTGCGGGGGGAGGAGTGGTGGGGGGTGCGGGTTGAGGCGCGGGTTGCGGGGGAGAGGAGCGGGGTATGGGGGACGGTGAGGAGAGGGGTGCGGGGTGCGGGGGGAGGCGCGGGGTGCGGGGGAGGCGAGGGGTGCAGGGGGAGTCGCGGGGTGCGGGGGAGGGTGAGTCGGGGGTGAGGTGAGGGGTGAGGGGGGTGAGGCGCAGGGTGCGGGGGGATATCAACTCCCTGAGCGAAGCCGGGCACCCCAGCTAGTATCAAACTTTATCATTTTATCATCTGAAACTATTTTTTCTTCTCAAACTATCGATAGTTTAAACTGGTTTATCGATTAAAGAAGAACGTCCCTAAACGCGCGACGTCCGCGTCCTTGAAATGTCGCTCGTCGCTCGTGTGTCGCCGCGCGTGTCGCTGTCGTCCATAACAGCTCCATACAAATGTATGGAAATGATCAAGTCGCTCGTGTCGCTGCCGCCGTCGCTGTCGCTGTCGCTGTCGCTGTCGCCGTCGCTTGCGTCCAGGCCGCAGCCTTAAAGTTAGCAAATTAAGTGATCATTGCATGAAAATCAATATAAAATATATAGTACGATACGCAGAATCGCCAATTAACATGTCGTACACCAAATATTTTGTTACTCCCTCTACAAAATTTCTCTTTATAAATCTGAAAAAGTTTTTATGAAGTACCTGTGCTCAATTGCCAATAATTGACAACACGTTAAAAAACCGATTCAATCGTAACAAGTATTTTGCAATGAATTTTTAGTTTTGTTGATTTTTTCAAAAAGCACTGAATCAATTTTGATAAAATTTATAATAATAATAATAATAATAATATAGCACGGTCAACCAATCCATATCACAGCACTCAATAGACCGGTATAGATTTTGTAAGTTCCCTTTTTCTGCCATAGTTTCTGCTCACGCTGGGTCACCTCCGAGTGTGCCCTCTTGGTGCACTGGGGGGTGGGGCCCGGCCTGGGTATTCCATTTGACATTCTTTGATTAAACTCTCTCTAATGGCCTCTACGTGTTGGATTTATATCCCCACGCAAGCCTTAAAGGACCGGGTTCGTCCCGTGAACCACCCTTGAGAGATACAATAATAATAATGGATGTGTGGCAAGTGCAATCCACTGAAATCATTCCTGTAGTCCAGTCCGTAAATGGTTTGATTCCAGCTGACCTGGATCGTAACCTTAGGCAGCTGGGACTTCGAGGCAGACCGATAATAGCGGCTATGCAAAAGGCAGTCCTCCTCGACAATGCCCGGATTGTTCGACGCTTTCTCTCCTCGTCGCACTGACCTCCAGCCGACTGTGCTTCTGCTGGAGTAGCTCCTGCCACTTCACCTAGCGCGAAGTGGTCAGAGTAGCCCAAATTCATGTTTCAAAATAATAATAATTTCTTTATTTCAGGCCAGATACCCATAATTACAATAAGTCATTATACAGATAATTAAACAAGTTTAAAATGTAAAATATAAAATAAAATAAAACATATATCAAAATAATACTTAAAATTTAAGTTATCTTAAGTCGTCATTCCCAGTGCGGTGCAATGCAGTCCAATGTTTATATGGGACCACCTCTGAAGTATTCCCTACCAAACAAAAAAGAATCATCAAAATCATTTCATGACTGGCGGAGTAATCGCGTCACAAACATACAAAAAAACAACATACAGTCGAATTGAGAACCTCCTCCTTTTTTGAAGTCCGTTAAAAAGAGTTCTTCTTTCCTTAAATCAGTTGATCGATTAGTACGAGAAGCAAATTTTTATACTTTTTTAGTATACGTATTAGTTAGAAAAAATGGACGCACCAGGAAAAAATATTGTATAGTCAAGAGCGACAGTAAGCTGCCTTAGGAACGGCTCCCCAGTGTCCGAAAACAGGTAGCAGCTCCTCAGATGGTGACCGAACATGGCGGACATCAGGTCGCAGCGACGCACGTACGGAGTCTGCGCCAGGAGAACCGGCAACTGCGACATAATATTGTGCGTTTATAGTATAAAAACAGAATAATCGAATCCATTTAATGTTTATTTATTTATTTAAAAATAGATCTTTAAAAATATCATATATTACAAGACACCATCTATCTATCTATCTATCTATCAAAAGACGTCTACTGCTCGACAAAGACTCCCCAAGTATTTCCACACCGACCGCTCCTGTACTGCCCCCATCCAGCGGCTTCCCGTAATCTTTACTAGGCTATCGGTTCACCGAGTGGTAGGCCTGCCTACACTGCGTCTGTCGGTGCGCGTGATACAAGAGATTAAGATCAAATATGTACAAAACGGCCTTTTGAAGTACTGACACTGAGCTCAAGAAATATGTTATTTAAAAAAATACACTTACCTGTCTCCCACGTTCAGTGGTCCACAGTTGCTTTACGTACTTCCAAAATTTTTTGAGTTGGTAAGCTGCAACACATAGTAATGAAATAGAATACAGCTTTAATCAACTTGACTGGAAACGTACTGGATTGGATAATTCTCTTCGAAGCTCTCACTTTGGCAATAAATCTTAATGTTAGTTTGCTTAGTTTGCACTATCCCTCAGGAAAGTTTACGCTTTGTGTGTAGTTTTCATAGTTAGTAGGTATTATGTATTTGGTAGTGACTGAGTCCTAAACTAACAGCAGGACGGTTATAGATAGTTGGATGAATATACTTCAGTGAGGAAAAACAACCTCTTACTAATTTAGTTACAAGTAAACTTTGACAAATCGAGACTTTGGAAAAACAGTTTACGTGAAGTAACTGGGTGATAAGATAACAGACGATTTTAACGAGTTTAATAGTAGTCGAATGAAAAAGGGCAAATGGTAAGTGCTGCTCATAAAATTGAATAATAGAATAATAAAAAAAAACTTTCTCAAGGACGTGACTATCAAGACAAAACTCCACATTTCTCTATAAGGACTCAAAAAATCAAAGCAAACCAATTTTTTACATCCCATTTACAAAATTAGTTAAGAGTGATAAATTATGCTCTGATTGCATAGACTCTTAGGCCAAACACAAAAATACAGTATTTTCAGTTAGTGCTATCCCAACTAGCAAAATGTATCCTTATGTATCTCAAGACTACCTTTTTTTACTCTTATTTCACTCCTATATCCTCTTAAAAGCCTGGGTTGGGCACTCCTTATAAGCGCGTTTAGTTTTAAATACAGTCTATATCAGTCTTACTGAATGCGGTTCATACTGATACTAATTATCCGAAAGTAACTTAAAAGCGTAAATAAACGTTTATTGGTCATACGTAAGTAACTTATAAGCCTGTATAGGCTTATACTGATCATACGTAAGAAGCTTCTAAGCCTAAATGATCTTATTATGGTTTTACTTAAAATCAAACTTGCTTACTATGCGCTTAGTAATGCTTTTATGGGTCTAAAATATATCCCGCATAAAGCTAAAATAATAATGCGTGTGTCGTGCATATAAAGTGGAAAACAATATTGAAAATAAGATAAGTTCTAAGTCGTATTATTCATTAGTGACATAAATGTCTGTTTATAGTGTTTATAATAAACATTTGTATGGGAAATTTTTATTTACTGTAAACTGAACCCCATATTGTATAACTAACATTTTGATGCGCTTTAGTAAATATGAGTATAAAGTATTCATGTTTTATTATTTATTAGCTAATACAGTACTTACGCCGCCATTTTTAAAAATCAGCATTTCGTAAGCGCTTTATCAAACTATTGTAAAAACATTTTGTCTTATATCAGCGATCAAAAAGACTAGCGCAAGCGCCATGTTTTAAAATATTAGCGTCATGTTACTAATACTAATAGGCTTAGAAGCTTCTTACGTATGATCAATATAAGCCTGTACTGGCTTATAAGTTACTTACGTATGACCAATAAAAGCCTATTTAATTCGGATATTTACTTTCAGTATGAACGGCATTTAGTAAGATTGATATAGACTGGATTTAAAACTAAACGCGCTTATAAGGAGTGCCCAAACTCAGGTTTTTATGAGGATATGAGTGAAATAAGAGTAAATATAGGACTACATTTTGCTAGTTGGGATAGTCACCTGAAAGTCCTTGATTCTTCAACATATCAATCAGCTCATTGGTTTTCATCTCGTAGTTGTTGAGCGCATTCTTCGTGGAGTATGCGACCTGAATCGAGGTGGCCACGACTATGGCGGCCAGCATCTTCCCGCAGATCAGGCTTAGTGCCATGATGAACATCGGCACCACCTCATCGATCACGTATTCGTCACCGCCAGTGGTGGTCATCTCGGAGAGCACCACGTAGAAGGATGTAGTGTAGTCCCAAAAGTTCCTGGGTGTTTCTCTGAAACATTTTACATAGTCCCTTATTGATGCCACTGTATATATATATTTTTTTACTGTATAATAGTGTAAATACAACATTTAAATAGAATAATAAAAATATGGTTTCGACGGGATTTTATAGGAGTCCGTGCATGCTTGGGTGGCACGGACTTTTGGCGCTGGCTGGCCGTGTGAAAAGTGCCTTTTTCTTTTGTTTTTGCTTTTCTTTTTGGCCTTGTCTGATGTATAAGATCTTACTTGCAAACTGTCGGTTCTAAAAGTTAAAAAGTTATCTGTCGTTTTATATTTAAGTCTGTTAAAAATCGGTCATTACGTATTAATAAGTTCTCCATCAAAAAGCATTTTTGCTGAAGCTTTCATGGATTTCTTGTGGGCTCAAAACATACAGATATTACAGTTATTATCCTACATAGCACGAGTGGCTCGAGTATTACGGTTGTTTTGAGTACTTACTCATCAATAAGGTGCATCTTGAGCGTGCGAATGGCGGCGATGGGGGAGGTAGAGATCAGCGCCAGCAGCCAGATGCAGGTGAAGGTGTGAATCAGAAGAGCCACCACAAATACCGTCGTCCAGGACTGTAACAGAAGAGGCAAGTTTCTATAGCATCGTCCATGATATGCCTTCCTTCTCATGTTATGGGATGTTTTAGGTCATAATAGCCAAGTAAAAATTGGTAGGGTTAAACAGGCAAAATTACCAGTGCATGTTACGTTCAGCTAAGCTAAGTGCTAAGCTAAGCTGAAATCATTTAAACTGGGGCTTTCATTCATCAAACTGAACAACTTTCCACGAGTTACTCATAGTCGATTCGCAAAAGAAACTGTTGAATTGAAATTTGTTTTTCGTGACTTTACTATGGGTTCCTACCTGGAGAAAGTGGTTTCTTCAGTTTCATGACAAGAAGACCCAGTTTAGATAAAGAGTGTCAACTGATTGCTTTAGACCTTTGTCTCCTCAAGAATATTGAACAAAATTATGTACGTTACAACTCCTCTGAAAGTTAACTTCTGTAGAAATTTCGATACAAACTAAGTTCCAGTGATCCCTAAACTTTTGAGAAACTTTAGCTTTTGACATTGAGATTGGACCTGCAATGTGGTCAAATTGTTGGTGAGCTCGGCGGCAGTCTTGCGGTAAAACTCCACGAGATATTTCAGCCGGAACAACTTGTTTACTCTGAGATAGTGCATCAGTTTTAATGGAGACCTAAAATCAAAGAATTACAACGATAGTGCCTGTGAACACATAAACACATACATACAGCTTTGTCCAGTTTTTCAAATCAAACAACATTTTCAAATCTCAATTTAAAAAGAAACATAAGGACATATTAGGCAGCGATATTTGTCACGTTATCTTAATAATTAAATAAAGTACCAATTAAGCAAATTAAATAATTTTGTAGTTGCTCCATTGGTAATAACAAAAAGTTTGAACAAACTTGGATCAGCATAGCAAAAAAGTTATTTAATAAAAGTACCTAATTTATTCAAAAAGTTACTAATAACTAAAGTAGGTAACTTATACTACAATTATAGTGTCGCTTGATTAATTAGAACTTTATTTTGATTTGTTGTCTACATGAAACTACTATTTTGACTCCAAAACATTGGCTTTCTGTTCTACTGAAGCAAATCATCAAATCTGAGAATACATTCAGTGTAAATAAATAAACTTCAACAATTATCATACCTAGTTCGATTCGACTTAACGGAAGAAAATATCTTACGGAAAAAATAATGCAATGAATTCCAATGGCAAGTTAACGACTATATCACTCCAGATCCACTTCTTGTGTTTGAGGTACCTGCTGCGGCATTTGAGGGTATCTACCACCAAGTCGCCGCGTTTGTTAATGTAGCCCTGTGTAAAGTGCACTTACAATTAGTAAACATCCTTAAATTAGTCGCTAATCTCCAAGACCTAGCAGATTCTGGACCAACTGCTGGCAAGGATATTCTTGTTAAGCCGTTACGAACAAATTTAAGGAACAATTTTAACAAAATATATCATACTCAGCTGAGGCACGTATGTCTTCCTCTTTAGGAACATAGGTTGGTAACATACGGAGCAACCCAGTGTCAGAAGGTATCAAACCGCCTATAAGGCCTCTGGCATGGCTTGACTACTGCCATCTAATAATAACAACCAGCACCAACGGCTTAGACGGGTATCACACTGCGGTTTCCGGTGCAGTGTGATAACCCCCTTAAACTGCATTGTGAAGCTCGGAAACGGTCGAGATAAATGTCCCTAAGGCTGCGGCCTGGACGCAAGCGACGGCGACAGCGACACGAGCGACTTGATCATTTCCATACATTTGTATGGAGCTGTTTTGGACGACAGCGACACGCGCGGCGACACACGAGCGACGAGCGACATTTCAAGGACGTCGCGCGTTTAGGGACGTTCTTTTTTAATCGATAAACCAGTTTAAACTATCGATAGTTTGAGAAGAAAAAATAGTTTCAGATAATAAAATGATAAAATTTGATACTAGCTGGGGTGCCCGGCTTCGCTCAGGGAGTTGATATCCCCCCGCACCCTGCGCCTCACCCCCGACTCACCCTGCCCCGCACCCTGCACCTCGCCCTTCCGCACCCCGCGACTCACCCTCCCTCGCACCCTGCTCCTCCCCCTCCCGCACCCCGAGCCTCCCCTCACCCCTCTACTCTCCCCCCGCAACCCGCGCCTCACCTCCGCACCACACTCCTCCCCCCGCACTCCGCGCCTCCCCCGCACCCCGCGCCTCCCTCCGCACCCCTCTTCTCACCCTCCCCCCACCCCCCGCAACCCTGCACCCTGCTCCCCCCGCATCCCGCACCTCACCCTACCCCCACTCCTCTCCCCCTGCACCCTGCTCCCCCCGCATCCCGCACCTCACCCTACCCCCACTCCTCTCCCCCTGCACCCCACACCTCCCCTCGCACCCCGCGTCTCCCGCTCGCACCCCGCTCCTCACCCTGCCCGCACCCCGCTCCTCTCCCCCGCAACCCGCGCCTCACCCCCCGCACGCCGCTTATCATCCCCGCCACACCCCGCACCTTCCCCCCGCAGACCGGTCCTCACCCCCCGCACTCCGCTGTTCCGGGACTGCTGTAGAGTGCTCTCAAATACTCTCGAATGTTCTGGACTGTTCTATTCTAGAAAATTCTTAAGGGTGAAATTTCAACCCTTATATCCTCAAAAGCAGGCCCTTTAGGCAAAAACGGAAACCTTCTTCATGGATGGGGGACAAGGGCTACCGCACCATATAACTCCCTTGATCGTATCTGGATTCGTTTCAGACTTTTATCGGCACAAACATTTGTACACTTTCTTTTATAATATTGATTATGTAGAATATAATCATTTCCACAGTCATCCTTTTGTAATATAAACTTTCGGATTTCGACTTTGATCTTCATAATTCTTCAGTAGTTGCCGAAATCGCCTTTTTGTTTTCTCTAAATCTACGTCTTCTTTAGCAAGTTAGTAGTAATATTAAAAAAAAACAGAAATATTTGCCCTGGGTGGGGATCGAACCCACGACTCTCGGATCAATAGTCAGGAGCGCAAACCTCTGAGTCAGTGTTAAGTGTTTTTATATTAGTAAGAATAATTATGAAAATATCGAAATATCGACATCGCGACAGACAGACATCGACAGAGTCACGTCACTACATCGCCGCAAACCCAGTGACCTTGTCGCTTGCGTCGTGAACAGTTGTCGCTGTCGCTGTCGCTGTCGCCGTCGCTTGCGTCCAGGCCGTCCTGCCTAACAGTCAAACCTATCCAGGTTATGATCGTGTCTAAAAATGTAATATTTGATAAACTCGTCACAAGATACACATTAAACTGACCTGATGGATGTTGAGATACACCTTCACATAGAAGAACATGTCAAACATTGATTGCAGCCAGAAAAGATACACACAGTCGTTCAATGTTATTATTTCATAGAGGAGAGCCGAATAATTCGCCGTAACCATGAAACTAGTTAAATATCCAAATCCCTGGAATAACACGTGTATTGAAAAATAAACATTCTAAGCGTTCCCGTCATAATGAATTCTTCTTATTATGAGTCCCACCATGTTTAATAAGTTTAATTATCAGTAAATTCAATAATATCACACAATTACCTGGAAAAGCCAAGACCCTGGCTTGAAAATATTGGAAGCGTGCATATAGCTTTGGTAAGTGCTCACACTGACGGAAGACTTGGTGTGGCTGATATTCGAATGCGAGGTGCGTTTCCCCATCGCCTGATAATTATCTGTTGGTGAGGCAAACGCTTAGCATCAATGACAGATGGTGTAATTGAAGCAGAGCCACAAAACAAGCCCGAAGCAATTGCATTTCATGTAGCTCGGCTCTGGTAAGTGCCCACGGAGAATAAAGACTTGGGTGTGGCTTTCTTTTCAGTGGGAGCTGCGCATTTTCAGTTCGCTTTGTAAATTGTCTATTTAAATAAACATTTAGTTAGATTTTTATTGTATATTATTTTGGTTATTGGCAAATGAGGTTTTGTTATGTAAACTACCGAGTGGAACACAAAGTTATACAGAATTTAAATAAATCGTAAAGTCACGTTGTGTATAGTTATATTACTACTGAATTACCGTGTTATAGTTATATCCCTAGTAAGATAGTAATAAAAATCTTACGTATTACTAAGTTACTGCATATAATTATATACCTAGGGATATCACTATATCATGACTTTAACTATCTTACTGCGACATATATTCTCTCGCGAATACTTCTTTAATATCTGGTATACACAAGGACTGTCATTGCTCAATACACATCGGCAATAAACATTCATAAAATCAGTAGTAGAGAACAGGGATAGTTATCAAGCTTGAGAAAACTTAATACATAATCTAGGTTTGTATAGGGCGTACATTATTTTAATTATTCCCGGAATTATAAACTTCCTAGTATAGCAGGCCGAAAAAATTGCAAGTTGCAAAGTTTCAGTATTATCAATAGAGCCATTTTAGACAGAAAGTAACAACGAACCTTAGTTTGTGAAATAAAAAAATATTTCAACCAAATCCGCCCAGTTGTCTAGGTGGGGTCTGTGTACACACATAACAGCATTTATTTTTATTAATAGTTTGTTGGGCTCTACAAGTGCAAAAGAATCGACCCCCAAAAAAATCTCAAATTCGATTGTTTGGCATAACAAGAAGTAATTTAATTATTATCGTGCTGAATATAACTATCTGAACTTTTATAGTACGTAATTAAGATATTTTCAATTCTTAAAGCATATAACGTGGAAATCTAATCTATTTCTTAGATTACCTGTCATTAGATATCTACTGGATCCGCTCCTAGAATCCAATCCCGACTCTTGGGATTCTGCGTCGTTCTCAGAATCTGAAATGATTCACCACGATTATATCGACACGTACTTAGATGAAAACTTCAATCTTAAAAATAACACAAAAAAAAATTATTACGTACTAGTTGAACATTAAACATAATCCCGGAGTTACTTTTACTCCTCTGAGTTACTTTTTAATCAATGTCAAAAACTAAGTTTTGTTTTAAAAAAACATAATTGTTTAATGACGTATACTATTTAGCATACTAATTACGGATTTTTTCTGCTATTTCAATAAAACAGCTCGTTCATAATTAATTTTTGATTCAGTAAACCTCTCCTATACAAGTGGTTTTCTATTTCATATTTTAGCAGCACAATTTAATACTTCAGGGCTAACCTCACAACTGACAATGAATGTGGTTGAATGAAATAATGTATTGTATTAACTCACCCGATGAAGATTCATCGTTAACGTCCACTGAGATTGGTAAAATGTAGTCTTTGGACATTTCGAACGCCTTGTTCAAAGGTTCACGTATCTTGGGATAGTATTTAATCAGGTTGAAGAATGTCTGACTCGGTATGACTAATAAGTCCAAACTTCGACTTGCATAAATGGATACGTCTGATGATGATATGGGTTGCTGAAAAAGGAGTGTAAATTACATATAGATTGCTATTTTCTTTAAAGATAATAAAGACAAGGAGAAATGGAGAAATGCTGATGGAATTGACTCACGCCTGTGAAATTGCCAAACATTCCGCCTGGTCCCATACAAGTGAGCATCTCATTATATGAGCTCATTACGTCAACCTGAAAAAATATGTTAGTGTATTTTTTCTTCAAAAAGAGTTGTGCAAGGCACATTTTAAGTGGCGATTTTTCCACAGGCAAGACCTGTGGAAAAATCGCCACTTAAAATGTTTAGGCATAGATACTTATTATTGTACATCCTGTATCTAGATAGAAGGATGATTTTAGGGATAGGTGGAACCTACTGCCATATTAAATCGAGGTCCATATTAGTGTTGTTTTTCAGGTGTATGCCGAAGATATGATGTAGCTATAATTAACTGACTATAAATCTATGTATGTGTGTTGTGGTCTAATGGTACACCAGAGGACAAACGTACTATATCTATGTTAAATATTACTCTATCCTGTAATAAAACACTAGAGCTTAGAAAGATTTTCCTAAATTATAAATACTTGTACCACAGTAGGCAACAATCATAATTTTGAGGGAAAGATCAAAAGCGAAAGAATAACGTTGAATTGGTTGAATTGTTGCTATGTTACTTTTCCTCTGCGCTACGCTCCTTACACCTGTACGCTACGCTTTTCTTTCCATTGTTGTTGGCAGAAACCACGAGAAACCTTAGAAATGATAAAATATATATATTTCGACGTTGCAGTATAATACACTTTCCGAAAGGTTTTATTGTCGACCCAATACGAAGTTCCTACCACTTGAAACTTGTATAGCCTCAACGCCCCGCCCGCGCCGCCGCCGCCGCCGTCCTGGCCTAGAAATATTTTTCCAAAATAATACTCAATTCATAAAAACATTTCAATATAGTGTTTCGCACTCAAATTACTAAAGATAGTTTACATGATTTACATTACATTAATAGTAGTTAGTAAATTTTAACCTAAAACTTGATTTCGGTTAAAATGTACACATTTAAAATTGCATATACTTACCTATATGTCTAAAAGAAAGTGAAAGGATTGATAAAACCTTTTTCCTCCGCAAACCTCTACTTTCTTACCTTTCCCCTATAAATGATGTAGATGAAGTTCTGAATGTCTCTGCATTGGACCACTGTCTCGCCCTTTAGGAAGTACATCTCGGTGAGGTGCTGCGTGATGACCCTGATGAAAGAGCGCTCCACCTTGCCGAAGAGGGGCACCTCTCGCAGCGCGTGCTCGTACATAAACACCAGTGTGTCTTCCATAAGTGCCGAGTTTAAGCAGCGGCAGATTTGCTTGGGAAATTAGAAAATGCAAGATGTAAATTTCCTCTCCTGGAAATTGAACTCATCATACTGAACCATTATTGTGCCTAAGAATTCCCATATTTTGAAAATTTCGTACAAATCCGTCAATTGATCGAGCGTCCTACTTTGTATAGGAATTTGTTCTTTTTTAGAGATTTTAGTATTCGTTCCCTGGGGAAAGTTATTCATTGTGTAGAGTTTCCGGTAGAGGTTGGTTGGTTGCATTAGGAAGATGTTTCCTAATTGGAGTTTAAGTATAAAATTGCCCTTTCAATATAAAGTAACGATATCTTTTACTGGTGGCGATGGTGTGTACCCCTTAAGCTACTAATTCGTGACGATTTTCGATCATTTTAGCATGTGTAAATTGTTAACACGAGAAATCGTTCCGTCTCCGTTCCCATTGGGGGATACATTTACGTGACAAACCGCATTCAACTACTTTAAATATAAACTCAGTATAATTCACTACCTCACCTGTGGGTTACTACCATTAGTTCTTTTCCACACATATTCGAAATATTTCATCGTCTTCGCGGTAAGCGCAGGATCCACGTTCTCTTGATACAAAAAGTTTTCCAGGTCTCTGGTGTTTTCCTTAAACAAGTCAGAATTATAATTGACGCGGCGCCCGCCCGTACTCGGTATTTTTAACGACAAAACTTTGGCTGTTAGCGGCACACATCACGTCTTGAGTTACGAGTTTTCTACGTGAAGAGAGCGGCTACATTTTTATGATTATTTGTTTAGCTTTAGTTTAGTCAACGTTATTTTAACAAAGTTAATATTAGGTACTTACTTTTCTACCTGATGAAGAATATAACAAAGATTCTGTACGTAATTTTTAAATTTTGTATTATAAAGTACTTAAGTAAGTATACCTAGCTAACTCTCATTTTACTGAACAACTGTTGTACTGTGACTTAATATACTGAAAAATGAAATAAAATTTTTGGAACTCTCATAAAAGCCGATCAGCTGATTGAGTCGTTAGAGAAATAAAAAACATTGAATTGTTGGATCTGTGTATACGTACATTGTGTTCTAGCAACGCGTGCGCCGCTGCCGACCGCCTGCCGGCGACGTATCCGAACATGAACGCGAAGTAGAGGTATCCGGTGACCTGCAGAGCCATCATCAGCCACACGGAGGTGCGGCTGCCGGCCTCCCCGGACGTGCAGCCTGACCCTTCCCAAATCAAAATTAAATCAAACACTCATTTTTAAAATTTAAGTAGATTACACACATTATTATGATTACAAATTTAAGTAGATTATTATATGGTAAAGCTAAGTTAATATTTATGACAACAAAGGATCACTTTCTTTATGATCCAATTAATTACCCAATTATCAATTTACGAATCCGAAAATAAATAAATAAATATTTAGGAAATATTGTACCCAATAAAAGAAAACCATAAGTAACTGTCCTGCTCATACGTACCCATAAAAAGTTCAAACACCCAAAACAGCAATGTGATGTATTTGTAAGTAGCAACTGTAAAAATATTACAAGTTTTTAATAAGTCAAATTGATTTTGAGAACAGGACAGAACACAAATATAAGTATAATTTGCAAACGTACTACGAATTTCAAACCGTGTCGTGTCTGACATTGTCATTGTCCTGGTGCAGTTAACTGTGACGGCGTTACTATTGGCAGTCATGAACGGAGTGCAGGTGTTCATGAAGACGAAAGCCGTCATGAAATTCACGACGGCTATGGCAACTGGCAAGAACTTCATCAAGACAATGGCTGTATTCTGCTTCATGATGTCACCCTCCCAGTACGAGAATGCTCCAGTAATTCTTGTCACCTATCAGGTATCAACAAATGAGTCTGTACTTGTGGTTAGAGAAGTATAATGTATATGTACATATATTAAAATGAACATACAAGCTATCATGAAGTTAAAGACAAAAGTGAATACAAGAATGCAACAGTAATGAAAAATTCACCTTGAACATATCCATGTCCAACTTACCAATAAAAGCCGGTTCATTCTGCACAAATCTATGTTGGTTTTCTCATTGACGACAGTGAACTGGAAGTAAGTATTTATGATTTGCTAAAGTAACGTGCAATACAAAGAAACGATTAAACTAAAACTAAACATACACACAAGCAGTGGTAATAAGTATGAACATTTACAATCCGTCATTACGTCTACGTTTTCGCTGCTGGGGCTGCACGGTTCTCTTTACATATCTCGGAAAGGTATACACAGAGACTAACTCTTGTATTAGTGGAAGGTTGTAGGTTGTAAGGATAATGACAAAAACCAATTTCAGATATTTCAAGCTACCTAAAAAGCATCTGATATGAGTTAACAATCAATAGATGCAGGAATCAGTAGTAACGGCTTAATTTAAATCTAGATTATCACTGAGTTTGTAGTCAGTTAACTTTCCTTATGATGAGACCACGCAAGCAACACTATATCACTACCGTTTTAATAAGAATGATTGCTAAGTGCATTATCCACTTACCACCAACTCTATGGGAAATACCGAGATCACGTCCCAGAAGAAGGTTGTCTTCAGGTAGTGTACGACGACCAGCAAGGGATGCGTGACCAACAGGCACTTGTTGTTGTAATACGCCACGTAGGCCATGATGATGATGTCGATGTAAAGCACGATGTCCGTGTACGGGTAAGAGCCGCCGTGTTTGTAATGTTTCGTCTGATTTGTTAGAACGAGATCGAAATTAAAATAATAATTATACTATACTTATCTTTACTACTTAATATTATGAATGCGAAAGTGAATTTGTTCGTTTATTTGTCCTTCTTTTACTACAATCGACATGATTTTTGCACAGATATAGGTGACGGACTGGGAAGTGAAATGGCAAATTTTTATGTCGCAAAAATCCTTATTCCCTCGGAAAAAGAAAAAGCTAACATGTTTCATTCTAAAGTTTCTCAACAGGTTTCATTTATAAAGGGCGCAGGATTGTCGAAATAATTTATTGCACGAGAGTTTATTTTAAAATGCACTATTTTAAACTTACACTGAAAAAAAAAGAAAAACAATAAAAAAAACATAATTCTGTCATCGTTATAAGCTTTTTGCTAGTCGCTTGATGACTCAGTTCTGCAATTCAAACTTTGTGTTTTTACTAAAGTTGTTCAAACTTTAGTTACGTTTCTATGTAATGACGCAAAGTTGCATCCTCTACCTCTATAGAAGGATACGATTTTTAAATAAAAGTTAAATAGTGATTGCGCAAGTCTTACAGCAATATTGTAAGGAATCGTAATTATATAGTAGCAAGCCAGAACGAATCGCAGAGAGCACCACATCTTCAGAAATATGCCGTGGGGTGTGATGCATCCGGGTAGAAACACGTACTTTATGTACCTTTAAAATAAAATACGAAAATAAATTATTGATGAACTTTTCACATATTTATGGTTGGATGACATGATATAGAGTATCGTATCGAGGGTTCACGGGCGACTTGTATTAAGCGACATTTTTAGAAATGTTCAGGAGACTGATTTAAAAAAATATTTCTTAGAAAAATAATCATTAAAACTTAACTTCTTAGTATTATATAGATTCTCGATATTCTTAATATTTTAAATATTATTCAGAAGTTATTTTTTGTGAGGTATTTTGTAAGAAATAAATTTTTAAAGTAGAGGTTACCTGTATTTCCAAAAATGTCGCTTAATACAAGTCGCCCGTGAACCCTCGGTATAATACTTTCACCCCGATTCCATACGAGTTGTGTTTTAACTACTACCTTGCAATTCACAGTAAAACAAAAATATTTTTTGGCATTGTTTTAAACAGCTACTAAATTCATTATTACGTCAGCTGTAATGATATAATTAACTTAAAATACGTATAATAAGTACTGAATTATAGAATTGGATACGCACCTCATAATGCCTAACTTTTCAAAAGGCACTGAGTATTCATTGCGCTGATCGCGCGAGGTCAGGAATACGAAACTTTCTTTTATTTCTTGCTAAAACAGAATTGTAATTAAGTAACGTTTCCAACGGAGCCATTTATTGCACTAACTGTTAAATATTATATCATTAAATTTTATAGTCAATACAGAATTACAGATGCAAACTCAACTGAGCCAGAATGATTCATCACTAACATTAGGTACTCACTGCCGTTTTTACAAAAAAATACCTGTGTGAATAGGAAACTTTCAAAACAACCGACTCCACAACCTTATAGAAACTCCTTTTTTTCACTGGCTGGTAATCAATGAACTTTTAAGGACCTCTTTGCTCAATTATATAAAAGTAGTTTTCTGGTGATCTATATTATTCTTCTTAAGACAAAATAGTAAGTTGTGTTTGCTTCTAGACCTTCTAACTCTTTACTTACAGCTATTCTGTTTATTTTAACTTCCATCCTGCCCGTTAGTGGTTTCGCCTCCTCGTATAGTGAGGCTAATTCCATTAGTTCAGGGTTTTGTAGGGTCTGCAGAGCAAATAAGTTAATAAATACAATAAAACTATGTACGCTGAGCTACCCAAATAAACAGTGGTAACACACATGTAGTCAAAAAATAATAAAGGTATGAAGGTTTTTGCAGATAAACAAAGGAATTTAAAGGGGTTAAAGGGATAAAACGAGCATATACAATTTTTTTTAAAGAACCATACAAAGTTGGTCAGCTTACTGATCGCTATTACTATAATGTACATACTGAAAAATGTATACAATATTAATAATTAAAAACGCTTTACGGAAATCCTCTCTCCACAACCAATTTATCTACCTTAAAGATTGGGTGACTGATGTCAGGAAAGGTGCTCCAGCACTGCACCAAAGCGCTATACTCTACGTATCTCAGCTTACAGTTCGTCGTTGTTATTACCGTGTACACCTGTGAAGTTTCAAGGAAGGGGTTGCTTTTTAGGGTTCCGTAGCCAAATGGCAAAAAACGGAACCCTTATGGATTCATCATGTCTGTCTGTTTGTCTGTCTGTCCATCCGTATGTCACAGTCACTTTTTTCCGAAACTATTAGAACTATACTGTTGAAACTTGGTAAGTAGATGTATTCTGTGAACCGCATTAAGATTTTCACACAAAAATAGAAAAAAAATTTTGGGGTTCCCCATACTTAGAACTGAAACTCAAATTTTTTTTTCCATCAAACCTATACATGTGGGTTATCTATGATAGGTCTTAAAAAATTATATTGAGGTTTCTAATATAATTTTTTTCTAAACCGATTTGCGTGAGACACTTCCAAAGTGGTAAAATGTGTGTGTCCCCCGTCGCCCCCCTGTAACTTCTAAAATAAGAGAATGATAAAACTAAAAAAAATATATGATGTACATTACCATGCAAACTTCCACCGAAAATTGGTTTGGACGAGATCTAGTAAGTAGTTTTTTTTAATACGTCATAAATCGTAAACCGCAATTTACCTACAACGAACTACAAGAACTTTTATATTATATTACTTGCTGCTACGGAACTCTTCATGGGCGAGTCCGACTCGCACTTGGCCGCTTTTTTTATCTATTTGAGTTGATTAAATGAAAGGTAATTTGCGGTTTACGATTTATGACGTATTAAAAAAAACTACTTACTAGATCTCATTTTACACACATTTTACCACGTTGGAAGTGTCTCTCGCGCAAACTATTTGGTTTAGAAAAACAATACATTAGAAACCTCAATATCATTTTTGAAGACCTATCCATAGATACCCCACATGTATAGGCTTGATGAAAAAAAAATTTTGAGTTTCAGTTCTAAGTATGGGGAACCCAAAAATTTATTATTTTTTTCTATTTTTGTGTGAAAATCTTAATGCGGTTTACAGAATACACCTACTTACCAAGTTTCAACAGTATAGTTCTTATAGTTTCGGAAAAAAGTGGCTGTGACATACGGATGGACAGACAGACAGACAGACAGACATGACGAATCCATAAGGGTTCCGTTTTTTGCCATTTGGCTACGGAACCCTAAAAATATAGACTTCAAGACATGTGTGATTATGAATTTATACGGAACCCTCGGTGCGCGAGTCCGACTCGCACTTGGCCGGTTTTGTAATGATGATTAGAAAATTAGAATGACAGATGTCAAATCCATGCAACTAGTGACAGGAGATTTTAATTACTCAGGATTTTTCAGTTGAATTTCTCAGGTAAATAAACAACAATATTCCAGATTTCAACATTTTATCATGTATTTAACATGCATTTAAATATACTTTTAGCTAAGTTTATTCTTATGGTTAAGATTCACTCAAGTGTAAGAAAACAAAAATAAATTAGTTTTTACAGGACGAGCCGTTTAGAGGTTCCAAAAACTTACTAATTGTGGATATGTAAAAGAAAGATGCGGTCGAACCTTAGGTAGACCAAACAACATTTCAATGACGCCAAAATGACTTCCTGGACCAATACTCATTACAACTTTTCCGAGGTGATTCAAAACGTTGCAGTGACCCTGAAAATAATCAGACACCATTTAATCATAAAGCCAAATTTAAAGAACCACGTAATGCATAAGATGCTGTTGTCAATGTATTTACTTGTGTTCTTCACACCACAGCCTTCCATTTTATTCTAGTACTAGCTTTTGCGTAAACTTTTGTTGTTACACCTCAAAATAATTTGCAGATACTTTAAGCGCTGGTCAAATAGAGAACTTAAAATAGAGGTGGATGAATTTTTAGAAATTATTACTATGTGCCTACGTCATCAACAAAATCGACTGTCCAAATTTTACTAAAAAAAATCGTCCCTCATTAGTCATCATATACCTAATCATCAGCCTCCCTGGCCACGGTGATTTGTTATGACTGTCTATTGTCATATTGACTGGCTTATAGTGGCGTCGATTCGGTTTTCACGACAGACAGACTTTCACGACGACAGACAGACAGACGACAGACAGACTTTTTAAGTGTTCTGTCTTTTTCTTTCTACATCGAAAAGATAAGAACAGGTTGCTTAAGTGCACCTTCTGCACGATGTACATATCGCGGCCGATGTCCGCCGAATGCTGCACGATCTCGTTATCAGGCAGCACCACAGTCCTGGTGTTGGCTGCGACCGTCTGCAGGAAGTCCCGGCTGCAGTCCTAAATATAGAATTGGATCAAATGTAATGTAAGTCCAACTGTGCGTAGTGGTGGAGTGGTAGGACTTTGGTGGATGGTGGTACGGCATATGATACCTCCTGTGATAATGACTTCAAATTCTCTGTATCACTTCTGTATTTTTTATGTTTTGTTGAGCATTGCCAATTACGTACAAAATTCATGTGGTGTTCGTGTGTAGTGACTGTTACACTTATGTAAATTATACATAAGTGCATTACAAAAATGTAAGAATAAAGTTAATAACACTTTTAAGTACACAGGATGAAATATATAAAGTTATAAATTTGCAGCCATTCATGAAAAAAACGCAAATGGTTACCTGAAATAAGGGGCAAAAGAGCAACGTTTGCACCATTTCTATAGAGAGAACTTCTTGTTGAATGTTTGAAGACATGTCTTTGAATATTTCCTCCGAGGACACGGCATTGTTGTAGTACCTGATTGTGGGATAAATAACTTTTATGTTAAAAGTTTTTATACGAACCAATATTCATGTGATTAAAAAATAAGTAATCGCAAATATATAAATAAATATTTGTCATGTTAATCTTATTAATATGTTTTATTGAATCGTAAAGTTCGGTTAGTTATGTTAATACGTATTTTGTTTGAGGCATCAATCTCATTTCACAGCATGGATGTACGACTATTTCCCCACTCACCATTGCACACAGAAAAACTTCTCAACTCTCGCCTTGATTTTCCCACTAACACGATTTACTGTTAGGAAATAAAACAGCTCCCTCATTGATTCCTGTTGCATAAGAAAAACACTGATCAATATTGAGGAAAATTTTACTACGACTCATAAAACTATCAACTTTACTTAGTTTACTTAGTTGATCAACTTTGTATGGACAGTTAAAAACTTTTTTCTTTCCATACAGACTTGGATTTACGAAAGAATCCATGTTCCTTTGGTAAAATTAATGGATGTGTGGATGTGTTGTAGTTTAACTAATTTCAGTAAGATATAATGATTAAGACAATATAGTACGATGCAGCTATCGAAATTTGAAATCTATCTGAAATTCAGTGTGACCTGACCTCGAATTTTAGTCTCCTTTGTGTCGATAGTAGGTACAAGCTGCAGACTTTAGCCATGTACGAACAGTTCATGTAACTTCCCATCACAAATAGCACGACAACCTGGAATTTAAAATGAGATTTGGGCTATTGAAAGACTTTTCATCTGATGAAATCATTTTAGAAACATTAAATCAGAGTTTTTATGTATACACAGCAAAACAAGTAAGTTATATAAGGTGACTTTTTTCGTTAACGGCATTAAAAATACAGGCTGCAATTAAAAGTTGTAGCAGCTCGTGAAGTGACTTAAAAGCTCAAAAATACCTACAAATCGACCATGATCGGTGAACTTTGTGTGGGAAATCAATTTTTTTAAAGTCGTTTGTTGTCGAAGTTGTTTTGTTCAACTATTTTGTTGGACTTAATAGTTTAAAAAATACATCTTTTTCTTCGGCTTGAACATATCCTCGCGTGAGTGACGCTGACCATACTCGTACTGCTTTGCAGATGTTATTTGCGTTAAGTCGAACTTAATTCGTATAACGCCACACGACATATAGCATATTTTTCACTAATTTTCTGACATACCACAAATAGTTCGCTAATGCCAGGCGAGATGTCCGCCATTCCGCTGCCAGTAAACACTGCGGTGCCAAACGACAATGATGACGTCAGAGGCCTCTCGTGCTTCGCGTCGTGGGTGACGAACACCTTAGTCTCCCAGAATATGAGCTGCTCCATCCAGGAGTTCTAAAAGTTTAAAAGCACCTTCAGTAAAAGGAGCCACAGCAAAAGAAATGTCTCTTAGATAAATCTCAAAAATGTTTGCCTTTATAAATATGTTCTTATTGTTTGGAAAAAGCATTAAAGAAACTGAAAAATCATGGCTTTCATTTAGAGGTAGGTACATATTTTCTCACCTCACGACAAAGTTTCTTTGGACACGCGTAAATGTAGAGAAAGCATCCAGACCAGTAGCAGAATATCAATAATATAAGACAGTATTTACACAGACACAGAATCTGAAAATGAAAATATGTATATTAATGACTTTTTATTCGGAGGCTGCTCATGAACCCGAATAACTTTCTCCAAAGAGCCTACTATCGGAGTGAACTTTTTATTTCATAACAGAAAATACCTACCTATACAAGTACCATTTGCCATTCGTTGGCGGATAAAAATCAACCTGTATATAATTGTTGTGTTCGCGTTATCAGTTCTTTTTTGGTGTAAATGTAAGACAACAGAGAAGTTTAAACATAAAAAATTATAACATCCATAAGATATTGCTACTTCTAAAAGTCTCCTGCATGCATGAACTGGAAGGCCGAATAATAACGCCAAGTAAGATAGAGATGGAAAGATGGACTTAATGTAAATAGACCGCAACAGTGGTCGCAAACCATTACTTCCACTTCAGAAATGGACTTTGTCTGGTCTTGCGATAGATGTGCCCTTTGCCATAGAGGACTAATATGAGAATTAACATCTAAAGTAATGGTATCAAATAGTATCTCATTTGTTCATTGATTTCCGAATGTTATGCTACAAGTTAATAACAACCCTATAATTTGTAAAAATAACAGTCTAATCTTACCTTGACGTGGTAATTGAAGTTCTTCTCCCATTTCCCTATGTAGGCCCACAGGTGCCACACTTGCAGCACGGGGAAAAGCTTCGCGATTTGTCCCCACACCGACTCAGAGTTAGGATCCAGCGTCTCCGAAAAAATGTGCATAGGGAAAACAGACAGTATGTCAAAGTAGAATCCGAAACTCGCCATTTTAACTTCTGCTATCTCCTTCACTGTTTCTTTTCTAATGTCCTGAAAACGTGTCGATAAATAGTTAACAAGTATACATTAAAGATTTGCGATAAACTTAACTGATAGAGCTTGCAGAACAGCATAGCAATAGAAAGTTTTATGGAAAACAATAGGCGATATTATAGGAAAATAGAACTAAAAGTACCTTTTCAACAATGGAAGTGGTGAGTTGTATATAGAGGTTTAGCAAGAGACCGGTTATGACGATGATGTTGAGAACCTTCTCCAAGTCGGTTTGAGTGGTCTGGATGGCGTGGTACGGTGCCATTACGCACACATACATCACCATCACGAAGTGTATCATGTCAAATATATAAGTCTGGGGGCAAACAGTGTTCAAAGTCATTTGTAGCTAACTTAACTCGAACTTTTCTAATGTTCCTTAACTATGGGAAGAGGAACTGGGATGCTCTGGATTTTAAAAGAATAGTCTTATACCAAAGATGTTGATGGGAAATTATTATTAGAAAATAATCTATGATCTACATATTCTGAGCCGAGATCTTTTACGTTGATGTGGCTTAATAATATCGTTTATTATTTAATTAGATTTTAAGTATTAATGTTTTGACACTACCTAAGTTTTCTGTAAAATTTTTATAGTTTTGTAGCCCGTGGGCGTAATACACTATTTTTCTTTCTTTTTTCTTTTCGATATAATAAGTACCCCTCTAGAATCGAAGAAAACCCCTGATATATCTGTAAAATATGTACGGTTAATCCAATACTTAACTAGAAATAGGTCTAAAACTTGTCTTTTCTCTTGACCTGTTGTTTTTCAATTAATTTTTTTATTTTAAAAATTTGTTTCGGCAAGCGTCCATTGTTTCCAAGGCTTACCATAAATAATGAACTGTCATTACGTCATACCCGGAAAACATAACAAATAGCACAGCGGTTTCATTATCCCGAAATTTGGAGAATCAAAGAGAAAAAGCTCTTTCTCAAAGAATGAGGAAGCACAGAACTTAAACTCAACGACCTTTGAGATTGCCTTCTTTGAAGTTGCAGTTTTTGTTGGGTAAAAATATTTATATTTTTTGGCTACGCAAGGAAAATAAGCAACATACAAAGTCAGTATTGGGTTCCAGTATCCAGGGGAAGTTGGCTTTGATGCAAATGTGAGGGTTGTCCACCGTCGTCACGTTGGGAGACATTTTGTACAACTCCAGGAACTCGGTGGTGAATTTTGGCTGCCGGGTGTTGTCCTCGTCTGAAAAAAGTCAGTAAAACTCGTTGCAATAATATGTTTGGTAAAGCTTTCCAATATGTACGATTAATAAGTTATTATAAGTACTCTCTTTAATACATTTTACCTTTGTAATACATATGCGAATCGTCAACAAAGGTGGGGTCCTCCTCCTCTACTCCAGCCAAGTGGTCTTTCAGGACCTTCATCGGTCTGTACCGGGTCCTGATCAGCCGCGAGTCGCCTTTGTCGTATTCTTCTATTGCGGTCTGCTCAGATAAACATTTTCATCATGTCATGAAACTTAACAACTTTTGTTCTACGACTCTTTTCTTTTATTTTTTAATTGGTAAGCGCTTGGCATTATCTCATCTGGTGCTAAGAGATGATGACGCCGAAGATGGAAGCGGGCTTACCAAGATTCCCCAACGCAATGGGGAACTGGCTATCTTCACATCAATTCTAAGGACATTTTGCTTAAAATAAAATGTTGGACAATCAGAGTTCATCTATTTTTTGCAGTTTTAACAAAGTTATAGAACAAAATTTTTCAGTATCATGCTGTTTACCTGCCGTTTCCTGGCACTGAAGAGTCTCCTCTCAATGTCAATGCGAATCTGCTGCAGCATGTTAGGGTTCTCCGTCATCGCCCGCATGAAGTCCGTTCTGCGTAACACCTATGGGGAAAGAGCAAGGTGCGTTATTACATTAGTACTTTTATATAGTATTTTTTTATAGTAGTCACAGTATTATATACATTAGTACTTTCATATAGTATTCATATAGTAGACTTCAACCCCCTGAGAGTAAGATCCGGTGTCGGTTACTTAGCGCAATACACAAATTTACGCGTATGGAATGACATATTTTTATGTAGTATATATTCTAATAGGTAAAGTATCATGTGTCAGTTTGCTGGAGTGTCCATGGTGTGGCATATTGGTGCCTCTGGCGGGAGAAATTGGCAGTGAAATATGGTGTTAGTGTTTTTCGGTATTAGCATAATCATTCACTAATACAATTAGTTGTAGGTAAATTTTCATATATTTGTACCTGTACTTCCACGTAAGTAGCAGCAGTCACTGTAACTTTAGCTGGTATTGAGTAGAATAAACTCAATTCTCCAAGAACCTGAGAACATGAAGGCGAATAAATATAATATTGATCAGACAATCAGTAGGTATACACAGAGATAAAATTGTACATTTAGGCGGTCCCATTGCTAAAACCAAAAACCTTTTTACATTAAATAAGAAAATCTTTGATGGCGTGCCAAAATATTCATTAAAAGGGTAAGTAAACATCATGGGTACTTTAAATTATTTAGTTACTTAGTTTAAAAATAAAAATACAAAAGTGGCTTCAAAGGTCAGTCACAGTAAAGTTAATAATTAGAGAGTTGAAAGTATGGGGTCTCTATAATATCGCACAACTTGTTTATGAGTTTTTAACTTATTTTTTAAGTATGTCTATGTTTTTTTGTAATTGAAACTTTTTACATATTAGTATTATAAACCGTTAGACCGGCGTATTTCTTTTTGAATTATAATTTCAAAAATAAATAATCCAAAAGTGATGGAGTAAATCCTGTTTTTTTAAATATTAAACAAAGAGACCTCGAGATCCTCATGAATTCCTCTGTCTGTACACCTACCGTTCCTTCTTTAAACGCGATGACAGGGCTCTCATCGTCCTCGTCTGATAGCATTTCGATGACTCCCCGTCGGATGCAGATCATGCCACTCTTTACCACACCTTGGGACCAGATCTGCTGACCGGCCAGGAAGAGCTCGTGCCTCATTAGCAGGGATACGTGACGCATGAACGCTTCTCCTAAAGACACATTAGAATTAGTGAAGCCAATTGTGAGATTAGTGGCACGTGATAAAGAACTAATAAATACAAAAGAAAATAAACTTAAGGAACAGAATTGTTTGCTCTGAGTCTGGGTGTATTATATCTATATATGTAAGTATTTAAAAGTAAATGTGTATGTATATCAGTCTCTGGTTCCCAAGATACAGGGAATCCTAGTTTGGGGCCAGATGACCGTGTGTGATTTGTCCCAGATATTATTATTATTATTATCTCTGTTAAAAAGATATTTTTCTTGGAATCACTATACGCAGGAAGTATTATATAACTAACCCATCGGAAGTTTAAACAGATTAATCTGTTTTTATTAAAAGTGTATAGATTAATTAATAATTTTAAATAGTGGTATAAATATAATTGACAATAAAAACTAATGCCCTGTAACCAAAAACTAAAGTTCTTTATTTAAGAAAGTAATCTGTAACTAATATGAGTGATGTAAAATGCAAACTACCCTCACCAGTGTCTCTGAACAGCAGCGAGTTATGGAAGTGTCCAACATTGATGTCAAAGATAAGCTGCATTTGCAGAGCCGGCGGCAACTTCTTCAGATGGTCGGATGTCAACACGCCGTCCTTCATCTGCCACAGCTGCAGCTTGTAGTTCTGCGCCTGCGCCACCAGCGAGGCGGGGGCGCCACTGAACTTCAGGTAGTGCAACATGTGGTGGTACTGAACGAACACATTATTTATTAAAGCAGGCCAAGTAAGCGTATAGAGTCGTAATAATTTTCTTCATTAATACGATAATTCGTAACTTGAAATCTGTTTATTTTACGATATTAAAATAAAAATAAACGTTACAATTATTTTATTGCATAACATTTCAATAAATGAGTCTAGAACATAGACCTTTTAGTTTGAGGTGTAGAACCTTACCACATCCACGAAGTTAGACCAGCGGCGGTTCTCGAGGACCAGCTCCCATGTCAAGTAGCCGATGAACCGGTATCGGAGGAACACGTAGCCGACAAGGGTCAGAGACACCGTCAACCATTTTTGACTATCGGTCTGAGAGAAAATAGGGTAGTTGACTGCATGAATAATTAATAATGAAAAAAAATTCAATAAACAGTTCAATAAGACA
The DNA here is from genome assembly GCA_958295455.1 of Coleophora deauratella. Classification (NCBI taxonomy): domain Eukaryota; kingdom Metazoa; phylum Arthropoda; class Insecta; order Lepidoptera; family Coleophoridae; genus Coleophora; species Coleophora deauratella. Next base: position 11,339,566 of record OY282397.1, on the reverse strand, counting down.
TTAGTATTTAAAGTCTCCTTTAAAAGATAATGATCGTTTCTGCAATTCAGTGTTAGTAGCTTAGAATTTCATTATATATGCAATTTTTTATTTACCTATAAAAATTATAGCAAATAAAGGACTATAGCAAATTATGACATCATTGGTTGCTATTTCATTTTTTTACTAAATTGTTATTTTTGACATTTAACAAAAAGTAACTCAGTTGACTAGCTTTATTCATCCGATTAGTGGTCGGATGGTTGTTTTGTATTCCGTAAAACTTAGAAGACGTATAAGAATCAAAGGGTAACGTTAGATTGCAGTTATCTGTTGGCGAAGATTTATAATTAGCATTGTTTAAGCCATTTTGTATTTACCTAAATCTTGTAATTTGACTGTTAATCTTCCAAATAAAATAAAAAATAAATAAATAAAGTTACTTACGACGGGAAAAGAGTCGGAAAATATAACATTGAAGATTCGACAAGAGCAGTAATACCAGCATTCCAGATAGCTGAAAAATTTAAAATATGAATTACAGAAAGTTTCTGAATTTCATACTAATATAATAAATGCGAAAGGGAGTTCGTTTGTATTTCTTAAGGTTGCATTGGAGCAGTTTCTAATTAATAAATGCGAAAGTGAGTTAATTTGTCTTTCTTTCAGGTCGCATCGCAACGGACCAACGTATTGACAAGATTTTTTTGCACAAAGATAGGTTGACGGTATGGAAAGTGACATAGGCTTCATTAAAAACCTGTAAAAATTATAGATTTCCTCAGCAATTACACCGGAAATCCAAAATTAAAGCAACTTCAGAAAGCAGAAATTTTCTAAAGAGAGAAAGAGAGAGAGATTGAGGGCGGAGAACAGAATAGGATACTTTAGTCTCGAAACTCGAAAACTCACTTCTGTGCTGGAGCCCGCGGCTCGCTCACTACGCACCCTTAACGGCGGCAGTCATAAAAACGCCATCCATGTGCTATTTCATAATATTAAAAATCCTATAATGAATATGCTAAATTTTTATTCCGGATTTGAAATTAATCAAAGACGTAGTCAGAACGTAAAGACGTAGTCGGGCTTTCGATTGAAAGAAATGCCGAATTATCCTGTGTTGAGTTGCAGAAACACATTGTACTATGTGTGTACAGACCTCCATGCGATGAGAACTTTTCCGTTTTTGAAAATGTTTTGGAGGATGCCTTGAGCATTTTGACCAAAAGTAATAAGTCAGTTATTGTATGCGGAGATTTTAATATAGATATTCTCGAAAAGAAAAATTTATCTACGAGATTTCTTAGTTTGTTTAAATCATTTAATTTAGATTTCATATTTCATGAGCCCACTAGAGTCACGGCAACATCAGCGTCATGTATTGATAACGTTTTCTTAAATTGTGAATATAGTGAACATAGTATTATTAATTGCTTAAAATCAGATCACAGCGGTCAACTTGTGCATTTTCCCTTTGAAAAAACTAGAGTAAAAATTACAATTCAAACAAGACCCGTCACAGTCCAGAGAGTAAACAAATATAAAAATGTCTTAAGTCAAAAACTGCCGCTTACAGTTTTCGACAAAGAGAAAGCTAATAAATTCTATAACAGCTTTTTTGGAATTATCAGTAAAGAATTTGACGAAATATTTAAGAGTAAAACTGTCAACGTTAATGAAAAATTTAAGTTCAGTGATTGGGCAACAGTGGGTATTTATAAAAGTAGAGAAAAATTGTTTTCTCTTTATGAACAAAAGATTATAAATTTTGACAGCGGTTTCATAGAATATGTAAAAAAATATTCGAAGATATTTAAAAAAGTTTGTTTAGCAGCAAAATCTATCTTTCTATCTAGGAAAATTAAAAACTCTGAAAATAAAATTAAAGCTGTGTGGAACGTTATCAATAAAGAAACGGGAAAAACAAAGCCGCGTAAGGAAGACTACATTCTTCAAACAGATCGCGGCTTAATATCAAAAATACCGGATGTAACAGAAGAATTTGAAACTTTTTTTACTGATATTCCCATCAAAACAACGGAAAGCCTTGACTCGTTGCCGGTACTCGCCCACCGTTTACTGACTGAAAATGTAGATCAGTGTAAAGAATGTTTTCAATTTAGAAAAATTTACCCTTATACAGTTGTAAAAACCTTTAAGTCACTTAAACTTAAAAACACTGAAGATTTATGGGGCATGTCTGTTAATTTGTTAAAGTCGGTTATTGATACTATAGCCCCTTATCTTGCTTCTCTTTTTAATATATGCATAGATAGTGGTGTATTCCCGGATCTTATGAAATTTAGTAAAGTTGTTCCCTTATTCAAATCCGGAGAAAAAACTAACCCTAGTAATTACAGACCTGTCCCGGTACTGCCAGTACTTAGTAAGATCTTTGAAAAAATAATTCTGACTCAAATGTTAAGTCACTTCAATATTAATAAAGTGCTTCATAATCTACAGTTTGGCTTCACTAAAGGGCGTTCGACAACTGACGCAGGAGTCGAACTGATAAGAAACATATACAATGCGTTCGAAAAATCGCAAAATGCTATAGGAGTCTTCTGCGATTTGTCCAAAGCATTTGATTGCGTCGAACATAAAACCTTACTTTTAAAGCTAGAACATTACAGGGTCAATAATAAGGCTTTGAATTTGTTAGAGTCATACTTAGTTAATAGATTTCAAAAGGTACATATAAATGGTACAAATTCGTCAGGTTCACACGTTACAATGGGTGTGCCTCAAGGGTCTATTTTGAGACCATTCCTATTTTTGGTTTACATCAACGACCTACCTTTTATGGTTGAATCGCTGTCTAAAATTGTGTTGTTTGCGGATAATACATCTCTAGTTTTTAAAATTGACAAACAAATTGATATGATTGACGAAGTAAACGACACTCTTTGTAAAGTACACAATTGGTTCACCGTGAACAACCTAGTCCTTAATGCAAAAAAAACTAAATGCATAAATTTCACCTTACCGAATGTTAAAAACATAACTCAAAACGTGTCATTAGCTAGTAGTGTTTTAGAATTCGTACCAAAAACAGTTTTCTTAGGTATAACCGTAGATTCAAAACTTCAATGGGGTCCTCACATAGAAACTTTAGCAGGCAGGCTTAGTTCAGCTACCTATGCTGTTAAAAAAATTAGGCTTCTAACAGATACAGAAACAGCGAGACTAGTATATTTCAGCTATTTCCACAGTATTATGTCTTACGGTATACTTTTATGGGGGCATGCAGCTGATATAAATACTATTTTGTACTACAAAAAAGGGCTGTTCGCGCGATTTACGGAATGCGATCTCGAGATTCACTTAGAGAAAAATTTAAAGAAATCAATATTTTAACGTTTCCCTGTCAATATATTTATGAAAATATAATGTATGTGCGAAAAAACTTAAATCACTTTACACTGAATTCTGACAGACATACTCGTAATCTTAGGAATAACAGTAAGCTTCAGCTTGTATCTACTAGGCTCAGTAAGGTTAGTAAGTCGTTTGTGGTACAGTGCATACGAATGTATAATAAAATACCAGAAGATATAGTAAACCTAACAGAGAATAAATTCAAAAGTTATGTAAAAAAGACACTATGTAATAAAGCTTACTATAAGACATGTGAGTACTTAGATGATAGAAATGCTTGGACGGTAAGTGTTTCTCCAACCAACACAGCAACATTTTCATGACATATTGTGAGACAGTAAAGATGCAAACTCTATTGTGAAAGAACTGAAGGGATTCGGTAAGACTTTTCCTTCTCCTTTTTCTTTGTCTATTGATCGGAGTGGTGCATGCTCGCTTAAATGTTCGTGCGGATGGTGGCGTATCGGGAGCCGGGTCGTTCCCTTCCCTCAAATATGGTTGAGGGGAGCGATGGCTGACTCTCGCGTTATACTCGTGATCGGATGCTGTCCGTGTGAACTGGCCTGCTCTTGTCATTGGTTTTTGAATTGTTAGTCATTAGCTACAAATAATTTTTACTTTTATCTCTTTTGAATCCTTTCTTTCTTTTTTCTTCTTACTTTATTCTTATTTTTGCATATTTTATTTACAGACATGGCATTGTATAATTCATTTATTGATCTAGCATTAAGATGTAATAGAATATAAGAGTTTCTTTAGGGCCCGCCGTTTCTTGTCACTCCGCAAACACTTCCCGAAACGGTGGGTATACGAGTTCCGAGTGATAGGAACCTCGTGTTAGGTAGATAAAAGAATAACGTTCGAAAAGTGTACACTGCTACCTACTTCGAATAAAATATTTTCATTTCATTCATTTCATTTCATCACTGGGATTTTACGAATCCATACCTTTGCGTGCTGTAAACAAAGTAGCACAAGACACGTACTTATCAAAGTTGAGCCTCCCTGTGACAACATGCGCCGGATAGCCGAGATTGTGCCAGGGCTTCTCAAGTGGGGGCGGCATGAACATGCAGTACCAGACGCAAGTGGCCGCGTGCAGGAGCAGAGCGACCACCACTATGTGTTCCGCGATCAGCATCAAACGTCGCCGATCACGCATCTGAAATGTACAAGATGTAAAAGAGTTCTCGAAATGTACAAGATATACGTAGATAGTACAGTTCGAGACTTCCTCAGTACATGTATGGGGCAATTGCCCTCAATGAACAAAATTTAACTTGCACCGATCCTTAGCTTCTAGGATCAGCCGCTGCCGAATGCGGAAGACCAGATGTGGGTAAAGCGCGGTAAATTCTAAGGTGACTGTCCGAGTCTATTTTGAATGATTGAATGAAAACAATTTATTGCGCAACATAAAACAGGAAATTATAAACAATATATGTAAATGAAAAAAAGTTTAAAGTAAAAGTTAAGTCACCGGTCGGTGTAGAAATCCTTGGGGGAGGCCTTTGTCCAGCAGTGGACGTATTTCGGCTGATAGAATAAAATAGAAAAATTTAAGTAAACTTTGGTTTTGCCTGTCTCTCAATCCTCTTACGTTGTTGCTCGAAAAGTCAGCTTGTATGGCAAGTGGAATCAACTAGTCCAAATAAATTGTACAGCAACGCTGTGCAAACTTTCTCGCGAATTTCTTATATATCATCTGGCATACACAGGATTTTCATCGCTAAACATAAATCAGCAATAAACATTCATAATTAGTAGCAAGTGATAGAATTCACAAATTAAAAATGTTTTGTATGGGAGGTACCTTACCCTGGTATTGCCCGGAATAATTTATTAGGTACCTAGTTAAATCGTTGTAGCTATTTTTGAAAATGATACAAACTTATTTTTGTATAGAAGATATCAGAACCAGATTTTTTCTAGAGTAACTTACTATCCATTGTACTAGGTTGTATAAAAATATAGTATTTTACAAAGTTTCATGAAAATCGTTAGAGCCATTTTTGAGCAAATAAATTAAAAGTGTTTTTACTATGGTGGCAACCCAAAAAAAATGCGTTATTAAAAAAGAAACTGCTAGAGATATTAACAAAATATTGCTCTAACCCAAATTTCATCCAAATAGTCTTGGCGCTAGAGCCCGGGACGAACACACACACACAGAGAGAGAGAGACATTTTTTATTTTTTTGTTTTTTGGGCTCTATTAGTGCAAGACTATCGATCCAGGCGCGGATCCACCGTTGTGGGTACAGTGGGCATGACCACAACCCTAATTGAGGTCGATAAGCTAATAGTATATCAAACGCCTCAGTAAAATAAAAATGGATTTAATTCCTCTGAATCCTGACCGAAGGACTTTTACGAACTTTTTTTTATGTGATAGCCCAAGTAGCACAAGTAGCATTATAAGTGGTCTACATTTGGTGTACACGGAAACTAAGAGCTGTATAAGACAGTGTTATAATGGTGTTTACAGCGCTGTTAACACCGATATAACTCTGAATTGGGCACAAATTATTCAGCCTATGGTTCTAATTTAGTTCACATTTCTACTTAAACGCATTATAGTAGCACTATATTGGAATTATTATGGTTCACAAGGCTGTTTATCAGCTGCTTAACGGAATACGATTGTCCTGTTATATAGACTACGCGCTAGGATTGGGTGACTGCTAGTCTTAAAAAAAGCGGCCAAGTGCGAGTCGGATTTGCCCATGAAGGGTTCCGTAGCAGTAAGTAACATAATTTAAAAGTTCTTGTAGATCGTTGTAGGTAAATTGCGGTTTACGATTTATGACGTATTATTAACTACTACTAGAAACTACTTACTAGATCTCATTCAAACCAATTTTCGGTGGAAGTTTGTATGGTAATGTACATCATATATTTTTTTAAGTTTTATTATTCTCTTATTTTAGAAGTTACAGGGGACACATTTTACCACTTTGGAAGTGTCTCTCGCGCAAACTATTCGGTTTAGAAAAAAATGATATTAGAAATCTCAATATCATTTTTGAAGACCTATCCATAGATACCCCACACGTATGGGTTTGATGAAAAAAAAATTTTTGAGTTTCAGTTCTAAGTATGGGGAACCCCCAAAATTTATTGTTTTTTTATTATTTTTGTGTGAAAATCTTAATGCGGTTCACAGAATACATCGACTTACCAAGTTTCAACAGTACAGGGTGTTGTTTTGGTCGACAACGAGCTTTTCAGGGGTGATAGTATACATGATACTGATGCCAAAAAAAATATAAAAAATGACACCTTAAATTTTCATAAGTAAATCTTTGAAAATAATTAATTATGGTATCCTTGTTTCCGTGCGTAACGTATTTTAACAATGAATGGTTGCCTAGCAACGAGGCGAGGTGTGCGGGGGTGCGCGAGGGGCCCCGACTGCGGGCGGCACGGGCAGTCTGCTGCATGCCTCCGCGACGAACCCGCGTTCCTTTTTCTCAGCGAGAGCAAGCGCCTCTGCGCGTGAACTTACGCTACGGCTATGATCAGGAACAAGTCTTTATTCAATAGTCGTGAACTGAGCGATGTAGTTGTTAATACATCGCTCAGTTCACGACTATCGAAATGTTTTTCGTGTGGTGTAAATCAAGTCGAGTGTGTGAGATTTGGAGTTATTTGGAGTGACGTCGCGCCGCCGTCATGTGTTACGCAATAAAAACATTATTTACAAACTTCGCAAAAGCGGCACTCCAAAAGCATGGAGTCAACGCAACCATTACGGACTGGATCGAAAACATGCTCCGACAAAGGGTAATTAAGCAAACGAACAAGGAAGACGGCGGAGCCATTGTCGCGAGAGGGTGCCCGCAGGGAGGCGTCCTCTCGCCTCTCCTATGGAACCTGGTGGTAAATGACCTGATTACTATCTTGAACAACAACCACTTCCATACGATAGGATACGCAGACGATCTGGCTATCCTCGTGTCAGGTAAATTTGCCCACATAGTCTGCGACCTGACTCGGTCTGCACTCCGGATCGTGGAGCGCTGGTGCCGCGGATATGAACTGTCCGTGAATCCAGCTAAAACGGAACTGGTCCTATTCACCAATAAACGAAACCTAGGTAATTACCAACTACCTAAGCTTTTCAACACTGAACTCTGTCTGTCCACTAAAGTTAAGTATTTGGGCGTGACACTGGACAGCAAACTGAACTGGAGTCACCACTTAGACAACAAAATAGAAAGAGCAACTATTGCCCTGTGGCAGTGCCGTAGAATGGTAGGTAGAAAGTGGGGTCTCTCCCCGAAAATCATGCTATGGCTCTACACAGCGGTAATAAGGCCGATAATATGTTACGGCGCGGTTGTCTGGTGGCCAAGAACCAGACAAACAACCGTCGTAAGTAAACTGCAAAGATTTCAAAGGATGGCTTGCATGGCGGTAACGGGGTGCATGCGGACGACTCCAACTGCTGCCCTGGAAACCATCATGGATCTGCCCCCTCTGCATCTCTTTATTGAACAAGAAGCAGCAACTGCGGCCGCACGCCTGAGGCTACTTTCACTCTGGAGCACGGACAGAACTCCCCACGCGGAGCTTCTTAACGAAATTACCACTGAGGAGCCACTGTTCATGGCAGTAGTAATATTATTGGGAACTCTGGATCACACAAGCAACGAACCCAATAACATCGCTACGTTCCACTCCGCTCATCGAGTTCGTTGCGTGTGTGATCTAAAGTTCCCAATCATATTTAAAAAATAAAAAAACACTCACCATTTTAAAACGCTGTTCCCTGCATTATATGGGTATACGAGTTCCGAGTGGAAGGAACCTCGTATTAGGTAGTAAAAGAATGACGTTCGAAAAGTGTACACTGCTTGCTACTTCGAATAAAATATTTTCATTTCATTTCATCATGTATAGCTTTACTGGTAAACACAATTATACACTAAATCATTTACACTGTCTGTTTTAGTTACGGAATGCCAATAAATTTAATTAGAATGGATAAACGCAAAGTCACAACACATTTGCACTTGTCAACTTCACTGTTACCATCACGATTGCTTTCCATCTTTCCTTCACTCACTATAACCATCAAGATCATATCCCAGCTCAAGGGCGCGTGAGTAAGTTAACTTCATTCAGAACTGCCGTCCTGGTTGAATCCCCGCTCAGGGGCGCATGATAAGTTAACCACGCTCATTACGACATTGAAGGTCGTATCCCCGCTCAAGGGCGCATGAGGAGTTTACCAATACAACCATTTCGACCATCCCGGTTGAATCCCCGCTCAGGGGCGCATGACAAAACCACGCTCATTACGACAATGAAGGTCGTATCCCCGCTCAAGGGCGCATGAGGAGTTTATCAATACAACCATTCAGACCATCGTATTTGCAAAAACGGATCATTACATTTTCTCCATAAAAATTAAGTTACTGGTAATCTATACTAACTAATGTCTATTAAGTTCAAGTACATAATTATTTGCAAATTATGAAGACGCACGACACGACTTTCCATCTAGCGCGATAAATGCAACTAACTTTGATTACGATGCACTGTTCCCACGGAGCAGTGGTGTACGGCAGCTATACCCAACCTACGGCCCGCAGACCGCATGTGGCTAGCCAAACATTTATAATATGAATAGAGTGTTAGGGCGTTAATTTTTAAAAAAATACTTACCCAGTTATTAAATATGTATATAATTTGCAACTATAACTAAGCTGCAAACTTCCGAACTAAGACTAAAATAACTGTCAATTCAAATAAAACCAGATCATGATAAAGTTTTTTTTTTTATCACCTGACCCCAAACTCGGATTCCCTGTATCTTGGGTACCAGAGACTGATATACTTACACATATACATTTAAATACATACATATATAGATATAATACACTCAGACACAGCAAACAAATCTGCTCGTCACAGAAATGTTTGCCCTGGGTGGAGATCGAGCCCACAACTCTCGGATCAGTAGTCAGGATACTCTCGGATCATTGGTCAGGATATCTCAATAAACTAAATTATATGAAATAAAAAAATCGCATTATGTTATTTATTAACATGAAACATATTGCAGCTCAATTGTCTTTGCGACCCCTACAAAAAAAAGTTGACCAGAGCTGATGTAAGGGCTTCTCTATACTGCAGAGTCTAGCCTTTAAAGTTAAAGATTTGATTTTTTAAATGAGTTTTCAACTCGAAACTAAACATTTTTCTTTGTTTATCAAGTCTAACGCGTTGGTACGTAATTATGTTCTTTATCATTTCATAATTTGGAAGTTAATATTAAAACAATAGATAAGTATGGTTATAAAAGAAGGTGATATCCGTATGTAGAAATTAGTGATAAAACAATTTCAGGTTAACAATTACAATTATTGCTTGAAATAATTGTCAATTACAATTATTGAAATTTAAATAGGTTTTTATCATATTTTGTAGTGATAGTGTTTTAATAAAAGTACCTGTATTGTTAAAAGACTTATGTATTAAAAATCAAAGTACCAAACCTGAAATATGACATAATATTACTTATAACTATATGTTTTTATATCATTTTACGTTATTTTTTTTTTTAAAACATAGGGTCTTTAGTTAAGAAAGTACTTTCTACTAATGTTCAATGCAATTTTTGACTAACTCGGTGACTCAGTTAAATTGTTAATATCACTAACATATTATGAACATGATGAACAGAGCCTTTGAATCCTGGTAACTTTACGTAAAAAGTGCATGCACTGCATACGTAGCAAATACATAATAAGTACACGTGGTGGCGCATCGTTTGTAAGCAAGTTTTACTTCGTGTGAATGATATATGATATTTTCACTAAACTAATTATCAACCTGACTTCGCTTTCATTTTTTTAAAATGAATATTAAATATTATATTAAAACTGTATACTTAATAGTAGAATTATAAAAGATAAAAGTATATTCAATATACGTTTTTTTTTTTTTTTTTTTTTTTTTTTTTTTTTTTTTTTTTTTTTTTTTTTTCTTTACGACAGGCATTTGAACAGTTATTAAAGAATTCAGTCATCTGACCTCAAACTAGGAAATATACATACTATGTGAACCTGAGACTGATATACATATATAGTACACGTAGACCCAGAGAAAATATCGGCTCTGGGTGGGAATCGATCCCACGACTCTCGGATCAGTAGTAAGGAGTGCTTACCACCGAGTTAGTCAATATGATAATAAATTAACTCGAGCTCATAGCTAACCACTTACCACACATAATATGAAAATCCCGACTGCGTTAAAAAATACTAACATTTACATATTATTATAATTTAGTATTTATTATTATCTTATAATTTATTATTATAAATAAGTATTTATAGCGAGTGCATACTACAATAATAATAAACATAAAAAACATTACCCTTGTTTTTGAGTACATGGATACATTATTTCTTCTAAATGAAGCATTCAAAAATATAAATTGTTAAAGGTTTTTCTATTTTGCTTCCAAGGAACCCTAAAGAAATAATTCATGACTAAGTAATTATAATAAGTAATTTGAGAGAATTGTTTTTCCATAATTTCCGAAAAATCATCACTTTTTGAGGTATCTTAGTGTGTGTTATTTTTTGTATCTGTGTTTAATTAAACCAATACGTGAAAAATGGTATTTATACTGAGACATCGACGATCAACCATTTTACTTCCTGATCGTGTGACGTGCAGTTTACACTAGCCCAGTGCTCAGGACCCAGTGCAAAGTGCCCAGTGCCCAGTGCTCAGTGCCCAGTACCCAGTGTCTACACGACTCGTCAAAATTCGCATCAAGTGCACTTCCATAATGTTCGTAAGTTTGGTACCTACTTATCACTTAAATTTTAAATCCTCTATAAAATACTATTCTTTTTTTTCTTATATGTTTCTTAAAATACATCAATCATGAATTTAGGGTATATTCGTATTTCTTAGTTTAATATAACTTTTTTGTATAATTTCAGGTCTGAGTCGGAGTACAAGAAACGTCAAGCTCTCAAGCGCAGCTGCGCACTCGACTCGGAGGACTCCAGCGCTAGCGACGAGGAGCCTCCAGTGACCGCTCGGTATGTCGAAGTCATTTTATTATTTGCTACTTTTTGAGCTTCAATACTACAGATAACTAATTCATGCATAAGTACAGTCCCGTGCACCTGAAGTATACAGAGTAGCCGTTTAGTAACTTGCACTACTTGGCTGTATAGTTTAGTTGCATGAACTGTAATAAGTTATATACATATCTAAATATTTAATTTTTATTTTATTTTTAGCTCGTCTAAGCAGTCAGCTAAAAGTAAAGAAAAAAAAGGAAAGACTACTAAAAAGGTGGATACGGAGGCGGAGATATCCAGCGACGAGGAAGTCTCAAGGTACTTAGTAATGTTATTTTACTGTCCAAACATCTACGTCTATGGATGAGACCTTTTAATATTACACGTACATCTTATTTCAAGAATTTAAATTGTTTGCATATATAGTTAGTGCTCTATAAACTTTGTAATTGTTCTATAAATCTTATAATATTTTTTTTTCTTCCAGCAAATCGAAGCAGCTAGCGGCTAAATCTAAAAGTAAAGAGAAGAAGGTGGTGAAAAATTCGGAAGCCTCCAGCGACGAGGAAAGGTATGTTGTATTATTACTATTATTTAGTTTTTGCTTAGCTAAGTTGACTTATATAAATTCCTTAAACATAGTTACTATTGTTTTAAATAATCGTAAGGTACCGTCCATGGATAAAAGGTCTTGAACGCTCTCCTCTTATTACTTTATGCTAACAAGTTCGAGTTACTTCGTAAATGACTCAGTGATTACTAGTTTGTTCTAATAACAATGGGATCTAGTCATGGGTTCGATTCCTACCTAGGTATTTTTTTTCCAAAGACTTAGGTCTATGGACGAGACTTTTTAATTAACATATACAATAATATTTTAAAATTTATTACTTTGATTTCTCATAACCCATTTTTTCTTTCTTTCAGCAAGTCAAAACTGCCCGCGACTAAATCGAAAGGGTCTAAAAGTAAAGAGAAGAAGGTGAATAAAAATTCTGAGGCCTCCAGCGACGAGGAAAGGTATATTGTTCTTATTATTAATAAAGCTTGTTTAGACAGTATTGAGGCTGACTTATACATACCTCGAATATAGTATTGTTATATACATATTATATTCGTAAGACACCTTATATGGGTAATAGGTCTCTGTCGCTCTTTTTTTATTTTATTTTTATTACCATGTGCTAATAAGTTACTTGGTGTATGACTTAGTGGATATACTAAGTTTTCATATACAATGAACATATAACTGAATTAGCGAGACAGTGAAACAGAAGTTTGACCGATAGTATTGGGTTCGATCCCCACTTATGGTAAATTAAATATTTAATATTTACAACTGATGATAATCCTATAATATATTTACAATACATGAAATCTTAGTTTAGTGCTAGATTATCGTATGGCTTTAATACTAACAACTTATGAAGAATATTAACAGAAAATTGATAGACCCGGTGGCTCAGTGGTTAGCGCTCCTAACCACTGATCCGAGAGTCGTGGGTTCGATCCCCACCCAGGGCAAACATTTGTGTGATGAGCAGATTTGTTTGCTCTGTGTCTGGGTGTATTATATCTATGTATGTATTTACACGTATATGTGTATGTATATCAGTATCTGGTTCCCATAGTACAGGGAATCCTAGTTTGGGGCCAGATGACCGTGTGTGATTTGTCCCGGTTATTTATTATTATTAACATAATTTTCTGTGTAAATTTAAAAGTTTAATTAAGTGTGTATTACCAATAACCGTCTAATAATTTTTCTTCTTCTTTCTAGTTCTGAAGTGAAGCGCAAGCGCAAAGTAGCTGGAGCTAAGAAGCAAACGAAAAAGAAACAAAGGTTTGTTTCTTCTTTTTTGGATTATGATTACATAACTCGCCGACATATTTGTTAGCGCTCCCGACTATCGTGTTAGATTTTTATCTTTATCAAACATTTCGTGTGACTAGTAGATCTTTATAATGTGTACCTATATTTTAATGATTGTTATAGCACAGAATACCCAATTTAGGTTCAGATGACTCTTTGTGATTTGTTCCAAATATTTATCATTTTTTGTTGTTTTTCAGTGTTCGATGTGAGAGCGAACTGTTCGAAGGAGAGGAAGAACGTGTACGTGGAGAAAAGGGCAGCCCGCTGTGGTCGTCGCTTTCGCAGAAGCGGGGCAGCGGAGTTCTTCGCCACGCGGCGCTTCTCCAAGGAGGCGAGTTTTTCATAGAATTAAGAGTATATAATGTGGATGACATTAAAAACATTAATTATAAAAAAAGGTATGATAAAGCCGTTGGCCAACTCCGCCTCCAACTGTCTCATGAGGACCCTGGTTGGGAGTTAGTTAAAAACTTATTTAAAGAGGGGCGAAAGAAATTCCCAGGAGAGGGGACATATTTTGAGAATAGGCCAGCGGCTGAATAGTGTTTATATATTTTTTTACTTTTTATTGTCTACTGATTTTTTTATTGTCTATTGATTTTAAAGAATGATTATTCTACTCATACATATTATTAATTAATTTATATTATGTTCCTATACACAAACATTTTTTCGGGTTAAATTAAGATTAGATGTTTTGTAAATAAACATTTGTCTACAGAAGAGAATATTTAAATCTAATCATGAACAAAAAGAAAAGCATTTATTGTTCAGTTTGTGATAAGTCTATTGTCAGTAAGGCATTTCCTGGTCATTTACGTAGCATTGCTCATAAAAATAATACCTCAGTACAGGTTGACGATGGTATTGAAAAAATCAATAGTGCGTTTAAAAGTCGAATCGCCTCGTATCGTTTGCGCGAGCCTTGCAAGCGAGGTCCCGCCGACAGTCGCGCGGCGTCATGTGCTGTCGAGCCGTACCTGCACGCGGTGGGTCCGAGCTTGCAGCGATTGCTCGATGCGGCTCTGTCCAATCACATTAATATTAAAGTAAACTTTGAATTGTACGTCAATGTGATTTTACCTAAGGATGATTCTATGGAAATTAAGTCATTTGCTACTGAAAATATTAATTTACATCAATCTTATGACTTTTGTGAATTACTGGAAAAGATTTCTGGGATTATAAGGAAAAAAATTGATGAATTTCAGGAGACTGGGAGTGGGTGGTCCCTGTTAGACATATTGTATTTAGAGACTAATATCAATAAATACACACCTTTGCGAGGTTCCAGTTTTATAGATTTACCATCTAAAATTAAAAACAGGAAATCATGCCTTAACATTCGTAATGATGATGACTATTGTTTCGCATGGAGTATAATGGCTGCTTTGTACCCAGTCAAAAATAATGCGAATCGTACTTCTTCGTATCCTCATTTTAGTTCTGTTCTAAATTTACAACATGTATCATTCCCGATGTCTTTAAATGATATTAAAACATTTGAAAAATATAACATGGATATTAGTGTCAATGTGTACGGTTTGGAAAACAGTAATATCGTCGGACCGCTGTACAAAACGGCAACAAAAAGAAAAATACATATTAATATGTTATTACTACAAAATGGAACAAAATCCCACTATTGTCTTATTAGAGATTTACCTAAATTATTAAGAAAACAAATCACTCGACACCATGGACAGTTACATTTCTGCGATAATTGTTTGTTGTTTTTCTCAAGCAATGAACAATATGAAACACATAAGTGTGGAGGTGTTGCAACCGTGTTACCGGAAAAGGGAACAGTGGTTCAATTTAAAAATTATCAACGTATGCAAAGTATGCCTTTTGTAATATACGCTGACTTCGAAAGTTATCTAGAACCCTGTAATAAACAGAATGGAAATCATACCTTAAACATAAATCAACACATACCCGCCGCTTTCGCCTATTATGTTTGTTGCAATTATGATACTTCATTAAATTGTTTAGTGTCTTACCGAGGGAAAGATTGCGCAGAAAAATTTGTAGAAAATTTACAAAACGATGTCAAAGAAATTTATAAAATATTACAAGAAAAGTCAGTGAATCCAATACCAATCGTTATGAATGAAAACGATATCAAAGATTTCAAAGAAGCTGAACACTGTTATTTATGTTCTCATTTATTACTAGGCGATAAAGTTAAAGATCATTGTCATTTTACTGGAAAGTACAGAGGTGCTGCTCATTCCTACTGTAATTTAAATTTTCAGTTGCCGAAGTTTGTACCTGTATTCTTCCACAACCTGTCCGGTTATGACTGTCATTTGTTCATCCGAGAACTTAGTTCAGATCCAGGTATGATTAAGGTCATACCAAAAAATAAAGAGAACTACATCTCGTTAACAAAATTTATTCAAATATCAAGTGGTAAATTTGCTGCCATACGATTTGTTGATTCTTTCAAATTTTTGGGTACCAGTTTAGACCAACTTGTGAAAAACCTTGATCAAACTGACTTTGTACATTTGTGGGATATATGTAGAAATGAACAGCACTTTGACTTATTACGCCGAAAAGGCGTTTATCCCTACGATTACATGACTAACTGGGATGTTTATGAGGAAACAAGTTTACCTCCAAGAGAAGGTTTTTTTAATAAATTAACTAATACATCTATTTCAGAAAAGGACTATGAACATGCTCAAGAGGTTTGGCAAAGTTTTAACATAAAAAACCTTGGCGAATATACAGATTTGTACGTCAAAAGTGATGTTCTGCTACTAGCAGACGTTTTTGAGAAATTTCGTGTAACGTGTATAAATAATTATAATCTGGAGCCTGCATTCTATCTCACTGCTCCAAGTCTAAGTTTTGACGCCATGCTTTTAAAAACTAAAGTTCAATTAGAACTCCTTACTGACTTAGAAATGATTCGCATGATACAAAAGGGTATTCGTGGGGGTATATGTTTATGTCCTTTAAGATATGCTAAGTCTAATAATAAGTATCAGACAGATTTTGATTCTACGCAGCCTAGTAGTTTCTTATGTTATATCGATTGCAATAACCTATATGGATATGTTATGTGTAGCTACTTGCCACACTCTGAATTTCAGTTTTTAACTAGAGAACAATGTGATGAACTGCAGGTAATGAATTTGCCAGACGATAGTGAATATGGATATATTTTAGAAGTAGATCTAGAATATCCAGAACGTTTACATGATTTGCATAATGATCTCCCGTTTTGTGCTGAAAGCTTTATACCGCCAGGCTCAAAAAGCAAAAAACTTATACCAAGTCTTTATGATAAGTATAACTATGTTATTCATTATATTCATTTAAAGACTTGTATAAAAAATGGACTGAGACTAAGAAAAATTCATAGAATACTAAAGTTCAAACAAAGTCCCTATCTTAAACAATACATAGATTTAAACACACATCTTAGACAACAATCTGTTTCAGTTTTTGAGCAAGACTTTTTTAAATTATTAAACAATAGTATTTTCGGAAAAACACTAGAAGATACAGAGCGTAGAGTAAATGTAAAATTAGTAAACAGATGGAACGATGAACGAAATAAAACTAAAAAATACTACAGCGCACAGCAACTTATAGCGAGACCCAATTTTCACAGTGCAACAATTTTTTCCGAAAATTTAGTTGCAATACAATTGAATCGTGAAAAAGTAGTTTTAGATAAACCAATATATATAGGTTTTTCAGTACTGGAGCTATCTAAAAGTCATATGTATGATTTTCATTACTCAGTAATGAAAAATTTTTACAAAGATAAACTTTCACTTTGCTATACAGATACAGACAGTTATTTGTACGCAATACAAACCGAAGATTTCTACGAAGACATAAAATCAAACTTTTCCGAGTACTTCGATACAAGCAATTACCCTGTCGAAAACACGTTCAAAATAGTACAAAAAAATAAAAAAGTTCCCGGTCTTTTTAAAGACGAGTTGGGCGGAAGAATTTTATTAGAATTTGTTGGTTTGCGTTCTAAACTTTACAGCATCAAAACAAGCGACAGTGAAATAAAAAAAGCCAAGGGTGTTAATAAGTGTGTTGCTAGTACTATTAGATTTTCTGACTATGTAGATGTATTATCCACAGGGAAGGAAATTAGAAAGAAGAATATTCATTTCAAATCTATTAAACATAAGCTCTTTACACAAGAGCAAGACAAAGTCGCACTCTCTCACAAAGATGACAAAAGATTCGTTTTAAAAGGAAATATAGTAACTAAATCATGGGGACATTATTCCATTACTATTTAACCCATTAATGTTTGTGTATAGTATATAATACATTAATAATAACCATAGATATACGTAAAAAGCATTGTACTTTTAAAATTTGTAAAATTAATAAAGGATATTTGATTGATTGAAAAAATATTTTATTTTCCAAGCGCTCCTTAGATAATTAAGAACATTTGCTATTCTTTTTATATTTACGAATTAAAATGCAATAATCTCTATTACACATCCATCCTTGATACATTGCAGTTGTGTTATTGTGACTGCACGAAAAAAAAAAAATGAAATTTGTTAAACAGCAACATACTTTAAAATTGGGAAATATTGTGTCAGAGCCATTGAAATGTACTCATCGCCATGGACCGCTTTTACCTAATACTATACGTTGCATAATATCAGGTCCTTCAAATTGTGGTAAAACCAATTTAGTGATCGGTCTCATTTTACATGAAAATGGATTAAAATTTCAGAATCTTTATATTTATTCCAAAACTTTATACCAACCTAAGTATTTGTTCCTTGAAAAAGTATTTAAACTTATACCTCAAATTCACTTTGCTAAATATCATGAAAATGAAGAAGTGATAAGTCCCCATGAAGCAGCTCCTAATTCTATAATAGTTTTCGATGATATTGCATGTGAAAATCAAAACAATGTAAGAAATTACTTTGCGATGGGAAGACATAAAAATATAGATTGCTTTTATTTAAATCAAACCTATAGCAAAATTCCTAAACAATTAGTTAGAGACAATGCTAACCTGATTATTATTTTCAAACAAGATGATATCAATTTGCGACACGTTTATGACGAACACGTAGGGACAGATATGACTTGGATGCAGTTTCGAGATCTGTGTTCAAAGATTTGGAGTGAGCCTTATGGGTATTTAGTAATAAATAAAGACTGTGAAAAAAACAAAGGATGTTACAGAATGAAATTTGACACTTTTATCATTATAGATTGAACTATATTCATATTAATTCATGTTAAGAATAAAATGACATTACATTTAATTCAGCTTCATTACTACTTAGACAACCAAGGGGAGAACTTATTTGCGATGGAACAAGAAAAATCCTTAAAAAAACAAATAATTGCCACAGCTGCTGCTGTAAAGCGTAAAGTAAAAATTTTACAAGATTTAAAATCTAACAACGAAATGGTTTTAGATTCCATTTTGAAACCCATAACTGAACCATTAAAACAAATTGCATACACAAAGAATAATTATGATGAAAATTTTAGCACGCCTATTTTCGGGTCAAAAACCAAAAAACGTACTATAGATAATGGTAATAATATATCTTCTATTAAACGTAAACGTTTATCAATGACTACACTGAAGGGTCAATATCCAAATGACACTTCTGATGATTTATATTCTGCTGATGATGAAAGTGGTCCTAACATGAAGCCTTTTGCAAGCAACATTTATCAAGAAAAGTTGAATGATACAATTCTTAGCGATGTTGAAAATGATGAAAGTTTAAATGTCAATCAGCAAAAGTTTGAAGATAATGTCAGTGTCGAAAATTCTTCATCTAATGAAAGTGCTAGCCCTCGAAACTGGTGGTCCTTGTGTAATGAGCTTCCTCAAGCAATTCCGTTTGGTGTCAGACGAGAGAGAGGAAAGCTCATGATTGGTGCATCAAGAATAACAATTGATGATAAAGAAATTATTATAGGTAGCAATAAATATGAAAATACTCCAGGGTTACGTGAACTATTGTTAAAAAAATCGCCGCAGCTAGATCTTATCACCGAAGACGATAAAAAAATATATAAGTCAATATTACTTGCTACAAACGCTCATCGTAGAGACTATGATCCCACCAAACCCATTAAAAGTAATAAAGGTTTTAAGTATACACAAATTATTAAACCATTGTTCATTAAGTTATCTAGAAATGCAGCAACTACTGAAAGTGAAACGGAAAAGGAGGGCTCTGGTCTTCCTGTTATGAAAAAATTTACCAAAAACGTAGATTATGTATACTGGGATGATCCAAATGAGTTAGTCAATCGGTTAAAATTGTTGATAGCTTCTCGCGATGCTGGTAACACAGGATTAGACAACGAAATCATTTCTATTATAGAAGAATTGAAAGAAAGTGGTATCATTTGAATAAAATTTGTTATATAAATAAAACTGATATTTATATTCTTTATTTATTATTCAATCACAGTGGATTAAAGAACTGTTGTTTTATTTCTTCATTTATTATTATTTACTACGGATAAAAGTCCCGTAAGAAATGAATGTAGACAAATTTGGTCACCACGTTCATAAAAGGTTACGTTTTTCGACAGAAAATTTTAATAGTCAACTTGCTTTAGTGAGATTTGAAGACGGAAATTATAATTTTCAATTATCGAATTTAAAAGGTGTAAAGACACCCATGGATTTGAATGATGCAGTAAACAAAGAGTACGTTGATACGCAATTAGAAAAATATTGTTCACTTCAGCAAATGCAACAAGAACTTAGTAAATTAAAAACAAACTTTTTGTTATTGTTACATAAAGAACTTGATATTTTGTATAAAAAAATTGAAAAAGAAAAACTCAGTTCATTAAACAATGAGTAAACAACAAGTTGTAGATGAAATCCATAAAGGTGCTCGAAAAAATTTTCACCGAAGATGCGTTATTCTAAAAGGAATTGACGATTTATGGCAAGGTGATCTCATCGATATGCAAAAATACGCGCAATACAATAAAGGATTTAAATATATTCTAATTGTCATAGACGCTTTTTCTAAATATGCATGGGGTCTTCCTGTGAAATCAAAAACTAAGTGGGAGATTTCAAACGCATTTGAAAACATACTTAAAGGAGGACGTATTCCTAGTAATCTTCAAACCGATTTCGGAAAGGAATTTTATAATGATTCATTTCAAACGTTGATGAAAACCTATAAAATAAATCATTATTCAACATATTCTACGAAAAAAGCTTCTATCGTTGAACGCCTTATAAGAACCATAAAAAACAAGCTTTATAAAAATTTCAGTCTAGTGGGTAATTATAAATGGGTTGGTAACCCTTTAAATAATATAATAAATTTGTATAATAATACAATACATCGTAAAACAAAATATAAACCAAAAGGCGTTAATATTCATAATCAAGTATTAGTGAATCAAAATATTGAAAGTTCTAAAAAACCTATAATAAAGAAAGCAAAACTAAAAATTGGTGATCATGTTAGAATAAGTAAATATAAAAGTTCCTTTCACAAAGGTTATACACCTAATTGGTCTACAGAAATTTTCAGAGTAATAAAAGTCAATAAAACTACCCCGGTTACTTATAAAATTGAAGATCAACGGAAACAGGTTATACTTGGTACATTTTACGAAGAAGAACTACAGAAAACTGAACATCCAGATATATATTTAGTTGAAAAAGTTTTAAAAAAGAAAGGCAATAAGTTGCTTGTAAAATGGTTAGGTTTAAGTAGCGATGATAATTGTTGGATAGATAAAAAAGCCATTGTTTGATAGTATAAATTTTGGTTACATAAAAAACATATCTTCAGTTGCTTCATAGTTATGCAAGGAGAAGGTCTTCTTAATAATATCATTAATAATTTACCGTTTGAGTTACATTTACCGGGATATAATTATTGTGGTCCCGGAACCAGATTACGAGAAAGGTTGTTACGAGGTGATAAAGGAATCAATCAATTAGATAACGCTTGTATGCGTCACGATATCGCTTACTCACAGTATTCAGGACTAGAAGATCGTCATAAAGCTGATTTAGAGTTATTGAATATGGCGAAAAGGAGAAGTAAAGCGAAAGACTCAAGCAGAGGAGAAAAATTAGCATCTTGGTTGGTGTCTAAAGCCATGAAAACAAAATTAAAACTAGGTGGTGGAATTCACAAATTCAACACAATTGTATCTAAAATAAGATCACAGTTACGTAAATTTAAGCCAAAAGATAGTAAATCAGCAATTAAATTTGCTTTCGCTGCCGCAAAAAAAATCGTATCAAAAAATGCGAGAGTACGTATGCCACGAGTAATTCCGATACCAAAAACAGGTGGTTTGTTACCACTGATTCCGATATTTGCTGGGCTTTCTGCGCTTGGATCATTAGCCGGTGGTGCAGCTGGGATTGCTAAAGCCGTTAATGATTATAAAGCATCTCAAAAACAATTACAAGAATCTGAACGTCATAATAAAATGATGGAATCTATAGCTTTAGGAAAGGGATTATACATAAAACCATATAAAAAAGGTTCTGGATTATTTTTACCAAAAAACTAAAGAGAAGGTTACCCAATCGTGCCCTGACTGACTTCGATATTTTGAATTACGCCAAAAACATTCCATATTTTAGAGGTGTCTATATGAGAGATCGTCTGCCGAAGAAACCGAGGCAAATAGAATGCGCAGTCCTTAATTTAGATAGTTATAAAAACAATGGAACTCATTGGGTAGCCTACGTCAAAATAGATAAATATTGTGAATACTTTGATAGTTTTGGAGATTTAAAACCTCCGTTAGAGTTAATAGCATATTTAAAAAAATGTAATATTTTTTATAATTATAATAAGTATCAGAGTTTTAATTCTGTGAACTGTGGTCACTTGTGTTTAGCATTTCTTAATAGCTTCTGGAGTGATATAGGTATAAAATAAGATTATAGTGATCATAAGTACCATTGTTGATATGTCTTTCACACTGTCCATATCCAACACATCGTCCACTCTTACAACAAATTACTCGCCAGCTCTCGAGCTTGATGGCGAATACGAATGTGGACTTTTATATTTATCTACATTTAATTCTATACCGAACATAGATTGTAGAAACAATAAATTTTACTATGGAGATAACAGTGAAATCGAAGTACCTGAAGGATCATATGAACTTCAGGACCTTAGCGATTTTTTGGAAAAAAATGTTAAAGACTGTTCATTAAAATTATCGTGTAACAATAATACGTTAAAAACCACTCTTATATGCACAAAAGAAGTACACTTTCAAAAACCAAATTCTCTTGGAAAATTACTAGGGTTCGGAAATGACACTCTTAAAGCTAATATATTACATGAATCGCGCTATCCAGTTAACATTCTATCAACAACCGTGCTTCGAGTCGAATGTGACATTGTTAGTGGATCTTTTGTTAATGGAAATCCATCTCATATAATTCACGAATTTGCACCTAATGTTCCACCAGGCTATAGGATTATTGAGATTCCAAAGAATATTATTTATTTTCCCGTCAATCAAAATAGTATCAGTTCTATAAACATAAGACTTTTGGATTCTTATAACAGATCCGTTAATTTACGAGAAGAAGAAATACAGCTGTATCTCCATCTTAAGAAGAAATGATAAATTTTCATAAATATCCTGTTCAAACTGAACATTCACTCAGTAGGCAAACTGACCCTAAAAGGAAAACATCTCTGAAAAAGTTAAAGCTTCGAAAGAAAATAACCATAAGTAAAAAATTAACTAAAGAAAATAAAAAGTTTCTCAAATTGATTGGATTGCTAAAATGAGTAGTATATTAAACGTAACAGATCCTCTTGCTTACAATAATTCAATTGAAAG
Source organism: Coleophora deauratella (assembly GCA_958295455.1). Taxonomy (NCBI): domain Eukaryota; kingdom Metazoa; phylum Arthropoda; class Insecta; order Lepidoptera; family Coleophoridae; genus Coleophora; species Coleophora deauratella. Next base: position 11,316,434 of record OY282397.1, on the reverse strand, counting down.
TTATGAGTTTCACTCTTATAAACCTTACGTATCTAGTTTTAATCATAATGACGAAATCCGCATACCAATTAATCAACAAGATTTGTACTTACTTCCATCTGAAAGTACATTATATGTGGAAGGTATCATTCGTGGTATAAACGCAGAAACGAAATCTGCACTTCCATATTTTCATTTTACAAATAATGCGATACTCTATCTTTTTCAAGATATCCGCTATGAACTTAACGGGATAGAAATAGATAAAGTTAAAAATACAGGAATCACAACCACAATGAAATCTATTTTATCAATGAACGAAAGTGAAGCTAAAATGTCTAAATACTGGGGTTGGAGTGTTGACGGTATAAAACATCCACAATCAGAGTTTTCGGTTTCAATTCCACTCAATAAAATTCTTGGATTTGCTGAAGATTATAATAAAATTATTATAAATTGTAAACATGAATTGATACTTTTACGAAACAATACGAATTTAAATGCAATAAAACTAAATACAGGAGAAGTCGTAGAGGATTTAATAATACGTAAAATAGTTTGGCGGGTTCCACACATTAAAGTGTCGGATCGGGAGAGGATTAATTTACTTAGACATTTGGAAAAAGATCGTTCACTTAGTATTGTATTTAGAAACTGGGATTTGCATGAATATCCTTTGCTTCCTAAAACATCAAAACATTCATGGTCGATCAAAACGTCATCCCAGATTGAAAAACCTAGATTTATAATTTTAGGGTTGCAAACTAATAGAAAAAATAATTATAATAAGGATATGTCACAGTTTGATCACTGTTATTTACGTGATGTTAAAGTGTTTTTAAATTCTACATATTACCCATATGAAAATATGAATATAAGTTTTGCGAATAATAATTATTCATTAATATACGAGCAATACGCAAAATTTCAACAGTTTTACTATGGACGTCGACCGGAGCCGTTGTTAACTTTTGATGAATTTAAAACAAAAGCACCCTTATTCGTAATTGATTGTTCACGTCAAGTGGACTGCGTAAAATCAGGTGGCTCTGTGGATGTAAGACTTGAAATAGAAAGCGAAACTGAGTTGCCTGAGCAAACAACGGCGTACTGTCTCATTCTAAACGATTGCATCATAGAATACAAACCACTGAGTAGTGTGGTGAAGAAGATATCATGAAAAACATTATTTTTGTTGACGTTCAAGGTTTTAAAGATAGTAGAAATAATTTTATTGTAAAAGAAATGGCTTTAGCTACGGCCGAGTATACCCAAGCATATTTGGTAAAACCGCCTTATCCATTTTCAAAATTAAACTATGAAGAAAGAAGACAAGTAAATTGGATTGAAAATAATAGACAAATATTATGGAGAGAAGGATTTATTGACTATCAAGAATTTCATAGAATGGTGAAATCATTGTTACTAAACAAGTTAATATTGGTAAAAGGGGAGGAAAAAGCTAAGTGGGTTGATAATTTAAGTCATGAATGTAATATTGTAGACATTGGAGAAAAGGGTTGCCCTAAACTTGAAGCTTTATTCGAAAGGTTTTGTAAAGATAAACTATCATTTAACTGTGCTTATCATGTAAACTATTGTGCACTTAGGAATGTTTTGTGTATGAAAAAGTGGTACTTAGAAAATAATATGTTTCAATTCAATCTCTTTAGTTAGTGTAATCCTACCTACATAAGTTATTTTTGTTATTATAAATTCAAGAACTGAATAAAATGGTTAAAAATATAATTATGTATCTTTTATTTATGATTCTAACTTCTTAAATTAATAAAGTGAAATAAAACATTTTGTTATTATTTAATAAAATTTATTTACAAATTAAAGACTAATGAAATACTCAATAAAAGACTCTTAAAAAACGTAAAAACTATATCCACACAGCTTTTTGGATATACTATGGATGAGCGCCTCCGTCTGATCCATGATCTCATCCATGGCTTCCTTTACTACATATTGCGCGCTGACTAGAGTGACTCCTTCGTCTGCATCATTTTTCGGAGTCTCAGTAGTATCTATAATTTCTATTTTGATCATACGTCGACCTGTGCCCGCTTCCTTATTAATAATATATGACGCATCTCTGTCAATAGTTTTCTTTGTCATGTATGGTTGTGCTTTCCGTTCGCGCCTCCTTCCTGCTGTGCTCTTAACTTTTGAGGGGGAAGGCTGAATTACGAGTACACTTGCTTCAATGCAATTTGTACAGGGTTCTTCTGGACTTGAAAGGTCGAATGTGGGATCCATTTTCTAGAACAAAACAAAAAAAAACATTAAATATCTAAATACAATATATTGTAACAATAATATTTTAAAAAGCTGTAATTATAAGAGGAAAAAGAACATATAACACTTACCATAAGTTGCAGTAGCAGCTACACTCAGGTGGTTCGCTCGTGAAGTTTTGACGGAAACTGCATTTTGCGATATTGTTTTAACGAGTTTAAGTAACATAAATTTAACGAGTCAGCATTCTTGGTTTCAAATGACGTGATGCACTGCATGAACATGTTTATGCATGCACCTAAAGAAATAGATATCGTCATTGTTATTACCATAATTTAGCAAGTCAGCATTCTTGGTTTCGAATGACGTGATGCACTGCATGCATGAACATGTTTATACATGCACCTAAAGAAATAGGTATCGTCATTGTTATTACCATAATTTATTAAGTCAGCATTCTTGGTTTCGAATGACGTGATGCACTGCATGCATGAACATGTTTATACATGCACCTAAAGAAATAGGTATCCTCATTTTGTTATCCGATGCACTACCACACCTCCACAGTATATGTATGTATATTTCTTTGACACGCTCTGTAGCCTAAACAGCTTTATGGATATGCTTAGATTGACAGGGGTTAGGTTAGGTTATAAAATGACACCTGTACCGTCTTATTATAATTATTGTTATGTTGCTTTAATACTTGAACATGAAAAGTATTTAAATACTTAGGTTATTTTTTTTCATTTGTCGTCACAGAAATCAAACCCAGATTATTTTAAAAAAAATATGATTGGGAATTCTGGATCACACATGCAACGAACGCGACGAGCGGAGTGAAACGTAGCGATGTCGTCGCGTTCGTTGCATGTGTGATCCAGGGTTCCCAATAATATTACTACTCATGGCTACACAGGACAGGATCCCAAAACAGTACGTATTTGACAAAAAATACAATATACAACTCTACGAGGACCCGTGGGAGAGTCAGAACCTGAAGGAGCTTCGGATCTTTACCGACGGCTCCAAAACGGGCTCAGGCACCGGATATGGCGTCTTCTCCGAGGACCTAAACATCTTCATAGCCAAGCCCCTTGGAGAACACACTACGGTCTTCCAAGCCGAATGCATGGGTATCATTACGGCGGTGGATGAGATTGCTGCAAGGAAGGTACGTGACTACCCGATTCGTATCCTCTCCGACAGCAGGGCAGTACTGCAAGCCCTGCAGAGTAGCACAATTACGTCGGGGCTCATACTGGAGTGTCACCGTAAGTTGTCAGAGGTATGTCACTACAGTGACATCACTCTACAATGGATTAAGGGTCACAGCAACTCACGCGGCAATGACGGGGCGGACGAGCTAGCCAGGAGGGGGTCGGGACAAGCGGCGGTAGGGCCAGAACCCATCATCCCACTTCCATCAAACTGGCCGGGATCCGTACTCCGTCAACGCACTAGGAACAGACACAACGAATACTGGTCGAACCTAGAGACCTGCCGTCAGGCAAGGTTGGTTTTACCAGCTACAAATCCCGGCCTATCCAGAAAGCTTCTAAGACTTGAGAGAAATCAGCTACGCAAGCTTGTTGCTGCTATCACTGGACATGGACCTTACAACAAACACTTGTTCACCTTGGGTGTTACAGACAGCCCACTGTGCCGAGCATGCATGGAAGCTGAGGAAACTGCTGCTCATATCCTGCTGGAATGCGGAGAGGTAGCATCGTACAGGTTCGCGCACCTCGGTGACCCGAGGTCACTTCAGGAAGTCGTCAGCAACCCCAGGTCGCTACTGGACTTCTTAGAGGAGCTGGGCTGGCAGTGATGCCGGCCTATCACGCAAAATGGGCGCAATGGTCGCCTGGTTGCGGAAAACAGCCCGCCCTAACCTATAACCTATATATATAAACTTCGCAAATCGTGTTCTACCGAAAAAACATCCCATGCTCGAGATAGAGCCCAAGGTAGACTAGAGTTCAAGGAAGAAGCTATCTTGGAATACTTCTTCAGACAGGTTCATGTAAGTGTCATTGACCTTTTTGTAGGAAAATTGGTGAATGAGCCGGCCGTCATTGACTGACTGCGCGAACATGCATTTTGATAATTTTAGGAAAATTTGTAGGTCATTTTTTCAGTAGAATCAATTTATAAAAAAACATATTATAGGTATTTTCAGAACAAGTATTTTTTATACTTTCATCCCTTAGAAGGCCGTTGTCGACCAAAACAACACCCTGTATAGTTCTTATAGTTTCGGAAAAAAGTGGCTGTGACAAACGGACGGACAGACAGATAGACAGACAGACAGACATGACGAATCCATAAGGGTTCCGTTTTTTGCCATTTGGCTACGGAACCCTAAAAACGTTTTACGTTCTGTATTATTCTTCGATCACTAGAAAACTTTATTTTATTTGTCAGAGATGCTTTAAATAGCATTATAGCGGTGTCGATAATTTCCCAGAGTGTGATTAATGGTGAAGTGAATGTTATAATTGAGAATTTTTGGTAACTTAGGCATAAATACACTTTTATTATGTTATTAGCATGTTTTAGCATGTGATTCCTCTATTATGCTTATTGCAGTAAATAAGAGTTCCAGTGAACCATTTCACAGCCAAATGCTGTATTTCTGAGTTAGACCAGGATCTCGAAATACGTTTGGTGTTCACGTGTGTTAATTAAACACCTTTATGCACCAGCTTTGCAAAAGAGGCTAATAACAGAGTCTAGGTGAACCAATGTGGAACTTTTTGCGTGAAATCACTCTAAGTATACACCACTCTAAGACTATTGGCTGTACGGTAGTTTACAGCAGTGTTTTTCAACCTTTTTCATTACCCGACCCCCTTACAAGTTAAAAAATTCTTGCGACCCCCCCCCTAGGCCAATAAACATACAAAATGTCAGTGATTTGAAAGACTACGTTTATAATTTTCTTCAAGTAGAAAATTATTAAGTTATTATCGTCTCCAAAATAGAACCGCGTTTTGACAAATTGCTCAAAAATAAACAGGCCTTTTCACTAAAATCGTATTTTTTCATTGCAGTGTAAGACCTACAAACACTACTTTTTCTTTTACCCGCGACCCCTTGAGAAAGGCTTCGCGACCCCCCTGGGGTTCGCGACCCACCGGTGGAAAAACACTGACAGTGACTCTTTTAAAATGCTAGCATTACAGTGGTATAATTCTACGTCTTTATACAGCAATTATCATATTCTACTACCACTAAAATTCTCTTATAATTCTCTTCCACATACCATTATATTAAGCAACCAATGCGATAATAGCTGTAAGAAGGCATTTTTGACATCTGCTTTAACTCTGATCCCGTAACAGTAGTATCCGTTGCTACTTTTATGATGCTATTATACAGACCAAAGCGTAATGCGCAGCTCTAAGTTCTCGGTTGAACCATATTAACTGTTTATTAATTCCTTAAGTTCCGAGTTACACCAAACGTGATCTTTTGTAATGCTACTTGTGCTACTTGGGAGGTGGCAAACGAGCAGACGGATTACCTGATGGTAAGCGATTACCGCCGCCCATAGACACCCGCAACACCAGAGGAGTCACAAGTGTGTTGCCGACCTTTGACCTTTCGTTCTAAGGTCTTATACAAACATTAAGAAATATCTTATGATTGATTGAACGATTCCAAAGATTCAATCTTCTCGCGTTTAGTGCAACAAACAAATAATGGAACGAATATTTTCATAATTAATTGGCCTTTAACATCTCTAGATCCAGTAAGTTTCGCGGTTAAGTGATTCTACCATCTTAATAGGCGTCTCTTTTTACTGTATATGTAGAGCGATCTAATCTACTGCCTTGCTAATTACAAATATACGCAAAGAAAGGCGTAGAATTTTCCTTAATCTTCTTTTTACCAACAGACTTCAAAAAAAGGAGGTTCTCAGTTTTCATTAAAAAATTTCGCGCTCGCTCTGCTCGCGCCTGTTTATGTAAATTATTGATTTTGCATTTTCTTAAATTACATTAATAAGATAAAATTCACCTAAAACTTAAGACAGCAGGTAATCTGAGGTACTTCATTTGTCAAAATTTTAATCTAGAGGACACTTGAATGTATCGTTTGGAAGCGGGTCCGGCTCGCGTTTGAACGATTTTCGGATGGTCGGTCGTGACATGACCACAACCTTTTTTGAGGGCTGGATCCCCGCCTGTATCGATACCCATCAAAATCTCAACTTCGATTTTTTTTGCCATGACAATATGTACTTTCTTACTCCTTCGTCGCTCGAAAGTAAAAACAGTTCTCCTTGACAATGCCCGGATCATCCGGCGGTTTTCCTCCTAGTCGCACTTACCTCCAGCCGACAGCGCTTCTGCTGCAGTAGTTCCTGTTACTTAGTCTAGCGCCATGTGGGTAGAAATTTATAAAAGATATGGGAATGATACCAGGAAGAGTGTATAATTAAGAACATGATTGGACTAAATTATAGTGACTAATGTATTGAATAAAAAAAATAATTTTTATTACTAACATTTTCATTCAACTCCCTGAAGTATATTATCAGCCTGTAAATTCGAATTATACCAAGCCAGCGACCAAATTGTAGAATAATATGATAGGTATAGCAATCTTCAACTGAAAATAATGATATGAATTCGATCAACCGTTTAGAAGAGAGTATGCGTTATTATGTTCCAGTACTGATGCCTTTGTTTGTCCTTAGGTTAATTCTTTTACTGTTGATAGAATACCTACTTCACATATAGGGCCAAATCTAGGTTGCCGGACTATCATCTAATTATACCTATAGCACCACTTATGACACGGTACGAAACGGGTTTAGTCACAGATTCGGACTTTGCCTTCGTCTGTGATTCTTCCCAATATAATGTATAATAGGAGACACAAGCACCACAATGGAGCTTTGGAGTCATAGAACTAACTAAGAGCTTATATAAAATCTTACATATAAGTGACAAAGGTATCACGCTGACAGCGTCATATCCCAAAGCTAGGTAGTTCCGTCGTTTAACCCTCATATGCAGTCGCACCACAGGCCAGAAAGCATGCAGCATGCTAATGACCAAGTCGATGAAATAAAATATTTCACTAACGTACAGGGTCACTTTCATAAAATTCCAAAGACTTTTCTCGACGTAGGTGCGTAGTAAGTATACAATGTACATGTAAACTATCATTATTAGAATGGCGGCCTGAAAAAAGCAAATACGATACATCAAATTTTAATTTAAATTTACTTGATCATATATGTTTTTTTTTATTTGGCTCTTCAACAATGAATACACTATTTCATGCACAAAAAACAATCAACTTAAATAATCTAAGTGCCACATTACTTATGTTAATGCAATATGGAAAGGAGAAAATCAAATTCTTAAAAAAAAAGAATTTTGAATAGTCAAAGGAATGTCAACTCTTGTAAAAGAAAGAAGTAAGTTATATACACTCCATATCTAGAAAACAGAATAAAAACATTTAAATTTTAATTAAACAGGTTAATTGTTAGATGAATATCTCGAATTATCATAAGCACTCACCTGCCACCAAGGGTTTGTAGCCAACTGCACGACGGCTGCTGTGACCCTTCCGATTTTCCCTTGCCACATGAATTCGCCTCGCAAGGGGTGTAGCGTGCCAACCTTCACCTGCTGCATCATGTGGCTGCCACGAGTGGAGGTGGCGTTGGTTCGGATGCTGTTGGATAGTTCCAAGATCCGTTGAATAGATAATTGAATTAGCTGCGAAGATCACATGGTGGCCGTGTAGTGGTGTTAATTTTATATTTTACGGCGCCTGTGTTATACAGGCAAGAACAAAATGGAATACTTAAAGAAAAAACTTAAACTAATTATTTAAATCTGTATGTATGTGTGTGTGTTGGTGCGTGTACTCTAATGTTATGATATTATACAAAATATTTATTTATATTGAATTAAATTATAACATACATATTTTAGTTGTAGTACATTCAAAAACGACTATATTTTTATTAAAGTTGTTCAGTATCATAAGTAGAATCCCCAGTTAACGGGTCCTACACCAATTTTGTTACACTCTGTATACGGCTATACTCATGTCTCATCTTAAATTGTTGAACATAAGCTTCTGCCATTGATTTTCACTTAACACGGGTCCAAGTCACATGCATCTAGCTGCTTCTTGCAGGTCTGTTTAGATCATCAGTCACCATGACGTCTTTCGGCCCGCGGAAGTTACTCGAAACCTGCTGAGCGATCTGCGCAAAATTAATTATAATATTTTATATCTAAAGTGTTAAAGAGACCGACCTGTTCCCAGCAGTTCCCACAGAGGGCTCACTCACGCTTCTCAGCATGATTGAAGACATTTTCTTAACCATTTTATAGAGTTTAAATCTTGCGGCTTATATTACAGCCATATTTTGTTTTGATGTAAGTAATTGTCAAGTCAATTCAAACATAGCCACACTGATATAAACTAAAATATTGTTGCTGAATGTTCTTCATTTAAATCAAACTGTACAGAATGTGTAATAATGTAGAATAAATTACACTTTTTACGGCCCTTGGCATCATCTCATTAGACGGCAAGTGATTGATGATTGTGTCCAAGATGGAAGCGGCCTTACTACCTCTTATAAATACTCTTAATTCCCTCCTCCTGATGTGGTCACTACGCCAAGGAGACAAAAAAAGTACGAGTACTTCATACATTTTTGTAAAATCCTACTCAGCATTTTCCATATTTGAGGAAATACAAGAATTTCGAGATAAAGTTAATAAGAAACGCTAACTTAAGAACCTAACATAAAGGAATAATAGTAATACATGAATAAAACTAGCAAAGGTAAATATTTACAAGAGAGATAAGAATCCTATATTTTCCTTAACTATATTTATAATAAGCGCTCAAAAATACTCTTTTTATTATCCATTTGGTTATTCCAGCAGAAGCGAAATGAAATGCCATATTTTGACGGATATTGAAATTTTACTGCTATGCTAGGCACCCGCGCCGCGGCATCGGCAGGCGAGCCTCGTAAACCTAAAGGGCGGTTTTGCTGCTTCCATTGAAAGAAAAACTTATAAGTAGCTACTCGCTGCTGCTGACAAAAGGTTCAAAGGATTATTATAGGCATCTTTTCATGTAGCCGCATACTCCTTTACTAAACTTACTCACCCGCACTCTAATATTCGCATACTTACATACTATTCTTGTGATTTATATTTATCTTTGTGCTAGTCCTCTCAAAAACTACATAAAATGTTAAAATAATAGGCTACATATAGGCCACAAAAGTAGCTCATAGCAGCATAGCTACTAGCAAGGGTAAACTGAACATTCAAATTAGTTTGTACTACTGCCCACACACTTTTGTTTTGTTTTTATTCCTTTATTAACAGAGTGTAAAGAGAACTCTCCCGGAATACGTAAACGGCTGCTAGAAGCTCATTGTACTAAACATTTTTTTAACAAGGAATGCATAATATATATTCTTTTTGATAATTCATACAATTCAGTCAGCTAATCATCGCATCTTCAAAAAAATGGAGTTTCCAAACACCTCGCTCACTCAAAATCCAATCAGATGATTCGCCAACTTTGTATGGAAAGTCGATTTTTTTTTAGAATTTGTAAGGCTTCCTTGGTGAAAGTTGTTCAGTGTTGGTGTAATAACAGTTACATTTATTGGCACATTGTGTCTTTATCGTAGCCAATAAACGTATTATGCTTGTCTTCCTAAAGTTACGCTTTTGATATTAATGACGATAAACCTACTTATATTCAAGAATTCTCACACTAGGTGATAAACTAGCAACACTACGCGGTGAGTCGTATAACAGTGGATCACCATAACCCGGCTCGTAACTCGGGGCCAACCGAGCAGCCGCGGAATACTGAGCGCGCTTCCTTAGCGATACCGTAAACTCGCTATCATATTCCCCTACTTCATCATTAGCAATAAAACAGAAACATATATGCCGTAGTTTACATCAGTAATAATCAAAGTTTATTCTATACAGGATTCTACTAAAAATAATAAACAAAAAAAAATGGAGTTTCCAAACACCTCGCTCACTCAAAATCCAATCAGATGATTCGAAGTTTGTATGGGAAGTCCAAATTTTTTTTTAGTGATTTCAGTGACCTTTGACCTCTACACTTCTTTTGTTACATGTAAGAACAGGATAAGTAAGGTGCGTTTTTTACTGTCTATAATTGAATTATTTTCATTCGTCAATTAGCGAATTAATTAATTTCATTAATAAGCGAAAATTCGAAACAGCGTAAAAAATATTTTCACAGACATTTGAAAACTTAACATCTGTTAAAGTAGTTTTTTGTTTACTGTACTGAAAAAAACATCGACCTTCGCTTGAGTAGGCGGGCTACTCATCTGGTAGTTAAGTGATAAATGTAGTATGTGGAAGATAAAACGTGCTTACCAAAATTTCCTAAAGCAATGGGAAACTGGTAATCAATGGCTTCTACTGCCATACAGGCTGTATGATTTTATACATCAGGCTGTATGATACAGCCTGATGTATAAAATCATAAGTTCAGTATATAGGGTCCTTATGAAATACCTGAAACTGCTTCTACTTTCCTTTCCTCAAAATTTTTTGGAGTCCTCATACTAGTTGATCAACTGACTTCATGCCAGAACACAGCAATGCTGTTAACATTGATATTTGTCGGCAAGACTTAGATAAGATGGTGATAGTTAGCCAAACAGTCTTAGAAAATATCCTACCACCCCAAACTGAACCTAGAATGGTGGTCCTCGTCGGAAAACATACCGGCGACCTTCATTTGTAAAGCTAGTGACTTAGCCACTACACTACGGACGCAGTTACATTGTTAAAGTCCCCCTACAGTACTGCTATGCATATGTAAATACATTTTGTTTACGTAAGTAAGTACTTTGTAAAATAGTATGATATCTTGTTAAACAAACCATCACATTCACTATTCATAACTAACGCTGCAACATCCATTCCCCTGCCGTAAGCACGATCCTTTCGAAAATGGAGCAAAAACCGTAGTGTGGAGAAAAATGGTGCGCTACAAAAACGGACTAACCCGATAAAACCTACATGTACCTAGTACGAGTCGGTACGAGTAAATAGTAGACGCTCTCATATAAAATGTAAATATGCGTCCAAGCTGTAACGAAAGAATAATTCATATATGGGGGATCCGGTTTGGGCAGGGTTGGTATCATTTTAAATAATTTGGTGCAGCCAAAAATCATCGCCCGCATTTTGATTTTGTTATAAGGATTTCCTAGGTGTATTGAATTAGTAGAAATCCGTACTTAGGTTCATTTGAACCGTTTGACTTCTACCTATGTAACTTTGATGAGATAATGATGACTATACAGGGTGACTAGTACATACCTGCAAATCTATTAACTGTTAATTCTACCCACGAAAGTAAGAACATTTTGTTTCACAATTTAGCTAAAATTGAAACGACAAAATTGGACTTTTCATACAAATCAATTAGACTACGTGCCAAGTTTGTTTGAATAGGTCAGTTTGCTTTTTGCGATTTCAACAGAGTTGTAGAAAAAAGTTGGTGAGTTTCATGATCAACTCATGATCATGACAAATCATTAGTAAACAGAATTACAGGTATGTATTAGTCTTACCTACATACAAACCTACAAACAAGGTGTTTTAATTATGGATAGTGATATCAATGTTATATATCGGGTCATATTTTGGCCCTTTTTGAATGAACGTAAAAATGATTTGGACAATCCCAATATACATCCCAATATATATAGGGTGACCCTAAATTAGTTCTTGATACGAAAGTCTATGAATGTGCTCATGATAACAAACAACTTTCCCTAAGAAACCCATAGTCAAATCGCAAAAAAAAATTTTGAGTCTCCATACAAATCGATGAACTGACCGGCCAAATTAGTATGAAGAGTCCAAATTTTTTTTACGATTTGACTATGGGTTCTTTAGGGAAAGTTGCTCGTTATCATGAGCACATGCATAGCCTTTCGTATCAAGAACTAATTTAGGGTCACCCTATATATATATATCAATCTAATTGATCAATTTTAAGGAGAGTCAAAAAAATGGTTGAAATTTAGTGTTTATTTGTTTTATTGAGACAGTTTAATTAAAATTGATACAGTTTAAATAAAATTAGTTTCTGGGTTATTTTCAGCCCTGAGGTGTGGTATGGCCACCCACTTTGCATGCTTATTCGAATGGGAGCCGCGGATTCGCTCTCATGTAATTAAGAGATTAAAAGATCATCTGGCGCGCCGCTACGGAGCAAAATCACTGAGATTTTTACGTTCTGAGTGGTATTTTTTCTGAAAATGTCTGTTGCTTTTTTCCGTGTTTAATTAATTATGCAAATTTTGAATCATTTTGGCCTCAACTATTTTCATATTCTTTTAAAGCTATAATGTTTGGACTGGAGCATGATAAGTGATAACGCATAAATATACCGGAATTTTCCGTCTTGCCTGAATTTCTAGGTAAATTTTTGTACGATTGGGAATAGTAGGGGACTTAGTAGAGTCTCCCAACAAGTGGGTCTTAAAATGAACATGGATAAGACGAAAATCATGTCAAACGTCCGTGTTACACCCACTCCTCTGAAGGTTGGAGACTCTACACTCGAAGTTGTTGACGAATATGTATACCTGGGACAAACAGTCCAGTTAGGTAGGTCCAACTTCGAGAAAGAGATCAATCGTCGAATCCAACTCGGCTGGGCAGCGTTCGGGAAGCTTCGCAATATCTTTACGTCCAAAATACCGCAGTCCCTCAAGACTAAAGTCTTTGACCAGTGTGTGTTGCCAGTGATGACATATGGATCCGAGACATGGTCGCTTACTATGGGCCTTATAAGAAGGCTCAAAGTCACCCAAAGGGCGATGGAGCGTGCTATGCTTGGTGTTTCCCTACGTGATCGAATCAGAAATGAGGAGATACGTAGGAGAACTAAAGTTACCGACATAGCTCTCAGAATCGCTAGACTTAAGTGGCAGTGGGCAGGGCACATAGCTCGTAGAACAGATGGCCGTTGGGGCAGTAAAGTTCTCGAATGGCGACCGCGCACCGGAAGGCGCAGTGTGGGCAGGCCCCCGACTCGGTGGACCGACGACCTGGTAAAGGTTGCAGGAAGCCGCTGGATGCGAGCCGCACAGGACCGGTCGGTGTGGAAATCCTTGGGGGAGGCCTTTGTCCAGCAGTGGACGTCTTTCGGCTGATAGATAGATGGGAATAGGTCGCAGGAGCGGTGATAAGAATTGATGTGATGCCTTTGTTTGGATTTGATTTCCGTACATTATATTGTAGTATACTGATTCTTGAGTTTTTGCTTTACTACAATAAGGGGAAATTCGTTTTAATAAAAAGCAAGAATGAAGATGGCGAATGAATAGCGAGTGTCTCGCGAAACATTGTCGGAAGCCATTACCAGCTTCATAATTTGCCTTTAAAATTAAGGCACCTACCGAAAGACGACTGAGATTGAAAAATTAAATTTTGTCGTGGTTGGTTGCTTCTCACGCAAAAATTAAACATTCAATTTCTAGTAGAGTCGTCCTCTGATGGAAAACGAACCACAAACATTCACTTATAAGATCTTATACAGGATGTTAAATGTGTCTTTATCCCATAAACAACAATTCCTAAGAACTAGATGTTAATTCAAAAAGTTGACCGTATCCATACAAAACTGGTCAAAGACCATCTAATAAATACCAGCTGCTCAGTCAACAATTTTTACATCAGAGAGACTTTTTTCTCATTTCCATAGTAAAGGTTTGTTGATTGTTATTTTTATTTTTACATAAATTATTTTCTTTATTTATTTAACAGCTAAGCCACACTACACTTAAAAAAGAAATACATAAAAAGATATAATAAACTCTTCTAAATATTTTATTACATAAGATGGTGGTAGTTAGTAACTGTTAACTGTTCTTATTTTTCTCATAGTTTCTTATAAGCGACGCCACAAACTAAAAGAGAAGCGAAAGATCTAGAAACTGTCCATGAAACTGAGAAGTTTTGTTTTGAATCATTTTGCATTTCAGTTCATAACCTAGCAATTGATTTTGTAGGTAGGTTCTTATTAGGCTGCCGAGAGAATTACTCCGGGCCAGGAGCGGTGCAATGCAACTACACAGAAATCGCTTTAACCTGTGCTGCACTCGTAAAGACCTCTTTGATACCAACTGTATAGGGGTAGTTTCACATGAATAAAAAATAACAATCATTGTGTACATTTTCGATACAACGTTTGCGTCTTAATATTTTGGGTTCTGTGCTTCAAAAAGGAAAAAAGGAACCCTTATAGGATCACTCGTGTATCTGTCTGTCCATCTTTAACAGCCAATTTGCTCCGAACCTACTGGAACGATTAAGTTAAAGTTGTGTGTGGGTGTCCTTTTGGGATCAAACCAGAAAATGTAAAAAGAAAGTTTTGCAAACCGTGTGATATATGATGTACTGCATACCACAGATCTATGTGCTTCTCTATTGGCATTCCTACTAAAACACCGACTAATAGTTCAAAGTGAAATAAATTATTCTTTACCTTTTAAGTTCGCGTAATTGTGCTTGTGAAGTGGCTCTAAGAGTTGCAGAAACCTCGCGTGCTAATTAGAAGCAGCAGCCGGGTGCAAGCAGTCAGAAAGGGCGGAATGCACGAAGTTCCTAGTAACGCTGCATTCCTAGTAACGTTTTGTTTTTAAAAGAATCAGCGAGGCCGGGTAGTTTTTTGCCAGTTAAGTGAAATTCGTGGTATACGTACAGATACGTGAAATTTTTAATTAATTTTGTTTCATAATGAAGCCAACATAGAATAATATGTCCATGAATTGTCGCCTGCGGTATTTCCGGACCAATACGACATTCAAACCTTCAAGAAAAGAGCGTACTCCCATATTAAAGGCCTGCAACGCACTTGTGACTCCTTAGGTGTTGCGGGTGTCTATGGGCGTCGGTAATCGCTTACCATCAGGTGATCCGTCTGCTCGTTTGCCACCTTTGCCATAAAAATAAAAAAAATATGTGCCTACTGTTACAATCTTAATTAAAGTCTGTATTGAAGCCAATAATACGATTCTTACTCAATTTATTTTATTATTAATGATAGTTACCTACATAAACAAAGAAAAATATTTTGTTATCATTTTAGAAGTACACTTTTTATTATGTTCTAACTACATCTTTCGGGTAAAGTGTATTCATAGAATTTATATTTTATTGCACTACTTACAATTCCAGTATCTATTACTATAAAAATGCTGAAAGATATAATCATAAATAATTAAGTACTTATACGAAATGTAACTGTGGAAAACAGAGAAGGTAAACACTTCAGGGTAAAATAAACCTATATTTAACGAAATGTATAGAAGAGGAAACAGCACAGACAATAGTAAACCCAAACACGAACACTTTCTGTCTTTCACCGAGGGTTGAAACAAACAATATTGAGATTTTTACCACCTTATTTTAAGACTACAGCCTTCTTATAGTTTTCCTTACACACGAGTTATCCTATATAGCTTCCTTTTCCTTTAAAGGGACGGAACCCTAAACGATATCACATAATACAATGGATATTTACAATAACTTTGTGAAAACAGAGAGCTTGTCTTCGACAGTTCCTAATAAATACTTATTCTGCGAACAACATTCCCGTGTGTCACAGATCTTTCACTTTACGCAGCTTCGCTTTTGGCTTCTGGAAATTGTTTCAGTCAAGCCTAATTAAGTTTGATAGCTTTCTTTCGTATTTTACAGAAGTCAATAAATTATGGCTTTCAAATATAGGAATTTCCTTCAAACGAGTTAGTATTTGTTGTACCTAACGCGCAACATTTTCAGAATTTCTAATTCACCAAAATTAATATCTTATGAACTTTAGAACCGTTAGGGTTACCAAAAAAATCCAATTTGAAATATCTGATAAAACAAGATAGACTTCATCTGACATACTTGACAGACACTGAGCGGAATGAAATGTGGATTCCCTTAACAACTTTTATACAGGCTGAGTTTTTATTCACTGACAAGCGGTAAATATATACTCAAGAAATTAAACAACTTAAAGGTAATGACAATAATAAATCAGAGCAAAATAACTTCCAATACTATACCGTCAATAATTGAATAGTCAAGGTTTTTCGGGAAACTACTGATAATTCAGTTTCATGAATAGGATCCGCCCTTTGCCGCGTGTTATAGCCAAAAAACTTCACCTGTTTAATACACCCTTAAGTACTTGATAGTACATTGGAATTACCTTTTTGAATGCAAAGGAGACAGGAGACATAAGACAGGATCGTATGCGCAAAGATTAATGGTCAAAGGGAAACAGGTGTCACGATGGGTATAAATGATCTTTAATCTAGGTGTCAAAGGACTGAGTTAGACAGTATTTTATTAAAGCAGACATTTTAATTAAAACCTAACTTTGCACACGCTTCAATTTATTTTTTCTCTTGTTAGATCAGGTTTGATGATGGATTGGTATTGTGGTAGCATCTTGTAGATAGCTACTCACTTTGTAGAGCTTCAAATAGTTATATGTATACTAGTGGATATTACAGCCTATTCTATAGGTAGTACTATATGTTCCGACGCGGTGTCCAAAGTGAGAAAGCTTTCCTTGTAGGTGCCCAAACCAAAACATTATATCATTCACCACCCATTTTGAGAATAAAAATCAATATTTTTTATTAATCTTATTAAAATTTAATTAATTTTATTAAAAATATATAATCTTTAGCGCGTCTTAATAACAGCTATTTTGCAATATTATTTGAAGGTGGCGTATGATTGCAATGGTATACTAGACCGATCCCTCGCCCCGCTGAAAATCTCCAGCACCCACAATTTGGTTTTATCGACCACTTTTAGGAAGACTGACCTTTGCGATTACCGGCTTTCATCTCATCCCTCAAGGATTGGCGAAACACTCCTTTACTGTTACGCTGACAATTTTTCATGCGATGGACCTTTTAATAATTTTTTTTGCTAAATAACTTGTTTGTTTAAAAATGTCTTATTTATTGTCGCTGTAATATACATACATATATGTTTTGATAGTTTCAAAAAAATATTAATCTCACTAATATTATAAATGCGAAACTGTAAATGTTTATTGGTTTTTTTATTTGTTTGTTCCTTTTGAAACTTCTGAACGGATTTCGATGAAATTTGGTAGGTATTTTTTATTTACTAAAGTACTCGGCTAACACATACTACTTTTTATCCCGGAAAACTTGAGATTTCCCGGAGGAATGCTTAAATACTAAAAATTACCAATTTGTCACTAGGTGGCGCCAACTTAACATTTTCTTTCTCTTTGGACCCAATTCTGAAGTCCACGCAGACGAAGTCGCGGGCGGAAGCTAGTATCTATCCATTCCTCATAGTTTTTTTTTCTCAATATGAGCGTTTTTCCAATAATATAAAGTAAGTAGTTTTTCGTAATAAATGGAATCGATGACGTTGGAGTATTTCGCTTTAATGTCCAATAAAAAGAAAAGATATGGAAGATGCAATATCGCTTTTATTAGAATCCACAAAACGGTATGCGTAAAAGTTTAATTTTGCGCACCTGCGACTGTGGCCACTGCATATTAAATCCACAGCAAAATACTAACGTTAGCATTTTTTGTCTTTGTTAAATACCATCATACCTACTACAAAAAGGCATACAGCGTAGCAATATTGGACTTTTACTTATAAATCAACAACCAATCGCAAAACGGCAACTTTGTATCGTATTAGAAGTTCAGAAATTTTTTCTCGAATTCACAGCCATAGAACAAAACTTGTTTACTTCTATGGGAACATTACATTCTGTGTTCAGTGTGACGTTTCATTTGCTGCATAGGGGCAAATGGTAGCGCTACTCATGAACTGATAACTGTTATCTAGCGCGTCACTATACAGGTGAAAAAAGTCGAATCTCGGAAATTTTAACATATTTATTTATAACATTGATTGGGCAATCAGCCATTTTTGTATGAACAGTCCAAAATCGATTTTCTTAACCTGTATAGTATTCGCAAACATCAGTGCGAAATACTTCTCACAGGAAGTAATTTAATTAACAGCTATTGAAAATTAGGTGAAAACTGTAATGCTCAGTACTCGATAAGTCAGCAAATTGTAGCAGTAATTCGACAAATGGCCTGTTAGGAAGTTGGAACTGCTCATTTAATTGGATCTCTTTGAACTTAGCGACGACGATGCGAGAGAAGCACGGAAAACTTTGGCAAATATTAAAATGTTTGTCAAATAATATACTTCAGATGAATGAAGAGTATTTTAAGTCTGTTTCGATGTATATATTAGAAAATGTATTTCGTGATTAATATATCTTGACTTGAACAGATTTGGTTGATCTCTATTGACACTATATCTATAATATTTACAGGTAGGTATGTAAATGCCAAAAGTCACATTAAATCATAATATGCTCTTGAAATAGGTATTAATCTTATCCTTAATGAAGGTGCAATATTGCAGACGCATAACAAGTATATTTATACATACGTACTTATCATGTATGTATACTCGCTCACAAGATATGCATAATAACAAATCTCTGCCAACGAGCAATGTTTCGTTCAAAATATCCCATCACTACTGCTGCTTTGTGATGATTTTTAAGGATCAGTAAACGAATTCGTTCTTTAAATTATAAATAAAAATTGCAGACAACAATGAATCTAGTAGATAAAGGCATAATAAAAGGGTCAATAAAACCGAAAAACATTTTAATTTCCCAACAAATCACAGAAATAGCCAATCGCATCGCAACACGGTTGGCAATGAAAAATTACATTTGCCATATATTGAGTTGAGGGCTGAGGTGGTACCCAAATGGAGGCAATATCGGAGTGGTGATTTGTCGCCTCACCGAATATTGGTTGGCGTTGATTCAAACTGGGGAATTGGCGGGATTCCTGCGGGACTTGGGATTAGAGTACGGCATTTGACAATCCTATGAAAGGATTAAAATTTTAGTGGATAAACAAAACATACGATAATAATAAATATGATAAATATTTAGAATCTACACACTGGAAGGCTAATACTAAATTCAATTTCAAATGATAGAGTACGAATCCAGTAGCATCTTTTACTTTTTATCAACATTTCAACGTTATAAGAGCAATTTTGTTATAACACCGACGTTATTTAGCACTCCAATCTATACTAGTCTAAAAATCCTTTTGATATAAATTAACAACGCGGACATCGCTATAAAAAATCCCGACTTGCTCGTATTTATCATTATTTTTTGCGTCATTTGCAACAGCAGATGACATTGAGGCATGTGAAAGATTAATCTGGGAGGGGCGAGGGGGGCACAGTGGTGACGGAGGGGGAAGGGTGTCCGCGTTATTTAGTTGAGTATTATATCAAGCGACGACGGCTCTAGCAGCCCCTGCCTGATATTTGGGAAAAGTCCGATTCAAAGGTCAGGTATAAAGTGACAAAAGTCGGATAAGGGAAGTTTTATAAAAGAGAGCGTTAAGCACGTTTGTTTGAGTTTTATTCGTAAATTTTTAAGAGTGCGCTGAACACCGACGCTGAAAGTGTTTCGTTTTTTTTTCAAAACAACAAATTTCAAAAATTTCTTTTGTTCAAAATATACTATTTCACCGATGTTGGTACCGGAAGGCTATTTTTGCAAATGAGATGTATCATTAAGAACAAACTTGGTGAACATGACTCGTTTAAGTTTAAAATACCTACTTAATTCTTCATTCATTCTAGTTATTAGATTTAATTTTAATTGGTTTTGCTAACATCTTTTTATCTGACATCCGCAATTTTTTAAATTGCATTTTATCGATAGGTAAATGAATATGTTAAATGAATAAAAAGTGTTGGAGGGTGTTTCTTTGGACCCGTCGTCGTCGTCGTGTCTTCTGACTCCGCAAACACTTCCCGACACGGCGCGGCGCGGCGGATATATACGAGTTCCGAGTGGTAGGAACCTCTTATTAGGTCTACCTAGCAGTGTGCACTTTTCGAAGATCATTTTTTTGTCTAAAAAAGAATGACCTCCGAAAAGTGTACACTGCTACCTACTTCGAATAAAAAAATGTTTTCATTTCGAATATATTTATACAGAGTGTTAAAAAAAGTGCGTTTGAAATTCTCAGGGGTTACTCGGAATGCAGTAAAGAATACAGGAAAGATTTTTTAAATATGCGTTTTTTTTCAGTTTGCCATACAAATGCTTAATTCACTATTCAGATTTAGTATGGGAAACTGAAAAAATATTGAAGATCGAATTTATTCTATATATATATATTCTTTTTCCTGCATTCTATACTTGATTCTGAGTAACCCCTTAAAATTTCAAACGCACAATTTTTAACAACCTGTATAATTATTTTAGTAATGCTAGTATCAGATGATAATTTAATTTAATTAAATGAAACCTTTAAATACGTGAAACCTTTTAGAATAGCGTTAAATATTTTAAACATCTCAGTCATACCAAGTTAACTGTAGTAGAACTGCGACCCAACTCTTCAAAATTAAATCGTCTCAGTGGAGTGGCGGGCGTCTCGCAAATCTTGGTCATTAGATCATTTCTCCTTGTTTGCTGTGGGAAACGGCAATTTTTATTATACAGCTAATATCAGCGACGATACTTCTATCCGTCGACAGGACACCAGGAAGTTAGAGAACACGATAAACTATTCACAATTACCTACCTATAATTATGATCGCGTTCATAATCTTAGAGAAATGAGTTCGCTGTTGACGCTGTTACATCCTATACTATTAAACGAGTTAAGTTTCCCGACGATTTCGAAAACGGCTTGAAACCTTTTGACGAAAATCTAGGGTTAGGGGTTAAAAATCACCAGAAATCGATCTATGAGGGAATTATCTTCGAAAAAATTCATTTAAGGGAGATATGAGCGAAATTACATATAAGGAAAACGCATATGATACTTATTTTTAACTTACGCTTGTGAGTACTTTGGTGGACTAGCGGTTTTGGTGTAAGCCCCTTACGTTTTGCTGCTTTTAGGTCCGGATTCGAATCCCACCCATGAGACTTTATAGTTTTTTTTGTCTTTTTATTTTTGTGAACGTATGTAAATATTATGTAAATAAATAAAAGACTTAAAGAGTGATAAAAAATATTTTAACCTCTTTGTATTTTAGAGACAAATAGCGCCATCTTTCGCCATATAAAGTGAATTACATACCTGATGATTGTGCCGCCCTGCCCCGTGTTTGACAATAGATAAGAAAATCTCAAAAAAATCGCCAAAACTTATTGATATTACTGACTAATATCATAATAAATGATTAACAACTTTCTAATATTACGTGTCATTCAATATTTTTCTGTTTTTTTTTATCAAGAAAAAGGATAATTTGCATGTATTTTTTTCAATAGAATCAAATTATAAAAAAATATTTTCAAACAATATAGATATTTTCAGAACAAATTGCTTGTCCTTTCGTTCAATTATATAGGTACAAAAAAGTGAGGTCAATGTCTCTTAATACGAGTATTGAGAGATTCTGAAGTTGTAAACATTTAATATTTTTTTATCGTAAACAACGAATATTTTATTGGCGTCATTTCTTTTTCAATTTAAAAATTCTCTATTCGAAAAACATTCACAAAAAGTGTCTCAGTAGAGAAGTTTTGCATCGATATTAAAATATAGGTAGGTGTAATTAAATCGCAACACTAGAATCCAAACGACTGAGCGTGAGTGTAGAACTTTGTATTTGATAGGAAATATTTTTTTATCTCGTGTGGTACTCCGACGTCCATATTGAAATCGGTCTATCCGGTTTGTCCCTATAAAGCTTTAATCCATGTTCGATGGCCAAATAAAAGAGCACACAGTATTGTAAATAAGTTATAAGTATTTAAAATTTAACTGATTGTTACCTGGTTGGGGATAAAAAGGACTAGAGAAGAAAAGGAAGTTAGATATGTCACGTGTATAAGTCTAGATAGAAAATAAGCCAAACTAGACACTGAGCACGTAACTCTACATTATTGACCGACATAATATGTGTAGTAACCTATATACATGATGGTGTAGCAAAAGAGGCTTCTCTACTCGTAAAACTAAATACTTTATAAAGAAAAAAAAACCAAATATATATATATGAAATGAAATGAAATGAAATAATATTTATTCGAAGTAGGTATCTCTGTACACTTTTCGAACGTCATATTTTTTTTCTACCTAATTCGAAGTTCCTACCACTCGGAACTCGTATACACAACGTTTCGGGAAGTGTTTGCGGAGAGAAAAGAAACGTCGGGCCCTAAAGAAACTCCCTCCAACACTTTTTTTTAAATAAAATTCTTACATAATATTACATAATTCGGGTAAACAACAAAGATATAGTTAGCTTAGTTGCATACTATTACAAACGAATGTGAAAGGATCAACAAAAACATACAGGTACAATGTGCAAACAGGTAATTATTGTGACCAAACACAAATGACAAGAGCAGGCCAGTTCACACGGACACCACCCGATCACGAGTATAACGCGGGAGCACGCGGGAGTCAGCCATCCCTCCCCTCAACCATATTTGAGGGAAGGGAACAACCCGGCTATATAATATATATATATATATATATATATATATATATATATATATATATATATGGGGTGTTAAAAAATGCGTTTGGGATTTTAAGGGGTTAGAATACAGGAAAAATATTGAAAAAATCCGATCTGCTACTTTTTTCAGTTTCCCATACAAATTCTTGATTCACTATTTTGGACTCTCCATACAAATCGATCAACTGACAGGCCGAATTATAGTTAGTATGAAAAGTCCCAATCTTTGCGATTTGACTATGGGTTGCTATACGGGTAATCGAAATGGACTATGGGTAAGGGAAAGTTGTTTGTTATCATGAGCACATGCATAGCCTGTTATATCAACAACTAAACTCACCCTGTTATATTCATTTTCATGAAAAAATGCTTAACCGTCTTGCTACAGCCTCTATGTAAGCATAGTATACAGGGTGTTAAAAAATGAGTTTGAATTTTTAAGGGGTTACTCAGAATCAAGTACAGAATACAGGAAAAATACGAAAAAAATGAATATATTTTTTTTTTCAGTTTCCCATACAAATCCTTTATTAACTATTTAGATTCAGTGTGGGAAACTGAAAAAAAATTGTAGTAGGATTTTTTAAAATAATTTTTATGTACTCTATCCCGGGTGCACCATAGTAAGTAATAATAAAAATAATTTAAAATTTTTGTATAAAATACGTAATTTACTTATTACGTAAGTGTAGAAACGAACACCCTCAGCTATTCAGAATCATTTAATTTTACTCGAAAGTATATTACAAAGAATGTAAGTATATCTGGTGACTGTGTTGTACACATGGTGTTCCATTATCACACCGCACGTGCGCGTTGTGGTCCAATTTGGTCAGCTCGGAGGCAAACGGCCCCATTATGGACCGTGCCTCTGGGTAAAATTAGACGCCCCTGTATTAGTTACCGACTAAATGAAACCTACACACACTATTAGCCGAAATACTCATTTACTATAGGGACTAATAAATGTAGTTATTTCCGAGAAATATTGAGCTCCTAAATAATCCCAAAAATATAAATAATTTGACCGTAAGACATAACGATTTCATCAAAAACACAATGGAAGGTAAGATTGAAGGGAAGCGTGGAAGGGGAAGACCAAGGATAAATTATATGGACCAAATTAAGAAGAAGGTTGATGTGATGTCGTACAGGGCGGTCAAAAAGAAGGCCCTGAATAGGAGTGAATGGTGTGAGCTACACCGACAAGAGCCCAGCTCTTTTAGAGAAGAAGAAGAATTATAATAAAACATTTCGTCTTCGTTCGAAGATAGTCGCTCTAGCGATTTGAAACAGATAATTTTTGTGTGAGTTTTATTTATTGTTTGGAAGTATTAAATAACAAGTAGTCGGTCCAAGGAATAATAAACACAGTTCGTTCACTGATAGACATTATTTAATTATTTTAACAATGATAGGTGTAAGGAGGTAGTTTAAGATTTAATTCCAAAAATTTTATTGTTAAAAGGACACGTTTCATTTTGTGCCTGGACATGTACGTAGCACGAAAAATATAGAAAAATATAGGCTTTCTAGGAAAAATAATGAAAAAAATATTAGAAGCAGGGTTGCGTGGTTCAAGCATAATGTTTTGTCAGCACTTTTTACAATATAAATGGTAACACTGAAGCTTGCAATAGTAGGTCACGTTCAGAAATTACGGCTTCATCCACATATTCCTCAGATGCTTTCTCTGACTCTGATTGACTGAACACCCTTCTGTTCTGACTTCTAAGATTGTTGTACGATTTTTAAAATCTGCGGATATGCCTTGCCTCTTTTACAGGCATAACAGCTGGTTTTCGAGTTACTTGTCGGAAAACTAAATTATTAATTTCAATGGTATGTAAGTACAAAATCTAGTTTCTGAACGTAAAATGCTCAAAATTGCGCTCGCTTCGCCATGTTGGGTGATTTATGTGTTGCGATTGTTAAATCTGAGAAACTAGATGAACCTCGCAACGAAGGTAAATCGAAGGAAATGTACAATTAGAAAAGACTATGTTTCTAATGACTTATTTATGATGTTTAGTACACAGACCAGGCCCAAGCTCCATAGTCCCGTGAAACGTCTCCTTTCTAAGTACTTTAGTGAGGCGTAAATCACGGAAAATTTGAATTTTTTCCCAAGATCAAAACGAATGAGAGTCTTAAAGCCTTAAAATAGATCTAGAAAGCCACGATCTACTGCGGGTGCACTTTTTTTTAGTGGAATCACTTAGCAAGATGAACTGTACTTCCAGCAAACCGCTTGATTTCGCTAATGGAAATATATCAAAGCGAACGAAAACAGGCGCTGCTTACTAATCAACCAATATAGTTTGGTCAATTATCTATGATTAAAAGTTGACATTAACCATGTATTTTGAAAGTTGGGTCCAGTTATTAACCCATATGATCCCCACTGCCGCAACACAGGTTCCTTCCTATACCTTCCTATAGGAGAAGGTAAATCTATGTTATACAAGTCCAGATTGCCGGAAAGTTGTATCTAGGACCTTTTTAGGGTTCCGTAGCCAAATGGCAAAAAACGGAACCCTTATGGATTCGTCATGTCTGTCTGTCTGTGTGTCTGTCTGTCTTTCTGTCTGTCTGTCTGTCCGTCCGTATGTCACAGCCACTTTATTCCGAAACTATAAGAACTATACTATAAGTAGATGTATTCTGTGAACCGCATTAAGATTTTCACGCAAAAATAGAAAAAAAAAAATTTGCGGGTTCCCTATACTTAGAACTGAAACTCAAAAATTTTTTTTTTCATCAAACCTATACGTGTGGGGTATCTATGGATAGGTCTTCAAAAATGATATTAAGGTTTTTAATATCATTTTTTTCTAAACCGAATAGTTTGCGCGAGAGACACTTCCAAAGTGGTAAAATGTGTGTAACTTCTAAAATAAGAGAATGATAAAACTATAAAAAATATATGATGTACATTACCATGCAAACTTCCACCGAAAATTGGTTTGAACGATATCTAGTAAGTAGTTTTTTTTAATACGTCATAAATGGTAAACATGTAAATTACCTTTCATTCAATCAACTTAAATATAAAAAATAAAGAGTTCAAGACATGTGTGATTATGAATTTATACGGAACCCTTGGTGCGCGAGTCCGACTCGCACTTGGCCGGTTTTTATTTCATTACTTATAACAAATTATTAAGAACTAGTTATGTAATTCTTTTAGGGATAAAAAAAATCGATTTGTAGTAGATTCTGTTTGTAGTAAACACGTTCACTAATTAACCGATTCGTTCGTGCTTAGTAGTGCGTGGTAGTGCTTAGACATCTTTAGTAGAACCACATAAGTAGCTCTGAAACTGTAGCCGTTTTCCACAATCTAGAAAAGGTGTCGATTCCACAGCAGCTTTTAATAAAATAAATTGAAATAAGATTTCCAGAGGTTCTACAGTTCGGAATATTTTTTTGAGATTTGATAAGATAACTAACCGCAGTGACATAGCGAAAGCTAATTAATGCTGCTGTTATAATTAGATTTCAGTTTTTA
Source organism: Coleophora deauratella (assembly GCA_958295455.1). Classification (NCBI taxonomy): domain Eukaryota; kingdom Metazoa; phylum Arthropoda; class Insecta; order Lepidoptera; family Coleophoridae; genus Coleophora; species Coleophora deauratella. The sequence continues at coordinate 11,290,073 of OY282397.1, read as the reverse complement.
GTTCCAAATAAATATAAATTTTTTCGTGTACCTTCCACGCTTCTTTTGTAAAGTGAGATGGTAGGTTTATTAGGTATATAGTCGAAAAAATTTGTTTTTTTCTTATTCTATTTGTACTGAACATCGATGTACAGCAGGAAAATATTATATTGTTAAAAAGACTGACTTAGACATGGTGCAGAAAATGGCTTACTTACTCAAGATGGCAAAACAGACCCGAGAACATAACATTCGACAATCCGTAAAATGTTAACCTTGTAAAGAAGGAACAAAGAATAATATTAAAAAGCTTTTGTTGTATTTAAAAAAAACGTAATATTTAAAATTAGAATCCACTATGACATGACACAACGACAGCGCGTATTGACAAACAGCCCATAAAGTTAACAGTACGGTGGAAAAGAGGAAAGTATTAATGTAATTTGCGTTATAAGAGTTTATCATTTAATATAACGGGACGTGCTGAGCTCACGCGCTGAGCCTGTTAGCCCGTCACTGCAAATTAGGTTATCTGCCAGCGCCGCAGCGTCCGCGTGCGCGCGAGTTATGCAAATCCAGTTATCTGTTTTCCAGTGTCCAGTTAACACAGTTCTTTCATTTTCGCTGCGGTCGCAAAGGGTGGACTAAGGGGGAATTTCAAGGCGTTATTAATAAAGTAAATGGGAAGCGAAATTATTTTTTAGGTTTTCGTATCTCAAAAGGAAAAAAGGAACCCTGGACCTCTTCGTTGTCCGTCCGTCTGTCCGTCTGAATCTAATACAATTTGTTCGTATAGATTGCTGTTTTTTTTATAGCTTCACCTTTAACAATTAATTTGAGGATAAATATAGACACAAAACGCATTTATTACAATTAAATTCTATGACATTTTAATGATAATATCGTACTATCTGTACAGAGTGTTTGCTTAATTAGTTACCCATCTTCTGCACCTCATGATTACAAAATTGTAGCAGGCTCGCTGTCTGTATATTAATTTATTATGTGTGTGTATGTGATTCTTGTATTATTTTAGAGCTACAAGGCATTACAAAGATGCTTGTTTTATCTACGTATATTCATATAGTAAGCGACTATGGGCCTAATGAGAAGGATCAAGGTCACCCAAAGGGTGATGGAACGTGCTATGCTTGGAGTTTCCCTACGTGATCGAATATCAGAAACGAGGAGATACGTAGGAGAACCAAAGTCACCGACATAGCTCACAGAATCGCTTAACTTAAGTGGCAGTGGGCAGGACACATAGCTCGTAGAACAGACGGCCGTTGGGGCAAGTAGCGACCGCGCACCGGAAAACTCGGTGTAGGCAGGCCTCCCATTCGGTAGACCGATGACCTGGTAAATGTTGTGGGAAGCCGCTGAATACAGACAGCGCAGGACCGTCCTGCAATGGGGAAGAAAACTGACAGAACTCGCCGATAGAGGCGCTGATATCGCTTGAAAACGTATAGAAAAACTGTTTACGTGAACTAAACATAAGATTTATTAAAAAAATGCCGCGTTGTGTGGCGATTGGTTGCAATAATAATGGAAATCATTAATTTCCTAAAGATTCTTGGATAAAGAAGACCTGGGAAAACTTACGTTTTCAATCATGTATTTTTGAGCTTCGCCTTTAATTAAGGAACAATCCAATTCGCATAAATTTTCCATTTAACAATTTTACAGAAAAAAAAAACTATTTTATTACACCTCGATAATACAAAACGCAGAACAAATTGAAAGTTATTATGAGTCAAGCGTCCGAAGCGCCATCTGCAAATAGCTTTGCGTTCTCTTCCCCATAGACGTCTTTCGGCTGATGATGATGATGATGATGATTCATATACCCATAAGGATGGCAGTGGTACTTAATACGGCCCTGGCATGACTGGTGGGAAATTGTGCTACTTTGCATTTTGATGAAACATTTTCATCTCTAGTATGTCAGCTATGTTGTTTGTTCCTCATTCAACTTCTTCAATAGGTACTATTCAAGACAACTGTTGTAGATTAGTGTGGGGATCAAAGTTAATTATACACATAATTATTTTTGTTTATCATCTGATTGGCCAATTCATTTATGACGTTCAAACATTAAAAAATAATATTCTTGAATTTAAAGAAATAGTAAAAACTCAGATTTTAAAAATCTGTATAGTAGAAACGACTTCTGTCTAAAATATTTTTATATTAGAGATATACAGGGTGTAACAAAAAGGTGTGGTGATAATAAAAGGTCGGCTTCTATCATCAAACTGAACAACTTTTGTTCTACAACTTTGTTGAAATAGCAAAAACATTTTGGACATTTCATTCAAACTTGGCTCGCCAGCTGATCGATTTGTATGAATTTTTTTTATGATTTCAACAAAGTTGTAGAACAAAAATTGTTCAGTTTGATGAGTAGAAGCCCACCTTTAAGTGTCACTACACCTTTTTGTGACATCCTGTATATTTCATTATGTTTTTGTAATAATAAAAATAACTCGACTTAGAGAGAATCGATATGAAGGGAACAATGCAACATTTTTACATATGTATTTATTAATTGAGTTACCTAAACCCAGTAGTGTAAGTAAGTAGGTATTTATTATGTAACTCAAATTAATTTTGCAGATCAGCTTACACGATATCTACATACATTGAACTAAAAGCAAATTACCGCGTTTTCAGGTTAATTACCGGTATACTCGATAACACATTTTTCAAAAGTATAAAAACAGTAATTAATGTAACTATCTACCTATATCGTTTATACTAAATCTCACTAATATTATAAATTCGAAAGTATGGATATGTATGGATAAGTATGTTTGTTCTACTTTCACACCGAAACTACTGAACGGATTTGGATGTTTGGTAGGTAAATAGATAATGCACTCGGCTAACACATAGGATACTTTTAATTCCGAAAAACTCGAGGGTCCGCGGAGGAATGGCTAAAAACTAAAATTTTAATTTTTTACTAGATATTTCTCTCTGGACTTTCTGAAGTCCGCGCAGACGAAGTCGCGGGCGGAAGCTCGTATATAAATAAAGGTAAAATATCAGTAATTTTATGTGTTAAACATCGTGCATTTAATACTTTGATACATTATTAAGCAGTTTCATTTGAGTTATCGTATATCCGTAATCAATCCGGAAAATGTCGCTATTAAATGCTATTTTAGGGTTCCGCGCCTTAACCGCAACCTTAGAGACCCGAAAGAAAAGCGAGGCTCTGTTTAAAATATTTTAGGAAAGTCCAATACAAAATAAAAATAAAACTTTCACTTCTTTTAATGGTATGTTCTTAGTTTAGCCGGTGATCTACATTAACATACATATAATAATGCACTTACTACATAAGCATTTGCCGTGTGCAAAAACTGGCGGCTCTACTTTTCATTCAAGCTAGAGAGAGCAGTTACAGTTAAAACGTCCGACATTTGCCCCCGAAGAGTTCTTTAGCGGACTGGGAGGGGGTGTAATGTGATGCTGCGCCATAGACCCAGGAAGAAAATAACACCAATAGGTAAAAATAATACTTTTAGGTTTTCGTAGAAGCACTGAATCAGGCTCTAACTATTTATTCTCAGAGTACTTTATACGAGATACGAGTGTAAAATTCAAACGTCATAATTCAGTTTTTTTTAGCACAATTTTTTAAGTAGATTACGTGACTACAACCAACCAAAAGCGAATTACCTTACTGCGAATGTAGGTATGTCACTGCGATTTGATTTTCCATTCTTTCAATTCCATTTTTTGTTGACAGAGAATATCCTCTAAACAACTTCATTCGAAAACATTATCTTTCGCACTATTGTTGCAGGAACTTACTTTGACGTCTTTCGCAGTACCTAACGTTTTCGCAGTAACATTTTTCGCTGCTAAGGTTTTCGCAGTCATGTAATTAAGTCAAATTCTTAATGAGTTTAGTTTACCTTTTATCCCAAGTTCACTCGCTTTATCTTGGCATCAGCCTCGTCGATAATATTTATATTAATAAATATTATCGATTATATGTATATTATATATTATCGATAATATGTATATAAAACCTCCTTCAACATTCGTAACTCCATGGCTCATATAGGATATTTCAATGGCCTTAAGAGCGTTTCCACTCGATCTGGTCCGATATCGGTGTCAGCGAAAGTTCCGACATCGAGACATATCGGTGATCATGTCGTCGGTATGAATAAGTCATACGAAATATCCGATGATATTCTGCGTAGGTAGGCTTATAGTATGTTGTATATGTATTCTGAAGGGGTGTGCGTAAATAAAGTTGCCAGGAAATGCGTAAATTATCTTTGTTATACTATTCAAATTGTTACATATAAATCATAGACAATATTTTGTCAGAAATAAAATGTTATTAATTTATTTTATTAACCAGCAATATCGTGAATTAAAAAATCTGAGAGATATCCATTATTATCCATGTGTGATAAGATCACATGTTGTATCAGTTATCAGCTATTGGTTGTCGGCACTGACACCGATATCGGGTCGGAAAGTGTGGAAAGGTTCTTACGTGTCATATGAGAGCGACGCGACACCTGCTTAGAAGGCAGCCGCCTACCGCTTAGCTACATATAATGCTATCTAATAGCGCTATCTGCGCTGTTTGCTCACTTTCGCTCTTTCAGCGCAGATGGCATACAGATAGCCTGCTTTCACTGTCGATTTTAAATTCCACCCCTATCATTTCTGTCTCCAAGTGAATACTGCGGTTTTGCTTGCCTGAGGATTACAAATAGTTCCTCAGATAGAGAAGAGACCATTTTCGTATGAAGATTAAAAAATATGTATGTAATTTACTTATGTTCATAAAGTGGCATAACAAAAGTTGTCAAAAAATGACTGGGTAATAAGTTCATAAAAAAATCTCTTGTATAATGGTTCAAGATAGTACTCGTATATATTTTACCAGAATCTATCGGTATATTTTAACTATATCTACTTTAGAACTCAGTCAAATCTGGTCAAATATATTTTTTTTAAATTATGTATATTACATCCATCCTCAGCCGATTTCGGCCATGGCGACTGCTTACTACTCCTAGGCCGGGTTATGGCGTTCATGCGCCCTAATATGGCTAACATAGCCGATCTTAGCGGCAAACTCGCGTGAACAGAAAGGGCATGTGAGTACACCATTAACAAAGTTGTAATTTATAGCCGCTGGTGGTCGGGCTTTAATTTCGTCGCGTTTGATGTCTAGGTCTAGCCTGCGACGCTCTTCATAAGAATCGGTTTTAGTCTTCACCAAGTGTCGCCATTCAGGACGCAGTGCTGCCAGTGCCTCCCATTGCGAAGGTTCAATATCGCATCTTTTCAGATGCCTTTTCAGGACATCTTTATATCTGAGTAGCTGGCCGCCCTGCTTACGCTTGCCCTCCTGCATCTCAGAATAAAATATGCGTTTTGCTAATCGCTCGTCCGCCATTCGTGATACATGCCCGCACCACCGAAGCTGTCGCCGCATCAAGTAAGCCTCAATGCCACCAACATTGGCTCGTCGCAGCACCTCGGTGTTTCGCACACGGTCAGACCATCGGATGTTCATTATCTTGCGCACGCATCTAAGGTGGAATCGGTCTAACGTGCGAATATGGTGACGGTACAAACACCACGTCTCAGAGGAATAGAGAAGATTTGGCAGCACTATCGCCATGTAGACGGATATCTTTGTGGCTAGTTTCAGGTCATGTGAGCAGAAGACCTTAGGGCTGAGCTTGCCAAATGCTGCGGCAGCTGCAGCAATTCTGCTATTGATTTCAGCGTCAAGGTCGCACTTAGCTGAAAGTGTGCTCCCTAGATAACGGAATTTGTCCACCTGTTTCAACACGTCCTCACCAATCCGTATGGTCAGTGCCTCATGACCTTGAGTGTCCAGTGACATTACTTCAGTCTTTTTGACACTGATCTTCAGGCCAAAATTACAGCATGACTGGTAAAAAACGGACATCAAATGTTGTAGGCCGTCTGGGGATTCTGCCACAAAGCATAAGTCGTCCGCATACATGATCTCAGTGATCAAGGCGTACACATTGTATATATATACAACCAGTGTATATTATCATACAACCAGTCTTTGGGGGAGGGCTTTGTCCAGCAGTGGACGTCTTTCGGCTGATAATAATGATTATCATACAAATAGTCTACGGTCTTAATAGATCAATGTACGTTCCTACAGAACTCTTGAGGTGTATTTTATATTTATTTAACATATTTAATATATTTATTTAACCCTACTCAGAAAATTAATTTTATTTAGATATCTTAATTTTTATCCGACTTCACAAGTCCATGGTATTTTTTTTGGGGTGTGTGTTCGTTCTATTGTTTCCACCGCCTGTAAAAAAACGGCTCGATAGATTTTGGATTGCAAGATCTCATTAGTCGGCTTATCCCTAGACTGCTATTCAGATCTGTGGTTTAGTAAACTTATTAGGGTATTTCATACTGCTTTTTTATGTAAAAGTATCGGAGATTTCGTACTTATAAACTTGATAATATATTTATTTTATACAAGGTGGCTTAATTAAATTAATTAAATGGTATCATTGACAGTTTTTCAGCAGAGTTAAAGTCCCCTAAGATATTGTTTCACTCTTTTACAGAATATTACTAATCGATGAGCAGAAACGTAATAAAAAGGTTAAAAAAAAGAAACAGCAATTCGTGTAATTAAAGATTACGTCTGTAACATCACAGAAAATCCTTTGTATTGCAGATTTTTATACGGTCTTTGTCATTGCAGTATTTTAAAATGTGAAATGCTTTATCGCCTTGGACCTAAAGTCCGCGAGCTAAGACTGGATTTTAAGGGAGGCTGGGGCAAGCTGACAGGGGAAAACTGAGCGCAGTAGGAAGGCGACGCGGCGGGCTAACGAGCCCCCGCCTCCTCATTTTCATTTTGTAGTCTCACTCACCACTCACCATACATTTAGTCTACTTAGTGTTTCTACTCTTTGCGAGGCACACTAAAGATAAGTTTTATGAATAAAGTTCTTGGAATTCTTGAATAGAATAATTTTAAATTACATTAATTTTAAATTACTCGTCCGTCGGTAGGTACTTAGATTTCTCATATTTCCCATCCGACTCATAAAGTTATATTGAAAAATGCTGTTTTTAAAATACAGGTTTTTAAAAAAAGGGCGTTTGAGATTTTAAGATTTGAAGGGTTACTCAGAATCAAGTATAGAACACAGGAAAAATATTGAAAAAATCCTATCTACAACTTTTTTCAGTTTTCCATACGAATTCTTTATTCGCTACTCAGGTTTAGTATGGGAATCTGAAAAAATAATTGAAGAGCGGATTTTTCAATATTTTTTAATTTCAATTTCAATATACTTTATTGCATCATAAGAAAATATAATATTACAAAAACAAACACAAAAAAAAATTGGTGACAACAATAGGCGACCTTATTGCTAGGTAGCAATTTCTTCCAGGCACAGATTTTATAATACTAACGTATTCCAGGCAACCTTAAGGCAGGAAATAAACTATGAGATGTACTGGGGTAGTGCAATAAAAGAAAAGATTACTAAAACAACGAAATAGGTAATAAGAAACACAAATACATACTAATATACATATATACAAATATACATTAAATATAAACCTATATATGTTAAATATATACTCATATATATATATATAAATATATACATCATAGCATCTATGGGTGAGGAAGGACAGAGTAAAAAAGTATGTATCAAAAATGCAGATAATTTATAAGTAGTGAGCTTTAACTTGTCTTTTAAAAGAGTGCACTGAACGAGCACGTCTGATAGGTAATGAGTTCCACAGCCGCATTGCTTGAACAGTAAAAGAGTTAGAATAGGTAGAAGAAGAATGGGTAGGGATTTCAAGGGTGAGGGTGCTGGATTTTTCCTGTATTGTATACTTGATTCTGAGTAACCCCTTAAAATTTCAAACGCACTTTTTTAACATCCTGTATGTATATGTATATGTAAATAAATGATTTAATATAATGTAAATTGATTCCCTCTCCAAAAACACTTCCCGAAACGTTTGGGTACTTATATGAGTTCCAAGTAATAATAATTTACAGTCCGTACAATCTTTTAGCAGGTGGTGAAAAGCCGGAAATAACACCGCCATCTTAAAAAAGCGGCCAAGTGCGAGTCGGACTCGCCCATGAAGGGTTCCGTAGCAGCAAGTAACATAATATAAAAGTTCTTGTAGTTCGTTGTAACTTGAATGAAAGGTAAATTGCGGTTTACGATTTATGACGTATTAAAAAAAACTACTTACTAGATCTCGTTCAAACCAATTTTCGGTGGAAGTTTGCATGATAATGTACATCATATATATTTTTTAGTTTTATCATTCTCTTTTAGAAGTTACAGGGGGGGGGGGGGGGAACACACATTTTACCACTTAGGGAGTGTCTTTCGCGCAAACTATTCTGTTTAGAAAAAAACTATATTAGAAACCTCAATATCATTTTTGAAGACCTTTTTGAAGAAGATATTTTTGTGTGAAAATCTTAATGCGGTTCACAGAATACATCTACTTACCAAGTTTCAACAGTATAGTTCTTATAGTTTCGGAAAAAAGTGGCTGCGACATACGGACGGACAGACAGACAGACAGACAGACAGACATGACGAATCCATAAGGGTTCCGTTTTTTGCCATTTGGCTACGGAACCCTAAAAATGACACTATTTATGTCATCCACCTGCCAAAAGCCTGCCAAAAGAGTAAAATGCTGGAACTCTTTCCAAGGCCTCTGCCTTTTTTATTTAGTCAATTTTATTGTATTAAATAAAATGAAATGAATGACAATTTTATTTTATTAATTGACGATGAATACGCCAGTCAATGGTGTCATTAATAGTATTAGGAGTTCTCAGTTTGGAATAGTTTTCTATTTGGAGTTTGTATATACAGAGTAGTACAACTACACCTATCTACTGGAAGTTACTATTGAAGTGCGGTTGCGCGTACGATGAAAACAAATTCTCTCTCTCTCGCGATCGTACGTATCCTCAATTCATTAGAGGACGTTGTTAATCTGCAATAGTATGACACAGTAGCTGGTGACGATAAGTGCGCAGGTCGGCAGTAAAGACATGTCCACACTGAGCGCGCCGAACACGTGCGTGCAGACCGGGCGAGACGTCACCACTTGGAGTAGGTTCTTCGTCAATCTGTAGCATTCCTTCTCTGTAAATATAGTAAGATACATTTATAATTAGTTCTTTATGCTGTACATAAAATATACTTACCTATAATTGTGGCTTTTACTTATTAATTATTTCAAAGTTGAGGTATTTTATTCCTTCCAGTATGTCATTGCAGTCGGTCTTATTTTTTGTTAAAAGAAATTCAGGAATCAGCTTATTAATAAGTAAGAGTAGTTATTGAGGGAAATCGTTCTGTTGTATAAGGAGGTATGATTTTTATTTCAGAAGGATCCTATTGATTTATAGCAACTGAAACGGAAAATGTGTCAACTGTGCATATTATTCTATTCAACGCAACAGGTACACTATATTTTTAATGAGTAGAACACCAAGGATGCCGATGAGTACAGCTACATTCAGACTCACTGTCGTGCACTCGAAGCAGGAATATCACCAATCGTCGCCTGTGCCGGTTCGAACTGAGAACAGTGCGTTGTCCAGTCCAGGCGCTGAGTGTCAAGCTGATCAAGAAGTGGCACGCTGAGAATAAGTATACGCCTATTTCGTAGAGAGATGTTTTCACCTTAGAAAAGGTAAAATAATTAAAAATAAATATTAACACGGAAATTAAAAAAAGTTTTTAAGATAACATTTTGTCTTGAGTCAGGATCTGCTGTTAATATAGAGGGTGACTTTTGATAAAAGTGTAGTAAAAAAGTAAGGTGTATCTCTTGTAAAAAGGTAAGGCTTAATATGGAAATACAAAAAAGACGAAGCTCACATTCTGGCTTGAGTCATCTACTTTTAATATAGGGGGTGATTTTTGTCTTATCAAAGCAGATTTTTACTTAGCTCTGATTCTATTCATATAACTGAACAACATTACTTTAAAATCATATGAAACTGCTTTACCAATTTTAAGATACTATAAATAAAAAGGCAAGTATTTGTTACACTTCCATACAGATAATGTTGTAGTTATACTTACACTGACAGTGAACCATGCGGTACGGTAAGAATAGAATATGAAATAAAGTATAAATGAACTAAGCATCACCGTTATCTGAAAAAAAAAAGTTTAAACATTCACTCACTTATTGGCGAAGTGGATAGGTATCTTTTATATTTTTTAAAAAGTACTCTGGGCAGAGGACCCAGCACTCATTAAAGCGGGTGCTAGACGGTCGCCAACAAGCACCCCGACCGAGGTGACATTCGTTGTTTTCAACCATGTAAACAAAGAAATTTGGTCACCAACCACGGTCTACACGGTTGGAAATAACGAATGTCACCTTGGTTGGGGTGCTTGTTGGCGACCGTGCAGCACCCGCCTAAGGTGTACCTGTTTCTGTTGTTTTAAAAGGAAGTGGTAACCTTGGGGATTAACTGTGGTCCAACTGATGCTAATATGATGATTAGAAGGCGGGTGCTACACGGTCGCCAACAAGCACCCAACCAAGGTGACATTCGTTGTTTCCAACCGCGTAGACAAAGAAATTAGGTCACCAACCACAGTCTACACGGTTGGAAACAACGAATGTCACCTTATTGGTTGGGGTGCTTGTTGGCGACCGTGTAGCACCCGTTTAAAACATACATACATTGTGACTTTTTAATTATTCACAGACAAGCAGTAAATGGTAGATGCGGCTCATGAAATTGAACTTTTATGTCCAAAGCACTTATATGATCAAAGTAAGAACGAATAATTTACAATAGATATGGAAGGTGAAAAAAATTAAATTTTTTGCTCTGATGGTCCTCCTTGAGTAAACTTCTTGGTACTATTTCTTGCTGTTCCGATAGTGATCCTGTATACGCTGTTCTCCAAACTTCATTTCGCGCACCTCAAAATATCCTGCGCACCTGACCGCTTCCGCTCATTCAATAGTACAATAGGAATTCGTCGTAGTCACTTACCTGCAAGTTAAAAACTTTCATGTAAACTTGGGAGGAATTCACAATCTTGCGGTATCCATCGCACCACTGGTCTATGATCCGTAGAAGTTCCTCATTGCTACTATCGGTGTTTACGTTGTCTATGGATCTTGTGATGCAGTCCAACTGCTCAGTGAGGATTGCCATTATACAATAGGATACTATGAATTCGCAGTGGTATCTTAAGTTCGACACTGACAAGTTCACGTGAAAGAAGAAGTCTATATAAATGCTAACGTTCGGGATGAGGTAACGGTTCATTGCTCGCGAGTATACTAGTGAACACAGCCTTATAAAGAAAAATATAACTGTCACGAAAATCACAAATCTATGTAGCTTCTTCAAATTTGTACAATAAACCGTGTCGTGTTTGAGCAAATTATGTGTAATGATGATTTGACGAAGTAATTCTTTAAAATGTTTGGAATGATACCACGATAATAAGAATATGAGGAGAGTATTTCCAAAGCCACAGTAGAAATATAAGGCCTTAGTGCTGTTTATACTCTGAAGGTATTTATGCATGTACCCGTTAGCAGTTATGACAAGTACTTCAATGACAACACGCAGATACAATGCAACTGATGTATAGCGGTTGAACATGAATATGTTTCTGTGAATTCCTAAAACATTTTCGAGTAAAATCACATATTTTAATGGTTTGATTTGTACTGACTTCATGACTGCAAAAACTACGAGTCCTGCTATTTTAAGAAAATGTGAAACTACGTAGACACTATTAGAAACAAATATTAATTAATTTATTTATTAATATAGATAACAAAAAATGTGGAACAAAGTAAATGCGCTTAGCGTAAGGCGATTCTAATGTGTGTGTGTCTTAGTGTAGTCAAGTCCTCGTGTGGGAGGAATTTGAAAACTTAACGACTGCACTTTGTGGCATCGGTACCTAATTATTGAAGTTCTTGAGAGTATTAATTAAATTAGATATGGGTAACCCACTTACAACAACAATAAATATTATTAGTTGAAAGCCTGTCACAAAGTCACTAGATTATTGATATTATCGAATGTCAACCGAAAATAATGAATTTATTTAATACTAGGCTTTGGCTGCGGTTCCGCCGGCGTGGATATGGTTTTAAGAGACAGTGTGCGAGCCGCAAGCTAACTATTCGATATTTTACAAACTATCATATGTTGTTCTCAGTCGTTTGTCTAAGCTCTTTGTCAAATAACAATGAAATCGGTTGACTATTTAAAGCAATAAATAAATAGCGTTGCTTTATAAAACAGAATTATTTTTGGGTTCCCGGTGTAATTCTCGAGGGAACTTAGTATTTCTACAGTATAAAATGTTAGACTTTTGCATTTAAAATATTAGCGAGGATAAGGATTTTATAAATAAATAATTTACACTGACTTATTAAACTTTATTGATTTGAATGGCCAAATAGTTGATTAATTTGTTAAAAAAAAACATTCCAAAAAACACTTTACAATTTTAGCAAAGTCGAAGATTAAAAGTTGGTTAATTTCATGCGTAGAATCCACAGCTAAAGAGTCCTACAATAATGTTACTACACCCTCCTTATAGTGAGTTACAAGTGAAGCTAATCAAAGCATGTTAATAAAACGGTTCACAGATGACTTAGATTTTAAACTATATTGTTAAACTGCAACAGAATGACCATGTAGGAGGAGAAGAGCATGATAAACTTAGGCAGTAGGGCCATGTCGATGCAGACGCCGGCGCAGCTGCGCATCTCTATGCGCCGGGCCGACACGAGGCGGATCAGGTCCTTTAGTGGTCTGTAGTGGTTTGTGTCACCTGTGTGAAAACATAGCTATACAAGAAGTAACAAAATTGCTATATCAGCTGAAACAATTCAAACTAAAGCTTCCACTCGTGAAACTGAACAAATTCCCACAAGAAACTAGTCCATAAATTTCATAAGAGTCCGAGATAAATACGATCTTACGGACTGAAACAGTTCTTTCCTGAAGGATGTTTCAGGATTTTTGTGAAATAATGCTTATGTTCATGAACATATGGGTACGCTATCTAACGGTGACATTTATGCTTTGTTGTTATCAGCCATTATTATGAAGCACTGCCCTGCAAGTCGGGAATAAAATTAAGAATATGTAAATGTTGTTGATTCTTCAGCATCTCATTATCGTGTTTGCATCAGTCATGATATTGGCGGTGCGATTGCCATCACAACTTCTTGACCTTCTATTGGTACACGATGTTTACTGTAGCCACAGTACACTAGTACTACATACAGTATGGACACTCCCTGCCCCTCTGAAAAGGCATCCTCACCCGTAACCTGGGAATTTACTTGCTGGTAAGATCCGATGACGATCGCTTGGCGCAGGCCGAATACACACACACACACATAACGTGTGTACAAACGTCATATTTTATGTAGGTAATTAAAAACGCAACCTTTTTCGGAGTGTCCGAGGGGTGATTTTGCCTTCACTTGGTGGATGTTGATACCCTTGTTCTCTCTCTAACTCTGCTTCTTACAATCTTACTCTGTGATACATAGAAGTTACATTACTTACTTACTTAGACCCATTTCAGGTGGTTTAAGCAGTACATTGTCAGTTGTAAGATATGATAATAATGTGATGTTAATATCGCTAATAGAAACCAAATCAGTCCTTATTTACTCTTAATAGTTTGCAGCAGCAACCGTGCCAGAAGCCGATGCTGTTTCGCTAAGGTGTTCTGTATTTTTTGACCAATGCAGGCCAGCATCAGGATTATGATGAGAAAAGTCGCCATAGAAGTCCCGTACAAGATCCCATGTAGCACAGATAATTTGCCCTATAAATAAAGGAATGCCTTTGAGATTTAATTATAGAAAGAAAAGCCTTTTATAACACTTTTGACAAAACATATATTTTAAACTGAACTGGAACAGAGATATGGAGATATGGTCCTAATTCACCCAAAAAGCGTGCTATATGGAATTTCCACACGTAATCGAGTCACCAACGAAGAAATACATATAAGAACTAAAGTAACTAATGACTGACTCGGTGGCTCAGTGGTTAGTGCTGTTGACTACTGATCCGAGAGTCGTGGGTTCGATCCCCACCCAGGGCAAACATTTCTGTGATGAGCAGATTTGTTTGCTCTGTGTCTGGGTGTATTATATCTATATATGTATGTATTTAAACGTATATGTGTATGTATATCAGTCTCTGGTTCCCATAATACAGGGAATCCTTGTCTGGGGCCAGATGACCGTGTGTGATTTGTCCCGGATATTTATTATTTATTTATCGTTAACAAACATAGCGCACAGAATCGCTAAACTGAAGTGTTGTAAGACACATAGCTCGTAGAATAGAATTTCTAAAGAAGCAGGACTCCCGTTCGCTGGACCGATGAAATGGCGAAGGTTGCGGGAAACCACTGGGTTCGCGTAACGCAAGACAAGTCTTTGTGCATTTTTTTTTTGTGGAGGCCTATGTTCATTAGGCAGTGTATATCTTACAGCGCTGTTATGATGACGAAATATATTTCTACCTACCCTGAATTGTTTGTTTTTAACTTCTACCAAACAAAGGAGTAAGTATTGTAATTTTGAAGCATTTGTCTTTCTGTTTATAGCATCGAAGCTTTCAAACGGATAAACCGATTTATTAACAGTTTTGTATTAAGCCCAATCTGTAGGAAAAAAAGGGCTTTGCTCTCCAAAAGGGATAACGTTAGGTGAAGGTATTAGGTACTGAAAGGAGCTTTTTTTTATGTAGTTTTTATATAAATTATGGCTACTCTGCCCACTTGTACTCCAGCTTATTATTTTTAATATTGGAGTTATAAGTTCATATTAATTAGCTCTTTCTAAGATTGATAAATAATCGTGGGTATTTTTACAGCTAGAAACTTCACGTTTTCAAAATGAATGTTCATGCGTTCAAATTTTGAGGATCTCCTAGCAGATTGAGGATGTTGGTGTCATATGATCATATATTAATCTCAGCTTCCAAAACAGCTAGAAGTTTCTTGTTTGAAGCCAAATGTATTATTAGATTTTACACTCACAGTGTTGAAGGTCTGATGATGATCAGTGTTATCATACCTGGATCTTAGCTCCTGCATCAGCTAGTAGTTTTGATTTATAAAAAAAATGTTATTGTTTCTGTTAGAGCCGCGGTTCTTAATCGGTTAAATGACTAATGAAATGGACAAAGTTTGGTTAAAATACCTATTTTAAGCATCGACTTTATAAAGGATACGCCCAACAGAAGCGACCAATGGCACCATTTTATTGGCCCTAAAACTGATATTAGAATTCTTTAAATAAAACTACTATGAACTTTGAACGAAACTATATAAATGAAAAAAGTTTAATCGTAGTAACAAGTATACGTACATTTCGCCTAAAGGACACGACCAACGGACGCGACAAATGATTGATATTTTAGGGCCAAAAAACTCTTAAGTTCATACTTATATATTAATAAATAAAATATTACCAATAATGCAATTTTTGCTAAATCGTAGGAATATATTAAGTTTTGTAATATTAAACTCCCCAAATTCAATGTGAGCTGAAAAGAAAAGCATTTGTTTTATTTATGTGTTTAGACAAGTAGGTAAATTAGAAGTTATGACGATCTACAAAATAATGTTTACCTGCAAACTAAACACATCATAATAAACTTTGCAGCTGGATTCAAGATTTGTGTAGAGCGAACACCACGTGTTAATGTAATGTTTTGTTTCCTGGTCCGGTTTCTCGACAAAATCATTAATATATGCTTTTATGCGGTCTAGCTGCTGGCTTATTACGGCTGACACCGTATAAATAACAATGAACTCGAAGTGCAAACGAAAACTGCTTAAAGTTATAATGAAGTGAAATAAAAAATAAGAGCTAGATATTTTATGTGAAAGTATGAAGTTCACATAATTTCCAATCCTGGTCCACGCCATGAAACACGTGATGATAATCACTGTTCTGTATGTTTTTTTCAATTGTTTCATGTAAACCATATCATTCACGAGCCTGCGGTGGTTGTGATTAAATTGATCGATTAATTTCCTAAACGTTTTCGTTTGACAACAGCTAAGAATTAATATAATAATGGAATTCACTGAACCGATACCAGCGTATAAGTTTCCGACGGCCACACCGCTTATACCCGTAAGAAATATTTCCAAACATATACAGAAATACACGAACAGACGTAGTGGTTTATCGTATGAACCTATATTTCTATGCACACTTAATACATTTTCAGTGAAGATGACATATTTAAAAACTTTTAGGTCGGTTATATTGGTTGATTTCAGATAAATACGTCTCAGTAGGTTCATTGTAGCTTCGTTTCTGCTGACTAAATTGTACCTACGCAGACAGGTTTAATGTAAAGTAATCCCACATTTCATTAGGTCCCATTAAGTACTGATATTGAAAAGAAAGTAGCAGGTACATGGAAAATGTATTGAAAGAAAATATGTATGGCCTCGATATAACATGGACATATTTTATTAATTGCATTACCGTAAGTGAACTATAACGTTAATCTAGTAAGTGGTGTGAAGTGGTCGTAGTGGTCCATTAGATTACGATGCATTAGATTACGATGTAAACACTAGATACTAATTACGTGAATACATATTATATGGACACCCCAACAGAATAAAGTTTACAGGAACTTTATTCTGTTGCAATTGCAAAATTGCAAAATTGCAACTTTACAGGAGAGCCAAAAAACCGAAAAACAGTAACAGGTTTAAATTTTGTGATATTTATTTTGTGCTCTAATAAGATATGTAAAAAGGTAATAGCTTTCATGACATTAAAATAGCATTATTATAAATTCAGTAAATAAGGAAATACGAACTAAAATCATATTACGCTTTTATTCTGTTGTTGAGGTGTCTGTTTATATGTACTATAGAATAATGAGAGAGAGAGAGAAAATAATACTTTTTCTTAAGGGGGTATTGAGCACACTAGCACCGCCATGACGTTTAAAATTATTTCTTTGATTGAAACATTATTTATGTATTGTATTTAAGGAACGTCTATAGATTCAGATTTAGATTCAAATTCATTTATTTCACGTCACAAATTAATATATACATGTCAAGTCATTAATACAATATGTCAATAGTGATGTGATCGTCAAACAATGATTATATAAAAAAAAGACAATACAATATATTTTCTGTGTCACAAATAAAATCCTATACTACATAAACCACAGTTAGGATACTTTTGAAAAGATATAGCCGGTTAACGTTGGGTCACTTTTCATATAGTTAACCGGCTAGATCCTTTCGTTAATTGTTTTAACTCCTAGAAGCAATTAATTAACTAAGCGATGGGACGGTGCAAGTGGACAGCGCTCTTAATACTTAACACTCAATACAAAAATAAAAAAGTGGGTATTTGTTATACTGGAAAAAAGTAAAAAAAAAACATAGAAAGAAATAACATAAGTATATTACTAGATACTTATAGAATATATTATTCATAATTTATGGATAAAAATAAAACTTCGGAAAATAAAATAAAGAACTAAACAAAACTAAACTAAAATTTAAAATAAACTCAACTAAAATAAAGAAATGTAAATAAAAATTGCTGAAAAGATCAATTCAAAAGGAATGAATGATGTCGTCCACACCGTATCCAGTGACGGCAAGATATATCTAATTACAAAAAAATTACAAAAAAAAAAGAATTAGATAAAAATAGCCAAACAAATAATAATCAAGACGAGACATCAAAGTAGTTCGTTTTTCAAAATCACACGAGGTTATTAATTTGCAGCATTGTGACCGTGTAGGTAGTAAACAGCATAACACATTTTGGCAATAAGGCCATATCCAAACGTATGAAGTCCCACACGTACAATTCGATGGGGCGAACCGACACGATTCGCATGAAATCCTTCAAAGCTTTATAGTTTTTACGGTCCCCTGTAAAAAAAAAACTTATGGTAAGCAAAAACATTTCATATCTCCTCAGAGAGCCTAAATTATTTGCGAGGGTCGCCTGCCAACCGGGGCTTGGAGGAGCACCAGGAAAACACGGAAAAACTCAATATCAGCTTTAATGTGCCCTGACAAGCGACAGACTGAAGTACATATAAAAAAGGCTTTTAAAAATAAAAAATAAAAAAATTAATAAAAATATATTGTAGTTCTAAAGTACCTAAAAAGAAATTAACAAAGGCTTCTACTCATGAATCTGAAAACCTTTCCCCAAGGAACCTATACTCAATTCGCAAAAAAATTTTTGGACTTCCCACACAAAACTTGTCTTAGGTCTGCTGGAAGAAATTTCTTTTAGAAATAAGCTATACTTTTTGTATGTTCTTTCCTTGTTAATGTCTGTTTGTGTCGCTTTTCTGTGTACAATAAAGTCTAAAATAAAAATAAATAAATAAATAAAACTGGCGGTTCATTTGCTCAATTACTATGAGGACTCCAAAATTTTTTTTGAGAATTGAGTATAGGTTCCTTGGGGATAGTTGTTTAGTTTCATGAGTAGAAGCCGTGGTTAATATTTTTTCAGGTATTTCAGAAGGACCCTGACCCTGGGTGTTACTAAATTGGTGTAGGACCCCCTAACTGGGGATTCTACTCATCGTACTGAACAATTTTTGTTCTACAGCTTTGCTCAAATCGCAAAAAAAAATTTGGAATCTCCATACAAAATGGCCAAAAATGGCAAAACAGATGATCAGTTTGTATGGAGAGTACAATTTTTTTTTGCAATTTGAGCAAAGTCGTAGAACAAAAGTTGTTCAGTACAATAAATAGATTCCCCAGTTAACGGATCCTACACCAATTTTGTTACACCCTGTATATTTATGTATAATGTTCCTGAAGCTGCCATATCAAGTTTTATGACTGGTCAAGTTCTGATAGTCCTAATAAAAAAAAAAGATTTGTAAATTTAACGTGTTTGAAAACAACATTGAGAAATTGAAACCATATAAAAGTATTATGGATGCGGGCAGCGCAAGACCGGACGTCGTCGTGGAAATCCTTGAAGGAGGCCTTTCACCAGCAATAGACGTCTTTCACTGATGATGATCAAGTTTTAGTTCAATCATACATATTCAGGGAGAGCAAAGTATGGATCTTCTTGCGTGCGAATGTTAAAAACAGATTTGCGGGTTATGTACTATATAAGGTTGGTATTACCGAATGCTTGTCAGTCGAATACAGAGCTTAATAGTGTGCGCGTGTTTCTGTGCTCCACTTCCCCCCCACTTCAGTCTTCAGGACTAACATGTGGCGACGAGACGGTTGTAATTGCATTGTTATTTTAATTATGGCAAAAATATCTGTTGGGGCTTTATTAGTATTCAATCATGAAGTGCAAAAATGGAGTTTGTACAAAAACAGACTTGAACATTGGTTTCTTGCAAACGAAACCGGGGTTGACGTGAATAAATCGTGGCCTTACCTTCAATGCTGTCAAGAAGACATCGAGCCAGAAGCTTGCGAAGTCTCGCAGTACCGTTCAGGGTACCCTGACCAGCGCGCGAGCCTAGCAGTAAGGTTACGAACACACTTAGCGTATTCGTTATATAAATCAGCCCTTGTAGCATTGATGCTTCGCTCTTGAGAGAAAACATAGGCAATTTATTGAGGAGAGAAAACTCAGCATACAAACAACTTTAATTCTATGACATTTCTCAAATAAAAATAATATATTTCCATACAAAACTGGTCAAGTAGCTGATCAATTTGTGTGAAGATTCCAATTTTTTTTTGCCATTTCGGTACAGTCGTAATACAAAAGTTATTCAGTATGATGAGAAGAAGTCCGTTAACTGGAAAGTTAACGAGTCCTACACTTATCTTGTTACAATAATTAATTTTATGAAATTATCTTACGTGAACATTGATCCACGTCATGTTGTATGAAAAACATATGTAGTGTGCAATGTAACACCCGAGCATCACCGTGAGCTTAAACATTTATAACATTTGTTTAATCTTAAACACAGAAACTCCAGCCTTATTCATTCCTTATTATACAGAGGCATAAAAGAAATACCTGTGTGCTAAATATGTTTTGAAACAATTCGCAACTCGAGTTTAAATTAGTGTACAGAGTACAGAATTGCTTGATAGCTACAGCGGCAGCAGTGTCCAGATTCCGAGTTTTGGAAAAAATTTCAATACTTCTGTTGATAGCTTTCAGCTGCTCAGCTATGACGGACACAACCGTATGAACGACTATGATCTCAAAGTTGCTCCGGTAAGTAGATACAGTCAAATTTAATTGGCAAAAAATATAAATAAACGAGTGTGGAATTAGGTTACCGTTCACGTGCGCGTATATAGAACTTCCAAATCTAAAGAGAAATAAAGTTACAGAGAAGAACATCACGATATAACGTACTTCTTTCAATTTCTTTTGGTACTGAACATCACTTTTCAAAACTAAATGATTGTCATTAAAGTTTCGAAGTAGTTGTCGAAATTTATCAGCTTTGTAAAAACTGAGCAACAAAATGATACTTGAATTTATGGCAGAAAGAGGAATGTAAATAGCCTGAATGGTAAAGTTTAAGATTACATTTAAGGCAATAAAGTATACACAACAAAATATGGTAAGGATAACTTCAAGAAATACTCTTAAACACATAAACTGTTGAATTTTCCTATTATAGGCAGTTCTATTTCTTAGTACACAAAGGAGATTTTCAACAAAAATCACATATTTTAAAGGTTTTATGTTAGTCAGATTAGTTTTTCTGAAAATGCGTCTTATGAGATCCATTTTATATTAAGGTGTGACTAGTAAAACAATGAAGCACACGTAAAATAATTTTGTTTGGTTTAAGTATCAAATATTTGACTAAGAAACTTTATCTCTAAATCTCATTAGTCTGAAAGTTTTCGTAAAAACTTGTGTGCCATCAGCAAATATTTGGTATTCGGCGCAGGAGTGGTTGATAGTTGCCATGGCCGAATTCGGCTTGATGTTTATTGTTTCTACTAGTAATGAATGACACGTGTGTTTGATTTGTATTTGATCCTGTAATTTTTTTTTTCATGAAATTATTCATTAACATTCTCCAAGAAACAGTATAATTTCCAAAAAAAAATAAACATTTGTAATCAATCGGCTGATCGACCAACGTTTATTTCGAAAAATACTACGGGTTTCTTCGGGGAAGATCTTCAGTTTCATGAGTAAATAAAAAAAAATAGAATCAGTATCCAATACATTATGGTTGTGTGAAAATAGGTAAAATGTGAATAAAAGCACTAAAACGCGATGACGGTAGAGTAAAAACCACAGCGCAGCAATTGAGACAATGTTAATTATTGTAGCGAAGCTCGACGATGCGCCCAGAGCCCTGCGTTGCTGTAAGTTACAAGATAATGCGATTATAGGTTTTTTGTAGAAAATATAAAGCCAATGGCATCGCAAGCCATAGAAACATTTTTGACATGACATATTTTGTTATGTTTACCGTTGTGATTATGTAAAACCTAAGCTGGCACAGTTTAGTTCGTACGACAGCCGCGACATGCAGGTTTCTTTTAGTCATTGCTTTATGATATAAACATGGAAAACCTAAAAATAAGATAAGATAAATATTCTTTATTGCACACCAATAGTACAGAGATATCAAAAAATATTTACAGACAGTGCAAAGGCGGCCTTATCGCTTTGAGCGATTTCTTCCAGGCAACCTTGGAAACTTATAGGATTGTATAGTTTTAAAAGCAAGTAACGGGTGGCTGCAATTATGGTTAAAAATATATATTTCCGTTGAAGAGCAACGGGTTTTTTTGAAGTTTTGTTGTATTCTTAATTATCTGTCGGGAGTTTCTCATGAGTTATTAGTGAAGTATGTGGGTGATAAAGCGCTCAGTAAAATAACAGTAGCCAAATGGCTCCAGCTTTACAAAGAAGGAAAACTTGAGGCTGAAGACCTGTCTAGGGAGGTTTGACCAATATCAACTTCTAGATCTGATGCCATTGAGAAAATTAAGGAGGCATTGCGTGAAACAGAAAACTGGTCCGTGGAACGTCTCAGCCAGCATCTTGATATCCCCAATACTACAGTATATAGAGTTTTGACGGAAGATTTGGGGTTGGTCAGTAAGTTGTCCACATGGGTGCCACACACACTGAATGAAGACCAGAAGGAATTTCGGTTGGAGACCGCACGTAACAACTTGCATTGGCATCAGCGACCTTCTAAGATGTTGCAATCGTTGATTTGCCTAGATGAGAGTTGGGTGTATTTTTACACACCCCCTCAGCGACATCAAGCTCGATCTTGGGTGAAACCTGGTAAGCAACCTATTCTGTTAAATTGTCTAAACAATTGATTGTTTTTATGGTTACTTAACGTTTCATTGGTATTTAATAAACAAATAACATACAAAAGAAAATATGTAAAAACTTCAGAAATGACCCAATAATATCAGTGCCTTACTAATCCTAGACAGCCAAGTTGGAACACCTCGACCCTCGGGAACACAGCTTGTCGGTATAGAGCAAGCAGTGGTACCCACACAGTAGGACCTAGCGAAATAAGGTTCTACCACTAATTTGTTTTTTATTTTATTTAAAAAATGTATCTAACTATTTTACTTGTCCTAGTATATCATGTTTAAATTGAAGGATTTTTAATAATGTTATTAATACTAAAGACTATCAATAAGAAAACGCATAGCAACTTTCTTGTATTCATGTAAGTTATGTAAATACCTACTATGCCTATAACTACCAGAAGTGTTTGCGGAGAGATCGTCGGGTCGAGAGAACGTCGAACGAGAAACGTTAGGTTCAAAAGAAACTCCCTTCAATGCATTTCTTGTAGCTTGCACCACGCGTTATGCTGACGGCTCGGCGCGGGCGCGCGATCGCTGTGTTTGCGCAGCACTGCAATTCGCTGTCACGCAGTAATGGATATTGAAGCACCGCGGTTTTATTATTTCGACAAATGAAACTGGCCGTTGGGTTGACTAGTTTTCGTAGTAGGATACTTCTTTGTTTTCGGCTCAATCTCGGATCGTATGGGGAGCTTAAATATGTATTGTATGTCACTTCCAGAATTATAATTAGAAATTTAAAAAGGATTAAACGTCACTAACGTCATAATTTATAATTGACAGCGCTGAACACGTTAAAAAACCGATTTCAATCGTAACAACTACCATTTTGCAATGATTTTTAGTTTTTGTTGTTTTTTCAAAAAGCACCGAATCAATTTTGATAAAATTTATATGGGACCACTTCTGAAGTAGTCCCTACCAAACAAAAAAAGAATCATCAAAATCAATCCATAACTGGCGGAGTAAGCACGTAACAAACATACAAAAAAAAACAACATACAGTCGAATTGAGAACCTCTTCCTTTTTTGAAGTCGGTTAAAAATGGCGCCGAACGAGAATAATCTTATTATACTTAGATAATTTGCGATTGCATATCTCTAAGCTAACCTAACCTGCCATTCTTTACACTTCGTTTATTAAGAGCTTACTCTTAAAATAACTTTTTAATACATTTTCACAGCTAGCTACCTAGTACGCTCATCTACTAAGGCAATGTGTGTCTACTTTGTCCGTAGGTTTTTCTCCTAAGGGTTCGAACAGAATATCAGCGCTGTGGTTATGAGCTTTATAGCCACAGCACTATGCTGAGTTCGGGCCTTTTCGGCAACATGCATGTATTAATTTGTGCATGTATTGAATTGTTTCCTCACTAGTTTATAAGATCTTTTGATTTATGTTTTATTCTATTTTCTTTGTTTTGTTGCTGAATAAACTTTTTTCTTCTTTCTTCTTTCTTTCAATGCTTTTGTGTTTTTGGTGGAAGTAGCTCAATTCAAATTGAAATTAGTTTTTATCTCTTTTATACACTATAGTATATACATATATTTATATATTTTTGTTATTATTACAAAGTATGTAATTATAATTTAATAGATACATATGTATAGGCATTATTATTAAAGGACACGTTTCATTTTGTGCCTGGACATGTACGTAGTACGAAAAATATAGAAAAATATAGCCTTTCTAGGAAAAATAATGAAAAAAATATTAAAGGCAGGGTTGCGTGGTTCAAGCATAATGTTTTGTCAGCACTTTTTACAATATAAATGGTAACATTGAAGCTTGCAATAGTAGGTCACGTTCAGAAATTACGGCTTCGTCCACATATTCCTCAGATGTTTTCTCTGACTCTGATTGACTGAACACCCTTCTGTTCTGACTTCTGACATTAGTGTACGATTTTTAAAATCTGCGGATATGCCTTGCCTCTTTTACAGGCATAACAGCTGGTTTTCGAGTTATTTGTCGGACAACTAAATTATTAATTTCAATGGTATGTACAAAATCCAGTTTCTGAACGTAAAATGCTCAAAATTGCGCTCGCTTCGCCATGTTGGGTGATTTATGTGTTGCGATTGTTAAATCTAAAAAAAATAGATGAACCTCGTAACGAAGGTAAATCGAAGGAAATGTACAATTAGAAAAGACTATGTTTTTAATGACTTATTTATGATGTTTAGTACACAGACCAGGTCCAAGCTCCATAGTCCCGTGAAACGTCTCCTTTAGTTACATCAAACCATGCACTAATTTCTGAACCCTCCCTATTAACATTTTCACCATAGATATATTAAGACCCTATAACTGTTTGAATAGTTTATGTTTAACATCAGTGAGTGGCGAACCCATCTCTGGGGACTTTATTAGTGCCCACCCACACTAATAAAGTCCCCAAAGTTAGGTTCGTTGGTCACTAAAGGCCTCTGCGGCCTCTGGTAATTGAGATAATGGTTGTTTAACATAACCAAAGCTGAGTTAGTTTCCTTGTAATTATTATGTTAAATAATATATATTTATGATAATCCTGAAATCTCAGGGCATAACATTATCTTCATTGAGGAGGTCAGGTAAAAATGTGTATTTAATGCTATAGCTGTAAAAGTAGTAATATATGTATTAGTATTGTAGTAATATATACGTAGTAGGAATATAAAATAATGTGTTTAAGACTACTAACAAGTGGTGAGAACTTGTAAGAATTTATTTGAGAGAATTAAATATAAAATTAAAAGTAAGTAATTTCGTCGCAGACTTTTTGTATTTCCATAATTGTTCTGCCCGAAATTAATTCAAAGCGGCAATAATAAAAGTTCACAAGTGAACGATTTGTGTCGACATCCTCGCACCTCGCTCCTCGCGCCTCATTTTATAAAGAATGAGCGTTTCTGCTACTTCGCCTCCCTGGCAGTCAACCGATTGGAAAATCGCTAATGAGACTGAATGATGGGGGCTACTCAGAAGTGCGCACCCAATGATGAAAAATAAATTTTGATCATACTGGACATAGACCTTTCCTCTCTTCTCGCGGAACCCTAAAAGGGGGATGGGGGAAATTACTCATTATACTGAAAGAATTTCACCAAAGAACTCATACAAAATGCTTATTTCTTTAAATATTTCATACAAATCAGCGGCATTTATCTCGACCGCTTCCGTGCTTCGCAAGGCACGTTAAGCCGTTGGTGCCGGCTGCTATCGCTAGCAGTCGTTAAGCCATGTCAGAGGCCTTATAGGCGGCTTGAAAACTTCTGACACTGGGTTTGGCCACTAGCCCCACAACCTCCACCAATCCGGACTTGGCCCCCGTGTGTGGAGTATGGCCTAAGCCTTCCCGAGTTATGGGAAGAGACCTGTGCCCCTGCAGTGGGGACGTAATGGGTTGTTAACACAAATCAGTCTGTTGATCTGAAAATTTGAAACTTTCATTCATCTGCAATCTGCAGGAACTTGATCTGTTTCTTCACAATCTAAATAAAAACATCTTGTTTTAGAGAACACTTCCTTACGTAGAGGAAAACTGAGGAGAAATATTATAAATATAATCCTATCACGATTTACTAAGCCTGGGAGGAGCAGCATAAACGTATATACATATAAGAATTTGTCTTAAAACAAAAAAAAAACATTGTTGATAAGTAGTATCAAAGATAATAAAAGTTCTTCATTATCTCGGTGGCATTTACGTCTGTTGCAGACTATTCAATACAGTGCCTTGAAGAGAGCTTTTTTGGTTACTAAATAAACCGATGCATGCAGGCTTAGTTTGTGGCGAATATATTAAATCGGGAGCCGGATCGTTCCCTTCCCTCAAATATGGCTGAGGGGAGCGATGGCTGAATCTCGCGTTATACTCGTGATCGGGTGCTGTCCGTGTGAACTGGCCTGCTCTTATTTTTGGTTTTTGTAATTGTTAGTCATTAGCTACAAATAACTTTTATCTCTTTTGAATCGTTTCTTTTTTATTATTATTATTTTTATTTACAGATATGACGTTATATAAGTCATCTCTTGACCTAGCATTAAGATGTAAAAGAATTTAAGACTTGTGTGTGTGTTTAAGACTTGCGAAAAATGTGTTGGAGGGAGTTTCTTTAGGGCCCGTCGTTTCTTCTCACTCCGCAAACACTTCCCGAAACGGCGGGTATACGAGTTCCGAGTGGTAGGAACCTCGTATTAGGTAGATAAAAGAATGAAGTTTGAAAAGTGTACACTGCTACTTACTTCGAATGAAATATTTTCATTTTCAATAAATAAATCTGAGACCTCTATTTTTGGATTGGGTTATTTTTATTTTGAAAACCTTATAAATTACAAATAAACAATACGATGTTTATCCAACATTAATCGAAACAAACAAACAAGATGGTATAAGCAGAAAACAAAAGAATCGGACCTCTTAAGTAACTCGGCGAGTTTAAATACGTCTTTTGTTGAAGTTACAACAATGCCACTCAAAGTATATTTTAATACTTGACTGGTTAATGACAACAAAATCTTTTTGAAGGACTCATTAAAAAAGTATAGTTGAAAAATCTAAAGAGGTGGAGCGATTTCATGAAAATATTATGAACAAAACACAGTTTTGGGTCTTTCTCGGTTTTGTCCTTTTTTAAGGTTTTAAATTAACGGCGAATAATTAAAAGTGAACAATTAATAAAACGCTCTACTTTTTCTTGATGCCTCCACGCGGAAAATCGCAAAAGGGTTTTAAAGTGCTGAGGATAAAGGGGACGGTGTGGATTAAAAGTGGGGGGTGTGCACGGGTGGGGAGGCGGGGGTGGGAGGGTCTCGAACAAGCTCGTTAGCGACAATTTTTCTCAAAGCTCTCCCGAGGGAATTGTCACAACTCCGATTGTGACGAATTACGTCGGGAACAATGTGCCGCTTCTTTTTATTATTCCTTTAATGAAATAAAAATGGGAAAATGGGTTTTTCGTTTTCAATGCCAACTACGGAATAATCAAGACGATGTCATTTTACGAAGTCTTGTTATTTTTGTAAGTCATTCTGTTTTCAGACATTACTGACTCAGAACAATTTTGAATGTTCGTACAATATACTTACAGGGTTATTTCTGGACCCCCCCGCCAAAACTTCACAGTTGTCTCTGCTCATGAAACTGAGCAACTTTTCCCAATAACCAGTGGTCAATTCGCAAAAAATTTTTGGGCCTCTCCATACAAAGTAGGCCGATCACGTGATCAAATTATTTATGAAAGGTTCAAATTTTTTTTGCGAATTGACCATTTGTTCTCGGGAAAAGTTGTTCAGTTTCATGAATTTACTGTGAATATAATGAAGCTACTGTGAAGTTTTGGTGGAGGGTCCAAAAATAACCCTGTACAGTAAATATCACAATAAGTCGTACTTACATAATTACAATCACAGACAACTCAAACAAGTCAAATAAATTGCACTAACCTTTAACAAAATAAAGGCATGTACCTTAATAAATATTAATTTCTAAGACCCTTATTAAACTGGTGTCGACAGAAGCGTTTACATTAAAACATAATTTATTTCAGTCGATGCGCAACCACCGTTGCCTGTTAATTACAAAACTAATTAAAAGTGTCGATTCGTTAATTAATCTCCAGTGCTTTCCAGCAACGCAAGAAATGAACGAGCCGCTTAGTAATCATTTTAGGGTTTCATAGTCCAATATATATATCCATTCAATCTGTTCTTTAATGTTGCTCGTCCCAGACCAAAGCGTCATAGCTTTACGTTTTTGAACGGAATACATATTTTTTTCTTTACTGTCAAAAAATACTGTGTACATTGCTTGATTTTGTTTCTAGGAGTGCCTTGATACTGCTCTGTCGCATACGTTGGCCTCGTTGTAAAATTATACATGTATTAATTAATGAACAGTTTCTAAATAATTGCGAAATCCCGCAATACCTACTAATCATTACACGATCTTCACAGGTTTCAAACGAAGTAAGTAATTTGGTAACTTTTGAACTTGGTTTAAGCTTGAGGTTTGAGCAAATAATTAAATTAAGATATTGTAAACAACACAGGTGGGCTAGGTGTAAGAAAAACTACGATTTATAGTAGGTACAGGTAAGTACTTTATACAAGTGACAATAGAATAACTCATAAATAACTGAACAGATTTTCTTTAAACAATTAAGAAACAACGCGATCAAGCTGAAGTTATATTAAAATAAAATCGTATATAAAAATCAGTCTACCTATTTGGTATATAATTATGATGTTACGGACTGACTCTATAAGGAACGCCATAGAACAGTTAGACCTTTAATTGGTTCTAGTGCGTAGCATAGCATTATTTTGTTATGGCGATTATTTTTTTTACAAACAAAAGCATTAATTTTAATATAAAATATATTATTTTTCGATGTAAGATTACTATATTTTATTATTTTTATTCTAAGTAACTATTTTTGATGTTTCTTAAATTTTATACTAAACCTCTCGAAAAATCGTATATGAAATATGCGACACATAAACCAAATAAATGCAATTGATATATAAATTAACATTTTAACCTGAAATCTTTCAAACATAAAAGTTGGAAAATTGATGGGAAATTGTGCAGTCTGTATATATTCAGAGAAACACGCCCGAATTCAATTACAAACTCATCTCGCAGGATGGCATGTAATATTCTAGATATTTTGACTTTTTTTAATGAATCAAGATGTAGCCACAGAGTAACAGAGAGTCCGCTCATGTATGTACCGGCATACCTACCTACTACTGACCTCAGCGCAAGGGTTGTCACAACATTCTCATTTTTTTTAAAATCGAAATCTCGCAGACTTAACTCGAAGAGATAACATAGGCATTGCAAGACTAACTGCACAGGAAGTCAATGAAGAGAGAAATCAACCAAGACATACCTAGGTACGAGGAGAAGTTCTTAGTCTTATCATAATTAAATAATAAAATTAAATACCTAATGCTTGCTTAATGCGCGTTGTCTGAATATTTTGAGATCACACACTGCTGTTGAAGCTTTGAAAATCATAGGTATATTTTTAATTTTCTGGGGTTATACATGCTTTAGCGCGTTCATCGCTATCATATGCATTTTGAACATATTTCACATATTACCATAATACCTATTTCATGAATCATTATTAAAAAGTAATGTCGCGCAGTCATGTTAATATACCCAAAAAAATAAACAGACATATGTAATTGTTTATTCCTTACCTGTCCACGTCAGCTGGCAACGAAAAAAAATACAATTTACTATTTCTATTATAGTTTAGACAGTCGAATACACAACAGTTTCTAAAATATATTTTTTCATCCGAGGTCATAGTAATTCGTAACAAATCCCGTCCTGTCGCTTCCGCGCGCGTGACATGACAACCCTGACTGTGCTATCGTGACCTTGCCTAGAATGACCGTATACGTCTATAAGCATGTATATGCTTAGGATTTTAGTGGTTTGTATTGAGCGGACACTCTGTTATGCATACTTTGTGATGTGGCTGTACGATTTCCAGTACAGCTTTAAAAAAAATAATGTTTTCGTTCGAATTGCAACTATACGGGGCCACGGGAAATTCCACTAGTTTAGGCAGACTAAAAGTGATTTATCTCTTTCTATCTCAGTCTCTTCACATAAAAAGAGACACACACATATTCCTACTAGCCTAATAGACAAGCACGCCCGTACACTTCGTACTTTCGCGCCATTGTTTACTACATAGACATTCATGTTTGTACACATGTAAATGTGTGCGTGATGTACTAGAGTTGAATGGAGATTCAATAATTAGCCCTCATTGTTAGCTAGACTTTTACAAACAAAGTGAAGGCTGTATACATCAGACAAGGCTGTATAGTCTGAGAAGCCTTTAGCTCTTTCTTTAAAAAAATATAATTAATAAAAAATAAAATTGTCTTTGGTTATTATACTGTGCTTTGGTTTGCCAACCTCTTGACAAATGGTTACACATCGGTCGCACAGGGGGGGTGAGGTAGCATTCAGAGAGCGGCAGGGAGTGTCCATACTGTATAATGTCCTTATACTGTGTAAGTACATATAATAATAATAATAATATATCCGGGACAAATCACACACGGTCACCTGGCCCCAAACCAGGATTCCCTGTATCTTGGGAACCAGAGACTAATATACATAGGTACACATATACATTTAAATACATACATATATAGATATAATACACCCAGACTCAGAGAAAACAATTCATCACAGAAAAGTTTTCCCTGTGTGGGGATCGAACCCACGACTCTCGGATCAGTGGTCAGGAGCACTAACCACTTAGCCACCAAGTCAGTCACTACATAAGAAGGCACTAACCTTGTTGAAGTATTATTTTGATTCAAACTTATCAGCTTCAAAGTTTTTTGATTCGAATATAAAATAGAAACACACGATAACCCGCTTGGCATATCGTAGCTTTGTTCGTACCAATATTGCCGGGAACAACAGACTCAATCTTTTATTTTGGCATGACAAAAACAATACCTCGATCAATTACGATGATAAATGAATGTGGATTTTTCGGAAATACACTGTTTGATTACAGCTGAATACTACTACTTGGGTCCGATGTTTGTTTTTAAATATGTTTTACCTGGGCGAGGTTTCGAGTTTAGCTAACAGTATAGGAGGTAATTATTTTTCAAACCTATAACAATAGTTATTTGTTCAATAAGTGAGCAAAGTTATTTTTTGCTACGAGTGTTGACTTTAAATCATGAACTAGCGAAGTAGTTTAAAATTGAATCACGAGCGTAGCGACTGATTCTAATATAGACTACTGAGCACAGTGAGTGATTTAAAGGCACGAGACATAAAAATAACTTGCTCTCGTGTGAAACATTCAACTTTTCACCGCGACCAGCGAGAAAAAAAATGTAGTTGATTAAATTCTCTTTAATATAGTTTTAATTTAATAATGTTTAGAGGTTGCGTTCGGAAACTGCGCTGCTTGATTTTTTTTTATGAAAACCTAAGATGAAAACCAAACATGATATTTTTTAGTAAGCGATATTAATGCTACCTAGTACAAATTTATTTTAAATATTACGTCTTTAAAATGCAAAAGCACAATTTATAAACTTAAATTTCATTAAGTAACATACAACATTTTGTGCCTATGAGTTAAATCGCTAGGCGAAAATGAGTTTCTGAACAAACCATCGCCCATATTTTTTTAGCCCCGCGCAAAAGGTGGTGTTCGAAATTTGAATCACTTTTTCTCACGCTCGCAGCAAAAAGAGTTTTTCCTGCGAGTTTTCAGGGACCAAAGGCACCCTTTTCCTGCTGGAGAGGTGAAAAAATTGTTACATCCATATTCAGGGCACTTTTTATTTTACTGATAAGCGGTAAATGGTTAATGCTAGTCATGAATTTAAAAACTAAATTGAACATGATTTTTAACATGAATGTTTTCGTGTTCCGACGAATTTTGTTATTACGAGTTCATTAATTCTATCATACTTACTTATCATGCACAAAATAAGTTGTAAAGATTAATTTTTAGCACAGATTAAACTCGATAATGTAGTAAAAATAACTACAGGCAATCTTAAAATACCATCCGTGTTTCTCTACGTCACTTTAAGATCGAATTTCTAATATTTGTAGATCGCTTGTTTAAAAAATGTTAGTCAAATCGTTTCTATCGCTCGTTTCCTTATATTGACAGTGGGCAACATTTCAGTGTTATGAAAAGATACGACAGACCTTTACGACCTATACCTGGAATAGAGTGCTAAATGTTGCCCTCTGCCGACATGTCCGCAGTGTGCCTATCAAATATGGAGGGGCGTCGACAAATGGCCCACTACACGGCGGCGCTGCGCTGCATTTTGCATAAAAACCTCCCTACAATTCGAGCGAAATGTAATTTAATTTTCATATAAAGTTCACGTCTAGCTGGCTCTTTGAATATTACTTTGAGTTTTATTTTTTTCGTTTTACAATAGTTAGCTTACGTTTGAACCCGTTGTAACTACTAACATTATATTGTTTATGCATAACGGCTGAGAGAGTAAGCTACATCGTCGTAGCGTAGCAGTTGGTCGGTAATAAAACCTTTGAAGATAGAGTAGAGAAGAGTTCAGAAAAGTCAATAAGATGAAGTGGAAATATTAGAAAGGTTATGTAGATCTGCTATAATAAAGAAACAGTATCGAGAAAAGGTACTCGATTGGCTATCACAGGCCGAAAGAAGTGTTGCATCTCCAGCCAGAGGCAGAAATTGGGTGAAACTTGTAGGAAGCTGTTTGTTACATGTTTTTTGAATCATGCTGAGTGGAAATTTACGGGAGAGGCTTATGTTCAACAATAAATATTTCTGGCTGAGTAACAACAGTTTTATTAATATTCACAGTGGGTATTCCCTTGACATTATCTCACCTGATAATGCCAAGAGATGGTAATGTCGAAAGATGGAAACAGGCTTAGCAAGATTTCCCAACTTAATGGGGAATTGGCTATCGTATCTCCATGCCGGAACACATCAATGCAACTTTGCGATGTTTGGCGGCATATTTTTAAGATTTTGACAGGTAGTCAAGCGGGGTCAAAAATGCCCCACTACTAACCAAACCGAGATCTTCAAAGTTATACCGCGCCAGGAATCAAAACCACGACCTCCCGATGTGAAGCGAGTGGCCACTACTAGCCACTAGGCCGCGGAGACCTTTAAGAACCTTTTATAAGAAATTACCTTGGACACAGTAAAAAATGAGGTTATATTTTTGTTTAAGCCATGAATAAGATAATGCCATAATGAAGATTAATCATATTTCGTTTATCTAATTGTAGGAGTCAGACCAACATTATTAATATTAATTTCATAAATATTGCCAACTTTTTAAATGACGTTTCATTTATCACAGAATTAGCTGGTTTTTTTAACGTCGCGGTTTTATTATTACATTATCCCTCGTATAATAAAGACCGCTCTACATAAATCTTAAATCTCATTACCTCAGGTAGATTTAAGCCAAATGGTCAAATTAATTTTATTACTTTTTCTTTCTAGAAACATTCATTAGTACAAGACGTTCAATTTTACGTGAATTTCTTCGAATTTTGTATGTATTGCTTCTTATGTATTGATTTGATTTGCTTTATTGAGATACCAACACAATAAGTCAGAGTAATTACGATATTACTAGGTAGGATAGTCGACTACTAGTCATCTACCAGATGACAGCAGCAGTGGACATCTTTAGGATGTGGATTATGTCAAGTATGATCGTTCGGATTGATCCCTGCCGCTTTCTTTCGCCATCGTTCCACGCGACAACATTTTCATCCCCATCACTTAGATGGTTGGTAGTCCACAACAGTGCGTTTCACTAAAAACTTTCTGCCCCGCACAACGAAACTGTGAAATGAATTGTCGCCTGCGGTATTTCCGGACCGATATGACCTACAAGCCTTCAAAAAAAGAGCGTACTCCCATTTCAAAGGCCGGCAACGCACTTGTGACTCCTCTGGTGTTGCGGATGTCTATGGGCGGCGGTAATCGCTTACCATCAGGTGATCGGTCTGCTCGTTTGCCTCCTGTCCCATAAAAAAAAAAAAAAAATTGGAAACAAGTTATAAATTCAAGACGTAAGATCCGACTACAGTTACTTGTATTGGAAAACGCATGTTCAATGTATACAGCTATTACTGGTTCTAACAAAACATGTTTAGAAAGAGATAACTGAGGTTTTTACTCATCAAATTTTGTTCTGCTGAAATCGCAAAATTAGCAACATAACAGTCAAGCGTGATAAGGCAACTATGAATAAATGAAACATTATCTTTCCACTCAAGAGATCGTTGCTCCAACGTCACGAGGGTAGTTAATGAATAACTGTGTATTCACTCAACGCACCCAGTCGTGACACTGCTGTCAGACGACACATACTAAGAGAGAGAGAGAAAGAGAGAGAGAGCTTCTGCAGTCACATGACTGCGAAATTAATAGCTCAGTTCATAATTAATTAGACGTGCTTACGGTGGCTTCATGCTAGAAGCCTTTTATTATGCACTTTTGCGTTAAACTGACGCTCAAACTCAGTATCAGACGTTCAAATGCACGGGTGGTATTAGTTGATGACAAGCTACAAATAGAAGATAACTATGATTTCATTTCATAGAGCAGATTTAAATAATGACTTACAAACAACATAACATGAATGAATGTAAATACATGTATTAACAATCGCGCCTTGGGAAACTGTAAGCTCTTATTGTAACTTACCAAATAAAGAAATAAAGTACTAATTTCAATTTCATTTAATAATTTAGACCCCTGAACAAAAAAACAAGATTCGTTTACTTGTGTTTTTTTTTAATTTTCTTTGTTAAATAACAATACAGGGTTTAACTAAATTGGTGTAGGGCCCGTTAACAGGGGATTCTACTCTACGTACTGAACAACTTTGTTCTACGACTTTGCTCTAATCGCAAAAAATGTTTGGACTCTCCATACAAAAATGGCAAAACAGATTGACCATTTTTTTTAAAATATGATAGGTGGCAAACGAGCAGACGGATCACCTGATGGTAAGCGATTACCGCCGCCCATAGACACCCACAAAATGAAAAGCACACACACATACGCATTTGTATGAAAAGTAAAGTCGTAGAACAAAAGTTGTTCATTACGATGAGTAGAATCCCCAGTTAACGGGTCCTACACCAATTTTGTTGATGTTTGTTATTTTGTTGTAAAGAGGCTCCACGTGGTGGTTTGTTCTTGGAACTCGGAAAACAAAGCTGTCTCTGAATCTGAATCACAGCTATTTCCCCATCACAAAAATAACGTTGAAACTACTCTAAAACGGAAATAATTGAAAAATTAACTCAGCAGACGTGTGCTCGGTACAAAGTCCCGGCAACCAACCGTATGAATGTCTGTCCATTTAATTTTACTATCTGCCAAAACGTCTTGATGGATTTTAGAGTGACAAGTGTCATTAGATTCATCTTGATCTCCAGAATGAGATGGCATTAATTTGATGCAGACAGGTCTGTTAGTTTTTGATATTGATTATTGATACGTACTGTGGTATAGCGGACACAAAAACATTACTTACAAATCTCAAAGAAAATACGAGTTCAAGGCCTGAATGATTCCTTTTATTATGTTCATAATATTGTGTGCTTTAATTGCTAGCCAGAAGACATCCCATCTCCGATGTGGTATACGTTTTCGGGTGATTAATAAGATATTGCATTACGGCGTAATCCTTCGTTATAAACTGAGAGAAATTTACTTCAAAGCTCCAAGGAAATAAAGAAGCTTATTTAAAGCTTCTTTCTGATGCAGTTTAATTTTCTTGACGGGTTTATAACTTTTTTTACGTTTTAAATATTTCAATCACATAAAGCGTCTTTTCTCGTCCCCTAATCTAACATTTTTCATATACTTATTATATAAATAGGGTGTAAATAAATATTCAAATGAAATATTCCGTTTGTATGATATGATAGGGTAATCGGCGGGGTGTCGGTATTTAGGGACATGTTATCAACTCGACCCAAAAGTTGCGCGGGCTGCCGGCCGTCCGATAAAATGGAGGGGCAGGGACGGAGAAACGGTCCCGTTTTCCATCACCAAGGATTTCGGATGTAAATTTGCATGCAAACGTGTTATGTACGGTAATACACCGAAATACGTTTAGGAACTAAATCCAAATTTCGCCAAGTTTCGGTATGGACGGCATAATTCTCGCGCCCTGTGAAATGAAAGTATTATAATACACATTAGAATGAAATGTATTTTTCTACAGTATAACAGCCTAACTCTTTCCATCTTTGTTTCATACAATTTGAAGTCCATTGGTTAGGTAATGCTTAACTTTTTGCTTACTTAGATAGAACGTTTATTGCTGCAATTCGAAGTTACTGGTATAATTTAACTTGTCGAGTTAACAGTTTTAAACTTTTATCTTTTGCACGGAAGTGTATTTCTGGAAGTTAATTTCCAACTTATAGTGAACATGTCGCTTAAAACTATTTTGCTGTGTCAAATACTTTCTAACGACTGGGTTTGAGGTTGGTTGGTTCGTTTCGTTTGTTTCGTTCCCGTTCACTGTGGTTTTACTCATGAAACTGAACAACATTCTCTGAGGAACTCATACCGCCAATTTGTATGGGAAGGCAAAAAAATCTGTGTAGCCAAAATTAAAAAATCATACAGTATTTAAATAAACAGTAAGTAAATATGGACCCTACAGTGGAAAAATTATGTTTGTAATCACCGTCGCCAAAGCTTTTTTACTAAACAAATAAATATAAATTCAAAGTTCTTTTTCTTTAAAACGGACAGTCTTATTACCTTTCCTGTTTTTGTAACATGTTTTAAAGTAGACATAAAATGGAGGTTACCTGTCTTATCTCAGGAAAATGAATTAATTGCAGGAAAAAAGATATGCTATTTACTACGTATTTAAATAAACTTTCTGATTGTTTAAACAATGTATTAATTGCTTCGATTACTAAATTGTTGCATCTCTATTCCCCTATAGTGTACAATAACGCGATATCTGTATGAAGTGTCCGGGGTGTGATCATAATCATTTAACGAAAACAGGTGTAAAGATGTGGCTTTTGAAAGCTACCAGACTATCACTGCGCATTTGTAATTTGAGCTTGGGCAGGGATAAAATAGCAATACTTTACGAGTAGTTTCATCTCTACAAGGATACTCGAGGTCGTACACCAGCAGATCTTGCGATGGGTTGTTTATGTAACTGCTAAAATCGTAGTCATATTGATCGCTTTTTGATACCCTTTTTAGGGTTCCGTAGCCAAATGGCAAAAAAACGGAACCCTTATGGATTCGTCATGTCTGTCTGTCTGTCTGTCTGTCTGTCTGTCTGTCCGTCCGTATGTCACAGCCACTTTTTTCCGAAACTATAAGAACTATACTGTTGAAACTTGGTAAGTAGATGTATTCTGTGAACCGCATTAAGATTTTCACAAAAAAATAGAAAAAAACAATAAATTTTGGGGGTTCCCCATACTTAAAACTAAAACTCAAAAATTTTTTTTTCATCAAACCCATATGTGTGGTATCTATACCCATACATGTGGTATATACGGTATCTATGATAGGTCTTCAAAAATGATATTGAGGTTTCTAATATAATTTTTTTCTAAACTGAATAGTTTGCGCGAGAGACACTTTCAAAGTTGTAAAATGTCTGTGTCCCCCCCTGTAACTTCTAAAATAAGAGAATGATAAAACTAAAAAAAATATATGATGTACATTACCATGCAAACTTCCACCGAAAATTGGTTTGAACGAGATCTAGTAAGTAGTTTTTTTTAATACGTCATAAATCGTAAACCGCAATTTACCTACAACGAACTACAAGAACTTTTATATTATGTTACT
Source organism: Coleophora deauratella (assembly GCA_958295455.1). Lineage (NCBI taxonomy): Eukaryota > Metazoa > Arthropoda > Insecta > Lepidoptera > Coleophoridae > Coleophora > Coleophora deauratella. Next base: position 11,252,301 of record OY282397.1, on the reverse strand, counting down.
TGCTGTTACGGAACCCTTCATGGGCGAGTCCGACTCGCACTTGGCCGCTTTTTGTTGTTACGATAAACCCATGTTACTGTATTTACCTGTAATTGAAAACTATAGGAGATAGTTAACCTCCAATTTCATACTGATGACTTTAACTTGCTCTTGTTATTCGCTTGAAGTTCTTGTTTGTATTTGTTGTTACTTAAATCTGTTTACTTAATATACTTACTCTTTTGTAACTTAAATGTTTCAAATCATAAAAGCATTCCTAGTAGGTATTTCAGAAATATTCTTAAGTAAAAGTGGATAAAAACTGCTTAGAGTTCAATATCCTTTCCGTTGCGTATGTCTCTTTTGTTGGGTTTATTTTCAAAACCCTCTAATGATTACTTGATTTTGTTTTTTTACTTACTTAACACTTACGTCATAAGGTGCTCAAATAAAATGCCTTAGTGGAAATGGTCTTATTGTCAAATGTAATAGACGGACCAAGTGTCTACTGACTATCCTTAGATCTGCAGCGCAAGCGTTCTCTGGAGTGCTCCATAAGGCTCTACGGGACGTGAGGAGCACGGAAAGCGGCCGTAACACGCCACTCAAAACATTACTTTTTATGTCTAGTTTTTTACTCCACTGCTACATTATTATTATCCGTTTTACAGGCTACTTTACTTGCCTTCTCTATTCATGAGACAGTCCTTTTAAAACTAAGTATACCTACCTTTTTGTTCATTTACTTGTTAGAGTAGGGCAAAATATATCATCATATGAAAAAATATGATAAATTATGGGATACTTGTAATTTATTTATGTGATAGGTGAAAAACGAGCAAACGGATCACCTGATGGTAAGCGATTACCGCCGCCCATAGACACCCGCAACACCAGAGGAGTCACAAGTGCGTTGCCGACCTTTGAAATGGCCTTTTAAAAATTTCAATAATTTAATTTAATAGTTACCTAACCTAATTGCTTTTCTCATTTTTCAAGTGCTTGTGAAAGGAACTACCTTTAGGAGCCTTTTAGACTATAAGATCTGATTCTTATGGAATTTGAATATTTTAGGTAACAAATGTAATAGGATTTGTATATTTTAGGAAACGGTTCTTATGGTCACATAGGCTTACGAGCATCATGATGGAATTTAAATGATGTGAAAGAAAAACTTCATAATAGAAATAGACAATATATTATTGTATAAATTTTGTATAATAGCATATGAATTAAATTCTAAAGAAATTTCTAATCACATCGACTAGTCTTATTAACTAAACAATTTGGCAGTTTCGTTTCTCAACTCCCTGAGTCTTGTGAACAACCTGTTGAAGAAAAATAAAATATTTTTAATTTTATGAAACAACAAAAGAACATTAGTAAGGTTTAAGAATCTTTAAATTTCCTACTTATATCAATTATTATACTAGTAATTATGATCTACATCTTTATCATATTACTCAACCCTTTTCTTCCCAACAAACTATTAATATTACCAACTTTTTTATGTTTTGATTTATACGCAGCCCTCAAACGTACTTATACACGATATGTATAATAATAGGCATAAAAAGTATAATTATACCTACCATGATCGGGGTAGTAGTGCCGTCGACGCCTGCGCCTCCGTTGAGCATCGATTGCGTCTACGCATGTCTCTTCTGCCACAAATGGAACTATTTCAGTGATATTTATTTTAAACAGAAACAGATGCGATGCTATTTTAGAAGAGTATAAAAAAGTAATAAACATTCTATATGACTCTTAAAGTTTCCTATTCTGAATCCTGTGTTTAGTCAATTTTTGCTGTAACACAGTCTTGTACAACTAAGAGGGATGCGTTCATTTTATGTTATTTCAAAGAGTGGTCCTGTATACTGTTAGGGTGTTATTGGTAATTTCCAAGCATATTACAAGCATGTCCCTATGTCTATTGTAATCCTCGTATGTGCTCGCCGTGCTTTTCAAAACTAAATCGCAGGCCCTATACGATGAGCTCACTGTGATCTATTTTATTCGTATATCGCTGTGTCACGCTTTTAAGTCGTTGAAGCTGAATAGGATATACTCGGCTTCAGTCGGTCGATGACGATTTTTTCACTTCTATCGTGTGCTCAAGCACACACCTCATTTTTTAATTTTTCAAGTTTCTTAGACATATGGAAAGTGTTACCATCACAGCAGGGTGGGTGCGCGGGCGGCGCCGCCTCGTCCTCGTGGCGGGCGAGCGAGCGCAGCTGCAGCGTGTATGCGCGGGACCCGCCCGACACCGCGCCCGGCCCGCCCGCGAACGTCGCATATGGGCTTATTTCGTATACATCTGAGGGAAAGATAATCTAAAGGCTCAAACGAAAACTGCAAATCTTTGCGATGTGAATTCGCAACGCAGAAAACTATATGTGTGTTATTTGTATGTGCAAGCTCGCAAATATCTGCGATATCGCAATTTTGTGTTTCGGCCCTTATTCTTTAGTTCTATGAAAAATCGTAGATTCTTCCACGGTAGTTGTAGCCTTGGTCCCAACCAAAGGTGTCGGGTTTTCATCCCAGGAAGCCCAACGTGCCAAAGAATTTGAGATGGGACAACGTACTATGAATGATCACGGGTGGCTCTATTACCCTTTTTGTGACAGACATATACATACATACAGGGTGACACTAAATTAGTTCTTGATACGAAAGTCTATGAATGTGCTCATGAAAACAAACAACTTTCCCTAAGAAACCCATAGTCAAATCGCAAAAAAAAAATTTGACTCTCCATACAAATCAATGAACTGACCGGCCAAATTAGTATGAAGAGTGCAAAAATTTTTTTTGCGATTTGACTATGGGTTCTTTAGGGAAAGTTGTTCGTTATCATGAGCACATGCATAGCCTTTCGTATCAAGAACTAATTTAAAGTCACCCTATATAACATATCGTTGCCAGATTTTAGGTTTAGGATTCGGCGTTATACAAATGGCCCAGTCACTTTGTAAACTATTGTCGGTTTGACGGACGGAAGGACGGCTAGGTTTGGTTGTCCGAGGGCAGCTCCTAGCTATGACATACATACCTGGCGGATCTGGAGGCAGCTTAGGTGTGAGATGGGGCGGCGCCCTGTACGTTCCACAGCCTGGCTTCTCCGCGCTCGTGGTGACGCGGGCGGCAGCGCCTTCGCTCCTGTTGACATTGTAATACTTGGATAAGGATGAGATGATGCCGTAAGTGAGTGTGTGACAGATACATGTGGCTCTTCATACCAATGGATCAATTGATCCGCCATTTTTAGGGTTCCGTAGCCAAATGGCAAAAAAACGGAACCCTTATGGATACGTCATGTCTGTCTGTCTGTCTGTCTGTCCGTCCGTATGTCACAGCCACTTTTTTCCGAAACTATAAGAACTATACTGTTGAAACTTGGTAAGTAGATGTATTCTGTGAACCGCATTAAGATTTTCACAAAAAAATAGAAAAAAAAAACAATAAATTTTGGGGGTTCCCCATGTACTTAAAACTAAAACTCAAAAAATTTTTTTTCATCAAACCCATACGTGTGGGGTCTATTGATGGTGGGGTATCTATGGATAGGTCTTCAAAAATGATATTGAGGTTTCTAATATCATTTTTTTCTAAACTGAATAGTTTGCGCGAGAGACACTTTCAAAGTTGTAAAATGTGTGTCCCCCCCCCCCCCCTGTAACTTCTAAAATAAGAGAATGATAAAACTAAAAAAAATATATGATGTACATTACCATGCAAACTTCGACCGAAAATTGGTTTAACGAGATCTAGTAAGTAGTTTTTTTTAATACGTCATAAATCGTAAACCGCAATTTACCTACAACGAACTACAAGAACTTTTATATTATGTTACTTGCTGTTACGGAACCCTTCATGGGCGAGTCCGACTCGCACTTGGCCGCTTTTTGTATAGGATGTCCACTATTTTCCTTGCGAACTGAGTATAGGTTCCTTGGGGAAAATTGATCAGTTTTATTTTAAGAAGCCGCAGTTATTTTATTTATTTATTTTAGAAGGACCCTATATAATGAGTACCTACAAAAAATAAAGTACCTAGAAAAGAATAACAGAGTTGCATATAAGTTCAAATGAACATGGCGAGATAAAATTAACCCACGTTAAACATAAATTGAACAAAAGAGGTAATATTTCATCAACCTTTTTTGTGTTCTTTCTCGGCTATTGTTACGTTAATTTTCAGGGTTGACATTCGAAATGTCCTATTGTATAATATTGTTTTGTTATTTTGTTTATGAAGGGAATTTAAATCCATATTTTTATTATGAAATAAAGACGCACTCGAATAAAGTCTAAAGTATTTGTTACTACCAGATAAATAGCTTACAATGGCGTAGCATTCACGATAGCTACAATTTACTGTATCATCATTTTATCCTTATTTTTATATGATGTAATGTATTTAAATTAAATGAATAAAAATTTTATGAAACCCAATAGAATATATAAAACTTAATAAATCGTAATAATAATAATATTTTTTTTAAAACACATCAGGCAGGCCTAAGTTAAAGTTGCGTCATATATTTACTCATTTTTTATCGTGGGCAAAACTAACCTAGGTTAAGCTTTATGGCTAACAAAAAATAATAAATATTGTAATTAAGGCGCTAAGTATAGCCAAATTGCAATATTCAATTCAAATCTTGAAATAATGGTTAAAGCTATCACCATGGAAAAAATATATAACATACTTCAAACAATGAAAAACAAATTGTCTTGAACAGAATCATAAAAATCACAAAAACTTTGATGAAAAAAAATATCCTGTAGACCCTGTATTTTGCATTAATTGCAAATTCTCTCGGAAACACAATATTTGTTTATGTTGAAACCAACACACAAAAATCGGCCATTTTAATACCTTCAATTTATCTTGAACGGTTTTTTTTTAACTTATTTGAAAGCCAAGAAAAGTAATAAAAACATCGAAATCTCGAGAATTTTGCGTTCGGCCTTGACGTAACCGCCGCGATGGTACCCACACTGATCTGAACTGCATCAACCTGCTCAGCTATATATACTCATATACAATTAAATAAATACATATATAGATATAGTACACCCAGACATAGAGCAAACAAATCTGCTCATCACACAAATGTTTGCCCTGGGTGGGGATCGAACCCGCGACTCTCGGATCAGTAGTCGCTAACCAGTGATCCACCGAGTCAGTCAATGCTAAGCAAGCAAGCAAGCAAGCAAGCAAGCAAGTCAGCAAGTAATGTAATATAGTTCATTTGTAGTTATTAAGTCTATTATTATTATTTTTAAACATAAATTTGGGCTACTCTGACCACTTCGCGCTAGGCGAAGTGGTAGAAGCTACTCCAGCAGAAGCACAGTCGGCTGGAGGTCAGTGCGACGAGGAGAGAAAGCGTCGGACAATCCGGGCATTGTCGAGGAGGACCGCCTTTTGCATAGCCTTTTGCATATTATTATTATTTTTAGTTTCTCTCGGAGTTATAAAAGTTACTCCATAGAGTATCCCAGGCCAAAGCCAAGTGCTATTCAATGTCATTGGGTTAACTTCTCTATCTATTTGCAGAAACTTCCGTAATATTTGGCATGTATTCAGTATATTTTTTGGGAGCGTATGATCAATTAGTAGGAAGAGTCCAATTTTTTTTTGCGATTTCAGCAAGAGCAAAGTTATAGAATAAAAGTTGTTGAGTATAATGAGTAGAAGCCCCAGTTATTATACATATATTCGCAAAAGGCCGGCAACGCACTTGTGACTCCTCTGGTGTTGCGGGTGTCTATGGGCGGCGGTAATCGCTTACCATCAGGTGATTCCTCTGCTCGTTTGCCACCTCTGCCATAAAAATAAAAAAAATCGCTCATATTTTTCCGTCGTTTCAGAAAAAAATACTTAAATACTCTTAATAAACTGATTCAATTGAAGGCTCATTATATGGAAGTAATGAACCCCAGTCATATAGGAGTCAGAAAGCCAGTTTTGATAAAAATCGAAAGTATTTTTTTCATGATACCTTATAAGAAAAATGAGCAACTAAAATTGACGCCTTAGTTAAATTTAATTATTTTAACAAACAGTGAATTTGATTATCTGATCTGCTGGTTTCATGATATCGATGGTTGATTACAATGCAATGAATCCCTAAAAGCATAGAGACGTCAGTATTTATGTCCACACCTGGGAGTATTTCGTCTGAGTCTCTCCATTTTATATCGCGGTGTCGAGCATTAGCACCGCCAGATTTCATTAAAGCTTTTATGACGCCATCAAACTCATAAAACACGTCCAAAGCTTTGTTTGTGCGCAGAACTCCATTCGGAATATTCTGTCAGCCATTACAATGATGCAGCCATTACCGGCGAATGATCCATTAAAGCTAGAATGTGTAGATATTTTAGGTACTGTTTGTATGTTATGAGCGGCTATGAAAAGACTAGGACATATCGAATTGTTTACTAAACAATTTTACCCAAAGAACCCCATAGTCAAATTGCGAAATTATTTTGAGACCAACGATTACGTATGAGTAAACGTTTTAAGAGGAAATTTCGTTTTTGACATTTAAGATAAAGTAACTCAGATGGCTAGTAGTCAACTATCGTATCGTACTAAATGACAAAAATAACATTATTCGCGTAATGGAATTTAGTTTTATCACCATAAGGACCAAAAAACTTAAGTAATATATTTACGATAAGAATCGAAAGTAAAGTTATTTTGAGGCCAAGAGTAGGTAAGGTCTGGTTTCATTGAATATCGCCTGATTGAGAAGGGTCGCGACATGAACACCTTCATGTCACCAGCAGATGGCCGATCTCTCATTAAATGGTTCTGTAATCCACCATTAACTTTAAACGAGCTGAATTCATATTTGAGATCTTCACGATTTCATATTTACATTTTTACCCGGTTGTGCCAAAAGGAGGGTTATGTTTTACGAGTGTATGTTTGTATGTATATTTCTTTGGCACGTTCTTTAGTCTAAACGGCTTGATGGATTTTAGCTTGTTTTTTAAAATATAAGTAGTTACGCTAGCTAAAAATCAATTTTGCAAAAAGTTCCTATTGAAACGATTGAATATAAGCGCAGACTTAAAGTAAGTTAGTATCAGTATTGTACATTAAAAGGTCACAGACAGAATTAATTGACGTATACGAAAATTTAAATTAATTCCATAATGTTAATCTACAAAATCTAAAAAATATACAATAACAATACTCTTAAAGATGTATAATTATTATCATAACAATTTTACTGAACGGCGAGTAGACAAGAAAAGGATACATAGATTCTCAGAAATGCAGTAGGTTTCTAACCTACTCGTATTTACATTTTCAAATAAGCTAACTTTGATTTTGATGTCAAGACGACGAAATCCTGTATTATCTTCCTTTTGTAATGGAATTAATCAAAGTAAGCTAATGCAAATTAGTTAAGTAATCAAATTGTGAATGAAGGTGGTTGTAAGAAAAGAAATTAATCATTTTCAATAGGGAACTTGCATGAATTTTCTATTTCAAATGAAAGTAAATAAAATAAATCTATTTTTAGAATCTCCTTAATGTCTTTGAAACTTTAATAATAATTTTACTTTGCGCTGCAATATAAATCGTTAATAATAATTTTACTTTGCGCTTCATACATTTGACGGTGAAAAAAAGACTGCAGTGACGTTACCGGTGAGCAACTTTTTGTACGAAGCGTTTTCGGCGACATTGTTTTCAAACTTCAATATCTCAGAGAGTAATGAAGATAACCAAATATGACTTTCACAGATGTTTAAGTTTGTCAAATCTTTATTTAAACAAAGCAAAACCAAGGGATGTTTACTGTAACTGTATCATCAAAAATGGATACAATTTAAATAAAACGGAATTATTGTGCAAGGTTTAGAGGAGGATTACTTTGTGATATTCAAAATTACCCAGAAATTGTTGAGTGATATTCATGCTCTAAACTACAGTTTATGTTACCCTTATAGTTATGTAAATTTTATAAACATATTATTGCCTTAAATACTAAGTATACTTATTTTTTACCTCAGCTCACACTTGAAACTTCATAGAAAAGCAGTTTTAAAGTAAGAACAACACGTACCTATGAGAGCAATGCGTTACGTTATTATTATTATTAATCATTTTGAGCGGCAGTTCTTAAAAATTAAGAGTTAAGACGTCATCAATTTTTTGTATGGGATTAGATTTTTTTTTTCAGAAACCTATCGTGTGTGGTATCAAATGAAAGGACTTCATGAGCCGGTTCTAAAAATATACTACACCATTACCTTTCGGCCACCTGTTTTCTAAAAATTTTCAAAACATATCAAGTTTGGAATCCTCCAGGTAGTTATTGTGTTTTATGGTATTATCTATGCTAAATTAATGCTCACACGATTCCTATTCCCAAAATGTCCCCCCCCCCCATCCACTCCTCACCCTGTACCTTTGCGGACGTTTTGGGAAATAGAAAGCCTGTGAGGGAATAGACCCCTTGATACCACACACGATAGGTTTCAATTTTTTTTTTTCAAATCCCATACAAAAAAATGTCTTATAATGTCTTAAGTCCTCCCCTAAGGGGGGAATGTTTAAGAACTGCCGCTCAAAGTTATTGTATTAACCTAAAGTACCCGTGTAATAAACGGCAGTCCTAAATATCGATTTGCGTTTTTTTTTTATCGTAGCTCGACCACTATTATGTGAGAGGGCTATTTTGGAACAACCAACAATAATTCACTGGAGTTAAAAGAAAGAAAGGACGTCGAACAAATTGCAGTCGTGTTTTTAGAATAAAATTATTGCATTTGTTTGTTGCCTCTGTGTGTATAAAATCTGCGCGCTACCACTGAAGGCCAAAACTTTATAATAAGAAACAGTAATATACAGATCAAAAGGTATACACTGACCTCTTCCGTCTCAGTAAAATTGCTAGTATGGTGAGCGCCGCAAGTGAGAGCGCTGCACAAAGCGCTAGAAGCAGCGCTAACTCTCCAGCTGTGGCCGGGAAAGGCGCATCCACCTCCTCTGCGAAGCCTTCTTCAGAGGGCAAGGTGGTGAACTCATAGACTTCGCGCGTCCAGCCAGCCTCGTTGGACGCTCGAGCTGCGACCCGGTAGCGAGACCCAGGGGACAGCCCTAAAGATAATGATTTCTTACTTTCTCAACTTCATTATACAAAAGTCCATTCTATTCTAATCTATTTTTCTATTTGGCATTCCACATCTCATTTAAGGTGTACCAATTTAAGGAATAACAAAAAATGCCGAAACGCCAATGTCAAGTGAAAGACACGGCTCTAAGGGTGATGGGCACTTAAAGACGATCCACGTAGTGGTTTGCTGCTGGAACTCAGAAAACGGAGCTGTCTCCCGAGTTAATCCTCTTCTTATGTCCGCTTATCAGCTATTTCCCCATCACAAAAATAACGTTGAGACTACTCTACAACTAACAAAATAACTCAGCAGACGTGTGCTCGGTACAGAGTTCCGGCAACCAACCAAAGTACATTCGTTTAGATGAAAAAAACCGTAAATTGCACAACGTATTAACTAGGAGGCGGCTGATTTTAAAATATGGCAGTAAGCTTTGAATTTCATTTCATGTGAACATGTAATTAGATTACGAAGAAACTATACATCAGCAGAATTAGACAATAAGTTTAACATAGTAAACTAACCTCCTAATATAACTTCTCCACCAACAGGCACATCTCTAGCACCCGCTACTCCAGATCCAGCCCACTCTATCTTTAGTGCTACTGGTCCACACCCCCCATCATTCCATGCAGTCGTATCGAAGCGAGCATGGGTTGCATTGGCTTTGATCCACCTGGCATCTGGAGGTGCTAAAGGTGGCCCTCCAGACGTTCTGATGGATATTTCAGAGCCAGGTGGACCGCCAGCAGAACCGTAAGCACGGTAAGCTGACCCGCAGCGCAGCCCTGATAGTGTTATTGGTCCAGGGTTTGCTGCTTGTATACGCCATTCACCCTAAGAATGTCAAGAGTTACATTTAACTTTGTCTAAGGGAAAACAAAAGATCTGAATAAGATAAATAGAAAACTAACTTCAGGCGTGGCAAGTCTCCAGTGCAAAGAATATGCTTTAGGTATCGCATGACCTGGAGATCTAGGAGATGGCCTTAGCTCCAAATCCAATTCTCTTGGCCTGGCTTCCAATAACGCTAAGTTTGGTGGCAGTGGTGGCCTCAAAACTACCACACGCCAAGTAACCGAGTCTGATCCGTGAGGGTTTTCAGCTACGCAAGTATAATTATCTGCATGGGATAGTTCTAGACCTGTAGGCAGAAACGTCTTCATTAGTATACAATGGTTTTGCTTTAAAATAATAATATATCCTCCAGAAAATGACATTACTTCGTATCAATAAAGCGTCACCATCAAGATGGAATGGCGGTCGAGGGTGCAAAGCGCTTCCAGCTCGCAGCCATCTCTTAGCGGGCGGTGGAGCACCTCCCACAACGCACCGAAGAGATAATGATCCGCCAGCAGCACCGAAAGCCACTCCTCCAAAGGAAGATATACGTGCTGGCGCTACAAGGAATAACTAACTTCTTTAACCTCGAGCAATCTGTGTTGATAATATCTTCTTACAAGCAAACATAAATAAAGTAGGTAGAGGTAAGCAAAAATACAAAAACATTAAGCACATGATCATTTAATACCTAAAGCATTAGTCTGACAGGCAACAGCAGCAGACGGTGGCCCTTCACCAGCTTTCGTGGCAGCTCGGACCCAGGCTTCATAAGTCCGTCCAACCCTCAGACCTCGCAGCGACCTCATACACTCTACTGTACTTCCCTCGCCTTCGGAACACGAATTCACTCGCGATACGTTTGGTTCTTGTGACCTGTGTTGAAAATTTATTTAGTTAAAGCAAAATAATATTGTTCTTAGTAAAGAGATCCATGAGAACTTACGAAGCAAAATCTACAATAGTTTTTAAAAATGTAAGGTAATTTGCTAGCCAATAGAGGTTAAAACCTACTTCTCCTGTTGGAGGGAAAAACTCACCCTGACAAATCTTTTACATAAAGATTGTAATGTGTCAGTCTCCCATTTGGTTCCGGTGGTGGAAGCCATGATGCCCTCAGAGATTTCTCTCCCAGTGCAATTAACTTCATCCCTCCTGGAGCACTAGGCACTAAAAGTAAAAATATATTCAAATCAATATCTTTATAGCTTAAAAATAAATAAAAAGGAAAACAACAATGACTGACCATCCTCATCGGTTCGACAAAGTTGTGGTGATGTCAATGGGCCATCGCCAGCGGCGTTGTGAGCGCGTACCCTTATCTCATATTCAGCATATGGCGTTAACCTTGATACAGTGGTTTCTTCTCCCTGTTATGGAATGAAGCGAGATTTGTATACATGTAACTTTTTGCTTAAAATTAAGGTGAGTCTTTATATAGCAATGAATTTCGAAGTTGATATTAGCATACATATAATTTAACTAATAAAGTCCATTCAATAGATGAATGTGAATTCCAATTGGTGACAAACCTGAACCCTTAAAAATGCGTCAGTGCTTGGCTGCAGCGGGTCAGCATCCCTTCTGGTGTAGTGGAGAGTGTAGTGCGTGATAAGACCGCCTCTTGCATCAGGTGCTGGAGGCCTCCACGATACCTTGAGGATCGTTGATCCATCGGGGATACAAGTCACGCTTTCTGGCCCCCCTGTTGGCGCTGGTATGAAAAATATTGTTACGCTTAATGATACGAATCAGAAATGGAAAGTAATCATTTCTATTGATTTAAAACTTCCCTTTAAACCCTTATAGTTCATGAGAAACAAATTGTTAAGTCAAAAGTACTTGACTATTTGAAATTCAAAATATTCTGAACCATTCGACCTAGATCGGCGTGGAAAGGCCTCAGTTCAATTAAGCGATTTTGCATTTTGATGGGAAAATTTACGATCGCCGCTTCCCGTCGATAGCTGGGTTTATTTACGGACAACGACAGTAGACCTTAGTTAGTCTAAAACAGAAGTTTTAAATAAAGTAAATGATTCAATACGGAAAGCTTCAGAAAAGATATTAACGTCGAACAATACGTTACTTTTCAATAAGTAATCTAATTTTGGCAAATTTTAGCGTCGATTGCAGATTATCAAAACTGGACGTCAAATCTTTGAGACAGAGCGTTATTTCAGTAGGTGTCTACTACCTATCTGTAGAAATAATTAACTTAGATGTATTCATGTGAGGAATCACACCACAGAACACTTAATCAAACGCGTATGTATCGGCATATCGGCTTAATTGTTCTAATCCTCATGGGAGTGGCGGAGTGGAACTCAATCTCCTTGCTTTATTGATTTTGGCGTTTATTAATACAAAAGTAACTAATTTCTGTAAATAAATATAATATAAATTAATGAATTTTGAAAAATAATTAAACTGAATCTTTAAAGGAACGCTTGCGCAAAGATATATGTATAATGAAATGAAATGAAATAATAATCATAATGAATCAGTCCTATTACCATGTGCGTTCCCTCCGAGGGACCACATTGAAAAAGCAGTTTCCGTATACGTGATGATTTAGTAGGAGCTTTCAAAAAACTGTAGACAGACGGTGAAATTTTTAGGTGTTATAAATCAAACGCTGCAGCTCATCGAATGTGACCCCTCAATCGACCTATACGAGTTATCATATTCCTATATCTGGTGACTTTAAAATATTACTGTAAATGGGAATATTTAGTAGGTAATTTGTAGTAATACATACAAAAATAACACAACACGTAATAACAGGCGTCTTCAAGTAATCGAGAAACATACATAAAAATAAAAGATTCCGACGAATTTTAGAACTTCCTCCTTTTTTGAAGTCGGTTAAAAATCAGAAGCATTCTTGAGTATTTTGACTTGAAGAATTCATTTGTAGCGTCAAAATAAAATTATGTGACAACGCAAACTGAGAGCCCAGTAACTGATTGGAATTACTTTGTTTACACAAACTGAGACGAGCAGTTATTTTTGTATGTATCACTACAAATTACCTACTAAATATTCCCATTTACAGTAATCTTTTAAAGTCAACAGATATAGGAATATGATAACTCATATAGGTCGATTGAGGGGCCACATTCGATGAGCTGTAGCGTTTGACTTCACCTTCTGTCTAAAATTTTTTGAAAGCTCCTACTAAATCTTCACGTATACGGAAATTGCTTTTTCCAATGTGGACCCTCGCAGGGAAAGCAAATCGGTTACCAATAAGCTGTATATTTCTAACAGTTCATAATATTATTTTCAATAATAATATTATCTGACAGTTATTTAGCCATTGCTAATAATAATAATTGTTTATATTGACTAAGGGTCATAATTAATTCTTTGTTCATTTTCAAATATCGTTTTCCTTATAGCGGAAGCAATTCAATATTCTTGAACCAAAATATCAGTATATTTTCAAATTATTTTCTTAGTTTTAATAGAAAAACAGGAAACAATCTTGAAGTGACTTACCGGATTCCAGCGTATGTCGGTAGTGAGGTGGCGACACAGGGCCGGTGCCAGCAGCGTTATAGGCCCTCACAGTAACCCCGTATCTGGTGGCCGCCTTCAGGCCTCTGAGGGTGGCACTGGTGGCGTCCGCGCTGGCCCCACTGTCGGAACCCTGGCCCTCACCCGTGCCTTCCTCCGCCACCTCCCACCATCGGATTGTGTACCCCAATAAGGTGCCGTGCCATGTCTCTCTTGGGGGTGGCTAAAAATTATAATTGCTGTACCCTCGTCAAATCATAATTTTTCTACGCGATAGATGGTCTCGTTCAAATTTGTAAGGAAAATTCAATCTACATCATGATTAAGTGTTCGCACGTATCCAGGTGCGGATCTGACGAACACAAATCACAATTTTGCCTTTTTAGAGGTAACGACGGCTTTATCATAATGATTTTATCGTTTTAGAGCTTTGATCGGAAACAGGCTTCATCGGCCGTTACATGAAATAAAGGTTACATGATAAGAAAATGAGATCAAAGCAGAAAGCCTCACCTGCCAAGAGACATGAAGCTCACGAGCTCGCAGCGCTCGAACTGTCACATCCCTCGGTGCTCCTCCAGGCGCTAGCAACCAGAAAAAAAATCAGTGCTAGTCTCACGGCAACTAGGTATTTTTAAAATAGGAGCAGAATCCGTTAACTAGGGCTGCTACTTACAAATAATGTGTTATATTACTGGACAAATTTTATCCAATGACTAGTGGATTCTTCATAGTAATTGATCAGCTCTTTGGTAAAATTGATAGTCTCTTTTTATCCACGATAGTAAGCCCTATAAGCATCATCTCACCTGATGGTAAGCGATGATGATGCCGAAAGATGGAAACGGGCTTACCAACATGTCGCAACGCCATGGGGCACTGGTTATTTTTCCCCGTGGTTTTATCTAAATTGTAGAACAAAAGTACAGTGTCAGTTTCTATAGCCTGTATTTGTAAAAATCTTATGTTCAGTAGAAGTGTTTCCATATTTCACTAATAAAAGTCCAAAATTTAGCAAAATTATAGAACAGAAGTTGTTAAGTTTCATAGTTAGACTCTATGATCGAACATAGAATCACCAGTTACAAGGCTTACTGGGAGTACCAATATCCCTGTATAATTATTATTAATGTGTATCGTAATGTGTAATAGTTTCATTTTATCAAGATAAAAAATTCAACGTTAAAATGGATTCCCCGAATACTAGCTACTAGATACTAGATACCCATATTATTCCTGTTATATTCGGTATTATACCTAAAACGAAGCGAATGCCTCGCTGACGACGAGCACACAGGTTAAGCCTTTTTGAAAAATCTACTCAATTTCGTTATAATCCTACAAAATGCGGTGGGTAGGCGAAATAATTAAATAAAGCAACGCATTTGTTATTTTCATTTTCGTACCCGACTGTATATTGTTATTTATTGTCCTTTTTATATTAGCCTCTCCGGCTAATGGCGACACATTAGCCCTAGTAAGAGCCGTATTAATTATGTTACAAACTAATATTTTACTTCGCTGTTGCTTTGTTACTGAAAGAAAATATTTAATATTTAAGTTTTTTTTTTGTTAAAATAATAATAATAATATCCGGGACAAATCACACACGTTCATCAAATAAATAATTAAAATCTCTACTTTTCCAATTTATCCCAATTCGCTGTTACAAAACTATTGTAGTTTATACAAATTTTTGTTAAATATTTTTTATAAACTTATGTGAATATAACTTGCCGATAATACTTATACAAAATTGAGCACATGCCCAATGCTCGATCGACACATAAATTAGCGTCGCTTGACTTTGTTATGCGAGACTGGCGAAGGAATGAAGCAAATAGCACGTACTACAGAACAGACCTAAACACAGTACATTATAGTGCTGTCTTTCAGTATGGACATTCCCTGCCTCTCTTCTAAAGGATTACTTAGATAGTGAGTGTAAGCTGAGCAAAACTGTAGTAATAAATCTTTTTCGAGGTGTGCCTACACCAAACAGCGGACTAGTGTGGGTTGATGAGATTGAAGATGGAGGTAATGAATAACATAATAATGTCTCTCTAGCTGTTACATCACTACTATTACGTAGACTTCATCCACTTATAATTATGAATCTATAATATTAATGATTAAGAGACGTACAAACAGACATTTCAGACTGTCTATTTGGGCAAATAAATGAATAATGAATATTTAATGATTCCGATCAACTTTTCTATACGATTACGTAAATAAGTTATTAATTTGCAAAAAAAAATATTTCCCACGTCGATTTGTTTGAAAAGTCACAGCAAATGCTATTTAAGAAAAATATTCTATTGTAGACTAGAAAGCTCAATTTTAATAGTTATCTATATACAGGGTATCCCAAAAAACAACGATAATCCTTGTAATGGTGATGAATCAGGTCCTGACTAGCCAGAAAATGTATATTTCATAAAAAATATTTATTCATAAAAAAATTACGTTTTTAAAATTATAATACCTTAACTTTGAACCTTTTTGCTACAAAAAAAATACTAGGCTATAGTGGCATGTTTTCTAAAAAATATGCGTTTTGTAGCAAAAAGGTTCAAAGTTAAGGTATTAAAATTTGAAAAACGTATTTTTTTTTTACTTTGATTTTATGAGTGGACCGTAACGATTTTAAAAAATGATTTTATTGTTGTCGATAGCCTTATTCCTCTGTAATACTTAGAAAAAAACAGAATCAAATTATACCTAAATTTGTAGACGTACGTGGCATTGGTAACTTTGTCCTAGGGTAGACATTTTCAAGTATTTCATAAAAGTGCCAATATCTCGAAAACTATGACACTTTTACTAAAGTGAAATATACATTTTCTGGTTAGTCAGGACCTGGCCCATCACTATTCCAAAGATTATCGTTGGTTTTTGGGACACCCTGTATATAAAAGAGGAAACTGACTGAATGACTGACTAGGAACTTGAAATTTTGCACAGAGTTACCTTATAGGACGGAGGCGAGCACTAAGGAAGGGTTTTCCAAAATTCACTCTCTAAGGGGGCGAAACGGGGGTCCAAAGTAGATAAATCAACGTACAGCCTAAACCCCTGAGTCTAGAAATCCGAAATTTTTCATAGGGGTTCCTTATAGAACGGACGCAAGAAATTAGCAAGGGTTTTTCAAAATTCACCCTCTAAGGGGGTGAAACGGGGGTCCAAAGTTTGTATGGGCAAGTACAAGCCAACCCCCTGGGTCTAGAAACTTGAAATTTTGCATAGGGGTTCGTTATAGAACGGAGGCAAGCACTAAGGAAAGGTTTTTCAAATTCACCCTCTAAGGGGATGAAACGGGGGTCCAAAGTTTTTATGGGAATGTACAGGCCAAACCCCTGGGTCTAGAAACTATAAATTTTGCACAGGGGTTCCTTATAGAACGAACGCAAGCACTAAGAAAGGATTTTTCCAAATTCACCCTCTAAGGGGTTGAAACGGGGGTCCAAAGTAGATAAATCAACGCACAGGCCAAACCCCTGGGTCTAGAGATTCCAAATTTGGCACGTAGGTTCCTTATGAGGTCTAGAGGTGCACTAATAAAAGATTTTTCAATACTCACCTTCTAAGGGGATGAAACGGGGGTCCAAAGTAGATAGATCAACGCACAGGCCAAACACCTGGATCTAAAGATTCCAAATTGGACAAGTAATTTCAATTTCAATTTTTTATTTGCCAAGTAACAATGTAACATTACTTTTAGCTCGTCCAATACAAAAAAATTCAGTAAATAATAATAATTAGCATTAAAATTAAAAATATTTTCCTTATTCGAGGAGATTCCTTATGAGCACTAAGAAAAGTTTCTCAAAACTTACCCTCTAAGGGGTGTGAAACGGGGGTCCAAAGTAGATAGATCAACGCACAAGCCAAATCCTTGGGTCTAAAAACTTGAAGATTTGCGCAGAGTTTTTTAAAATTCACACTTAAGGGGTTAAAATAGGGGTGGAAGTTTGTATGGCAAAGTACAGGCCAAACCCCTGGGTCTAGAAACTTGAAATTTTGCACAGAGTTTTCATATAAAACGGAGGCGAGCACTAAGGAAGACTTTTTTAAAATTCAACCTATAACGGGGTGAAACGGGAGTCCAAAGTAGATAAATTAACGCACAGGCCAAACTCCTTGATCTAGAGATTCCTTTAGCAAGTAGTTCCTAATGAGGTCTAGAGCTGCACTAAGAAAGGATTTTTCAAAACTCACCCTCTAAGGGCGTGAAACGGAGGTTCAAAGTAGATAAATCAACGCACAGGCGACACCCTTGGGTCCAGAGATTCCTAATTTGGCAAGTAGATTTCTTATGAAGTTTAGTGAATGAAGTGAAGTTAAATTCACCCTCTAAGGGGGTGAAACGGGGGTTCAAAACAGATAGATCAAAGCACAGGCCAAACCTCTGGGTCTAGAAACTTAAAATTTTGCACAGAGTTTCCCTATATACGAAAGCATCCATTAAAGAAGGGTTTTTTTTAAATTGACACCTGAAGGGGTTAAAATAGGAGTGGAAGTTTGTATGGAAAAGTATAGGCCAAACCCCTGGGTCTAGAAACTTGAAATTTTGCACAGAGTTTTCCTATAGAACGAAAGCATCCACGAAGAAAGGGTTTTTCAAAATTCACCCCCTGAAAGGGTTAAAATGGGGCTAATTTTCTGCGTGTTTTAACTTGAAACTTGGCACAACTACTCTTAAAAACAATTGAGAAGACGTGTGTAAAATTTATTTCCACGTTCGCCCAAAGGGACGAGGGGGGGGGGGCGAAAGTGAGGGTTGAAATTACTAATATGAATGCATAGGTCAAACCTATGGGCCTAAAACCTTAAAACTTCGACAAAAGGTTCTTCGTGTAACGCAGGCATCCATTGTGAAAGGGTTTTTCGAAATTAACCCCCTAAGGGGGTGATACAGAGGGTTGAAATATGTAACATCAACACACAGACCAATCTCCTGGTAAAGACATTTGAAATTTTGGATAAGCTTTCCTTATATAACGGAGACATCCATTAAGGAAGGGTTTTGCTAAATTCACCCCCTAATAATTCAATAACTATTCTTAAAAATAAATGATGAAACTAATATTGAATATATTTTATAGTTCGCCCCATGGTTGAAAAGGGTAATATACATACTCGCTTCTCTGCTTAGTTATTTTTGGGATTAATTCCGGATATACAGACTTTACTATTTCAATATTTTATATAATAGAGAATAGTGTAACTGCATTTTTAATCTACGCGGGCGAAGCCGCAGGCACAAGCTAGTGTATCTATAAAGTATCCTTTTTCATAGAATTCTTTTAATTCCAACTGATCTGGTTCATATATTAAATACCTCAGAATGATTCGATCGAAGGAAAGAAAAAAGAAGGCTGCCAAGTATATCATCATCATCATCATCATCAGCCTGCATTAGTCCACTGTTGGACATAGGCCTCCCCCAAGACACGCTACTTGTACCTATCTTCGGCTACTCGCATCCAGCTGTTGCCAGAAACCTTGCGCAAATCATCGCTCCACCTAGCCGGGGGGCGTCCCACGCTACGTTTGCCAAAACGCGGTCTCCACTGTAGCACTCTGTTTGTTCACCGGTTGTCACGAAAGTATGAGCAAAGTATAATGTATGGAGTGTCCGTATACTTTGCGGCCTTCTGTCTTATGGAGGCAGCATACTGCACACATGAGGCCAAGTCCGGATTGATCTGTCAAACTACTGCCGGAGTAATTTTGCAAATGGGAGAATCTTCAATAAAGAAATGGCGGAACGCCAATGTCAAGTGAAAGGCACGGCTCTAAGGGTGATGGGCACTTAAAGACGCTCCACGTGGTGGTTTGCTGCTGGAACTCGGAAAACGAAACTGTCTCCCGAGTTAATCCTCTTCTTATGACCGCTTATCTCTGAATCTGAATCACAGCTATTTCCCCATCACAAAAATAACGTTGAAACTACTCTAAAACGGAAATAATTTAAAAAATAACTCAGCGGACTTGTGGTCGGTACAGAATCCCGGCAACCAACCCCGTCCTTTACTTACCTATCTATTGTTTGACTGACGACTAAGCCACATATGCCTGAGTAACAAATAAAATGCGAATATAAGATAACATCCATTACAAAGAGAAACCCATTATTGCGAGCGGGGTGTGACAAAGGATATCGTTAAAGACACTTGCTTATGCCGTATCACGCTATCAAGTGTCATATTATTATATTAGAGACATCCTTCGTAAGACTTATTGTTACTCGGGTAATCTATCCATTGTTAATATCTATCCTACCTCCTGTCAAGACTGCTACTAGTGTCTGTCGTGGTACGGCGAAATATGTCTGTTGACAAGCTTAAGTAATTAATACATATCTATGCGCTGAACATCAAAAAATTATGCGTAGTCTTGTGTTTTTTTTTCTTCAAATATACAAGAAATTTCAAATTATAAATGGACTTTATAATCGATGTGATAGGACAAGGACTTTTTTCGAAGTGCGATTTATCAGTGGAACAAACTCGGTTAACGTTACTCGTTTTAGTGCAAAATACCTACTGAAAATTACTTTGTATCGATTTGGTAAAAAATTTAGAATATACCCGGTACCGAAATAGATACCAGACCTACATAATCCGATTACAGGTATATGTATATACAATACTTTAAAAATAACCGGAAATTCAAAGACAAAACATTTTTAGGAAGCGAAACCCTGAGTTAGTACCTAATAAAAGAGAGAAGAATGAAAAGCTTGTTACTACTGGGAACAATTTATCAATTACAAGTTTACAAAATTCAACTGATAGGAGCTTTGTATAAGTGGGTAATAACTAATAATATACATAACATAACATAAACACCAACCGGACAAAAACCAGTTCTAAATAATATATTTGTGCAAAATTCAGAGCATAAAAGATTAAATGGTTTAGTGGTTGCTCAGTTTTTTAAACTCATCTTAAAAAATTGTGAGAACGTGATTTATGTGACATCAAAAGACTATAATATGAGTGAAGACAAAGCGGGATATGCCTAATCGGCCGCCGGAAAGACGAAGTCTGGCAAGAAGTGGACCAGGATCGGGCTTTCTACATATATGTATGAACGCCAAAACCTTCTTCGGTTCGCAGAACACAGTTAGTTTTTACGGTTTAGTTAGGGTAATATTCCTCGTTTTCAGAATTGTAAGTGTGTCTGGTAGTACACAAGAAATACATTTTCTTTCTCTCTGGCACTACGAAGTAGCTACGAGAGTAGCAAATGCTACGCTATAGTTATCCGTAGCAGAAGCTAAAATATTATTAGGCGACTTAAAAATGGGGCATTCAGCCGCTAACAATGTATCTATTCTTTGTAGATACTTGTCCGTGGTTGTCTTGGATACTACTATAATAGAAGGATTTGGGTAAACTATTTTGTTTGTTTACTATCAGTTTGTGAGCTGTTTGTATGAAATGTTTATTTTTTTATGGAACCTGTATATTAAGTATTTTTAAAGACACTTACTCTATCTAAACAAGGGTTCCTACTCATAAACTCATAACTCATTACCGAGCTCTCCCCTGAGGAGCTTAGAATAAATCCCGTTTTTTTACTTTTCTAGCTTAGTACTCGTATTTCTCGTAGTACTCGGTGGACCGACGACCTGGTAAAGGTTGCAGGAAGCCGCTGGATGCGAGCCGCACAGGACCGGTCGGTGTGGAAATCCTTGGGGGAGGCCTTTGTCCAGCAGTGGACGTCTTTCGGCTGATAGAATAGATAGACTCGTATTAGAATTTTTATTTTTCGCAAAATTGACTTTGCATAGACCCCAGTTCAAGAAGCCTTATACATATGCGTGTGCGACTAACCTTCTTCTCTGGTAGTGAAGTGCAGCGGCGTCGTGTACGGCGACGGTCCGACGTCGTTCACGGCGGCCAGTCGCAGCGCGTACCGCGTGTCCGGCGCGAGCGCAGCCACCGCCGCGCCGGCGCGCCCCGTGCCTTCCGACCTGCGCCCAGTCCTCACTTATATTTTATCGATATTTTATCGCAGCGTGGCTTCGTGTCATGTCAACAACGTGTGTTGTAACAAGTACTGTGGGTGATATTTGTCAAGCGAACAAAAGTCACGACATACAAATCTCGGTGCGATCCATACCGAGACGTAACTGCGCTCGTCCACATTATCGTAGCAAGCCCTGTACAAATGTCACGCAGTTTTGTCTAGCGAAATATCACAAATGTGGTCTTTACCTTAACTCATTAAATCCAAATATTTTGATTTAATGGGTTCAGGTAAGACCACATTGAAACTTACAACTAACATACATAAAATACCTACATATTGGCCAATTGAAAATGTGTTGGAGGGAGTTTCTTTAGGGCCCGCCGTTTCTTCTCACTCCGCAAACACTTCCCGAAACGGTGGGTATACGAGTTCCGAGTGGTAGGAACCTCGTATTAGGTAGATAAAAGAATGACGTTTGAAAAGTGTACACTGCTACCTACTTCGAATAAAATATTTTCATTTTCATTTTCAATTTTATATGAAGGGTCCAAAAATATTTTTGATTTTCTTCAAAGTAGTAGAACAAAATGAATTCAGTATCATAAGTAGAAGACCAGTTACGAGGTTCTACGTCTAGTTTATTACACCCTGTAGTATATAGAATGTAAAAAAAGGTGTAGGAATACTTAAAGTGAAGTTCTACGAGTTCTACGACTTTGATGAAACTATAAAAAAATAACTTCCAATCAATCAGCTGTAGCGGATTGATTTGTATGAAAAGTCCAATTTACGATTTAATACGATTTTAGCGAAGTCGTGGAATAAACTTTATTTGATTTCCTGAGTGTAGTCAGTTTTAAGGTACAATTCCGAGACGGGCTGCAGGCGGCAGCCGCACGCGACACTGCGGCCGGCCGCTGCAGTTGACCGCATGTCGCTGCCGCCGTCATTCCAAACGCGACTGCACTTCAGTCAGCTTTTGTACCCTGTCGTTTCCGTACCTTCGCGCGAGTCAGAATATCGGACATGTTTAACAATAATTTACTTTGTCATTTGTTAGAGAAGGAAGATGACGACGAATTGTTGTTATTATATGCAAAAAAAGAAAAGAAATGCGTGTAAGCGCTCTGCGGTCGGCCGCACTACTGGTCCTGCGACTTGCAGTCGCTGCGTGTAGCCGCCGCATGTCGCCTGTCGCGGCCGCAGACCACATGTCGCCGCGCTCGGAATCACTTTCATAGAGATTCATAGAAACCAGTAGTGTAACTTGCGGTCGATAAATGCAGTCTGTCGCCTGGCGCGTGTGGTCGGCGGCTTGCAGCCGGTCTCGGACTTGTACCTTTACTTAGTAATTAAAAATATTATTTTGATCACAATTGTTTTGTTCGTATTCAAGAAATTTAAATTATTTATGTTTGTAGACAAGAAGTTGGGGACTACTTCTTGTAGAAACTCTTATGATCTAAAACTTAAAGAAACTAAAGTCTGTATGACATCAAACAGTGTATGAAAAGGAGAGCAAGCACTAAATGCGGTAAACTGAGCACTGATATTCTTCATGTCATATTAATTGAAACCCCCAAGTCATCACCATATTCATGAGACTACCTCAGTTTACACGGCCGTCAGGTCCGCATTACCTAGTTTGACTTTGACAACTAGAATGTGTACCAAGTAACGAGAGGTAGCGGTTATTCTAGAGTATCAAGTGTAGATTTATACCCAAGTACCTAAATGTTATGATATTATGATAATACGGTATTTGACTACTAGTCATTTGAGTGACTTTTTATCAACTGCCAAAAACGATATTTTGTTCTGAAATTGTTCGTGTTACTGGCATGTGACGCCACAGTCTTTGACGAACTTATTTTCTAATTTTATTGAATATAAATTTTTTTATGAACAAAATTATCAGTCCAGTAATATTTTTCGCTATTCTAGGACAAATGCTTTTTAGTGAATAATATTTTTCAATTTAATTTTGATAGTGTCAAATACCCTATTAGAATGACAGCAACAGTTAAACATGGAAATCACGCGTTGACAAGCCAAAACGAAGTATGATCCTCGTTTAAACTTACGCAACATGAAGCAAGTCGGAACTAGGTAGCGTGACGTTGACGACTTCAGGTGTGTCCCAAGTATCGAGCAATGCGGGCAGCGGGGCGTCGAGCGGAGCGGGCAGATCGCGGGTTAGCGGGCGGTACTGCAGGTTGTAGTGCGTAACGAGAGCGCCGCGGGAGAGGCGCCAAGTCACGCGCGCTCGCCGGGACCACACTTCCGATATGCGAACCTCTTCAGGGACGTTTGGTCGCTCTAAATAAATAAAGGACTTGTTTCATTTTCCTAGTCAAGTTTGAAAATTTGCTAGTCAAGGATGGATACTGGGACTATGTCGCAAACTTGGAGCAAAGAAAATTTTTACTCGTAGATTTAAAATCAGCATTGCAGGCATAAATTTCCATCTTTAAGAAGACTGCAGGTTGTCACAGATCCTTGATAAACTTCACCACTACAATTCAAGAGGTTCAAGATACTCGTATTTACTCGTATTTTTTGTCTATATTTAAACCTCCCATTTATCAAACCTTCCTTTAAAGCAAACTAGGTAGCTCAACTCGATAACAGCCGAACCCGCTCAATGTAATCGCATTTCCTCGCATTTACCTTTGACAAACAGTCGAAATAGCAGCTCGTCGCTGCCATACAAGTTCCTCGCGAGGCAGCGGTACTCGCCGGCGTGCTCGGGGCCCGCGTGGGCGATAGTGATGTCCGAAGTCATGGTTCCGCTACTGACATCACGGGTTTCCACTACTCCGGAACCGCTGGAGAAATGCTTCGTATGATTACAAATCTTTAAATTTTTGTTTACCTCCAATTTTTGAGTGTTTTATATAATAATAATATCCGGGACAAATCACATACGGTCATCTGGCACCAAACTAGGATTCCCTGTATCTTGGGAACCAGAGACTGATATACATACACATATACATTTAAATATATACATATAAAGATATTATACCCCCAGACGCAGAGCAAACAATTCTGCTCATCACAGAAAAATTTGCCCTGTGTGGGGATCGAACCCACGACTCTCGAATCAGAGGTCAGGATCGCTAACCACTTAGCCACCGAGTCAGTCAGTCATATTTGTGGAAATAGGCAATAATGAAATATCTAGTTTTGTTTTAATTTGCATTTTCGTGTTTAAAGGATGTGTAGGGTAATAAAGCCTTAGCTTAAATCAAGTTAATAATAACTTCTTTAAATTAATTGTAACATCGTTGCAAATATATGTTACCTTCATTTATATTATCTGTGCCTTTATACGGTTTTAAAACACTAACGGAGCGATTGAGAGAAAATAAGTAAGTATTTAAAAATTTAATAACTGTGGTATTTTATTATCAAGTAAAACCCATAAAATTAGTAGGGTACAGATTGAAATGTTGTCAACTGTCAAAAAATTCTTTGGTGACAGATATTTTAACACCACTAGCTTGTACAAACCCTGCAGCTTCTAACTCAAATATTGTAATACCTAGCGACCCACAGCATCTCCACTGCTGGATGTCTTCCCCATTCCCACAACTCGGGGAAGGTTAGGGCGTAGTGCTGATAAACGTCGTGATTAAAAAATTATGAATTCAAAGACTAAAAGCAAACGAAAATTTTACTCACATTCAGAAATTTGATAAGGGTACGTTGATAGACAGTTGACGTTATTCTTTGTTATTTGTTTCTAAAAAGCTTTCATTATTCCATTCTTTCGCGATTGAGTATACATTAAATTAAATGTGATATTAAAGTATAGCATATTAATAGCATTCAAAGTCCCTTTTATTGCGTGGAAAACGGTCAATTCGCTCGTAAAAGCTTTTACAGCCGACGATATCCAATACGCATTAAATTCATATCCTTAGACACAACACAACAAAATATCTGGAATATTTCAATATTTAACAATGTCCTATTCCATCAAAAGGCTATGCTAAAACGAACTTGTCGTTTGAGACATATTTTCAGACTTTCTCGACTTGGCCTATCATGTTCAATTTTGTAAGAGTCGAGACTTGTTTACTCTCCGACTTATTATATTACTTTCTGCTTGACTGACTGACGGTGGCGTAGTAGTGGTTAATACTTCTGACTTCTAGGTTAAGAGTTGTGGTTTCGAGCCCCACACAGGGTTAATATTAATATATCCTCGGTCTTCCCCTAAGTAATCTGTCCTTCTATGACGTTTATGATGTAAGGCCTTATTATAAAAAAGTTTTGTTATTACTTGTTTTTGGTCTTCACCAGTTATAAGATCTGGTCGTTTAAAACGAGTCCGGATTTCCTCTAATACTTACTGCAAGTCCAATGGTCTTGAGTCGTGCATCCAGTGGAGGTGGATCTCAGGCTCCCCTTTCACCGTGCAGCTGAGACGTGCTGTGGAACCTCGCACCACCCATCTTGTTTCCCCTCCCCCACCACCTCTGGTCAGCCTTGGAGGTTCTACCACAAATAAATGGAGGTAATTGACAACGCTCAATACATTAAAAACAATCGACTTCAATCGTAACAACTAAGTACAATTGTTTTATTTATTTGAAAATAAAAAATACTAAACCAATTAAAATACACTTTAATGTTAAAAGGACCCTCTCGGAGTCATAATGATAAAAGAAAAAAATATATCATTAAAATTGGTTCGCAACCGGCGAATATATCCAGTAAATCACACAAACAAAAATATTTCAATGTGGAACCTTCACCTTTTTGGAATTGGGTGTATTCATTCAATCGATGCCCATTAAATGGAGGGCTAATAGGCATTATATTTTAGAAAAAAAAAACTTACCTCTAATATCGAGATAGAATGAATGATGTAGGAAAGAGTGCTGCACTCTTGCAGTGCACCGGTACCAGCCCTCGTGGTCAGGAGAGGCAGCTCTCAACCAGACGGTGCCATCTGATAGGACTGACCCTCCACTTACATCGACTGGGTCCGCTTGACCCCACAGTACGTGACGCCAATTGTCACCATCTAGCCAAAAAGTTCTGGTTAAAGCCCTGTAGGACTTGAAAACGTAATCTTTGATTTTTTCATAAACTGACCGGTTGATTTTAAAATCATTTTGTAGCAATAATCTAATTAAGTGTATCTATGTCTATACCATGTTTTTTAAACAAATAAAACGAATCTGTTCTCTGAATTCGTGTCATATTTGATTAAGCTGGTTTCTAAAACAAAATTTGCGGTAGCGACATCGA
Organism: Coleophora deauratella; assembly: GCA_958295455.1. Classification (NCBI taxonomy): domain Eukaryota; kingdom Metazoa; phylum Arthropoda; class Insecta; order Lepidoptera; family Coleophoridae; genus Coleophora; species Coleophora deauratella. The sequence goes on along the minus strand of OY282397.1, from coordinate 11,225,550 downwards.
TTATATTATTATCAATAAAACAATGAAGATTGAAAGGTGCTTTCTTATTTTAAAAATATTGCGTTATGTTGCTATATTTAAACATCATAACTCAAAAATCTTCATGTTTCTCACAAACTGTTTGTTATTACTAATAACCAAACAAAGACGTACCAGGAGAATACTCCCAAGATATCCTTGGCGACGGTTGTCCCTTAGCAGAGCAAGGCAGAAGCAAAGTAGCTCCAGCTGACACTGATGTATTCTGGGCCCTCCACACCCACGTCGGTGACTCTGTGCGAAAAGACTACTATAAATGTTAAGCTGTCCAGCCTCTTATTCAGTTCGGCTAGGATCTTAAGATCTGGAGTACCTTTAACAAGGAGTTGGGCGCTGTGAGTGACAGAACCGAAATCGTTTGTCGCTCTGCAGGTATACTCCCCGCTATGTGCTGATGTCAGCTCTTGTATCACCATAATTGAGAAGAAATCCATGTTTTTCTGTTCCACCTTAAATTCGAACATACAGAAAACGTAAGTATAAATTCACTGACTATTTGAAGTGATTTATGTGGACGCACGAATTTCTTTACCTTTAGAACTGATGGAATAGGTAAATTGTCCTTATGCCACGTGAATTGTATTGGCTTATCTCCAGATACTAAACTGCAAGTAGCTTGTGTGCTTCCTCCAACTTCTAGTTCTTCAGGAAACACAAAAGGTACTATCTTGGGAGGCTCTAAAAATAAAATAAATTATTATAATACCTTACTATCTTTTATAAACAACGTTATGACAATTTTATAGTTTTTGCGGCGATTGTGTAGTAATTAAATGAAAGTTGTTTAATTTTGTGAATAGTATATTCCATTTGCTGCTTTATCACTAACTAGATTGTATCTGCAGCTCTGCCCGTGTGATTGCAGTTTTATAACTATCGTTGACGAGCACGGAAATGAGTTTCTCGGTATGAATCTATCTTTTGTTGTTCCCCGCCCTCTATCTAAGCTCTGCGGTTAAGTAGTTATAGCAATAAATAGCGTTACTTTCCACAGTTGCTTTATTTTTGGATTCCAATGTAATTCCCAAGGAATTTCGATATTAAAATTTAACCTGTGTCACTTTCCATCTCGTCTCTTTGCAAAAATTCGTGTCAATTCGCTGCTCCTTCTTTTACTCCCTTGCGAGTAAAAGAAGAATAAATAATCAAACTTACTTTCCCATTTACAATATTAGTAAGCATAAGTCTGCATCGTGTGACAGTACGGAAAACTTGATACGCGAAAACAATTCACACTTGCCAATTTTTTTTTACATAATTCACTTACTGTGGACTTCAATTCTAACTGTCCTTCTTGCTAGCTCCCCACTTTCAGCATGCACTTCGCATGTATAAGACCCACTCGCTGTTCCTCTTATCGAAGATAATTTCAACACCCCGCGTTCATTCCCAGCTTCTAATTGTACTTCAACCGCTGATCCATCTTCACGACGCCACAAAACATCTCTGTGAAAATATGAAATTATTTCTGTAAGTAACCATATAGCACCACGTGATTTTAGAATGTATACTTCAAAATTCTTACTTTATAGGATATCCAGAATAAGGACAGTAAATAGTAATATCTGTATCAGTCTTCACATGTAAAGTGGATAAGTATCTTATATTCGGAGGACCGATCACATTCAGTCTTGCGTGGTGAGCTTGTGAACCTTTTGAATTGGTAGCGTTACATCCGTATCTGCCACCTTCCTCTGCTGTTCTTATTATAACACTTAATGTGGATACTATGGTTCCCTCTTCTATTCCTGGGGCTGTTTCAGCTCTTGTATTGACACTGTATCTGAAATTAAAACGACATAATGGAACCTTACGAAAGTCTCATTCCAAGTCCCAGTTCCCAGGTACACTTAAGATAAAATCCAATGAATAGTTTTGACTGTAGAAGACTATACTTCTTGTCTGCAAATTATTTTCAGAAAAAATCAATTTTTACTGAAGACCTTACTTATCTGGCGCAGACGGGAGAGGTTTATCATCCAGTGTCCAGAATATCCTAGGGGATGGAACCCCCGTAGCTGCACATCTCAATGCTATACTCTGACCGATCCTAGTAACAGCTTCACTAAACGTTGACACCAGTCTTGGAGGTCTGTCTGAAATGCAGTCAAGACTGGTCAAAACGTGGTCCAATGCTTCTCATGATTAATAAGTACGAATAGTTAACTCATACTAAAGAATAGTGCACGAATAAACCTGTTGATTTTTATTGTACTAGTATAAGCATTTTCCGTGCGATAAATGAATAAGAAATACTGGACTCAAGAAGTTATAAAGCAATGTTTTCATTTGTTTTCACAATAATTTAAAATATTACCAGCAATTACTAATTCGGCTCCTGCAACAGCCGAGTCTGTATGGTCATGTGCAGTGCATTGATATAAACCAGCGTGATGACTTCGTACAGGTCCCAGTGAAAGGCGAGATTGTGGTGTATGAAGTGGTCTGCCTTCGTGCTGCCATCCTATAGTGATTCCTCCGCCACGACCACCATGCACTGAGCAGTTGAAATAGCCTGACCCGCCTGTTCCTATCATCTACAATACAAAACCAATTTCTGAGTTCCCGCTCCAAGGTTACTCTTATGGATTTTGTTACTCTCCTCCTAGTTTGGTATAGGATTCTAAAAAAGGATTTTATTTGTGTAACAAAATGCCTATACTGAATATACATTATGCAAATAAATAGGCATTAGATTCGTAAACTGGAACTTCTAATCATCATACTCAACAACCTGTTATTGTTAGAACAGAAGATATAAAAGTTCCAATTGAACACAATACAGCAGAGTACCAGGGTTGACGCGTTTTAATAGATAGGCACAGGGTAGAAATTTCATAAGCAATTTTGAATCAAAACGGCAATGCACACGCAATGCATTATCGTGTTCATAAGTTTACGTACCAATGGATTGGGTGTAACTTTAACAATCAAAGGCTCGTAAATCACCAAGCGAGTCAACATTCTGATCGAGGCTTCCTCTCCAGCGAAGCAGGCGTATCGCCCGACTTGGTGCTCCCGCGCATTACCCAGTACCATCGCGCCCCCTCTCACAGTGCCCTCCCCCGCAGCTGCCCACGTCCCTCCCACTTCTTGTCGTTGCCATCTAAAATTGTAAGACAAGTATATAGGGACTGAAAATATTTTAACTGTGGGTTCTCCCCATTCATCCGAACATCTTTCAACAAAGAACACGCGAGCTGAGTCGCAAAATTTTTTGTGCAACTTGTGTTCATTTTTATGAGTTGAAGCAACATTTTTTTATATTAAAACAATTTTACTAAATATTCAGCATTCCAAAAACTTTATTTGGTTTTTTTTCTTACTCACACTTTTGGCGGAAAGCGCAAAATGCCTGTGTTACAATAACCTAATAAAAGTATATAGTTGTAACCTCGTAAATCATAGTTAAAACAAGTCAAAGGCGATGATTTAGTACTTACTTTATCGTATGAGCATTTGTATGACGTAAAATACAGGGTAATATCACAGTATCTCCAGTCCTTGCTTGTATAGAATTCAATTCAACATTTTCTAGCCAACTGCTGTCTGTAAACAGGAAAAGTGCCAATAATTACACGTTATTTAGGTTAAAAAAAATCACTACTTGTATGGTTGTAACATGGCCCACCCAAACAGAGCTCTCGGGATCAAAACCATTTTTTAAAACTTATGTAAATGTGTGTGTAAACATAAGATGTAGGAAACCTAAACTTTCAGATCTACTAAACGTGAATAGAGGTCAAGGAACTAGTCGTGTACGTCCTTATATGTGAAAATCTAAATGATCTACACGTTATCGTAGTTAACAGAAATCCCCAGACAACAGTCGCCTATCCTTGTTAATTCAACCACATGATAGGAAGAAGACCGTTATTTTTTAAAATATGCTTACCATCAGTAGTTAATTTCAATGTTGGGCTAGAAATGTCTAGAGCTACGCAAGAATATTCAGCTTGGACGTCAGCTTGCGTCAAATCAGTGCCCAAAAGTAGGCCACTTGCTCCAAGTACCCATCGAGAATCTGCAATAATTCCAACGTTTAAATATCTTGGACTTGAGCTCTGTGAATGTCTGTCTTTACCAATTATTGAAGGCTACCTGAAATTGAAGAGATGATATACCATAAAAAAATGCATTACGAGAAAAGCGAGCGGTTACCCTTTTCAGTTACCATACCTATATTGGTACCGTGCATATTATCAACATATTTTGTGAGTTGTCTTTGCTTCTGATCATAATTCATCAATATTGGCCTTTTTCCGTCTATAGCAGACAATTCAAACAGCGTTAACGGTCAGTGTACCGTTTTAACTGACACTATTGTTATGCATGCAGTACAACCGCTATAAGCGAAGAGTTCTATCCACAGACATTTGCATCGCCTGGGACACAAAGGGCTGTCTAACATAATGTGTGTCTCATAACACTTACCGGAACCCAAATATCCTGAACTGAGCGGAAGGCCGTCTTGCAGCCATGTGACATCGACTAGCCCAACTTGAGGAGAGGTCTCACACATCAGAACCACGGAACCACTGGCCTTAGCGGGTGTCAGCTGACGGACCGTGTGGGATATCGCATTGTCTTCCACTGTGTGAAATGTTTGATCTTAAGCTGTTTGTAGTAGTGGAACGTTACTATTAGCTTGGCTACTTGGAAGTCATGCTGATTTTAAACTCTATCGTTCCATTAAAAAAGAAGGACGTAAACTTCCTTCAGGAGACTTATTGTCATTAATTTTATTTAAGTCATCATCATCATCAGCCGAAAGACGTCCATTGCTGGACAATATAAGAAAAATAATCAACAATTTAACTTTCTTTAGTAAAAAATGAAACAAGTAGCACAATTTATTGTTCTTTTTATTAAAAAATGAAATCGTAAATGTAAAAATCATAAAGAGGATGGTGCTTTTTATTTCGAACAAAATAAGGAATGTATTTTCTCATTTTGCTAACCTTCATTTTAACAATTCGTAATTTGAGAGTACTTCTTTTAGCCTAAAAAGAAACAAAAAACGACTGACTAAAATAGGTAAAAAAATAATTGCGTCTGACGCGGCTTTGTTTGCGAGGTCGACTCATAATTGACCCGTCACCAATCAATGGGGACCTGCCCTAAAGCCACTTTATTTTTCATTTCTTAGGGGGTACCGAAGATCAAACAAAAAAATTGTAAGGTTTTTTTAGTTATTAGAAGAATCTTAAGATATTTTTATTATATTTGGTTTGGTTGGTTAGGTTTTTAAATTTTTTATATATTTAGGTTAGGACATTCAATACGCTCAACGCTGAATTTTATCGTGTTCAACTGCTGTTAACCTAATTGCAAAAAATCGGAGTCTACGAGCGAGGTGCGCAAATGTTAAAACTTCAAAGTGACGAATATTTTCTTGGAAACTCATTTGAATGAGAATAAGCTTTCACAGCGGCCCCATTTGTTGACTTCCAATTCCCCTTTGTAACGGTCTCCATTGTAGGGGAAAATATTAAAATATGGTAAGTAAAATCTGGGACCAAGTTGTTATAATAGTTTCGTGCGAAGATGTTCGCCTAACTCCAGAACTTGTTAACGTTATTTTGTAAGATCGACAGTGGCTCAAGTGTACCGCATTGTGGAGACTCTTCCTTTGAATGATGAACTCCCACAAAGCTAACGAGCGGAAAATGTTGGTTGTGTAGTTTATAAAAAGTTGTTTAAGCAAGTAATGTTTGTCTATAGTCATTTTTAGGTTTTGTATGACCTGTAGCGAGTGTAGCATTATGATTATGACTACACATCGGTTTTAAATAAAGCGTTTTCATTAATCTATAGGTAGTTATTGTTGACATTTTATTTCATTTGTCCATTTTTTGTTTTGTTTTTTGATCTCGGGAACCTTTGCCAACTTTCTCAGTATGCCTACTTTTAGAACAGTCATTACAAACGTTCCTATAATGGGTATTTTTTCATATATTTCTATCAGTAGTTACCATTTCGTCAACTTTTGTATATTTTTTCTATATTTATTCCTATTTTACAAACTTTGATCAAATAACGTATTAAAAGACTCAGTTTGCCTTCTTTTGGACAGTATGAAACAAAAGTGGGGCACTGAGGTAAAGGAAACGAGGCACTGAGGAAAAAAGACAGAATTTTTTTGCGAAAAACGACAATTTTTTTCGACAATTTAATACCAGTAGACACGGAGGGATCAAGGGAGGGATCACGGAGGATCACGAGAGGGATCAGGAGGGATCAAATGAGGTATACCGAGGGATCAAGCGAGGGATCAAGGGAGGGATACCAAGGGATCGAGGGAGTGATCCCAGGGAATTAAGCGAGGGATTAAGGGAGGGATACCAAGGGATCGAGGGAGTGATCCCAGGGAATTAAGCGAGGGATTAAGGGAGGGATCCCGATCAACAAGTGACGTTGGCTCTGGCGCTTCGCCGGCCGCGACACGCTCGCTTTGCTCGCTCGGCTCGCGCGTTATCTGTTATATCAGCCTAACCAACTAAACCTAGTTTAAATATTCAATAGCGTTTTGATCCCCCTTGGTCCCCCGTGATCCATCCCTTTATCCCCAGGGATACGTCCCTTAATCCCTTCATTGATCCCCAGGGATCCCTCCCTTGATCCCCGGAATCCTTCCATCGATCCCTCCCTTGATCCCCAGGGATCCCTCCCTTGATCTCCAGGGATCCCTCCCTCTCTACCTCCCTTGATCGCCAGGGATCCCTCCCTCTATCCATACCTTGATCCTCAGGGATCCCTCCCTTGGTCCCCAGGGATCCCTCCATTGAACCCCCTTAATCTCTTTACACCGAGAAAATAATAAGAAAATCATCAGTTAAAGCGATCATATTTCACTAAAAATGAAAACTGATTTTATGTTCAATAAACTACTTTTGTTATCGATTGTAGAAATTGATGGCGATATGGGATACTATTATATGAACAAATGCATTTGTTGGCAAAGTGAAGTAGATAATAAGAAAAAGTTATAAAGTTGGCTAACCGGGAAAGTCGGCGATTTGGAACTACTTGTATGAACGAATAAAAAATTCCCCAAAACAGGAGTGTTTGTATTAAATATTTAAAAGGTAGGCAAACTGTGAAAGTTGGCGAAGGTCCCACAGGTCCATATTTGGAAATTTCAAAGCGCAATATAATAGTCAGAATTATTCGGCTTTTCTATTTTACTTTTGATGTAAATATTTATTATGAGATTTAACTAATTTATTTGGGAGAAAAATGGCAAATGAAATGTTAAGTGAAAGTCGCGACACTAAAGGTGATGGGTACTTTAAAGACACATTATATTGGAACAGTTCTATATACAGTATGGGCAATTCCTACCGCTCTCTGAAGACGGATCCCGACTCGTGGTCCCACCGATTAGACTTCACTAACTGGGGATAAGATACGGTGACAGTCGTCACTCAGTGATCTCACTCACTCTTACATGTTAGAAAAGGAAGTCGTAGTAGGTAAATAACTCGGACGATTTGTATGAAGTGTCCGGGGTGTGATGTGGTGGCTTGTTGTTAGAGATGGGCAACCGAAGCTTAAATGATATATTCATTACTGCTTGTCACTGGCTTTTGCCCATGATAAATAAAAAAACTCATCTAAAATGGAAATTATTAAAAATTAAATCAATAGAGGTGGGTTCGGTAACAAGTCCCATCATCCAACCGTCCTCGATTATCGAGTATCGTTTACGCCGTAAACTGCCAAAAGTTGATTGACCGAACACCCAATTCGTCTCCGTTCGGCGAATCATAAAAATGGAGGCAACAATTTGTCTTATCTTGGTAACGAAAGCAATGTGAAAAGTTGACTTCATTAACATTTTTTGTGGGCACAGACATAATGTCCCTGGGCCTTTAATTAAAACTTTCCGAAGTCCTTTGTGGACGCCGTAATGGAATCAAAATAAATATACGGCTATATTTCTCCCGTTATTAATTTTGTTAGAGTGTCAAAAACTTCCTTCTTTACACTAACTACAGTATCAGATAGATTACCTAAGACATATCATCTTTCAAGGTAGCAATTAGTCGAAGTTTATGACCTGTTATTGTTTGTTGAAAATTCAAGCTACTTTATAAAAACTTGAGCTCGCTGGCGAAAGGCGAAGGCGAAACATGACAAAAGAGTTATTTTCTTAAAAGGAAACTCCGTTCAGCACTCGCGAGGGAGAAGCGGGTAAGTTTTAACAAGCCCTGCTAAGAGCCGCGAGCCGGCAATATTAGGTAATCACAGTATCGCCCGTCGCATTCCTCGCTGACGGTACCAACAAAAGGAAACTTACCTTGTTACGAACTCATTCTAATGTCATTTTTAATCCCTTAATTAAAAGTTTCATCTACAAAAAAAGCCGGCGGCGCGGCTGCTTTTCATTTTGTTTCATATTTTCCCTCGCTCTGTAACGGAAAGTTAATTGGTCCAACTCGACTCAAAGTTGTAATTTGCTTTGCCCTCTACTTGAGTGGTGCCTACATCTGTTTATTACGCAACTCCGTTGTTTGCAATTTGCGTTATTTTTTATTTGGTTTTATTCCCATTTGTACTAAATAACGATAACCAATAGATGCATTTTATACATTAAAGAGTAACTTTAATTAAATACGACGTTACTTCGTTTTGGGAAGGTTAGACTTATAGTATTAATGGGATGAAAAATAGGGTCAACACAACTTAACCCGCTGTGTAAGGCTTAACAATATCATATCCGCGGTGGTGTTCATTGACATCCTCATATTTCCTGCGGCATTAGGAGAATGTCTTCCGCAGTTACCTACACGCCCACTAATTGTTCAGGAAAAGCTCGAGAAAAACAATAAAAATAATTTAATAGCTAGTCCACGTCACAGAAATGGGACCGCATCACTGTGACTAGTTATATTTTTATTTAAAACCATAAACGTCTATTATCGTTTTTATGGCAATCTAAAAACAGTGGCAGAGCCTGATCTTTAATGTATTCGCTTGTTATTCACCTGGCTGCAGCAACACAGGTCGGGACAGCACAGTGCCAGCCCGGTTGGAAGCGCGGCATCTCAAAATGGCGCTGCTACTGCCGATGGCGTCCACGGACCTCCTTGCGCCCAGCACCAAGCGCCCATCGCTCAAGACGTGTCTGAAAATGGATGACTTTTGAAGCAAGCCCTTAAATTAATTTCACAACTTTCACAAGCAGAAGGAAGGTTATACGTATAAAGGTATTATAGGAAACTGTGGGGAGTTACTTATTACCTCAGGTGCTTTCTCGTATTATGGAACGAGGTGTGTCAAATATAAATGTATTTTTTGTGGGTACTTTTGCTGCTATAATCACATAAATGAATGAAATCTTAATATTGGGGTAAAATTTGTTCAAAGTTGTTGTTCAAGTTAGTAAACTTTTAATTTAATTCGAATGTTTGGCCACCATGAAAACTGATAGAAACAATCAACGCATACTTTTTTTATTTACATATACAAGTGTTAAAAAAGTGCATTTGAGATTTCAAGGGGTGACTCAGAATCAAGTATAGAATATACTAGCAAAGTTTCCCATACTAGCGAATCAAGAATTGGTATGGGAGACTGAAAAAAAAGTTGTAGACCGGATTTTTTTATATTCTATACTTGATTCTGATTAATCTCAAACGCACTTTTTTAACACCTGTATTTTAACTTGAAGCAAAATCATTGTGTCAAGAAACAATTTCATATAATAAGTAAAATGTTTTCAGAAAACGCCGATTCCTAGTTAATTAATTGTTTACCGTCAGGTATCTTGTTTTCTACCTGATTGTGCAAGAAGAGAGCTACATTTTTCGAGTTATTTATGTAGTTATTTGTAAAATTTCTTAGTTTATGAACTAATAAATATAATTCTCAGTATAAAATTAGTTGATTTTCCTTCTTAATGTTAACTAGTGCTAAGTAAGTACTTTACTCATACAAAAGTTGGGCCATAAAATAAATGTTTTACGATAGCACAGCCGAACCTCGTCCGCGTTAACCTACATACACCCTGCTTCAAAGTGATAACGGCTGACGTAATTCCTAGCTCGGTAATAAGATTTCCTAGATGGTCGCCGTTTTATGCAAACTATCGTAGAGTAACAGAGTGTAACGTAGCGGTAATAAGTAACTTGTAAAACTGTGCATCTTCTCATTAATATAATAAATGCGAAAGTATGGATGTTTGTTTGTTTGTTCCACTTTCACGCCGAAACTACTAAACGGATTTGGATTAGGCATGAGTCCGATATATCAAAACGTAACTAAAAACGGATATGAGATTCATATCATAACATATCGATATGGCAGTTTTTAATATCGGATATTAGTAAAACTATACAACTATACATAGGCTAAGTAACGCGCGAAACATAAACTCCCGCAACCCAAGCATATGATATCGAACGGTTTGATATATTCGCTTTCTCTCTTTCTAACAAAAAGACATTTCATTAGTGCGAGAGAAATTCAACGAATATTGAACTTGGACGGATATCAGCGGATGATAGGCGAATTGAACATTACGGTTATTGCAATACGGTTTTTGTGTTTCCGTTCGTTTCATAAACAAATAGATAAGTTACGTTTGAAAAGCGATTAATATCGTGCTACCCAATTGATATCTGAAAACGGTTTTCGATATCGATATGAAAACTTCATATCGGTTACAAAACCGTTTTCCAAAAAACTGATAACGCCCATGTCTAATTTGGATGATATTTAATACGTAGATAGATAAAGCACTCGGCTAACACATAGGATAGATATTTGTTACCTAATGTAAACAAACAAATAAATAAATAGGACCTTTTATCCTGGAAAACTAAAGGGTTCCCGGAGCTTAAAAACTCAAAATTTCCACTCCGTCACTACCTACCTTAACATTTTCTTTCAATTCTGGAGTCAAGTACATTAAGGTTAGCATTTTGTTACACGCTGTAAAGGTAAATATTTTTACCATCTCCATAAAATAATCTCAATTTCCCTCACTAGCACAAACAAGTTTTGTCTTCCGTCCTGAATTTAACCTTTGCCCTAGTAGGTTGAAGAACCGAAATGTTATCTCTTTTTTTAAAGCTTATTTAGGCTTCCTCGAAAAAAAAAATTGCGTCCTCGTTTATTAAATACAACTTGAACAGCATCTTGGAGGCACCTCCTTTTGTGCAACAGATAATAATATTATAATACTTATATTATTACGCTTTGACCTTTATGATAAGAATAAAAATGGGAAGCGCGCAGTAACAATAGAACTTATTTTTATTACATATTAGATTTATTATTACGGATTAAGTCACGTTTTGTTATCAATACGGATCCAATATATCTATAATCCCTGTACTACAAATAGTATTGTTTGATTTTAATATTCGAATAATCTTCAATGGAAGTAAGGGTAATCCTGTTTGCCTACAATGTGCTCAGAGACCGAACCTTAATGCCCGTCTGGCCCAAAACGTCTTAACACAATACCTACACTGTCACTAGGGATTTTGGGGAATATATAACAAAGCTATGTTAAGCATAACTCGATATCTGACGGCATATCCCTTGCAAATGTAATTTAAAATCCATTCCCTGGAGACGTGCGTATATTAGTCAATCTCCTTTACATATACATACCCGCCAACCTTCAATATAAATAAATTCGATATATTCTAAGGGGTCTGTTTTGTTCTACGACATATATATATTTTTTTGTATATACAGGGTGTAACAGAAAGGTGTGATAATACTTCAAAGGTTGGCTTTTACCCATCAAACTGAACAACTTTTGTTTTACAACTTTGTTGAAATCGCAAAGAAATTTTCGGACTGTTCATACAAACCCTGTAAATATGATTTCAACGATCTTAAATAGTTTGCTAATAAAAATAGAAGTTATAAACATTTACTTATAGAAGGGAGAAAAAGATATATTGGGATATATTGGGTCTCCTTTAGTACGTTCTATTGGTGGGATAGGACGTACTAAAGAAGACCCATTTATGACCGGGAGCATGATATTTGCAAAGTTATTATCAACACAAAGGTCACACTAGGACTTGTTGACAAGCTGGGGGCCGTTGGGATAAGTTCTCAAAATGTACTCCTTCGACGCCGTGATCGTTCACTGTCTAATGCTGTTCATATTACGCCTTTTAAAAAAAGCATTCGTGAAATTTTAATAAGTTTTATTAGCCTTTAACAGCTGAAACCGCCATCATTCTACACCAAAATGTCATGAAAACGTGCATTTCGTTCAAGGGTTTGAGGCGGCCGCTCGCTTTGTCGCTTTGATAGCAAAATATAACCTTTTTCGACGTTCGATCACTGCCAATTTCTCACTGACATTCACATTCCATTGAAGCTCATATACATGACACGAAAACCTAATTTTCTACTTCAGTGTTTTTAGGGTTCCGTACCTAAACGGCAAAGCAGGCTCTGCCACTCTGCTGTCTGTTAAGCTGAATGAATTAGAAACCTTAGCTATAATAGTAATTATAGAATTTTGACCCAGAACACAAGATTGAATTAGATTTTTAGGTGATTGAATTTCCCTATAGATTACAAAAACCAGACCAGTGAGAGACTGACTTACGTACAGAGAGTTTCGTATAAAGTTGTAATTATATCTACATAGTTCGCCCAGCACTGGAGTCGAATCTCGCTTTTTTTGTTTGTTTCATTGAAGGACAAACTTAGCTTAATAAGTAGTTAGAAAAATGTTCGTGTAATCGCAGACCAAACCTAAAGTTAATGATTTTCGGACTGAAATCGCAAAAAAGTACCTACAAATTAATAGTTTTCGGATTATCTGTTAACAACCCATATCGTGCAGGAGCACGGCTTGTATTGCAAAAAATGTACACATCTATGAATAAACGATTTTGGGACTGTAATCGGAAAATCATGATTTTCGAATTGTTTCCTTTACCTGTTCGAGACCTCGCTTATAGTCACGTTTCATGATTCTAAGGCAACGGATAGTATCCTATAGATTTTAATATTTGCGAGTATCAAAACAAGCGACATAAAAGGTCGTATTTTTTCTTTTATTCACTTACAATAGAAGCTTGACATTTTTACTGCTCCAAGGAACCATCGATTTTAGTAAAATTGTATGATTAGTCACCCTACATTATTTATCGTTTTTATTTAGAAAAATAAAAATAAAGTTTTTTATGTACTGAACCGTAATAGAGCGCGCCCCGATTCGCACTTGGCCATTTGTATACTATAGGGATTAAACTTTGTGCGAATAGGTCTTTGATGTTCGGATTTTGGGCTGTATAAATAACGTATTTTGTCGGAATTTTACGTAAAAAAATTAGATTAATAGTGTTGAGGGTACGTCAGACAGACCTTATACTTCTTAAATAATTTTAACAATAGGCTATCCTCCCATTAAGCAAAAGGTTAAAATTAAGTCGTCTCACTCAAATTAGGATTATGTTACACATACTCCCAAACTATCGTAACAAAAACCAGTCGGAGTTACTAAACAACCGTTGACGGTTCGCAGGTGATGTGTCCGAACTCTGGCGTACGAAGTTAACCAGAACTTTGAGTCTCTGCTGAGCTGGCTTACTTGCCTGCTGCCTTAAGTTACCCTTGATGTGAAACCGTCCTAACATCCGACCATCCGAAAATGGACTGTGTGACCCCAGACTTAATATATACAGTACAAACTGTGTGTGTAGTCTAACTTAGCCACTAGCTTGTTCTGTATGCGGAAACTTTGTAGTGAGGTGTCATAATGTGGGAATGTAAGTGTATAACCGCCATATATTAGCACACATTCTGTTGTTATACTGTACAGTTGTTACAAAATCTTCAATATACATAGAGCCAGCATAAAAAAACATACACTAGATATATTGATAATACAGGCTGACCAAAATGAACATTACCTATTTTGAGAAGTACAACATTTTCTTACTCCTAAATTACATTAAAATTCCTTAAAATAAATGAAATGGAACCCCGGATCGGGCTCCATTAACGTCTACAGTTTCCGATTACGGAGGACACAAAATTAATTTTATCGGAGTATCGGTACAAAAACCCTCGAGGCCATTTAGATTGGGCTGCTGTTCCAATTTCCTCAATGCCCCTATTGATCCCTGCAAGCCCATGGGGCTTTATAGTCAATTACGAAACGAAAAATAGTAAGAAACATATTTATTACTTATTTTTGTATAACGTATGGTCAAATTTTGTAAAATTCGTACAGCTTGTGATATTTATGAAACCCCACGTGAACTATTGTATTTAAAGCTCTTTATAAAATATTCCCTTACATATTTAGCGAATGCACTATTTAGATTACTAGTCTAATTAGATTACTAAATCGTTGATATTACTTGAAACACATACCTACCCAGTACTCACCTATAACAGACATGGATATGGCAATCAAACTAACTCGATTAGTTAATTCCATCGTGAAACAGATTTTTTTTCCACGGGGTTGATCACAAGAAGCGCATTCACTGCTGTACGCAAGTCCTATCTAACTAAAGTAAAGTATTAGTAGGGTCTAAATAGTTCAACAAAAATAAAGATTATACAGCCACAAACGTCAACAGATAGTAGCCATCAGCCGTTGTCCTTTTAAACAAAAATGTATGGCAGGCTGGACAGTTGAAATATCGTCTAAAGTGAACGCTCATTTGTAACAGTTTCGCTGCTATAAGTCAACTGCCACGTTAATCGTTTGTTTTGTCCCCCGCGTGCATCGTTCATACACAAAGATATAGAGGTACTTCCTTTGTGATTCATATTTGTAAGTGAAGGAAGGTTTTCATTATTGAAAAATACTTCAAAAGACATCTAATTTACTCATGAAACTGGACAAGTTGCCGCGAGGACTAATTTGGAACTAAATTGGAATTCCATCTATCAGCTTGAGATAAAAAATTCTAAACATGTGCATACAAGGATATATGTTTTTTGCAAATTAAATATAAATTCCACGAAGGGGTTCAGTTTCATAAATATAATTCTGCTCCTGAGTATGTTAACCGCTTTATATCACTCGTGTATATGAAGTGATAAATGCAAGTAGATTGTGTCAACTTTTACAGCCAATAATGGCTGCAACAGAGAAAATAAACTTTGAAATAAAATAAAAACTATAAAAATATAGGTAAACAACACACATCACTGAATACTACTCGACACAGTAACAAGTTACATATAAAAGACTTCTAAGCTTTTTACTGTCGCTTGTTCCCATAAATATCATGCTCAAATAATCACGTCTCACGCACATAATAAGGTGACCAGTATAAATAAATTACGTACGACAGACATGTACGTATAGGTATGTGTCTAGAATAAAGGCAGACATTCGGCAACCAATCTATTTCTCAAAGGGCGATAAACGTGTCTTCGGCGAGGAAACGACAACTAAATCGCCGACTCGGCCGTTTCATTCAGCACGATTCTATGACATAGGGATGGGACTAGTTCGATTTGGTTTATCGATAATTTCTTTACCTACTTTTTTTACAAAATCATTTAATTTTTGTTCATTGTACATTTTCTTAAGCGTTATGTCATGTACTTTTTTTTTAGTTCTGATAATATAACTTAAGTTAAAATAACATATTTGGTTCAGCTGCTGTTTAGTGACAATGCTATAATATAATTAAACATAAAAAATTTCACATAGATTGCAATTTATAAAGTTTTTCAGTATGACGAGTAGAAACCTCAGTTAACGGGTTCTACACCTATATTGTTACTCCCTGTATAAGTTAGATTACATAAGTTAACTTATGTTAAGTTAGTTTATGGTCCTTGTGAGATTGCCGATTAACTCATGAAGCTTCCCATCAATAGTCGTTCGGAGTACTTTAGCTGAGTGAACGGGTAAAGTTTCCCACGCGATGCCTGGCCTCGCACACCCCTTGCACACGGTTTCCGCTCTTCCAAACACATAGCAAACAAGTGCCGACGAGTAGCGCCGAACACGATCAGCAACTAAACCATGGAGTCTTCTTGCTTAACTTTAACCTTTTTTATATTATACACTATCTTTAAAGTATTCTCAAATTGACAGTAATATTTAAAGAAAACAGCCAAAAGCCTTAGTCTATAAGGCCCCCCCGACTTATACCTGGCTCAAAAGTCCCCATGACACTGGCGGCATTACCGCGCTGTATGGCCAGGGATATCTGTTGAGCCAGGTACGAGCCGGCTCGGGGGTCAAATATATACATATATTTATGTTCTAAGCTGTCAAATAATGTAATGGAATAAAATTGAATTTGGAATTTCAACTACCGACTTTTGATTTTAAATAGAGACTTCCGTCATTTTAAACTTCGGTGAGATGAATGCTTAGTCGGTTGGTTTCCAGGACTCTATACCGAGCACGTCTGTTGAGTTAATCTTACAATGATTAACGTTTTAAAGTTCTTTCAACGTTATTTTTGTGATGCAGAAATAGCTGTGAATCAGATTCTGCGATAAGCGATACTACGAAGAGGAGTAACTCGGGAGACAGCTCCGTTTGACGGTTCTATTTTCCGAGTCCCAGCAGCAAACCACCACCTGGAGCGTCTTTAAGTGCCCATCACCCTTACAGCCGGAATTTTTTTTCTTTTTTGAAGTTTCTCCTAAATACTCGCTTATTATTATTATTCTCTTGGCATTGGCAAAATCACTGATGTGGAATGCCCAATAGAAAAGAAGGGAAGAAAATAATGCTCAATTGCTCAGTCTAAAAAGAGTCTATATTGATGAATGCCCATTATGTCCTAACACAATTCACTTTTTTTCCAATTTTATGCAGATACTATAACTGCCTTATGCAGAACAATACTAAAACAAATTGTACGTAGATGATACTACTGAAAATATTCAACTTTCCAAAAAAACATAATCAGATCTTTTTTTACATTCTACATTGCAATAAGACGGAACAATTATTTTCAGTATGGATAAACAATTTATTTTGCTCATATATTTTTTTTTATAGAACTAAGGAACCCAATTCAATTTCATGAATACCATCTACCGTTTGCCGGCAATCAGCGGTAAAAGGTTACCGTATACAGAGTGTTAAAAAAGTTTTAATTTTAAGGGGTTACTCAACTCAATTATAGAATACAGGAAAAATATTGAACCGAATTATATTTGATTCTGATTAACCACTTAAAATTTCAAACGCAGTTTTTTTAACATTCTGTATACGACACATTTGTATGTATATTCATAACGTAACTACTATTAATTCATTAAGTTAAAATAAAAAACTGCATCACTAATGGATGAAGAGGAAAGGTGAAATCCAGGATTTTTAGCTTAAAATATTAAAACACGTTGGTAGTTTTTAAAGTGATGAGTTCTGCGATAACGGCTTGTGCAGGAAAAATGGTGAAACTTTTTAAAATTCCGTTGCAGAAATGAATTCGCTCTTCTAAAATTTTACTAACAGAGATATAAAACATACTTTATTTATGTTTTTTTTTTCAAATCCGGAATGTTATATTCTGCGTGTGTTTTTAATGAACTCCTTTGTGACTGACACAAACCCGCAACAGCAGTTAATTTACGTATATGTACCTTATGGTGCCTTACAGAAACTCGTTCCTACATTATTTAAAAAGTTTTTTTTTTAATTTAATAATCTTATTCGAATATAACTGTTTACACGTAATCAAACTCAGTTTAAATCGGAGTATAAGATGGGGTGGAAGATCAACAATTTTGAAAACTCAAGATCATGATTTTTTTCAGTTTTTTTTTATTTATTTATTCTCCTCTCACTCTCAAGTCGCCATTGGCATTATCTCACTTGAGATACGAGCTCACAAGTTCTTATTATACCTGTACTAAAACTAAGCATCAAAACTCTTCTCTCACGGTACTAACAAAGTTCCCGAAGACATTCCGAAACATTATAGTAGTTATATAGTGACTTTGGTAATTAACTTTGGAAGTTATTAGTAGAGATCGGTAAAGTTGGTAAGGTGCACTTCTTCATTATATACCTATATATGTATTTTACGTATGAGATCATGGCATCGACACATCTTCAAAATTATAATTGTATTACTTACTGCCTTAACTGAAGGATTTTGTCTGAATACGTCTTACTATCTTTAAAGTTAAGATCCAGTGAACACGTATCTCTCCTCATCATACTGAAAGTCATTCCCCAAAGAACCCTTAATTATAAAATACGTCAACCATCTGTTATAATAAAAAAACCCATCTGCTAAAATTATGTATCCGAAACTGCCATTGACACTTCGAGATTAAGACAAATCTAACGACACTTCGCAATCCAAAATCCATCTACTCGATTTAGCTACAGATGATAAAAAAGCGACCAAGTGCGAGTCGGACTCGCCCATTAAGGGTTCCGTAGCAGCAAGTAACATAATATAAAAGTTCTTGTAGTTCGTTGTAGGTAAATTGCGGTTTACGATTTATTACGTATTAAAAAAAACTACTTACTAGATTTCGTTCAAACTAATTTTCGGTAGAAGTTTGCATGGTAATGTACATCATATATTTTTTTTACTTTTATCATTCTCTTATTTTAGAAGTTACAGGGGGGAGACACACATTTTACCACTTTGGAAGTGTCTCTCGCGCAAACTATTCAGTTTAGACAAAAATGATATTAGAAACCTCAATATCATTTTTGAAGACCTATCCATAGATACCCCACACGTATGGGTTTGATGAAAAAAAAATTTTTGAGTGTCAGTTCTCAGTATGGGGAACCCCCAAAATTTATTGTTCTTTTTCTATTTTTGTATAAAAATCTTAATGCGGTTCACAGAATACATCTACTTACCAAGTTTCAACAGTATAGTTCTTATAGTTTCGGAAAAAAGTGGCTGTGACATACGGACGGACAGACAGACAGACAGACAGACAGACATAACGAATCCATAAGGGTTCCGTTTTTTGCCATTTGGCTACGGAACCCTTAAAAGGGACTAGTACTGTTTATACATACTACGTACTCTCGGAAGAAATTACCCTCAGCTGGACCAGTCAGGTATAAAATATAATAGTTCATTAACCGAGCGATTTGAATAAAGAACATTGGTATCGATTCGGTGTTTACGATAAAACTTATTTGACAGGACTAAACTTTATTTAAGCGTCATGTCCTTGTCTTTTCGATATAGAAAGAAAAAGATAGAACACTTAAATTAAGTTTAATCCTATCAAATACGTTTAATCGTGAAAATCGAATCGACGCTATTGGTTGATTTTATTCAGCACTAAGTGCCCGCGTAAACAGCCCTTCGAAACTGTTGTAAAATTTAAATTCTACATTTGAAATCAAATCTTTCACCTAATTAAGTATTTATATTTGAAAAATACTTTCTTAGCACTCCATAACATTCTTCAAGTATGTTCCAATTTAAAAAAAAAACATTTTCAATTAGTTTAGGCTGTGCGTTCACTGTCAGTCATTACCAGTACTATTTTATTTATAAGACTAAGTATATAGATGATAAAATATGGAAGCTTCAGTTAATCTCTTCATAGAACGTAACCATATGAGGAGCTAGCAAATTGTAAGGTAATATCCACAGAGCTAGAAACTTGGCCAATTTATTAGCAGTTCAGTTGCTTTCTTGGAATGGGAATGCAGAACTTACTCGAGCGATCCGACCAAACGCCCGACTTTGACAACAATGCCTTTCAAATCGCAAGAGATATTAATTGGTATGTGTCCTGGCTAAATTAAACTTATACAATCTGAATAGGCTATATACTCGTATAACCATAAATCGTTTTGGCTGTGATAATATCAATATTTATTATTATCAGTATCAAGTCAAAGTCAAAATAAAAACAATTTTAAAACAGAACCGGGACTGAAAGACGGACACTTATTGTTACAAGTGAATATTGAGAATTTACTACATGTCCCTTCATTCTGTGATTTGTATAAAGCAGTGTTTTTCAACCTGTGGGTCGAAGCCTTTCTCAAGGGCTCGCGGGTAAAAGAAAAAGTAGTGTTTGTAGGTGTTACACTGCAATGAAAAAATACGATTTTAGTGAAAAGGCTGAGCCTGTTTATTTTTGAAAAACGCGGTTCTGTATTGGAGACGATTATAACTTAATCATTTTCTACTTGAAGAAAATTATAAATGTAGTCTTTCAAATCACTGACATTTTGTATGTTTATGGGCCTAGAGGGGGGGTCGCAAGAATTTTTTATCTTGTAAGGGGGTCGGGTAATGAAAAACGTTTAAAAACACTGGTATAAAGCAA
The DNA here is from genome assembly GCA_958295455.1 of Coleophora deauratella. Classification (NCBI taxonomy): domain Eukaryota; kingdom Metazoa; phylum Arthropoda; class Insecta; order Lepidoptera; family Coleophoridae; genus Coleophora; species Coleophora deauratella. The sequence continues at coordinate 11,205,267 of OY282397.1, read as the reverse complement.
CCACGTTTTAAAATTTATTAGTATTTTAAGTGGACGGAGACATACTCACACGAGTCAGTACCTATATGTGAAAGCATCGTATAGCGCCGCAAGCTCGCAAAACTTTGTCTTCCAACTTATAAACAGCCTTTTAAGCAGTTTCCTGTTTGAGAAACTGTTGTCTATCGCGCTAATAACAAATGCTGTCAACTAGCTGCCAAAGTTAATATATTATAAGACGCTGCATTCTTTGATTCCAGCTTGTTTCTTGTTAACACTTGTTGACTGACTCGGTGGCTAAGTGGTTAGCGATCCTGATCTCTGATCCGAGAGTCGTGGGTTCGATCCCCACACAGGGCAAACGTTTCTGTAATGAGCAGAATTGTTTGCTCTGATTGTGAGTTGGGTGTATTATATCTATACAGGGTGTAACAGAAGTGTGTGACAATACTTCAAGGTTGGCTTTTACCCATCAAACTGAACAACTTTTGTTCTACAACTTTGTTGAAATCGCAAAATTTTTTTTGGACTTTTCATACAAATCGAACAGCTGGCGAACCAAGTTTGTATGAAGTCCAAAATTTTTTTTGCGATTTCAACAAAGTTGTAGAACAAAAGTTGTTCAGTTTGATGGGTAAAAGCCAACCTTGAAGTATTGTCACACACTTCTGTTACATCCTGTATATGTATGTATTTAAAAGTATATGTGTATGTATATCAGTCTCTGGTTCCCAAGATACAGGGAATCCTAGTTTGGGGCCAGATGACCGTGTGTGATTTGTCCCAGATATTATTATTAACAAATATACATTTAATTTATTATACATACCTACTAGCTTTTGCTTAGCGTGGATATCGGACTGTCGTTGAGGGTGCAAATTAAGTTTGGATTTTAGAATAATATTATCCTATATTGTTTACCCGTAAGGGGTCGTCCATTAATCACGTGATGTTTTTAGCAACTTTTTAGATCCCCTCTCCCCCTATCCAAAATCACGTGTATTTTTTTGGTAGAAAATATTATCTTTAAATACAGGTATAATGTAATGTAATTCTGGAAAATTAAGCACAGTGATAAAAATGTCTAGACAGACATTAATGTTAACCTTAAGGTTGCAGGTTGTTTTTGACTGCCTGAATCCGTTTTGAACCTGGGATGAATTAAAAACAACTTAACAACAACAGTCCGACGTTTGGAACTTTAGAAATCGCGCGTTCAACGAAAAAATATATATGTTGTGGCCAGATCATAGAATTGATCATTTCATGATGTGGCCGACCATTTCATGAAATGGTCGTATTTCATGAAATGGCCAGCTAAAACTGACCATATCGTTTAAACGTCAACGTTTAATGATATGTCCATCCACGTTTGGCCATATCATTAATGTAGGGGTTCCATTATATAAAAGGTTTAATAAAAATTTGAAATACGTTGAAAAGCTACTGGCATCTTCATGCCATGATATCTGGCAACAAATCTTGGTTAACAGAGAAATTATACATTCTTAATACTTACCTTTTAAGATTGATATCTACTAACCTATGAAACACTTTCCGAACTTCAAGGTTTTTACAGTGCGCTCGTTTTTGGATTGACTTTCGAAAAATTATTGTAGTTTAGTATCGTAATGACATTAAACTTCTATTTTATTTTCAATTAGTGCATTATTAATAGCCTTTTTATTTTATTTTATTTATTAACTGTACTCCGCCATGATACATCACAAAAACAAAAAGATATCAGCGCCTCTAACGGTGGATACTGTAACTATTTTACGATATGATCACTAATGCTTGACCATTTCATGAAATAGCCGTGCGTTTTGCTGTATATCATGAAACGTTGATGTATTCATTGATCTGGCCAGACCATATCATGATGTGATCAGCAGATATTTTCCATTTCATGAAATGGTCGGCCACATCATGAAGTGATCAATTCTATGATCTGGCCACGACATATACACGTGATATCTCAGTACATCCCTCCCCCTTGTGATATTTCGTGATTTTTTCCGAACCCCCTCCACCCTTTTGAGCCTCACGTGATTAATGGATGACCCCTAACCTCTTTGATAAACAATGAAATGAGCAATAAGTAGCAATGCTTTGTCAACTTGCTTTATTTTTAGGTTTCCGGTGTAATTCCCAAGGGAATCTGATATTTTTACAGCATAAAATGTATCCTATGTTACAATTTTAAAATGCACTCCATCATAATAACATCGATCCGTTGTTTCTTAACAAATCCTGATGAATGATGTCCTTTTCAAAAAGGACAAAAATCAAACAAATAAAGTAATTTTACGGTTAAGATTTTATACATAATATATTGTAAAGCTATCAGAACACAAAAATGTGTCATTTTGTTAAAAACTAAAGTTTTTTTTTCTAGTTAAACTTTTTTCAAACGTCCTCTTTGAAATGTTACTAACCTACATTTAAAAGAATTTACAAATGAAACTATTTTTAAATTTTGAACAAAGCTCTTATTTCAAGCCATTTAACTTGATCTCTGGCAAAATAAAATCTCTAAATTAAAGTATTACATTCCTCGTCACCAGTTTTCCGTCGCTTTCAGAACAAAATAGAATTAACAAGTTTGATTGTGCCAGCAATGAACAATGAACACCAAGTAATTCACGAAGACTGTGTAAAGTTAAATACGCACAGTTAAGCGCTCATTCCCGTCTTCATAACAATTCAGCGCCGGTGTTCGCAATAAATATTAACTTACTCGCTCGTATCGCTTTCTTGTAAAATATAGGCAAAGTTTGAGTAGTTTATTTAATGGATACGTCGTCGACTTTGTGCGGGCGCCGCTGCTCTCCAATTGGGAGCTAATCTAAGCATCGATCAGGAGGAAACTTTGGCGGTGTTGCGAACAGTATAGCTCACAAATTGATTCCCGTGTTTTGTAACGTACCTTTGAGTTTCATAAAATCTTTAATTGTAACTTAGATAAAGTGAAAACATTTCCTAAATGAAGCCAGTTAAAACAAACTTCTTCCGTTCGCATTGCAATCGTTTATTCGATAAATTTTACCAATCGTTAATAGTCGCACTATTATTTATCACCTACATTTATCTATTCCATGCAAAGAAAATCATCAGTTTATATTATAAGGTTTACGTACCTTAAACCTGGAATGGTAGTCAGTATCTGCCCCTCAGCGGTGACCCAGTGCACGTCTGGTGGCGGATGGCCCGTTGCCCGGCAGGCTGCGTGGGCTCCCCTGGTGGCGGGCCACAGCAGCCGCGCGGGGGGCTCAGAGACGAAGTGGGGGCGTTTGTCCCCCGCACTGTTGGCTTGCACCACCGCAAGGGTGAACATCAGGGATATCGTGTGCTCTGTAGGAGAAAAATCGTACAATCTTATTTTTAACTGATTCTTAAATATTAAAGTATACAGGTTGTATCAAAATTGGTTTAGGACCCGGTAACTGGGGCTTCTACTCATCATACTGAACAACTTTTGTCCTACCAAAAATTTAACTCTTCATACGAATTGATTAGCTGTTTAGACCAGTGGTTTTCAACCTGTGGGTCGCGACCCCCCGGGGGGTCGAGAAGCCTTTCTCAAGGGGTCGCGAGTAAAAGAAAAAGTCAGTATTTGTAGGTCCCACACTGCAATGAAAAAAATATGATTTCAGTGAGAAGGCTGGACCTGTTTATTTTTTAAGAATTTGTCAAAACGTGCCCTTACAACAATTTCGGTCGCAGTGTAGACAATGCTACTTGCTTCTATTACGACGCAAGAGTAGCATCGTCTACACTGCATGCGAAATGGTTGTATGGGTTGTTCTATTTTGGAGACATTAATAACTAAATCATTTTCTAACTGAAGAAAATTATAAACGTAGTCTTTCAAATCACTAACATTTTGTATGTTTATGGCCCTAGGGGGGTCGCAAGAATTTTTTTACCTATAAAGGGGTCGTGTATCAAAAAGGGTTGAAAAACACTGGTTTAGACAATCGTATTGGAGTCGTAGTGTCGTCGGTGTTGGTAAAAACGCAGCTCAGTCTTCCTGTATTTTTCCTACTCTAACTACTAATTTTCGCTTTAGCTGACACTGTTCATTTTTGAAACAATCATAAATTAACATTATCGAAAAAAAATATTTCTTGTATCAGTTTTCATTCATGCTTTGATTGATTGATTGATATACTCTATTTGATATACTCTATGATCTCTCTTTTTTTGATATACTCTGCTTTATTTACATATCTATATGGTTCTTCTAAAATGTCTGAAAAAAGTGATGTCTACTCATTAAACCGAACAACTTTCCGCAAGGATAACTACGAAAAGAGGTCCTGCAAGTTGTTGAGGAATATAAATAAATTACGATATTATTTTGATACTTTTTTTAAAATTATCTTAATACCCTCGATACACGTCTTCTACCGAGTATCTTAACTTAGGCAATCGACCCCCATATACTCGGCCATATGTTAAACCGGTGGAAACTTTTCAATACCTATGTCTTCCTTAGCACATTATTCACGCCCAGTATTTCAATGGCTACTATAATCGGTATTTTTAAAATTTACTGCAGTATCGTTCAACGGTCGTTACATAAATCAAGGTACGCGCCACTCTATCGTCCGTGTAGCCTTCATACGATACGACATTGTCGTTGCGTTAATTTCTCTCTTGTCAATTTATGTCCTACAGATTTATCTGATTCAAAGTGAAAGTTTACTGAGTAAAGAAAATAAAACAAGAAAATACATAGATGGATGCAAAACCAACTAACTCTGAATACATTGTATATAGTCAAATAAATCATTGATAAATGATGTATTTGAAGTTGCTGAAAAACTGTGAAAGGTAGATGATACTCATGGACACATTTTCGAAAAATATGCCTTGCCGTTCAAAGATGCTCGTTGATTTTTCTCCGATATTGTTGCTTGGAAAGATACTCAGTTTCATGAGTAGCTATAAAGTATCTACCGCTTTTCATCTATTAATAAGGTCACCTGTTTACAATACTTGGTTAGAATCTCTTTACTCTCCGTAATGACAGAGATTACAAACTTAAATCATATGATTTACCAAATAATCAATGTTTTGTAACTTCAGAAATCTCTTGGTTGAATGTATGACGTCGTGCTCCCTGGCAACCCCATAGTCTGTTTTACTGTTTCCAAATACATAAAAGAAATGTACATAATATGTACTCAATTAGTACATACTTAAAGAAAATTGTACCTTAATGGTTTAAGAGTACTAATTATTTGAATTTGATGTTGCTGTAGAGCATCTCTACAGCAACCCCATTTTTTTTTCAGGAAATTTGACTAGTTTGCTACTGTTTCAGCTAATGAAAGGCTGAAAAAAATTGTACTCCTATTTTTAATGTTGTATGTACTATGGACAAATAAATATTTTATTATCAAAGTCTAGAGAGCCCAACTTACATACTGTTACGAAAGATTAGGAAATTGGTTTTTATTTAAACCCGACTACGGCAAAGCAAAAAGGAGGGTTATGATTTTAACCCGTATGTATGTTTGTATGTACGTTTATTATGTATGCTTATTATGATAAGTAGTTTAGAAGTTATGCGGGAACAGATGAACATACATACATACGGGTTAAAATCATAACCCTCCTTTTTGCTTTGCCGTAGTCGGATTTAAATAAAAACCAATTTCCTGATCTTTCGTAACAGTATGTAAGTTGGGCTCTCTAGACTTTGATAATAAAATATTTATAACTTCTAAACTACTTATCATAATAAGTAGTTTAGAAGTTATGCGGGAACAAGTAAAGATTAGGAAAATGGTTTTTATTTTTATCCAACTACGGCGAAGGAAAAAGGATTATGCAAAATGGTTATGATTTCAACCCGCATGTTTTTCGGGCTCCCTAGACTTTGATAATAAAATATTTATTTGTCCATAGTTCATACAACATTAAAAATAGGATTACATTTTTTTCAGCCTTTCATTAGCTGAAACAGTAGCAAACTACGTCAAATTTCGCGAAAAAAATAATGGGGTTGCTGTAGAAATGCTCTACAGCAACCCCAAATTCAAATAATTAGTACTCTAACTATTAAGTTACAATTTTTTTTAAGTATGTACTAATTGAGTACATATTATGTACATTTGTTTTATGTATTTGGAAACAGTAAACCAGACGATGGGGTTGCCAGGGAGCACGACGTAATGTATGACATCGAAATTGTGACGTTTTAGATGTAATTTGTATGCAGTAAATAAATAAGTTGAAGCTTGAGAAAATTATAACATGACACCCTCCCAAGGCACCTTGATAAGTTGATAGTCGTCAACGGTATTTATGATTGTTACTGCCTACTAAGTAACTAGGTAACTAGTAATTTGTAACTTACTCGGTTTGAAAAAACTTTCACTCAAACTGGCATAGTATGTAGTACTAATGTCGTATAGTGTAAAGGGCCTTAAATCGGACACCAGCCGGCCACCGACCGCTGGTTTATTTACTATTGCGCAAGTGTAAAATGGACCTCTAAATGGAAAGGGATTCCAAAACTCGTCTGAATTGCATTATTTCGTACTTTAAAATTCTTACCTTTAAAATTATTGGTATAGATTGCACTTTTATTTTTAATTCTTCCAACTTTCAAACCTTAAAATTCCAGCTTTAAAATTAATACCTTTCACTTTAATTTTACTCCTAGTAATCCATCGTTTGCTAGATTACTTAGAATTTCGGTATACCCTGATACGGAGGATACCTGATAGGTTCAGTATGTTATAATGAGGCGAGCCTAAAGGCTTATCATAGTCTGATGATTTAATGTCGAAACCACAGATAGAAACCCTGAAGAGACTTCGACAACTGTTTATTTGTTTTTTTATTTTTATTAGTTATGGTGCGTTTTTTTTTTAACATTCTTTTCGAATGTAATTATGTAAAAATGGTAAAAGGTTTTTTTTTGTTTTTATATGGCTTTTCATTATTTTAGCTTATTCTAAGCTTTGGTTAGTGACTATATGGAGACGCTTTCCTACTTCCCCGTTTAACGCGTTGGGAACAAATTTTAGTTGGAAAACAAAAGGTACAAAATTTTACACCCCATTTGACCCATTTAGAGTTGGATATTAAAAAAAAACTGGTTATCTGTCAGTCAGTGACGGGACTGTTTTATCGATAAAAAAAATATAATAGTAGTTAAGTTAACTCAGTAAACTAATCTTACATAGTAAATTAAACGACAATCTCCAAATGAACGAACGAACCATCAAAACTAACCAAATAGTAAAAGAGTTTATTCAGTGACTTAAGTTACTTACTTATTAGTAAGTATAATTTGTATGTCCGTGATATTCTCAAAAACTTTTGAACGGATTGATGTTAGACTGCTTTAATGGAAATCTTGTAGTCTGAGCTTATATATAATCTTAGCTAGGTTTTCATTTTTAGGGTTCCGTACCTCAAAAGGAAAAAAACCGGCCAAGTGCGAGTCGGACTCGCGCACCGAGGGTTCCGTATAAATTCATAATCACACATGTCTTGAACTCTTTATTTTAAGGGTTCCGTAGCCAAATGGCAAAAAACGGAACCCTTATGGATTCGTCATGTCTGTCTGTCTGTCTGTCCGTCCGTATGTCACAGCCACTTTTTTCCGAAACTATAAGAACTATACTGTTGAAACTTGGTAAGTAGATGTATTCTGTGAACCGCATTAAGATTTTCACACATAAATAGAAAAAAAAACAATAAATTTTGGGGGTTCCCCATACTTAGAACTGAAACTCAAAATTTTTTTTCATCAAACCTATACGTGTATCTATGAATAGGTCTTCAAAAATGATATTGAGGTTTCTAATATCATTTTTTTCTAAACCGAATAGTTTGCGCGAGAGACACTTCCAAAGTGGTAAAATGTGTGTCCCCCCTGTAACTTCTAAAATAAGAGAATGATAAAACTAGAAAAAATATATGATGTACATTACCATGCAAACTTCCACCGAAAATTGGTTTGAACGAGATCTAATAAATAGTTTTTTTTTAATACGGCATAAATCGTAAACCGCAAATTGCCTTTCATTCAATCAACTTAAATATAAAAAATATAAAGTTCAAGACATGTGTGATTATGAATTTATACGGAACCGTCGGTGCGTGAGTCCAACTCGCACTTGGCCGGTTTTACGTTGAATTTTTTATCAAATTCTCAGGCCTGCAATCCCTTGAAGCTGTAAAAAAATCAAACTTCTATGCCAACGCAATCAAGAGATACGGTCTTTATGCCGGATATTTGGATATTCGCATGGGAATCAAAACCTATAGGGTACTTCCCGTATACATAAAATCATAAAATTTGGCAACAAGCAATGCTTATAGCACAAGTAAAGGGAAAAGTCCGAAAACCAAAAATTTTTAGTTACATTACAGAATTTTGTGATTTTTTCATTTTCAGTTTTTCACAGCTTCAAGGGATTGCAGGCCTGAGAATTTGATATAGAGTTCAAGACATGTGTGAATATAAATTTATACGGAACCCTCGGTGCGCGAGTCTGACTCGCACTTGGTCGTTTTTTTTATTACCTATAAAATTCTAAAATCGCAGTACTCATTGATATTTTTTTCTGTATGGTTAAGACAATTTTCTACGTAGTGTAGTGTAGATATAGATATAGTTTTAAGTCGTACCAAAACTAAATAAATAAAAAAAATACAATTGGAAACAAAAAAAAGTCACAGCCACTACAACATAACTCTCTAGCCGACGAAATTTGAAGACCATTGATATGACCATTGATTGAGTTTATAATAAACTCCCAATGGACATTAAAATGTGTGTAAAGTTAACGGATTTTAAAAAGAAACTATTTAACTTTCTCACCGATAAGACATTTTACTCTATTAAAGAATTCTTTGATAACACTGACAAGACGCTCCTTTGATATTATTAAGCATTACGACGTTTTTATTAATACTTACATTTTATAAATTAATGACATTGTTAATCATAACTAATTTATTTGATATGTTATATTTACTAATTAATTTCAATAATATTTTACAATTTTGATCTTGACATGTAGTATTTATTTTAGTTAATTTCGTTTATGTTTATTGATTATAATTATGTACCTTTAATTTGTATGCCAAATGGCGGATCACAGCGTCCTCTTATATTATGTACATTAACAACTCTTATGTAACCTGTGTTTCACAAATAAATTAAATTGAAATTGAAATTGAAAAATTGAAGAAGCTCTTCAGTCAAGATGCTTTTCTTTTTTTTTACTTTTTCTTATTCGTGGACAAAAATAGCAAAACCTTTTTAGTAGGGAAGGTACAATAGGGTTTTTCACCATTTTTTGAAAAGTATCTCAAATTGATCATTAGGTGGGAAAAAGTAATAAAAAAAAATTATTTTTTTTTTTAAACCTATAAGTACCCCAAAAATACATTTTAAATTACCATTGCCTATTAGCGCGCGAAAACGATAGCCGCCATGATGCTTAGGTCGTGCCGTCATTTCAGGAGTAAACAATACAGCTCTGTATTAAAATTTTGACACATATCGCGAACAAAATGTCATTGTTTACCACTATTGTGACGTCACCTGACAACCAGCATGGCGGCTGTCGTTTCAGACATTTGAATAACAGATTAAAAAACTTGATTTTTGTAAATCAAAAATAAAATGGTTTTTCTCATTTTATTGTATAGAAATCATATTAAATCGATTATATATTACAAATACCACAGTAAATAAGCAGTTTTAGATTTTTTCTTGTATAGAGTAAAATACCCTATTGTATTATTTGAGTATAGCATTTTTTCAGATAAGGTATTATTTTCGACTTGATTTGTGTGCTAATTGTTACGGCACCTTTACGGCACACAAAAAACTGATTGTTAAAAATTTAACTTTTTTCCCCTTCCAATAATTAAGATATTTTTAAAATATTTAGATATGTTACATTAAATTACAGGTTTGGTTTTTTTTCTAGCACATCGGGATTTATTTTTATTGATGGCATGGATATATCAGAATTTATTAACAATTTTAATGAAAAAACAAAAATTCATAAATTTTTTATTTATTTTTTACATAAAAACCAACAGTGTTGATTAAAAATAATGTTGAAGAGACTAAGTAAATCAAAAAGACTTATGGTATCTTTTCTACTTCCTTCAAAACTTCTGTTCAATCTTTTTTCTTATGCTTTCTATCTGGTTCAACTTTCTTTAACATCCACCAGTAGTCTGTGATCATGTTTGCCTCCCACTTTCCTTGGTATTTTGCTCTCCATAACCTTATTATCTTATGTTAGTAGAATTTAGCTAGTTCATAAACACAAGTTCAACACATTTTATGGGGCACCCTATTCCTTGTCTTGGGTTTTTATTATGATTTTAGACTACTTTTAATACAGTTCTCTAATAGATATAGAAACATTACAAGTTGTGCGTCGTTTTTTTGTTTCCTTATTACCGAAGCTATCTGTAGAATTAACACATTTGCGAGTAGCCATTATTATATGCCTCTTATTTATTACCACACAAAAATCAAAAAGATATCGTACCATAGTCGATAAACGTAAATCGTAATATGATTTCAATCACGTCAAACAATGACTTATGAGGGTAGATAAATATTTAAATGTCATCAGTACTACTAGCATGCAATGTTATACCCGTTATTTACTAAGAAAAATAAAAAAAGTAATTTTCTCGAAAAATTTACGTCATGGAATTGTTTTATTCTTTTTTCGTAGTACCTAATACCTACCCAAATTACTAATTAGTATTTTAGGGAGAAAACCATCACAGGCCTGTGTTATCAAAAATATTTTCCCTATACCTACTCGTAATTTCAGTCCCAATTAAAATATAGTTCTATGTCAAAAGAGGAATAACATAAAAAGTGTTTTAATCTATCTACTAATTGTAATGTGTTAATTCATCAACTATTCAATGCCATATAAATTTGAATACCTATGCATAAAGTAAGTAATAATGCCGTTTGTCAGGAGGGATCTAAAAAAATTACAACAGCAAAATAACTTACCACAAATAAAACAAAAATTAAGATATTTTCCCTGAAAAACCCCTAATTTTACTTAAATTCTAGCATTCAGAAAAAAATATATACAGACCTATCATCATTCCTCGACCACTGATTACTGAATTCAAACTATGTCCTCAAATCCATGTTTGCAAATCAATCCAATCACTATATTGTCACAACATAATATCATTTTTACCAACATTGGTTTTTATGAATGTTGTAGAATACTTAAAATTTAAAATTTTTGTTACACATGAAAAACACGTTCGCGAAAAGTTTTCCCTCCAAACGTACGGAGATAAGCGACGTGCGGACGCCGATTCGCGGAGAAAGCGACTGATGCTGGGCGGCGAGACTGGGCGGGCGCGAGACTTCCGCCCGCCCTCGCCGCATGTGCCTACAGCTGATACGGCAATTTCTAATTTCAAAAAGTTTTGCTCTAACAAAATTGACAAGTTTTTCTAGATATTCTGTAATGTTATTCGTCCGAATGTACATATTCACAACGAGAAGATGCATACGAGGAAACAAAAACTTTTACTTATACGTTCGAAAGAAATGAAAGTTAAATACGACTTAATAAAATACTCTGTGTACGGGGCCTTAAAACGCCCAATATCTGTTTTAACGGAGGTAGGTATTTCCACTTTTTGAAGAAAAAAGGATTAATTTTTCTAAAGCCATAGTATGCTCAATAGCCATTGAAACTGCAACGTTTAATTGCGGGCGCGTCGCATTCGATATACGAATTGGCGCGTACCGGTCATTACTGGACTAAGCCGAATTTCGGTTAGCCATGAATACCAAATTGGACGCAGTACTTCGCTTTGCGTTTATGAAATAAATAATAATATGCTGATATTTATGGAAATTACGATTTATCATGTACTTCAGCAGCATTTTCTCTAAAAATATGACGTTGCGTTGTCATGAACTTTAACGTCTGCATGTTCGAACGATTCAATACAGGTACCTACAATGCTTTAGAGGCAACTTTACGGAGATTCACTTTAAAACGTTGTACAAAATAATGTATAAATGTGACAATACAAGTGCATCTGTCTGTCTATTTGTCTATGTCCTTCATGCAGTCACATGCAATCACGGGACTAAGTTCACAGAGCTAAAGCAAAGGTCGGATTTTTTGTCTCAAAAAATGTATTAAAAAATTCATTTGGACAGTGTAACAGTCAACTGTTGTTTGCAACTATCGATCTAATCTTTTTTTCGTACACTTTCCTGTCAATCTAATGTGTAGAAGAAAGTTAAGTTTAAATTAATAAACTTGTAAGTACCTCGATTAATTATGTAAGAGTTCTTTGGTCGCAATTTAATGTTATCCTTCTTGAGCCTTGCGATGTCCTTATTGTCGAAGGTTGCTCTGCATTTCAGTATAATGAAAAGAAATGGAAAATGGCGCCATAGCTAATTATTTCAGGGCATTATTACTAAATGTCGTTATTGACATAAGCTTATTGTTTGCTTTGACGCGATAGGTGTAACTCAGCGTCATCAAAACCAGAATACGTCAGGTTTTTATGGTGCTGAATCCATACATTGCACTCAAGACGATTCTGATTTACACTTATCCGTCGGTTTCCTGTAACCCAGTGGCGTTTATTGATAACGAATGTTACTTATTCGGATAAGTCCGTTCATAAATCAGTTCTTCGCCCTTTCTATCCAATAAGTTTGCTGAAATATGTTTTCTACAGGGTGTAGGATATATTATTATAAGTATTGGACTGTAAGACTGCAAGAGCAGCAGGATTTTTATTTTGAATAGGTTGATAAATAGCGAAAGGACTATTGTTTTCTTTTTCATTGGATACAAGGTTACACGGAAGAGATAATTAAACTGAAAAATTATTTAAACATTATAATTTACTATGGTTCAAATAGTGCAATATAGGAATTTAATTTATTTAACTCAATTTCATCAAAGTAGAACAAAAGTGTTCAGTTTCATGAGTAGAATCACGAGTTAAGCTGTTTACAGATATGTACCAGTCATCCTGTATATAAAGTCCGTCTCTTAGTTTCTCAAGTCCATGACTCAGTCAGTCACAGATTAAAGTACTACGAGTAATATTTTTTTTAAAGTATTAACGCTTAAAACTATTCCATCCATTCAAGTTTTCAGTAAGTAACTAAAAGATTAGTTAGTAATTATTTTATTGGTCCATCGACTGAGTCAGTTCCGAATTTTGGACCATTGTTTCTGTTATTGTCAGAGGTCTCATTTTCGCAGGTCACTCACTTCGATACACCAATCTGCACCCTGTATTACTGGCTGTAACCTCAAAGCCATCGATCGCCTATTCAATCCATTGGGACGTTCCGATTTGCCTGCGCATGGACCGAGTTGAAAGCCGGAACATTAATTCTGCTAATGCATTTTCCGCATTCGCACTCACAATGAAAACATTCTGTCTTCCAAATAAGTGGCTAAAGCCACTGAAAGAAAAACATTAGATAGATGGTTTATTTAACATATTCGTATTATTTGGAATCACTTTCTAATAAGTCCACTGGGAAGGAAATTCGCAGTAAAATAACCGCTAAAACTATCCGGTGAAACTTCTGGGAACGGCCGTTTTGATAATAATTAGTATATTACTTACTTAAAGCTCTTTCACTAAAAATGGATTTTACAAATTTAGTTCAAGTTGTGATGAAGATAATGTATTTTAAATTACACTTTTCTCAACAACTTTGGCTAAAAAACCTATCTCAGTAGAGTGGCAGTTTGAAGAGCCTCTTGCTTAAGCGAGTAAGCGAAGTTTCAAGTTTTTATTTAATGTTGTATTTACCCGGCGCGGGCGCGGGCGCGGCACTAAGAGCCAAGAGCAGGTTTAAGAATACAAAAGTTTCGCGCTGTGTCGTTATACCCGAGTTAGTAGCAGATGCTACTTGGCCGCTTAAGGTAGACTGGAAAATAATTATGTAAGCCGGTGTGTATTTTAAAGAAAATATGCAGAGGCAAAATAGTTTAAAACAGGTTGGCTGTTCATGTAACTTGCGCTGAATATGCTCTTTACATAAACGTCGTCTTCACAATTCAGCTTCACATATTTCTTTTAAAATAGGATACTATAATGCTCTCGCTTTGTGTATAAGATTCTAAATTCAGACTTTGAACAGCAGCTTTGTACTCTGAAAGGTGAATAATATACAGGGTGTAAGGGACAGGTTTCCGAAAACTTTAAGGGCTTGCTCAGTAGAAGAAACTGAACAACTTTCGACAAGATTTTTTTTCAGAAAACGAAAGATGGAGAAGCCGATGTATTTTTCGTTTCCTAAAAAATTCTTGTGGAAAGTTTGTCTACTGAGCAAGCCCGTAAAATTTTCGGAAACCTGCCCCTTACACCCTGTATACTTAAATTGAAAATTAACCGGCTGATTACCACGTACAAATCTACTATATCCTACGCTCACGCAGTTGTACTATTATTACTAACAATATTTTACGAATTGCAAAATATAAATTTTTAACTTAATTTAATGTTTGTAAAGGCTCATCCGATAAAAAGTTGTTTAGTTAAATTATTCAACAATACCCCATACGGAAAGTGCAATCTAAAAATACTATTCTTCACCCTTTTCATGAATGAAGGTTACACCAAAAAATAAAATTATAATATATTTTTAATTACTTTTATATGTATTTATATCTATATTAATTCTATTTTTAGTGCATGTCATACAGTGCGGCTGAAAATGAAAAATATGACGCTGTAAAACTGTCTGCTACGTATGGACGATCGGACAGATGGGAAGAATAATCTTATAGTATTTTGTTTGTTTTTATTTAGTTTTACTTTAATTTGTTTGTTGTTATTGACTTTTGTATTTTGTCAAATATTTATTTATTATTTTATTGTTTTGTAGTTTGAGTGTGCTTGCTGCAAACAAACATTTACTTAGGTACTTACTAATAAGTGCAAACTAATTTAAATTTCAATTATAAAATTTCATTCAAGTATGTATTGTATTTAAGTCAATTTGTTGTATACGTTTTTATTTATCTATGGGCCTGTAATATTTTACTAAGTTGCCTGCAATAAATATTATAATAATAATAATATTAAGGGTTTATCGTAAGGACTACGGAACTTTAATAAGTTGGACTCTCAACGGCCGACCTCTGATTTCATAGGGGCTTCACCTTTTTAATTATTAAAACTAAAATTTCGACAGCACCTAGTGGCAAAAACCGGTTTTTTACAATTTGCGATATTATCCTAACATTACCCATCTAAGAGAAACATAAATTATCGATAACCTAACCTAACCCACGGAAAAAATACTCATAGTCTAACCCAGTTGTATCAGCCAGGTGGATCATGAAAAAGAAGCGTTATTTTTAACCGACTTCAAAAAAGGAGGAGGTTCTCAATTCGTTGGAATCTTTTTTTTTATGTATGTTCACCGATTACTCGAAGACGCCTGAACCGATTTGAAAAATTCTTTTTTTTGTTTAAAAGGGTATACTTTACAGGTAGTTCCGTATAAATTTTATCGAAATCGATTCAGCGGTTTTTGAGAAAATCAACAAAAACATAGCAAAACTGGAGTCGTTGCGATTGAAGTCGGTTGTTTTTAACGTATTTAGCGTGGTCAATTATATACGTTTACGCTTCTTTGTTTCTTCGTTTCAGGTTTTTTAGAAACCTTACCACTAAAATGTTATTCTCAATGAACGCTTCGTTAACAACTCATATCGTCTCCGCCGGGGCTCGGGTATCATACTTCGGGAACGTTGGGCCATACTCGACACTCATGTGTGTCCCTAATAGTTCAAGTCCGATTTGTACGCGTTGTGGGGCTGGCTAGTCGCCAACCACAGTGTCAGAAATTTTCAAGTCGCCTACAAGGCCTCTTATATAGCTTAACGACACCCATCTAGTGATATCAACGGCTTAACTTTTTTATCCTCTGTCCACTGTTAGGTAGCCCTTGGCATAATCTATCCTGGTGGTAAGTGATGATAATGCCGCAAATAGAAGATGCGTCTGCTAATCACGGAAATGGTTCAGATAAATGCTACTAAAAGTCGAATCCATCCCACCTTCATGACCGCGTCTGTAGTCACCCACGGTTGTCTAACTGTAAAATCGTAGAACACATCTGAAATATCTAATCGCTACTGTAAATAAATATCCAACCAGAACGTTGGAGTAACAGTCTTTAAAAGTTGTTCTTTCTGCAAGCAGTCGTGGTGAACTGTCGGCCCGCAATCATGCTGCAGTCAAGGGAATGTCGAAGTTGCCCCAACTTTGTAATGTGTAGTTACCGCTCCTCCGCTCCGTTCGGGCAATTTAGGTGTGCTAAACGACGTCTGCCGGGATCTTGCAATGGTTTGTTTAACTGCCCGCGGTGTAGTAGAACTGATCGTTTAAGTTTTAAATGCTGAGACTAGTCTGAAACTATCTAACACACTGTAGTTGATAGAATTGAAATGCACATTCTATAAATTGCTATACCTAAAGGGTTTTTTAAAATACTTGAAAGAAAATTCAGTTTGGTTTCTGCAGATCGAACTGAATAAGTTTCCATAAAGAATGAACGCCAGCTTTGCATTAAATTTAAAAACTAGAAGCCACAATTAATTTCTCTCAGGTGTTTTAAAAGGATAAACAGCCTCCCGCGCTTTATCTGTGGTCTCCGTATACCAATAAATTTTCCAAGGTGTAGGTAAAGTACCCTAATTTGGAGTAGCTAAACAGAATATACTACATCTATTTGGACCATCCAGATCCATTTAAAGTTATATTGGCTCCTTCTAAAATACCTGAAAAATGTTTAACTGTGACTTCTACTCATGAAACTGAACAGTTTTCCCCATGCAAGGAGGCTATATAAAATACGCAAAAAAACATATGCCTGCCATACAAAATTCATAGATCACTTAATCAATTAGTATGAGGTGTCTACATTTTTTTTTGCGAATTCATTATTTTATTTATTTTATTTAGGAAACAAACAGTCTTTTACATATGTTGCTAAAACTATTCAGTACTTATAGACCTATAGTTCCATAATTTTTCTTATACAATAGGAACATATTGTATTTATACAGTGATAAAACAGCAAAACAAATTGTTATATTTAAGTTATAAAAAGAAATTTGCGTCCTGCTTCGGAAAAAAAAAATCCTTTAAAAAATGTGAATTTAATCTCTAAATTTTGAATAAAATTTTGAAAGTTGAGTGTGAAAAAGTATTTTTTCTTTTCTTTTTTTTTTCTTTTATTATAGGTTTCTTGGGGAAAGTTATTCAGTTTCAAGAGTAAAATGTACAGTAAAAACATGTATTTTGGAAGGACCCTATACATATAATTTAGAAATAATAATATATAAATAATTTTCACTGGTGCATGTACAGAAAAATAATTAAAATAAAAACCAAATCTTTTACATAATTTTAAAGGTTTGTAAAAGTTTATTGTAAAATCTTCACACTGAAGTGATCCCATTTCTGAACGAATAAAAACAATCTATTGTATGATTACATGATACCTCGGGCTAAACTTATCGAATAATGGACTCAAATAAATATAAGAAAGACACAAATTGGTAAAAATATAGGTATTAATAATTGTTGTGTATCTAATATGTATATGTGTAACTTTAAAAAATATTATATGGGATCAGGACTAACAACTTACAAGTAACACTAGTTTCAAGAGTGAACAAAGTTTGTTCAATAACTAAGAAATCAGAAACATTTAAGACTATCCAGACAGAGTTGGCCTATCAACTTATTGATTTGTATGAAAAGGAAAACTTTGTTTTTAGTCATAAAGCTAAGTCGTAGAGCAAAGCTCAATCTCATGAATAGAAGCCCACCAAAAAGTATTATTAACTTTTCTATAGAAAACCTATCTATAGAGAGGTATATTATTTCTAAAGGACAAACCAAAATAGGACTCAAATAGCCCCTGAGCAGTGACTGTTCACAATGTTGACTTTTGTACACAGGCATTTGAAGTTTTTATAGAGACTGGTCAATAGGTCGCGCATAACCTTACAACCTAGCCGCAACATCTTATTTGCGAGTCAGACATGGCCACTTGGGTGTGTAACAGTAACTTCAGCCACAGCCATTCTGGTTGCACAACTGTCAGAAAGTGCCAAAGTTTCGCGAGAAGTTGGCCAGTTGCGAGCAACTCGTAAATACTCGCTAACCAAATGAACGGGTGTCTTCTCTTTAGTTAGTCGATAGTTACTTGTCTTTCTACAGATAATTTAATTAAATTCGATAGCAAGTTTACTAGACACATTATTGATATTATTTGGGTTAGAGGAAAATGGACCTAATGGATCAGTGCTACCTAAAAAAATTTATTGTGACGAATTTCTCTTACCACTACTACTCCACTACTTCCAATACAAGCAAGCTCGTCGGCTGGATTTCTCATATACCAAGAAATCCTAGTTAAGGGTCAGAATAAAGTAGTGTGTGATTTATCTCGAAATATAACATAATGTAAATAAGCAAATCCCTAATATATCGTTACCCAAAATAAAATTTACGTAATTTTGTTCTCTTCTGTATTTTATACATTTCGTACAGTTCATTTTTGATGCATTCGTGCCCACGGCTACGACGGCATAGAAGCAGCTCTATTAGCGCTTCAGAAATGGCAACGTGACCGCGGGTGATGCTAAGTACGCTAGTAAACATATCGCTCAGTCATTACTTTTACTTCGCTTTCAAACTATTTCACAACAATGTTGTAGTTCTCATTTATATTCCGATAGAACAGGCAACTTCGCCCGCTAAGTATTGGCTCAACGTTAATACGTCTCGTAGGAAAGATTAATCTGAAACTAGTCTGCGTTTATGTTGTCGGCAAGCCCCAAGTTGATATGTCGGATTGTGATCATAGGGTATTAAGGTTATTGTATTGAGCTGACTCTTGATTCTTGGATATTTTTAATCCGTAATTTCCCAATTATTCATGTAATTTAAGGAATAACCGGAATCACGCATAATCGATGATTTACATTATAACGATTTTATAAGCGATGTTACGAATGCAATATGCAACCATAAATCATGAAAAATAGTTTCAATCCTGCTTGCCTGTTTACAGTTCGCTAAATTACTCGTTTATTCATGAAATAACGCATTACGCGATCTTACGGTACCCTGTCTACTTAGAGATTGTTTTTGTTACAGGGAGATTTCACAGGATATAAAAAAAATCCAATAATCTTTCGGTTTCTAGCAATTATTCTTTTAGATCCGATCATTTTGGCCTCTTTTTTTCAAAGCGACAGAAACGAGGGCATTTTGAGTCCTGAAAACATTGAATTAGGTAAGTAAGGTAGAATAAAAAAATGTTAAAAATAGACTTTCAGATGGTAAAATTTATTAAAAATATCACCACAGGTAAATAAAGTTTCACGGCCTGGTAAGAGCTTTTAATTTCTCTAATAATTACGAAGATAATTTATCTGTCGCAGAGTCTTCTTCTCCCTATTCTGGACTACGCCGACAGTTGTTACCTACATATAACAGAAGAGTTACTTAACAAACTCGAGCGTCTCCAAAATCTTTGTTTACGGTTTATCTTTGGTCTCCGCAAGTTTGACCATGTCTCCCAATATCGTCAACAGCTTAAGTGGCTTCCCATTCGTCTTCGCAGGAACACCCATATCCTCTGTCTCCTTTTCAAAATACTCCATAATCCTTCCTCCCCATCCTATCTGAGGGAGCGTTTCAACTTGCAGCGTCCTCCTGACCGTGAATCTCGTGTTCACCTAAAATCTCTTCTTTCCTACCCTCTCCATACCACTGACTTCTATTCCTACTCCTTTTCCGTGCATGCCGTCAGGCTGTGGAACTCGCTTCCACATGAAATACGCGATAGCCAGAGTCTGCACTCATTAAAAAACAAATTAAAAGATCATTTTCTTTCTCTCTCACCTTAAGTAAGCCATATAAACTATAAATGTATATATGTATTTTATTTATTATTATTTTTTATATATTTATGTATAGTATTATGTAGGTATTATATAATATATGTATGTATTCTTTTAAAATTAGGTATAAATTTGTATTGTTTCAAAATTGTTTTTATCTTTGTTTTTGTACACGTCTGTTCTGCCATTTTTTTCTACAACTTTCCTTGTCTTAGGTCTGATGGAAGAAATTTCTTTTAGAAATAAGCTGTACCTTTTGTATGTTCTTTCCTTGTTAATGTCTGTTTGTGTCTCTTTTCTGTGTACAATAAAGTGTAAATAAATAAATAAGATAATATTTACCTATTATCCAAACATATTAGAAACTTTATTATAATTTCACGATAGTCAATCAGAAACAGTGTATTGAATTTTGGATTAACAAAACGTATATGACAATATCTCAAAGGGAACATATTCTAAGCTCAATATACCACAGTAACAGCTTCCAGAATATCTACACAAACTAATACCTGTCAATGGAATGGCCTTGCATATAACAGGGCTCAATTCCGGTCGATATCGCCGGATGAGCGCGCCGCAATTAAGATCCACACAGATAAGCCTATACTAATGATAATACGAGTAAAGCCTACATAAATAACCAGACTTGATAGTATTGTCTTCCATTAATGTGATTCCTGTTCAAAGTTACAAATAAATTCAATCTCAAAATTTAACCCAATACCCAAACGCAGAAAGCGTTCTTCAATACTTGTGAATATTGAGAATACTTGTGAATGAATCGACCCCAACTAAAGTAATAACCAAATAGAGACCTCAACAGAATTCTGTGGTACGCATGGGAACCGATACCCAATTATAAACTGAGTGAAATATAAATTATAACGCGGTAGTTTGTTGAAGTGTTTGGGGTACCGTCATCGACATAACGTCTACGTTTATTTTATAAAATATTTTATTTATTATAAAAATACATTTTATTTTTATTATTTTACAAATGACACAGAAATAAATAGCAAATAACCCAATGTTTCTCTCTTTTACTGTTAATTAAATCAGACCACTGCAGAATACTGAGGTTGTCTTAAAAAGTTTTGAATTGTCTTCTTCTTAGGCCTCGTTTAGGGAGATGCGGGGCGTCGCGCGACGCGCCAAGCGTCGCGTCGCGCGGTCAAATCAAACAGCGTTCATGTATAGAAGCGTCATCACGGGCGTTTTGTTTGTACTGAAAAACGCGCCGCGCAACGCCCCGCGTCTCCCTAAACGAGGCCTTATCGTGTGGTATATTTTACCGTGCTATCACATGGGATGTGTGTACACGTGACACGTTGCACACGTGAGTAGGTGTACATAAATCTAAATACCTTACGGGCATTGTATCTAAATGCGGGGCGGTAGCGTTCCAAAGGCGGACCTGCGGGAAGCGAACTTAGATCGCCCGCCCGGTTTTAGTGTGAAGGGTTTTATAGTAATCCGAACATTACAAAAAATACCGCTCGCGGAACGTTTTCGCACCGCCCCGCGGCCGCCTGTGTGTGTTGCGCTTAAGTGCACTGACATCGTGCCTATCTTACATCACAACATGAAAAAACATCACGAGAAGAATGAAAATAAGGTTGCTAACACCTAGGCGTGTAACTAAATACTACCTAGCTTCTTGTCAAAGTCCCACAGGTAAAAGCAGGTGCCGGCTTGCATCCGGCTGCCGTCCGGTTGCGATAAGTCGTCCTTCATTGTGTAAGGGTCTTTTGAAATTTTGAAGGAATCGCTGTTTATTTAGTACAAAATTGTAAAGAGATCGTCGTCTAAAGAAAGATGGAACAAGTGATTACTTTAGACATGAAGGGCTAGACAGTACAACTTTTATTTTGAGTGACAAAACGTTTGACATCAGCAATACGATAAGGAGAAAATTATTTTTAATAACCACAACAAGAAAAACATTCTATAGATAAAAAAAAAAATATGTTAAATTACAATTAATTGAGTCAGCTTAATTGAATTTTTGAGGTTTTCATTATTAACGTACCTCTTGCGACGCAAAAGGTTAATTTCTAATAGAGATGCGCCGAGTACTCGTTTACTACTCGGTACTCGGCGTACTCGGCGCTTTTATTAATACTCGTACTGGGCCGAATAACTCGGTTCAAGTGACGAGTACTCAAATAAAGTAATAAAGTTTGAGAGATAATATAATGAAAACAAGCCTGTTTGTTACATAAAGTAATGACCATTTATTTAAGAAAACAGAGGGAACTATAATTTATTTAGAAAACAGTATTTTAAAATTTAATTATTATTATTTAGAATGAATAACAACAATCTGCGACCATCATTTAGTAAAAATATTATATTATGAGCCGCGAAAATAGATAGATAGATATATAATACATTTATTGCGTTTCACGACACATACATAAAAAAAGAAAAGAAACATAATTTTGAACAAAAAATGACGGATAAAAAACACAACATACACAAAATAATAAAAATAAATAATTTATCACATTTTAAATTTTATATAATAAAACAAAGAGGTGCCGTGATCGGAAACGGCTCCGAACTCAGCATGAGCTGCAGTTTCCTACAGCACTGATTTTCAGTCAGCGCCGGTAAGGAACAAAACCAGTTTGGGCCTCGAAGAGAGGCGAAGTTTATGAAGTACTCATTACAAAAGGAATTAACTACGATGTGGTATTACTGCACAACAAAGAAATGACAAGTACAAAAGTAAACTGTAAATAACTTTACTACACTAAGTGAGATTGTTGAATAAACAAACAATACGTACCTGACTAATCGACATCCAATACGAGTAGAACATAGGAATCATTTTTAGTCCGTAAATCTTGCAATATATAAAGATCGACACAGTTGTCAGTGCTCTTATATATTATTAGTTCGAGGGTTGTGGGTTCTACCGAAAAACAAATATGCACAAAACAGTAGTTTTATATTACAAAAAAATTAAATATTACAGGCCTAATAAGTACTTAAATTAAAATTTTAAAATGGTGCCGGCGAAGATAAGCATTATATTATTCATAAAATTGAATATAACAATAAAACATGTTTTTTTTTATTTTTATGAAATGGCTACAAAGTGCATGGGAGATGAGGAAGAAGGAAAGTAAATACCTCTTATAAAAAAAGTAAAAATAAAGTAAATAGACGAAACGGTCACGAGAGAAAGACATTAACGAGACCTACGTACAGTGGCGTGCACAGAGTTTACACATAGGGTAGGCAGAAATAAAATTTTATATAAAAATGGAAACTTACCATTAGTGTATCAGTTAACTTTAACTGGCCTTTTCAACTGGTCTCGTTACCTAAATAAATAAATAAATAAAAATAAAATAGCCTTTTATTACTGAAAAATACATAAAGCTACATGCATCTCAAATTAATATAGTTCTTAACATAAATTCAGTCCGCCCTTTTGGCGAAGGCCTCCTCCAGCCTCTTCCATTCTTCTCTCCTTCTTGCCGTCCTAGTCCATGTAATTCCTAACATTTTTTTCAAGTCATCCTCCCATCTTATTTTTTGTCTCCCCCTGCTTCTTTTCCCGTCTCTGGGGTACCACTCTGTAGCTTTTTTAGTCCATCTGTTTTCACTTCTTTGTATATGTCCAGCCCATTTCCATTTTAATTTCCTTATTCTATTTGTTATGTCTGTTAGTTTTGTTTGTTCTCGTATATCTTTGATTTTCACTTTATCCTTTCTCTTGATGCCAAGCATGCTCCTTTCCATATTTCTTTGGCATATGGCAATTTTTTCCTCATTTTGTTTGGTAAGAGCCCACGTTTGGCACCCATAGGTTATGCATGGCAGTATACTCGAGTCGAATACTTTATTTTTGCAAGCTATTGGCAGATGTTTACTTTTCATTATTTCTTTTAGAGACCAGTATCTTTTCCAGGAGTTGGAGATTCTTCTATCTAACTTTTTATTTATGTGATTTTCAAAAGAGACAATTTCCCCTAAATATACATATTCATCTACGTATTCTATTACTGTTCCAATAACTTTTATTGGTAGTTTACTGGAGTTGGTCATTGCTTTTGTTTTTTGAATGTTCATTTTTAGACCTGCTTTCTCGCTCTCCTTTACCAACTCATTAATCATTAGTTCTAGACTGTATGGATCTTCTGATATTATTATTATATCATCAGCAAAGCGTAGGTTATTTAGTTTTTCACCATTAATATTTATACCATAATTCTCCCAGTTTAGTTGCATAAATATATTTTGTAGGGTTGCATTGAATAGTTTTGGAGAAAGTGGGTCTCCTTGTTTTACCCCATTGTTAAGGTCAAATTCTGGTCCAAGTTTGCTGTATCGGGTTTGCTGCTCTGTACAATTCTTTATAATATTCTGTAGCTATTTGAAGTATTTCCTATTCTTTTATTGTATCTAGTTCTTTAAATGCCTTTTTCACGGCACCTGTACTTTCAATAAATTTTTCGAATTTGTTTAGTCTGTGTTTCCTTCTATCATTTCTGATAGATTTATTATTATGTTTGCTTAGTATGCTAATTTCTCGCCTTTTATCTGGGTTAGCTGAAGTTTTATCGCTTATTAAGTTTTTCCTTTTTTCCATTAGCTTTATTGTTTCATTTGATACATATTTATCTTCTTTTATTATATTTTGTAGGGAATCAGCAGTTTCTTTTAAGAAGTTTTCGAAATCATCATAGCTTTCTTGTATATTTTTCCTATTTAAGTTATTGCTTTCTTCCCATGCTTTAATTGTATTATTTAGTTTATTGGATGTTCCCTTGCACAGATTCTTAGTATTTTGTTTTCCGAAGAATTTTCTAGGTAGTTTCGTTTTATTTGTGTGTACTTTTATTCTTATGAGCCTGTGGTCACTGTTAAAGTTGAAACGGTTAAGGACTTCAAAGTTCCTTGACCTTCTTTTTACTGTTTTATTTATCATTATATAGTCAATTTCATTTTTATATATGCCATTTGGAGACTTTCATGTCCATTTTCTTCCAGGTTTTTGTTTAAAGATGCTGTTTGCTATTGTAAGTTGATTACCTTGAGCCATTTGTATCAGTCGTTCTCCGTTGTCATTTCGAGAGCCATAGCAGTATTTTCCCAGTATTGTCTCTTCTCCACTGTTTCTCTTACTCATTACCTACGACTTTTTAAATATGTGAAACTTTAAACAAGACTCTAGGTGCTTTTCACAGAGATTGTGCTACCTATTTTAACGAGGCATTTAAAGCCAGTGTCATTCCAAACTGTTTTACTGTTAGACAATAAAATGCACGGAAAACAATACAGTGTATCCGTGTACACTATTCGCGGAGCCAGTTATTAATTAATATTAATTTATTCGAAATAAACGAAACTCTAGCACACACCTTCCTTTAGCTATTATTTGAGATTTCTCTAGACTTCTTCAAATGGTCGTGTAATCAAACAAGCAGTGCCTACAAATCACGCACACACGCGCAATTTCAGTACAAAATTATTCACATACATAAATAGCGGCTACACTGTAATCGTATAAAATACTGTACTTGTGTTTGTGAAAAAATGGCGAAAGACAGGCAGAATGTTGTCTGCTTATGACACCAGTCGGCAGCACAGTCACATAATGCGATGAGACGATTCTGTTAACCAACTTTAGTACTGCGTTTTTTCTCAAAATCGGTAGGTGGCGCTGTTTACGAGTTGAGTAGATATTGTTATATTGTTATAGGTAATTAAATGGAAACGGACGGCGTAACGGTAAATGAAAGTTAAAGTATCGTGTAATATAATACGTAAGTTTTAATTTTTTTGTTTGTAAAATTGGCAGATTTATCAGGGTAGGCAGTGCTTTTCTGCCTCTATGGACTGCACGCCACTGCCTACGTACATAACATTTTTTTTTTGTTAAATAAAATTATAATATTGGGATAGGCCGCCAAACTGTGGTAGTAGTTACTCCAGCCGAGAAAATTTCGTTAGACAGTACTCACTGCTTTAGGCGAAAAACCTACATAGACTATTTTTTTTATCTCTGATATTATGAGTCACTTGTGTTACATAAACGTTTTATCAGAAACATAAACAAATCATCAAGGAGGATACTGAACCGAGTAATTCGGCCGAGTACTCGGTTTGGCAAACTTCAGACCGAGTAATACTCGGTACTCGGTTACTCGGTAAAACTTCTACTCGGCGCATCTCTAATTTTTAATGGCGGATGTGAACATATCCAAGCTATTATTCAAGTCTAATGTGACAACTTTTTAAATAAACGACAAAAACTGTGAACTCTTGCAAGTCTCTATACTAATTTGTATATGGAGATCACGGAGAATTACATTTTTGTCATTTATCTAAAAATTGATCGAACAAAAGTTTTCATATTATATTTAATGTTAACCCGAGAAATAATAGCCTGAATATATTCGCATCCGTCATAAAAAAACGCCTTGTGTAATTGAGCATCTATAACCTTATTTTAATATGTATTTTCAACTTTCACGTACCTATAATACACTTTTAAAAGTACCATTCGAAAATCGTTCGCAAATCGCATCCTTTCTCTGTTAATGCTTGATGAGCTTCGAGCCTCCGACACGTTCAGATCAAGGAGTTTACAGATCCACACAGCAAAATAAGATGAAAACGGAAATAGCCCTTTTTCAACAACCAAGGTGCCAGCCCCAACAGTATTTTGAGCTTACTTGGGGATTCCAATTCGTAGTGTGACAATTTTGTACGTATTTCTTCTTGCTAGGAGTTTGTTTATAGGCATTTCACTATCTACAATTCATACTGCTGGATATCTGTTTTTAGTTTTCAGCCTCCGTATTATGAAATTACATTTGATTGGTAATGTTTAAATTTTCAGATGGTAGGTACAAAACCTTTTCATATTGATTCTACTTGAACATTCATAAATATAGCTGCTAGCAACTCTTAGAATTTTCCGATATTTTATTAAAAAATACAACGCACAAAAGATTTTCATTGGTCATTTAATCAAAGATTTTCAAAAGATTTTTATCATTAAGCTGCCACGACGGGTTGAAGTTAAATTCAAAGGCAACTTTACACAGGCCCTTGGTCCTTCTAATAGGCGCCCTGGCTGTTTAGCGGCCTCTCTTCCGGTCGCTCGGGTCTCGGCATTTCTCGGGCTCTCTCGGGCCAGGCAGGAAATGGCGTGGCTGCAGACATCCTTCATTTCCTGGTCCCTTTGCCAGTGCCTGAACCAGAGGTTCAAACCCTTAGGGTAGTCGATATTAATCTGTTGATGTCAGTTACTAATTTGCATGGAGAATTTGCGCATAACCACTCTCTACGTTCTTATGTAGACACTTAATTGTAATTTTTATGTAAAATAGTATTTGACAACTTGTACTCTTATTGTTTTCGATTTTTCCATACTTCTCACTTTCTTTAATAGTATCACATTTGTCACCATGGGTATCATAATGGCATTTTATTGTACACATTTATAGCAAATAATTTTCCTGTTTTCGAATTGCAACAGCGATAGGTATTATCGCGACAATATATCTGCCCACTTCAAACTCTCAAGTGCAGACAGCAGACAGCAAAGCAGAAAGACAACAGAACAGTGGCTATAGGACAAAAAGACAACAAGGACCAACATACAGACAGTAGTGCAGTTGTCACGCTGTGCGCAACAGCTACGAATCCTGTACAATGCTTCATTCATGTCGGTTAGAACAAAACCTTTCATGTGCTTATGAGTGCTCATTTTTGTGTCGGGTCGTTACTTGAGCTTGTAAGCTTGTTTTGTAAAATCCCTCTTGTTTTTTATTATTTTTATTATGGATTCCTAATAAATGTATGTGCTGAGGCAAGACGGACTTTCTTGTCTCTTCTGAGTCAAAAGCAAAGTATCGACTGGTATGGTATTATATTTCGAGCGATGTAAGGATTTATACATAGCACTGCCGTATTATAGGACCATCGTTAAGCAAAATTTTCTAAGAAAAGCATACCCAATACAAAGTGATTTTTTATTCAATCAGTTTCATGAATGATATCTACCAATAGCTGTGACCCTGTTTAAAGGTTAAAGAATGTCTAGTATTAAATAAAATGTAAGTAAATAGCTGTATTTGTGTCCTCCAGCTTCCAGCTAATAGGATCCGTCTTAATGAGCAATGACGCAGCTGGGCTATGCATCATACGTAATCCCGACTAACCACGGTCGCGCACCCTTATTCCGGGCGAGAGGTGCGCCTAAAAAGGCTATACTTATATGAAAAACAAACGAAAAGGCTTTCCTCGTAAATTTGTGACAAATGTTAAAACGAAAATTTGTTCAGTATTTTTTTAAATAGAAACCTGTTTTTCTTTTCTTTCTTTTCTTTTCAACTACCCTATTTAACGAATAAACTGTAAAGAAAAAAGCAATTATTAAATAATTATCGATTGATTCACATAAAGCAGTCCCCCTTTTATTTAATCGACAATAATCGTGAATTAAACTTAGCCCGAGTGAAATAAAAACATTTTTTTATTTTATAAATAGGATAAATTGAGTATCTGTTCAGTAATCAATTGAAGTAAACTGAAAATAAGTATCTCCACTGCCATACAGGCTGTAACAAAATTGGTATAGAACCCGTTAATTTTTTTGCGATTGGAGCTCACGAATGGGCCGGCTCGACCAGATGATACCACGGCCTCACAGAAAACCGCCGTGAAGCAACGCTTGCGTTGTGTTTCCCCGAGTGAGTGAGGAAACCGGAGGCTCAACCTCCTCCCCCAATTCCTCCCGTCCCCCATCCCATTTCAAAGGTCGGTAACGCACTTGTGACTCCTCTGGTGTTGCGGGTATCTATAGGCGGCGGTAATCGCTTACCATTGTAACACCCTCCGGCATATATCAAAATGCCAATAAAATTTTTGCTTTAAAATTCCAAATAAAGTTGTGAATTATATTAAAGACTGTCACGATGGTCTAAAGCTTGTAGAAAAGATGAAGGGCTCGCAGATATTGGATTGGTGGAAAGAATAGTGAAATGGATGGAAAATCATGTTTGGTTCAAGTAGGAAAAATCCATAAACACTTTTGGAAAAATTAAGTAAAATTGTTGCAAATGATCGAAAATTAAATGTTCGGAAAAGTTATAAAAACTTGTTAAAATTTTTGAAAAATGTTGAAAAATTTTGGAAAATAAAAGTTAGGAAAATGTTGGAAAAACTTGTAAAATTTTCGAAAAATGTTAGAAAATTTCTAAAAATAAAAGTTTGGAAAAGTCATAAAAACTTGTAAAATTTTCGAAAATAAATGGCAAAGTTCGAAAATTCTAAGATAGATAAAGTTAGGAAAATTTATAGAAAAACGACTATGTCCATGGTTCAGTTCGTGTATTAAACGCGCAGCCTATGTCGTCGGTCTGTTCGCGGCAGGCTGCGGGGCGCGCGTCGTCTGAGAGTCGCAGGTCGATGCGCGGCGGGCTGCAGGCAGCCAGGCGCTGGATGGTCGCGGTCCGTAAATCAGTTCGTGTATTAAAATATTTTCTTTAATAACTAGGTCAAATTGGGGAATAATTGATTTTAAATTAGATAGGGATGCTTAGGATTGTGCCCTGCACAGTTATGGGTAGTTTAAAGAAAATCGGAGAAAGTCGCGCGACCACCCTAGCGGGCTTGCAAAAGACGTCGCGCGTATACATGGGACCAGTATAGAAGCGATGGGTGAAATACAGCTGTAAGGGGATTGTAGGGCCGTCGTATAGACTATGTTAGGACAACCCCGGGGGACGACTAGAAAGTCGATAGCGATGTTGTGACATTGCTGGAGCGCCGGTATCAGGCGGAGAACGGTGATACGTAAGGTGGCAAAATGATATGATCTAATTAGGATCAGACGAGGCTGTGGGCGATGTAGCTTGGAAGCTAAAAAGCCCTAGCCAGGTTTTTGAGATCATAATGGTGGATGATCGACATGACCAAGGAGCAGGCCTTGGATCATGGGCATATGATGTTTGAGCGGACACATATTGCAGAGCACTCGGTAATCGAAGCCGGTTAACACTGAGTTGCTGACAGTCAACATGTGGGTGGTTGACTATAAACAAGATCATGTTGACACGGTGCTGCAAGGCATGCGGTGCGCAACGGTAGATGATCAGTATGACCAAGATGCAGACCTTGGATCATATGCATATGATGTTTGAGAGGACACATATCGCAGAGCACTTAGTAATCGAAGCCGGTTAACACTAAGCTGCTGATAAACCGTTTGATGTGCAATCTGTGAATATACAGGTGGAAGAAGCACGGTTAACCAAACTATCGATTCTCTGAAGTGAGAACACCATGCCAAGGGCATAAACCGTTTGATGTGCAATCTGTAAATATACAGATGGAAGAAGCACGGTTAACCAAACTATCTATTCTCTGAAGTGAGAACATAATGCCAAGGGCATAAACCGTTTGATGTGCAATCTGTGAATATACAGATGGAAGAAGCACGGTTAACCAAACTATCTATTCTCTGAGTGAGAACGTAATGCCTGCGTTTGAGATGCAATCTGTGAATATACAGGTGGAAGAAGCATCTAGATCAAACGACCGAAATCACTTAGGTGTTAAAATTATACAATGCAGTCTACGAAGCCGTAGATGTAAGAAAGCATTGAATTGGGTAAAAGGCTAATCGACAAAGTACGACATCGGTGGGTGGTAATAAGAGTGATGGCAACGTTCATAGGAATTGTCTGCTTCATTGAGCCTTCCTCGGCATTGCGACTTGAGGCGGGAGTGCGTGAATGTCATGATATTCAACTTGGACACAGCGGACATTCGGTTTACTGCGTACCGATGATCTAAATCTGTATAGCGAGATACAGTTATTGACGAGTGGAGGTGTAAGCGATCCTTATCAAGGAAGCTACACGATACCCGACCATGAGGCCCCATGGATCGAGGTATAGAATGTGTTTTAATCAAACACAAAGCGATAGCATGGATCAAGAATCCATGAGTAACAACGAAAACTGCCGACGTTGATTACAAAGTAATGATGTTATGCTTCTTCTGTTCGCAGAAAGAAGAAGGCGGAGCAGGTCGATGATGTGAAGATACTTCTGATGGCAAAACAATGCGATAGCATGGATCAAGAATCCATGAGTAACAACGTAAACTGCCGACGTTGATTACAAAGCGATAGTGTAACAGTTACAATCTGTTGACAGGAAGAAGAAGGCGAACGGTGGACGACGGGCACGTCTAATACCGGTCAAGAGTGAAGTGGAGCTCCTTCTGAAGGCGAAGTGTGGAAGACTTGGACCAAGGACCAAGAAAGAAGAGGTCGCAATAGCGATGAGCCGAGCGACGGCAACAAGCGTCTAGATGATTCACAACCATCTATTCGCTCCTTACCGTCTCACTGAATTGTGTATTCTGAGACGAGGCGACATGTTGGGCTTGCCCATCTGTTGCATTCGAACGCAATACGTCTCTGCGGAGTCATACGATTCGAGATCTTCAATGATCAGAATCACCGCGTCTAGATGATTCACAACCATCTATTCGCTCCTTACCGTCTCACTGAATTGTGTATTCTGAGACGTGGCAACATGTTGGGCTTGCCCATCTGTTGTATTTGAACGAACACATCGTTGGTTTACTATAACGGCGCGATTGAGGCCTCGTCGTGCTGTGAGGTAGAGCAATGATAAGTACACTGTCTAGTGTAGGTTGTTGGGGTAAGCCCACCTCCTCACTTGAAACAGGTACTTGGACGTTCATCGCAAGTCTGTTTGTTAGGCCATGCAAATGGTAAACGAACTAACTTGTTTTTTTATTCGTTAAACTTTATCAAACCCTAAAACTTAGTCATTCCGTAGAGGGATCGGTGACTAGTGGGCGCGTGTCTGAATCCTATCTAGGTTCAGCTGTCAACAACTTCACAGTAGACTTTGGTCCAACCGGGGTGAGACGGCGTTCATAGTTATGGAGATGTAGACGACGTGTCCATGAAAGGCCGTATTGCTCTGCCATGATGGCTGCTATGTTTGACTGCTTGAGTCGGCCCTCGTGCCTAATGTCGAGCGGTAAACTAGTAATCGCGGTGTTAGAGGAGTGTGGCGCTGCTGCCAAATATCGTGGACCCCCCATCCATGTACATCGTTGTGTGCGCTTTGATGTGTCACGACGCTGCAGCCAATATCGTGGAACACCTTCCATGTACGTCGGCGTAAGCGCTTTGTTGTGTCAGGGCGCTGCAGCAGATGTCTTGGATTGTCACACCATGTATCAGCGCGTAGTCGTACTGGTTTGTTGGAGTTGATAGCGTGGCTGACACCACCAGCTTTCGATTCGTTACAACATACTAAGGCACTGCAGCCGCTTGACGTGGACGTGCCGTTAACATTCGGTGATGTAGTCGCATTTGGTGTCGTTGCTTGCAACTCACTAGGGCGCTATAAGCTGGTTGTTTCGGTGACTGTTATCTGCCAATGGCGTAGTCGTACTTGTTTACTGCAGTTGATAGCGTGGCTAACACCACCAACTTTCGACGTCATTTGCAGCAGAGCAGACGCTACTGTTCGTGGAGATCGCGGTTAACACCACCAATTTTTGGTGCCATTGCAGCAAGCACTTGCCTCGGAACACTACGTCTTAGTCGGGAGCTCATTGAAAGATGAAAGACCTTGTCTGGAGAGAGCTGACTAAGGAGGCATGCCAGAGAGGAAACGGTTTAAGTACTGTGACCCCCCGTGTTTGGATAACGGATGCGGCATGAACACTGCGCAAGCAGGGTTCTAGATGGCTCGAGTGACATCTGCTAACCTTCCGAAAGCCTGTAACCGATTGTGTACGAGCTTGGGCTCTAGTATGCATTGCGGGGCTAGATGAGCAATCCATCAGAAGGTCGGCGGAGCAGCTCGACGATGTGGTATTGTGTAGCAAAGGGGCAAAGTCCTGGCCTACAGTATTGCACTTTATAGCATCGATAAATAAATATGCAGGTAAAAGGAATAACTTCATGGTTCCCAAGAGCTATGTGTATTTCGACCATGTAACTTAGGTTATGTGGATTACACCGAATATGTTTCATTGCTGGAGACTCTGACAAAATACTGTTGCGGAAACTGGATCATTGAACGTGATGTACGAGTGCGATGGATATATCGTTGCGCTGTGAAACAGCTCAAAAGTATCCGGGACTAAGCATTATGTGTTTTAGTCTGTCGATGAATTGGCATTGGAACAGTGCTGGTTCGAATGGATAAATCTCAGAGAGGTTTTGATTTGGAAACAACTCTATCTACATCAACGTATCTGTGTGATACAACGAATACTTATACTGCGGCATATTTGGCATTGCGCACTCGCTATTTGCGTCATACTCGCAGTGGGGACTCACAATCCTTTCACGTAGAGTTGACATAGCAGGGCTTGGGTCCTGAGTGTTGCGTGACCATTATGCTGCTTATTTTATTCAGTCTGACAAGTATCGATTCAATGGATGTGGCCATATTCTTTCGAATGTTGGTTCTATCATGAGGTTCTGTTGAGGCCTTCTTTCAACGGTATTGAGAGTTTCACTCGCCGAATGGGGACGTAGTCCTGAAGTCAGCTGGCTTCCTTTCATAGAGTCTGAATTATCTCCTACCTGCGAATGTTGATTTAACCATGGGGCATGCAAATGTCCTCTTTCAAGAATCCTGCGGCCATGTTTCAAATAAGAGTCATGATGCTATAGAAGACTGAATATTCTTCGACGATGGTGATGTTTCCGCAATCAAAATAGTATTAGGGATTTATCCCTGGGCTTATGCCTAATACAACCGATTGCGGGGGCCTGGGTAAAACGCTAGGCTGCCAGGATCAAGGCGGCGAAGGCCGGAGCCGTCCTTCTCCTCATATCTCTTATAAAACTTATGAAAGTTTGAGAGGTGTGAGGTGCGCAATGCGACGTACTCTCCCAGAGGGATTGAGGACGACGCGAAAATCGGTTTTAAAGAGTTCATATTGTTGCGAGAGTAAATAAATTGGACTGAAGTATGAAGAGTCACCCACAGTAAAAGAATCAGGTTGCTATGGTTCACAATTTTACAAAGGGTTCTACACTAAACGATCATTGGCCTAATTAAATGCATAAAGATGCAAGTTCAAAAATGAACAGAGAAAGCGATTTAACGATTGAATAAGGGGAAATTCAATAATGTCCGAGGAGGGAGCCTTTCGCTACCTTCCTCTTATTTTATGCAAAATTTCTGGGACAAGTACAATTTAATTTATTGGGAAGGGTCTGCGACTGCTTCCCGGCTCTGAGTCTTTTAGACGAATGAGTTAGTTACAATTTGGTGCCGTGACCAGGATCATTTATAAGATCAGTTGGGTCTGGTTACGGTACACCTTTCAAGTAGGCTTAATGCCTACAATTTGTTGCTCGTGAAATGGAAACTGCTGGGTGGCTCCAAGTAGTTCAGTCCTATAAAGGATAGGGAACTCTCTAAAACCAACCTATAGCCAAAAGCTTGTAATGGCTATAAGTTAGATATAAGGTTTAGAAGAGTAAGATACGGATTATAACCTATGTATCATTGTTGCAGCAGCTGGATGCAACGCCAAGCGAATATATATTGTGAATATAACTAACAAATTTTGAGTGCCATAAAAACATTTTGAAATATTTAAGGGAAATATCCTAAAGACTTTATTATAATTATAAAACTGTTTGAACTTTATAAAAGTCAACAAAAAGTGGAAAAGGGACCACAAATAAACTAGGTGTGCTATAACGTGCTAGTGTTTCTGTTTAAATTTTATTTGAACTGTCTCTTCACGCATTATTAGTTGGAACAATAATACTGGTAAGATGGGAAAGGAGAGCGAAATGCAGGAGCCTGAGCCCAGGGCGGCGACCGCATTTAGAGGACTCTTAAGGCAATCCATTATAAATGGAAGTAGTGTGGTAAAACCCGCTAATAATGGAAGTAGTGTGATAAAACCCCGAAAAGTAAAACACACTAGACGAGCAGAGATAGCCGATACTGATGGTGTATATGTAAGGCATATCTCGAAAAGGAAGTTGCCACAAGAAACCGTTGCGGATCTGGAGCAGCCGCCGGAAAAGAAGCAACGGGATAAGTTCACTCTGTTATACAGAATGATAAGACGAACCTCTCAAAGCCTAGAGACCAAATTGAATAAACTGGAAGCGCAGATAAGTAAGTCAACGGAACCTCCCCAAATTCCCTTACAACACATGCCGCTGAAAGAAGGCCAGAGCACGGTAGAGCCTATGTGGTCGGATCGCCAAAGCGACAAAGCAACTGATATACGAAGCCCAGCTTTGGACCACAGTATCATATATAATGTTGTCAATATGAATCTAGAACGGCCACGATTCGACAACAAGGGAGGTCATCCAGTGACTTTTATAGAGGATTTGATATCCTATATAAAGAAAGTGCCAAGTGGGGGCAGAGAACTAGATATTGTAAAAGAATGTCTAAAAGGCGAGGCTAGAGATTGGTTCAGGGTATACGCGGATACCTGGCAAAACTTCGAAGAGTTCCGACGAGCGTTCCTTGATAATTTTTGGGGAGAGACAGAACAAGCTAAGATTCGACGAAACATCGTGCACAACAAGTGGGAAAAACGAACACACCCCACCATGCTGAGTCATTTCATAGAATTGATCTCGCAATCTAGAATGTTATCCTATCCGGTACCCGAAAGCCAGTTGGTTTCTGATTTGATGAATCATTTTCCAAAGGATACATATAGGATGTGGATGGTGTCTAAGGGTAAGACCATTCGAGAAGCCACTGAGTTTCTGAAGATAATTGATGATTGCCGCAAGTCGGAAGAAATGGAGCAAACTGGACGAGGGGAGGCATCGTCGCAGCCATACAATCATCGAAGACCATATTACCAAGGGAACAAAGACAATATACCAAGCCAGTATAAAAGCTGGAAGAAACCAGAGGTCAGTAGTACCGCAAAGAAGCCTGAAGATACACTGAACAATAAAAGGCCGGAGGCGAATGTAGTGCAGTCAACCACTGAAGCAACTCAAGGTGCTGCGACTACAATAGTTTTAAACCAATAGAGACTGAAGTAATTCCCGATTAAGTTATGTTGATTAAATTCAATTATAAAGTATTGTGTATAAAACAAAGAAATGGTCTAGCATATGAAACTTTTGGAATGTATAATATAAAATAATTTGTTGGAAATAGAAAGCGTTGGATTATGAATGCCTGATAAAAGAGGTTGTGTTTTGAATAAACAATTGTTGTATTGAAAAATTGTAAAATTGTTTGGAATATAGTCAAGTGATGTCTTGGTTGTGTTCTAAACTTTTTCTATTTAAGGAATTTTAAAGTTAAAAAATGTAAAAATACCGTGAAGCTCGTACACGGGGTGCATGACAAGTATTGAAGTAAGATCAAGGAGGATAAATTATTACTCATATCAACACTCAAATAAGTTTAACATTCGCAAAATTTAGGGGAGGAATGTAACACCCTCCGGCATATATCAAAATGCCAATAAAATTTTTGCTTTAAAATTCCAAATAAAGTTGTGAATTATATTAAAGACTGTCACGATGGTCTAAAGCTTGTAGAAAAGATGAAGGGCTCGCAGATATTGGATTGGTGGAAAGAATAGTGAAATGGATGGAAAATCATGTTTGGTTCAAGTAGGAAAAATCCATAAACACTTTTGGAAAAATTAAGTAAAATTGTTGCAAATGATCGAAAATTAAATGTTCGGAAAAGTTATAAAAACTTGTTAAAATTTTTGAAAAATGTTGAAAAATTTTGGAAAATAAAAGTTAGGAAAAAGTTGGAAAAACTTGTAAAATTTTCGAAAAATGTTAGAAAATTTCTAAAAATAAAAGTTTGGAAAAGTCATAAAAACTTGTAAAATTTTCGAAAATAAATGGCAAAGTTCGAAAATTCTAAGATAGATAAAGTTAGTAAAATTTATAGAAAAACGACTATGTCCATGGTTCAGTTCGTGTATTAAACGCGCAGCCTATGTCGTCGGTCTGTTCGCGGCAGGCTGCGGGGCGCGCGTCGTCTGAGAGTCGCAGGTCGATGCGCGGCGGGCTGCAGGCAGCCAGGCGCTGGATGGTCGCGGTCCGTAAATCAGTTCGTGTATTAAAATATTTTCTTTAATAACTAGGTCAAATTGGGGAATAATTGATTTTAA
Organism: Coleophora deauratella; assembly: GCA_958295455.1. Lineage (NCBI taxonomy): Eukaryota > Metazoa > Arthropoda > Insecta > Lepidoptera > Coleophoridae > Coleophora > Coleophora deauratella. The sequence goes on along the minus strand of OY282397.1, from coordinate 11,168,146 downwards.
ATTAGATAGGGATGCTTAGGATTGTGCCCTGCACAGTTATGGGTAGTTTAAAGAAAATCGGAGAAAGTCGCGCGACCACCCTAGCGGGCTTGCAAAAGACGTCGCGCGTATACATGGGACCAGTATAGAAGCGATGGGTGAAATACAGCTGTAAGGGGATTGTAGGGCCGTCGTATAGACTATGTTAGGACAACCCCGGGGGACGACTAGAAAGTCGATAGCGATGTTGTGACATTGCTGGAGCGCCGGTATCAGGCGGAGAACGGTGATACGTAAGGTGGCAAAATGATATGATCTAATTAGGATCAGACGAGGCTGTGGGCGATGTAGCTTGGAAGCTAAAAAGCCCTAGCCAGGTTTTTGAGATCATAATGGTGGATGATCGACATGACCAAGGAGCAGGCCTTGGATCATGGGCATATGATGTTTGAGCGGACACATATTGCAGAGCACTCGGTAATCGAAGCCGGTTAACACTGAGTTGCTGACAGTCAACATGTGGGTGGTTGACTATAAACAAGATCATGTTGACACGGTGCTGCAAGGCATGCGGTGCGCAACGGTAGATGATCAGTATGACCAAGATGCAGACCTTGGATCATATGCATATGATGTTTGAGAGGACACATATCGCAGAGCACTTAGTAATCGAAGCCGGTTAACACTAAGCTGCTGATAAACCGTTTGATGTGCAATCTGTGAATATACAGGTGGAAGAAGCACGGTTAACCAAACTATCGATTCTCTGAAGTGAGAACACCATGCCAAGGGCATAAACCGTTTGATGTGCAATCTGTAAATATACAGATGGAAGAAGCACGGTTAACCAAACTATCTATTCTCTGAAGTGAGAACATAATGCCAAGGGCATAAACCGTTTGATGTGCAATCTGTGAATATACAGATGGAAGAAGCACGGTTAACCAAACTATCTATTCTCTGAGTGAGAACGTAATGCCTGCGTTTGAGATGCAATCTGTGAATATACAGGTGGAAGAAGCATCTAGATCAAACGACCGAAATCACTTAGGTGTTAAAATTATACAATGCAGTCTACGAAGCCGTAGATGTAAGAAAGCATTGAATTGGGTAAAAGGCTAATCGACAAAGTACGACATCGGTGGGTGGTAATAAGAGTGATGGCAACGTTCATAGGAATTGTCTGCTTCATTGAGCCTTCCTCGGCATTGCGACTTGAGGCGGGAGTGCGTGAATGTCATGATATTCAACTTGGACACAGCGGACATTCGGTTTACTGCGTACCGATGATCTAAATCTGTATAGCGAGATACAGTTATTGACGAGTGGAGGTGTAAGCGATCCTTATCAAGGAAGCTACACGATACCCGACCATGAGGCCCCATGGATCGAGGTATAGAATGTGTTTTAATCAAACACAAAGCGATAGCATGGATCAAGAATCCATGAGTAACAACGAAAACTGCCGACGTTGATTACAAAGTAATGATGTTATGCTTCTTCTGTTCGCAGAAAGAAGAAGGCGGAGCAGGTCGATGATGTGAAGATACTTCTGATGGCAAAACAATGCGATAGCATGGATCAAGAATCCATGAGTAACAACGTAAACTGCCGACGTTGATTACAAAGCGATAGTGTAACAGTTACAATCTGTTGACAGGAAGAAGAAGGCGAACGGTGGACGACGGGCACGTCTAATACCGGTCAAGAGTGAAGTGGAGCTCCTTCTGAAGGCGAAGTGTGGAAGACTTGGACCAAGGACCAAGAAAGAAGAGGTCGCAATAGCGATGAGCCGAGCGACGGCAACAAGCGTCTAGATGATTCACAACCATCTATTCGCTCCTTACCGTCTCACTGAATTGTGTATTCTGAGACGAGGCGACATGTTGGGCTTGCCCATCTGTTGCATTCGAACGCAATACGTCTCTGCGGAGTCATACGATTCGAGATCTTCAATGATCAGAATCACCGCGTCTAGATGATTCACAACCATCTATTCGCTCCTTACCGTCTCACTGAATTGTGTATTCTGAGACGTGGCAACATGTTGGGCTTGCCCATCTGTTGTATTTGAACGAACACATCGTTGGTTTACTATAACGGCGCGATTGAGGCCTCGTCGTGCTGTGAGGTAGAGCAATGATAAGTACACTGTCTAGTGTAGGTTGTTGGGGTAAGCCCACCTCCTCACTTGAAACAGGTACTTGGACGTTCATCGCAAGTCTGTTTGTTAGGCCATGCAAATGGTAAACGAACTAACTTGTTTTTTTATTCGTTAAACTTTATCAAACCCTAAAACTTAGTCATTCCGTAGAGGGATCGGTGACTAGTGGGCGCGTGTCTGAATCCTATCTAGGTTCAGCTGTCAACAACTTCACAGTAGACTTTGGTCCAACCGGGGTGAGACGGCGTTCATAGTTATGGAGATGTAGACGACGTGTCCATGAAAGGCCGTATTGCTCTGCCATGATGGCTGCTATGTTTGACTGCTTGAGTCGGCCCTCGTGCCTAATGTCGAGCGGTAAACTAGTAATCGCGGTGTTAGAGGAGTGTGGCGCTGCTGCCAAATATCGTGGACCCCCCATCCATGTACATCGTTGTGTGCGCTTTGATGTGTCACGACGCTGCAGCCAATATCGTGGAACACCTTCCATGTACGTCGGCGTAAGCGCTTTGTTGTGTCAGGGCGCTGCAGCAGATGTCTTGGATTGTCACACCATGTATCAGCGCGTAGTCGTACTGGTTTGTTGGAGTTGATAGCGTGGCTGACACCACCAGCTTTCGATTCGTTACAACATACTAAGGCACTGCAGCCGCTTGACGTGGACGTGCCGTTAACATTCGGTGATGTAGTCGCATTTGGTGTCGTTGCTTGCAACTCACTAGGGCGCTATAAGCTGGTTGTTTCGGTGACTGTTATCTGCCAATGGCGTAGTCGTACTTGTTTACTGCAGTTGATAGCGTGGCTAACACCACCAACTTTCGACGTCATTTGCAGCAGAGCAGACGCTACTGTTCGTGGAGATCGCGGTTAACACCACCAATTTTTGGTGCCATTGCAGCAAGCACTTGCCTCGGAACACTACGTCTTAGTCGGGAGCTCATTGAAAGATGAAAGACCTTGTCTGGAGAGAGCTGACTAAGGAGGCATGCCAGAGAGGAAACGGTTTAAGTACTGTGACCCCCCGTGTTTGGATAACGGATGCGGCATGAACACTGCGCAAGCAGGGTTCTAGATGGCTCGAGTGACATCTGCTAACCTTCCGAAAGCCTGTAACCGATTGTGTACGAGCTTGGGCTCTAGTATGCATTGCGGGGCTAGATGAGCAATCCATCAGAAGGTCGGCGGAGCAGCTCGACGATGTGGTATTGTGTAGCAAAGGGGCAAAGTCCTGGCCTACAGTATTGCACTTTATAGCATCGATAAATAAATATGCAGGTAAAAGGAATAACTTCATGGTTCCCAAGAGCTATGTGTATTTCGACCATGTAACTTAGGTTATGTGGATTACACCGAATATGTTTCATTGCTGGAGACTCTGACAAAATACTGTTGCGGAAACTGGATCATTGAACGTGATGTACGAGTGCGATGGATATATCGTTGCGCTGTGAAACAGCTCAAAAGTATCCGGGACTAAGCATTATGTGTTTTAGTCTGTCGATGAATTGGCATTGGAACAGTGCTGGTTCGAATGGATAAATCTCAGAGAGGTTTTGATTTGGAAACAACTCTATCTACATCAACGTATCTGTGTGATACAACGAATACTTATACTGCGGCATATTTGGCATTGCGCACTCGCTATTTGCGTCATACTCGCAGTGGGGACTCACAATCCTTTCACGTAGAGTTGACATAGCAGGGCTTGGGTCCTGAGTGTTGCGTGACCATTATGCTGCTTATTTTATTCAGTCTGACAAGTATCGATTCAATGGATGTGGCCATATTCTTTCGAATGTTGGTTCTATCATGAGGTTCTGTTGAGGCCTTCTTTCAACGGTATTGAGAGTTTCACTCGCCGAATGGGGACGTAGTCCTGAAGTCAGCTGGCTTCCTTTCATAGAGTCTGAATTATCTCCTACCTGCGAATGTTGATTTAACCATGGGGCATGCAAATGTCCTCTTTCAAGAATCCTGCGGCCATGTTTCAAATAAGAGTCATGATGCTATAGAAGACTGAATATTCTTCGACGATGGTGATGTTTCCGCAATCAAAATAGTATTAGGGATTTATCCCTGGGCTTATGCCTAATACAACCGATTGCGGGGGCCTGGGTAAAACGCTAGGCTGCCAGGATCAAGGCGGCGAAGGCCGGAGCCGTCCTTCTCCTCATATCTCTTATAAAACTTATGAAAGTTTGAGAGGTGTGAGGTGCGCAATGCGACGTACTCTCCCAGAGGGATTGAGGACGACGCGAAAATCGGTTTTAAAGAGTTCATATTGTTGCGAGAGTAAATAAATTGGACTGAAGTATGAAGAGTCACCCACAGTAAAAGAATCAGGTTGCTATGGTTCACAATTTTACAAAGGGTTCTACACTAAACGATCATTGGCCTAATTAAATGCATAAAGATGCAAGTTCAAAAATGAACAGAGAAAGCGATTTAACGATTGAATAAGGGGAAATTCAATAATGTCCGAGGAGGGAGCCTTTCGCTACCTTCCTCTTATTTTATGCAAAATTTCTGGGACAAGTACAATTTAATTTATTGGGAAGGGTCTGCGACTGCTTCCCGGCTCTGAGTCTTTTAGACGAATGAGTTAGTTACAATTTGGTGCCGTGACCAGGATCATTTATAAGATCAGTTGGGTCTGGTTACGGTACACCTTTCAAGTAGGCTTAATGCCTACAATTTGTTGCTCGTGAAATGGAAACTGCTGGGTGGCTCCAAGTAGTTCAGTCCTATAAAGGATAGGGAACTCTCTAAAACCAACCTATAGCCAAAAGCTTGTAATGGCTATAAGTTAGATATAAGGTTTAGAAGAGTAAGATACGGATTATAACCTATGTATCATTGTTGCAGCAGCTGGATGCAACGCCAAGCGAATATATATTGTGAATATAACTAACAAATTTTGAGTGCCATAAAAACATTTTGAAATATTTAAGGGAAATATCCTAAAGACTTTATTATAATTATAAAACTGTTTGAACTTTATAAAAGTCAACAAAAAGTGGAAAAGGGACCACAAATAAACTAGGTGTGCTATAACGTGCTAGTGTTTCTGTTTAAATTTTATTTGAACTGTCTCTTCACGCATTATTAGTTGGAACAATAATACTGGTAAGATGGGAAAGGAGAGCGAAATGCAGGAGCCTGAGCCCAGGGCGGCGACCGCATTTAGAGGACTCTTAAGGCAATCCATTATAAATGGAAGTAGTGTGGTAAAACCCGCTAATAATGGAAGTAGTGTGATAAAACCCCGAAAAGTAAAACACACTAGACGAGCAGAGATAGCCGATACTGATGGTGTATATGTAAGGCATATCTCGAAAAGGAAGTTGCCACAAGAAACCGTTGCGGATCTGGAGCAGCCGCCGGAAAAGAAGCAACGGGATAAGTTCACTCTGTTATACAGAATGATAAGACGAACCTCTCAAAGCCTAGAGACCAAATTGAATAAACTGGAAGCGCAGATAAGTAAGTCAACGGAACCTCCCCAAATTCCCTTACAACACATGCCGCTGAAAGAAGGCCAGAGCACGGTAGAGCCTATGTGGTCGGATCGCCAAAGCGACAAAGCAACTGATATACGAAGCCCAGCTTTGGACCACAGTATCATATATAATGTTGTCAATATGAATCTAGAACGGCCACGATTCGACAACAAGGGAGGTCATCCAGTGACTTTTATAGAGGATTTGATATCCTATATAAAGAAAGTGCCAAGTGGGGGCAGAGAACTAGATATTGTAAAAGAATGTCTAAAAGGCGAGGCTAGAGATTGGTTCAGGGTATACGCGGATACCTGGCAAAACTTCGAAGAGTTCCGACGAGCGTTCCTTGATAATTTTTGGGGAGAGACAGAACAAGCTAAGATTCGACGAAACATCGTGCACAACAAGTGGGAAAAACGAACACACCCCACCATGCTGAGTCATTTCATAGAATTGATCTCGCAATCTAGAATGTTATCCTATCCGGTACCCGAAAGCCAGTTGGTTTCTGATTTGATGAATCATTTTCCAAAGGATACATATAGGATGTGGATGGTGTCTAAGGGTAAGACCATTCGAGAAGCCACTGAGTTTCTGAAGATAATTGATGATTGCCGCAAGTCGGAAGAAATGGAGCAAACTGGACGAGGGGAGGCATCGTCGCAGCCATACAATCATCGAAGACCATATTACCAAGGGAACAAAGACAATATACCAAGCCAGTATAAAAGCTGGAAGAAACCAGAGGTCAGTAGTACCGCAAAGAAGCCTGAAGATACACTGAACAATAAAAGGCCGGAGGCGAATGTAGTGCAGTCAACCACTGAAGCAACTCAAGGTGCTGCGACTACAATAGTTTTAAACCAATAGAGACTGAAGTAATTCCCGATTAAGTTATGTTGATTAAATTCAATTATAAAGTATTGTGTATAAAACAAAGAAATGGTCTAGCATATGAAACTTTTGGAATGTATAATATAAAATAATTTGTTGGAAATAGAAAGCGTTGGATTATGAATGCCTGATAAAAGAGGTTGTGTTTTGAATAAACAATTGTTGTATTGAAAAATTGTAAAATTGTTTGGAATATAGTCAAGTGATGTCTTGGTTGTGTTCTAAACTTTTTCTATTTAAGGAATTTTAAAGTTAAAAAATGTAAAAATACCGTGAAGCTCGTACACGGGGTGCATGACAAGTATTGAAGTAAGATCAAGGAGGATAAATTATTACTCATATCAACACTCAAATAAGTTTAACATTCGCAAAATTTAGGGGAGGAATGTAACACCCTCCGGCATATATCAAAATGCCAATAAAATTTTTGCTTTAAAATTCCAAATAAAGTTGTGAATTATATTAAAGACTGTCACGATGGTCTAAAGCTTGTAGAAAAGATGAAGGGCTCGCAGATATTGGATTGGTGGAAAGAATAGTGAAATGGATGGAAAATCATGTTTGGTTCAAGTAGGAAAAATCCATAAACACTTTTGGAAAAATTAAGTAAAATTGTTGCAAATGATCGAAAATTAAATGTTCGGAAAAGTTATAAAAACTTGTTAAAATTTTTGAAAAATGTTGAAAAATTTTGGAAAATAAAAGTTAGGAAAAAGTTGGAAAAACTTGTAAAATTTTCGAAAAATGTTAGAAAATTTCTAAAAATAAAAGTTTGGAAAAGTCATAAAAACTTGTAAAATTTTCGAAAATAAATGGCAAAGTTCGAAAATTCTAAGATAGATAAAGTTAGTAAAATTTATAGAAAAACGACTATGTCCATGGTTCAGTTCGTGTATTAAACGCGCAGCCTATGTCGTCGGTCTGTTCGCGGCAGGCTGCGGGGCGCGCGTCGTCTGAGAGTCGCAGGTCGATGCGCGGCGGGCTGCAGGCAGCCAGGCGCTGGATGGTCGCGGTCCGTAAATCAGTTCGTGTATTAAAATATTTTCTTTAATAACTAGGTCAAATTGGGGAATAATTGATTTTAAATTAGATAGGGATGCTTAGGATTGTGCCCTGCACAGTTATGGGTAGTTTAAAGAAAATCGGAGAAAGTCGCGCGACCACCCTAGCGGGCTTGCAAAAGACGTCGCGCGTATACATGGGACCAGTATAGAAGCGATGGGTGAAATACAGCTGTAAGGGGATTGTAGGGCCGTCGTATAGACTATGTTAGGACAACCCCGGGGGACGACTAGAAAGTCGATAGCGATGTTGTGACATTGCTGGAGCGCCGGTATCAGGCGGAGAACGGTGATACGTAAGGTGGCAAAATGATATGATCTAATTAGGATCAGACGAGGCTGTGGGCGATGTAGCTTGGAAGCTAAAAAGCCCTAGCCAGGTTTTTGAGATCATAATGGTGGATGATCGACATGACCAAGGAGCAGGCCTTGGATCATGGGCATATGATGTTTGAGCGGACACATATTGCAGAGCACTCGGTAATCGAAGCCGGTTAACACTGAGTTGCTGACAGTCAACATGTGGGTGGTTGACTATAAACAAGATCATGTTGACACGGTGCTGCAAGGCATGCGGTGCGCAACGGTAGATGATCAGTATGACCAAGATGCAGACCTTGGATCATATGCATATGATGTTTGAGAGGACACATATCGCAGAGCACTTAGTAATCGAAGCCGGTTAACACTAAGCTGCTGATAAACCGTTTGATGTGCAATCTGTGAATATACAGGTGGAAGAAGCACGGTTAACCAAACTATCGATTCTCTGAAGTGAGAACACCATGCCAAGGGCATAAACCGTTTGATGTGCAATCTGTAAATATACAGATGGAAGAAGCACGGTTAACCAAACTATCTATTCTCTGAAGTGAGAACATAATGCCGAGGGCATAAACCGTTTGATGTGCAATCTGTGAATATACAGATGGAAGAAGCACGGTTAACCAAACTATCTATTCTCTGAGTGAGAACGTAATGCCTGCGTTTGAGATGCAATCTGTGAATATACAGGTGGAAGAAGCATCTAGATCAAACGACCGAAATCACTTAGGTGTTAAAATTATACAATGCAGTCTACGAAGCCGTAGATGTAAGAAAGCATTGAATTGGGTAAAAGGCTAATCGACAAAGTACGACATCGGTGGGTGGTAATAAGAGTGATGGCAACGTTCATAGGAATTGTCTGCTTCATTGAGCCTTCCTCGGCATTGCGACTTGAGGCGGGAGTGCGTGAATGTCATGATATTCAACTTGGACACAGCGGACATTCGGTTTACTGCGTACCGATGATCTAAATCTGTATAGCGAGATACAGTTATTGACGAGTGGAGGTGTAAGCGATCCTTATCAAGGAAGCTACACGATACCCGACCATGAGGCCCCATGGATCGAGGTATAGAATGTGTTTTAATCAAACACAAAGCGATAGCATGGATCAAGAATCCATGAGTAACAACGAAAACTGCCGACGTTGATTACAAAGTAATGATGTTATGCTTCTTCTGTTCGCAGAAAGAAGAAGGCGGAGCAGGTCGATGATGTGAAGATACTTCTGATGGCAAAACAATGCGATAGCATGGATCAAGAATCCATGAGTAACAACGTAAACTGCCGACGTTGATTACAAAGCGATAGTGTAACAGTTACAATCTGTTGACAGGAAGAAGAAGGCGAACGGTGGACGACGGGCACGTCTAATACCGGTCAAGAGTGAAGTGGAGCTCCTTCTGAAGGCGAAGTGTGGAAGACTTGGACCAAGGACCAAGAAAGAAGAGGTCGCAATAGCGATGAGCCGAGCGACGGCAACAAGCGTCTAGATGATTCACAACCATCTATTCGCTCCTTACCGTCTCACTGAATTGTGTATTCTGAGACGAGGCGACATGTTGGGCTTGCCCATCTGTTGCATTCGAACGCAATACGTCTCTGCGGAGTCATACGATTCGAGATCTTCAATGATCAGAATCACCGCGTCTAGATGATTCACAACCATCTATTCGCTCCTTACCGTCTCACTGAATTGTGTATTCTGAGACGTGGCAACATGTTGGGCTTGCCCATCTGTTGTATTTGAACGAACACATCGTTGGTTTACTATAACGGCGCGATTGAGGCCTCGTCGTGCTGTGAGGTAGAGCAATGATAAGTACACTGTCTAGTGTAGGTTGTTGGGGTAAGCCCACCTCCTCACTTGAAACAGGTACTTGGACGTTCATCGCAAGTCTGTTTGTTAGGCCATGCAAATGGTAAACGAACTAACTTGTTTTTTTATTCGTTAAACTTTATCAAACCCTAAAACTTAGTCATTCCGTAGAGGGATCGGTGACTAGTGGGCGCGTGTCTGAATCCTATCTAGGTTCAGCTGTCAACAACTTCACAGTAGACTTTGGTCCAACCGGGGTGAGACGGCGTTCATAGTTATGGAGATGTAGACGACGTGTCCATGAAAGGCCGTATTGCTCTGCCATGATGGCTGCTATGTTTGACTGCTTGAGTCGGCCCTCGTGCCTAATGTCGAGCGGTAAACTAGTAATCGCGGTGTTAGAGGAGTGTGGCGCTGCTGCCAAATATCGTGGACCCCCCATCCATGTACATCGTTGTGTGCGCTTTGATGTGTCACGACGCTGCAGCCAATATCGTGGAACACCTTCCATGTACGTCGGCGTAAGCGCTTTGTTGTGTCAGGGCGCTGCAGCAGATGTCTTGGATTGTCACACCATGTATCAGCGCGTAGTCGTACTGGTTTGTTGGAGTTGATAGCGTGGCTGACACCACCAGCTTTCGATTCGTTACAACATACTAAGGCACTGCAGCCGCTTGACGTGGACGTGCCGTTAACATTCGGTGATGTAGTCGCATTTGGTGTCGTTGCTTGCAACTCACTAGGGCGCTATAAGCTGGTTGTTTCGGTGACTGTTATCTGCCAATGGCGTAGTCGTACTTGTTTACTGCAGTTGATAGCGTGGCTAACACCACCAACTTTCGACGTCATTTGCAGCAGAGCAGACGCTACTGTTCGTGGAGATCGCGGTTAACACCACCAATTTTTGGTGCCATTGCAGCAAGCACTTGCCTCGGAACACTACGTCTTAGTCGGGAGCTCATTGAAAGATGAAAGACCTTGTCTGGAGAGAGCTGACTAAGGAGGCATGCCAGAGAGGAAACGGTTTAAGTACTGTGACCCCCCGTGTTTGGATAACGGATGCGGCATGAACACTGCGCAAGCAGGGTTCTAGATGGCTCGAGTGACATCTGCTAACCTTCCGAAAGCCTGTAACCGATTGTGTACGAGCTTGGGCTCTAGTATGCATTGCGGGGCTAGATGAGCAATCCATCAGAAGGTCGGCGGAGCAGCTCGACGATGTGGTATTGTGTAGCAAAGGGGCAAAGTCCTGGCCTACAGTATTGCACTTTATAGCATCGATAAATAAATATGCAGGTAAAAGGAATAACTTCATGGTTCCCAAGAGCTATGTGTATTTCGACCATGTAACTTAGGTTATGTGGATTACACCGAATATGTTTCATTGCTGGAGACTCTGACAAAATACTGTTGCGGAAACTGGATCATTGAACGTGATGTACGAGTGCGATGGATATATCGTTGCGCTGTGAAACAGCTCAAAAGTATCCGGGACTAAGCATTATGTGTTTTAGTCTGTCGATGAATTGGCATTGGAACAGTGCTGGTTCGAATGGATAAATCTCAGAGAGGTTTTGATTTGGAAACAACTCTATCTACATCAACGTATCTGTGTGATACAACGAATACTTATACTGCGGCATATTTGGCATTGCGCACTCGCTATTTGCGTCATACTCGCAGTGGGGACTCACAATCCTTTCACGTAGAGTTGACATAGCAGGGCTTGGGTCCTGAGTGTTGCGTGACCATTATGCTGCTTATTTTATTCAGTCTGACAAGTATCGATTCAATGGATGTGGCCATATTCTTTCGAATGTTGGTTCTATCATGAGGTTCTGTTGAGGCCTTCTTTCAACGGTATTGAGAGTTTCACTCGCCGAATGGGGACGTAGTCCTGAAGTCAGCTGGCTTCCTTTCATAGAGTCTGAATTATCTCCTACCTGCGAATGTTGATTTAACCATGGGGCATGCAAATGTCCTCTTTCAAGAATCCTGCGGCCATGTTTCAAATAAGAGTCATGATGCTATAGAAGACTGAATATTCTTCGACGATGGTGATGTTTCCGCAATCAAAATAGTATTAGGGATTTATCCCTGGGCTTATGCCTAATACAACCGATTGCGGGGGCCTGGGTAAAACGCTAGGCTGCCAGGATCAAGGCGGCGAAGGCCGGAGCCGTCCTTCTCCTCATATCTCTTATAAAACTTATGAAAGTTTGAGAGGTGTGAGGTGCGCAATGCGACGTACTCTCCCAGAGGGATTGAGGACGACGCGAAAATCGGTTTTAAAGAGTTCATATTGTTGCGAGAGTAAATAAATTGGACTGAAGTATGAAGAGTCACCCACAGTAAAAGAATCAGGTTGCTATGGTTCACAATTTTACAAAGGGTTCTACACTAAACGATCATTGGCCTAATTAAATGCATAAAGATGCAAGTTCAAAAATGAACAGAGAAAGCGATTTAACGATTGAATAAGGGGAAATTCAATAATGTCCGAGGAGGGAGCCTTTCGCTACCTTCCTCTTATTTTATGCAAAATTTCTGGGACAAGTACAATTTAATTTATTGGGAAGGGTCTGCGACTGCTTCCCGGCTCTGAGTCTTTTAGACGAATGAGTTAGTCACACCATCAGGTGATCCGTCTGCTCGTTTGTCACCCATCACATAAAAAAGAAGTCGTAGAAAAAAAGTTGTTCAGTACGATGAGTAGAATCCCCAGTTTACGGGTCCTACGCCAATTTTGTTACATCCTGTATACTAGGTATAACAAAATCTTCACCAATTTTGTTACACCTGCAGAATATTCTCACCAACAAAATCTCCGGCTAGAGCATTATATCTTTAGACCCAAAGTACTTTTCTTACTTTCAGAATAAGAAGCCAGGTGGTCAGGCACTAAAAGCCGATCCATGTAGCTCCGCCCCGCGCGATACATTTATCACTGCTTGCGCAGCATATATTACTCGCTGGCTTCATACTGCAGATAACACGTAAGAAAATCCAGATCTCAGTATTGAAACTTATGAACATGAATTTTATTTTGCGAGTTTTATAATTAAACTTTTTCATGACGTAATGAGTATTTGCAACGGATAAGTGGGCGTGAGTGCCAGTAGTTTATCAAGGAGATGGCGGGAAGTGAAGTGAATGAGTTTCACCGGGGATGACAAGTGCTGACCGGAGAAAGTATTCAGTAGCAAAGAATATAAGTGCTACATATTTACCCAGCAATGTGGCAATGAAAACAAAAAAAAATATGTTCAACATCGTTAAGCCATGTCAGATGATATAAAGACAACTTTAAATATCTGTCACAAATATATGTTTGCTTCTAGCTCTGCAACACAATTTCATGTTTCACCCATGCGCCTGCCCAATTTATGCAAAGCTTATAGATGGAAGATAAAAGATGAAAACGAAACCTGCAAAAGCCTCTCAACTACATAATTTTAAGTTGTGACAAATTTAAATTATTTTTATTCTACTTTTATCCATTGTTCGTATCAGATTTAATAATATAAAGGGCCTAATTAAAAATAAATTAATATTTCTAATCCTTTTTAGGGTTCCGTAGCCAAATGGCAAACCACGGAACCCTTATGGATTCGTCATGTCTGTCTGTCTGTCTGTCCGTCCGTATGTCACAGCCACTTTTTTCCGAAACTATAAGAACTATACTGTTGAAACTTGGTAAGTAGATGTATTCTGTGAACCGCATTAAGATTTTCATACAAAAATAGAAAAAAAAAAACAATAAATTTTGGGGGTTCCCCATATTTAGAACTGAAACTCAAAAAAAAATTTTTCATCAAACCCATACGTGTGGGGTCTATGGATAGGTCTTCAAAAATGATATTGAGGTTTCTAATATAATTTTTTTCTAAACTGAATAGTTTGCGCGAGAGACATTTTCAAAGTTGTAAAATGTGTGCCCCCCCCCCCCTGTAACTTCTAAAATAAGAGAATGATAAAACTGAAAAAAATATATGATGTACATTACCATGCAAACTTCCACCGAAAATTGGTTTGAACGAGATCTAGTAAGTAGTTTTTTTTTAATACGTCACAAATCGTAAACCGCAATTTACCTACAACGAACTACAAGAACTTTTATATTATGTTACTTGCTGTTACGGAACCCTTCATGGGCGAGTCCGACTCGCACTTGGCCGCTTTTTATTGTAATTGAATTGTTAACAACAAAAGAGAAAATGTCTCGCTCCGGTGTGACTTAGCAATGAAAATATAAGTTACAACAAAATTCCAGGTGCAACACGCGAATGTTCCAGAAGAGAAAAGTAACTACGAGAATTCTATTTTCAATATTCAAAGGAAATATAGTTTCAAAAACGTAGTAGCGCTAATGAACCACGTATTACACGGAACGATGGAGTCCGGAACGAGGTGACTGAAAGTTTGGTTCCACCGTGCCGCTCTGTTCTGGAAAAGCATGAATTATTTTCCTCCTTATTTACTTAGTTGTGTCTGTTATTGAGTCTTCCTGAAAACACCAACATATCTTGCCAGTGTGGCCTAGCTACCAGTGGCCAGAGAATTAGGCACAATAGGCCGGTGTGACTACTACTCATTTTAAAGTTGTCTAGAGGGCCCACAAAGCACCACAGAAGACCTAATGAAGGCAAGACCTGAAGCGATCGAGGTGGCACGATATTGGCAAAAAATATGATAAGGGAACTGACACTTCCACATGAAAAGAAGAAATTATTGATCATGATTACGCGTTAACCTGATTTTTTTTCCTAGCTGATGATAAACATAACTAATATAAGATTATTTGACTTTCCAAACTACCAAAGGAACAGCAAGATTGCCTATTTTAAATGCTTTTTGGTGAAATAATAATATATTACTTACGTCCCAAATTGCGGCCTGTTGGATTTGGTTTCAATTAGTTTCAATTTACTTAGAACTTTCTAACCAATTTGTAGCGAAATGTCGCAATACGCTATTTAATATTTCCACGAATAATGAAAATGTTTTTCAATCAAAAAGGATATTTAATTTAGAAAATTCTCGGTACACAGTGAAGAGAACCAAGTGGTAGTTATTACAAGAGGATCCCGGAAATAATATTGGGTTACTGTTCATAAGTAGGTACCCACCCTAGAGAGAGGCACTCATGGGCATTAGAATATTGATTAAACTAAAGAAACAAAAATTGAGAACATTCACCATGAAACAAAAACTCAAACTATCAATGAAAAATTGATTGGATTTATTTGAAACGTCGTTCGCTCATCTATGAATGTGCGAAACAAAACAAAGCTGTTTAGGAATATTTTCCCACAAATACTTTTTAGGTATGAGATTTCCAGTAACGCTGTGTCGCTTTCATATTATTCTTATATTCAGCGATCAAAATTTTCAGACAGATCCACACTTCCCATAATCTTCCCAGAATTCCTTAAATTCTATATGATTTTTGTTGCTTGACCTTTGATTGATATACAATATATACTCGTATAACTTAAATACATACATGGATATTTTTACAACCATACAAATCTTTGCCCTGGGCGAGAAATAAACCTGACCCTCGGCCTATCTTAAGGAGCACCAACCACCTGCACCACAGAGCCAATCAAAGCCAATAAATCGTGATAAAAAAGGTATAAAACTGAATGAGCCATATTTTTCAGCTCCAAATACCAGGTGCACTATTCAGAAAGTGGAAAATCCTCTCACCATTGAATGACGTAATATATTTGTATGCAGCGCTGCATTCTTGCACTGAAAGAGTTATCCCTGCCACAGAGAATGGGGGCCGCCTGAACACAAAGAAGCTTTTACCATCAAGCTTCTAGCCCCGCCTGTAAGAAAATGGTGTTAGAAAAAACAAAGTGTCAGTGTTAGCTAAGAGTCTTACGTTAAACTAATATGGGGATTTATTGCGCTTTGTTATATGATAGAGTAATTTTAGCATAAATGAGACTAAAACCTTATATGGTCTATACATACGAGTTTCAGTCTCTGGTTCCCATAATACAGGGAATCTTATTTTGTGAGCAAATATCCGTGCGTAATTAGTCCCGACATAGATTAAAAAATAATAGAATACTACGTATACTCGTAGAAGTTTCACTCTGCAGAGATCTTAAATTAATAAGATACTCTCACTACACAGAGCAATAAAGTCCAATCTTGCTTGCCCGTTCGCTACGTGCTTTTCATTACGCTTTAATTGCGCACCATGCTTATTTTTTGAAAATAATCATAAACTTTCGCACATAATATTTTAAATTTTCCAGTACCTAAAGTACCTTGGTAAATTTTAAATGGATTATCCATTTAAAATTTGAATGTTCGTGTCATTGGTATATTTTTTGGAGATGCAGAACAAAATCAAGATTTGAGTCGCGGCTTCGATTTCCGGCGGGGTCCAATTCGGGAGTTGACTGCATGAAAAATAAATTACGAAATACTATTTACTGAACAGCTCTTTAACTGAAATTTTTGAAAAACTTAATCACTTTAATTTTTATTACATTTTTATTTTATTTATTAGTTTCGCAATTAGTATGCAAACTACTATATTGAACAATGACGTCAACGTTCAAGATTTCAAACATTTTTAGAACAAAATGCCGTTTTTGACATTTGATAAAAAGTAACTCAAATGACTAGCAATCAACTACCGGATTTTGTAGGACTCGGTTTGGTTGGTGGTAGGATACCACCATGTTATCTAAATCTTGCCGCCAAACATTAATGTTAATAGCATTGATGTGTTTCGGCATGGAGATAAGATAGCCAGTTCCCCATTGCGTTGGGGAATCTTGGTCAGCCCACTTCCATCTTCGGCATCATCATTAATTACCACCAATTGGGCTTACCAAGTGTGGATAAAAAAATAACTTTATTTGTATGCGTTTCATACATTCATCTATTACGATTCAAAAGTTACAGAGAAGGCCGGACAGACCGACAGACGAACACCACAAGTCAGTAACAGTGTTCGTTAGCTCTTTATGATTACAAAACTCTAAAGATAGGCTATTTCAAATACAATGTTGTATGTCTTTAGGCATAAGCGCCAACAGTTACTTTGCAAAGCTTTATAGCATGGGCTATTAGCGTTATTTTCGTAAGCCTAACAGTTTCAAAGAGTCTCATAGAGGGCAAACAAAGGCGCTGAACTGAACCTCTTTTTCACAATGCCCGTGTCCGTGTGTCGAGACCCGGCGCGGGTGCGGCGGCGCGGCGGCGCGGCGTTGTATTACATGTAAAGTCCGTTCGCTGAAATAGTGTCACTCGCGCTCACTTATTTACTCATTTTCTAAATAATCAAAGTTCATCGCCTGAATATCAAATTAAGGTTACACGACATATTATATGTAAATAATACGCAATGTTAAGGCACGGATCTTTTCCCAAATCTTAAGAAGATTAGGCCATATTTTGTACGGTGGGACCCCGTCTGGTTTGGTAATTCTCTATTACAGGATGTAACAATACTCCTTCTGGAAACTTAAGAGGTTGTGTTTACTATTCTAAACAACTTTGTCCAAGGAATTTTAAACTAAATGTCTATAACAAGCTGTACCCTTTGTGTTACTTTCTGTTAAGCTTTATAAATGTTTTGTACACAATAAATTATAAAACAAATAATATTTACACTGTATTGTTAAATTACTCATTTCATTTGATTTTATTCATGGATTCTGTTAGCGAAACTATTTAGTCAAATGGAGTTTACCGGTCGGTGTGTACGGGTGCTTTTTCTGAACCATGCCAGGAGTGCAAGTAGCGAGTTCTTTATGCTGGGGATATACTGAGATTTTCATGATTAGCCCTTAGGCCGCCAAAGTCTTTGGAAGCTTTCATGATACGTACAGGCATGCTAAGCTATTTTCACCTTTTATACAGTTTTCGATAAATAATTATTATTCGTTTATTTTCAGGCAACTTAATAACTAAGTACAGGCCCATAGATATGTAAAAACTTGTAGAATTTTAAATTACACATACTATAAATAAAATATAATGTAATAATGTTCAATAATGTTCACAGAATACCCAATAGTACTAAAAAAGCGAATAAGTGGGGGAAAAGCTAACCGAGGTAAACTTCTAAAGTGAATCCAAAACTATTTAAATGGAAGAACCTTTCAAGTAAGAGTTGGAAACGTATATTCGCAACCTAAGGACGTCTTCAGTGGAGTACCACAAGGATCAGTACTAGCACCTACCTTTTTTGGTATCTTCGTTGCCGACTTGAGTACCGTAATACGCTCAGAAGCCTGAATGTTTGCTAATGACGTGAAATACTTTGGGAATCCTCTTCTAAATCAAGGAACACTCAGAGAAGACCTAGAACGAATTCAGGAGTGGACGAAAATCTGGACCATACGACTAAACCCTGCTAAAATATCACAACATGCACCAGTGTTGCATCTAAGTCGAAACAATCCCAGAGAAGTATATAGCATTGGGAACTCCAAAGTACAAGCTGTAAACTCACAAAAGGATTTAGGTGTCTTGATATCGTCTGATCTCAAATGGGCTAACCACATTGATACCATTGTCAAGAAGGCAAACAGCGTTCTGTATGCTATTAGGTGATAATTTCAGCATCTGACTCCGGATACATTCCTTAAAGTTTATAAAACATACGTTCGACCACTGATAGAATATGGATTTCAAATTTGGAACCCCTATTTTGCTAAGTATGTGGATTTGTTGGAGAGTGTTAAAAAAAGTCACTAAGATCCCATATTGCCTTCGCAAAAATCCATACGAAGAACGGCTAAAAATACTGAACTTACCGACGCAGAAATCCCGCCGTATCAGAGGAGACCTCATCGAGACCTACAAAATCCTGATCAACAAATATGACTGCAAATAACTGACACATATTTTTAATACCAGCAGCATCCATTGAGCTAGATACCATAACAGTATGAGATTGACCCATACCCGCTCATACACTAATGTGGGACATCACACACTAAACAAGAGAATCGTAAAAATATGGAACAAGTTACCTCAAGACGTGGTTGATGCCCCCTCCATAAATAGTTTTAAAAACAGTCTGGACAAATGGTGCAAAGACAATCCAATTTAGTGTATCCTCAAAGTGAACTTGAATGGACTATCATATAACACCAACACAGATATAGGCATATCAGCTATTAGCTGCTCGCCTATTACTAAATAATAATAATAATAATATCATCCCTACTACTGGGGTAGGAATCTCTTCCTATACCTTGGGGAGGTTAAGCCATTACTCCATACACGGGTGCCAAGTCCGCATTAGTGGAGATTGTGGGTCTAGTAGAGAACGCCAGTGTTAGAAGTTTTCAAGTATTCATGAATTAAACTCTGACATAGCTTCACAACTGTCATATACTCTTAGTGGCACAGAAACAGTCGAGATAAATGTCACTAATAACAGTCAAACCTATCCGGACTATAACCATGTCAATAGTCAGTTAACCTGCGTTCGTATAAGCCTAAAATTAAAAAGCTAGATTAAAAAACAAAAAAGTAAACATGGCCGAAGAAACAACTAACATAGGTATTGTATAGCGCAATAAATACCGCATCCCACTTCCTACTTACATTAAGAGTGATTAAAATACGGCGATTGAGTGCTTACGTGCGTATACATCCTTGAGCAATTAAGGGATTTATTATGGTAGGTACAATCGGCAGAATACCTCCGTTCTACGTTACCTACATTCTACGTTACTGGTTAGCTAATATATGCATCGAATTAGTGTACTTACTACGACTGTAAGTTTAGTTTTTTCTCACTTGTTCACTTTTTTTGTGCCTACTATTGGGTATTCTGTAGCTAAACATTTTCCAAAAGAAACATCCACATTAAAATCTCAAATGTATCTGTTCCCTACCTTGATATGTACAAGAAAAATCACTTACCAGGCACACTACTACAGGCATGTAACTTTCCTTTACCTTACTTATGAATAATTTTGGTAATAGAAAATTCGAGAGTAAGTATATAAAACGCCCGTTCTTATCACACTAATTTAGAAATAGACTATATTTATAAATATGGTTGACTGACGTTGCCACCTAATTTTGTACATTTTAAGCGTCTGATACACTGATAAAAATAATTATAATATTAATTGCTACCAATACACTAATATAAATTTTTAGTTTTTTATACAAATTATTGTTTTCAAAACAATGAGTCGAATATATATATCCGTAAGCATGATCTAGACAATTTGTAAGATGTCTGCATTAAATAAAAAAGTGTCGATAACATACGCATATACTACTCCAAGAAGCAAGCTATCTGTGCCTGTTGTAATTGTCTACAAACAATGATCATAAACAATTATATTGAAGCACAATTTATTTGTAAGAAATAAATTTATTATTTATTTATTAAAATATATTAATATTAAAAAGAAATATTAATAAGCTTTTACACTTATTGCGTAACGTATTGTACGAAAAATGGCTCAAAATGTCGAGCATTTCAGGCATTGTAACGGCCGTATTATAATACGTTTTACGATTCAATCTTCTCTTTTTTATATGCTATTCGTTAGTTATTCTGTTACGTAACCTATATTATACGCAGTTTTGTTATTGTTTATATTAATGCTTCAATACACAAGAATAAAGGGATAACAAAAGAAATTCAAAACAATTTTAACTTTCAATATAAAAGTAAAGGAAAACAGAAAGCATTCCTTTAAAACTTCAAGTGATTAAAAGAAAATATAAAAAACATCAAAAACAAGTTGATCCCCTCGGGATATCAAAGTAATATAATAATTAAAACTTAGTCTTTATTCTAGCCTCGCACAGCGTAGCACAGGAGTTGGGGACAAAAGCTAGTTCAAATAGAAACTTTACATAGATAATTCTTAAAATATATTAATTGTATAATATCTTTTAATATTATACGTCTCTCTAAAATTTACAGGAGCATAAAGTTTATACACATAGTATCTTACTAAGCCTATCATAAAGATAGACATCTAAAACTCGGAAAAATCCGAGCACGCAACGGCTGTGGCAGATTCGTGTTTATAGCTGTGTAAAGAGGCGTAAAATATCACGATCGTCATTACCTACTGCAGGGGCTGTTTACGGAGATGACGTGGGAGGGGGGAGGGTTATTGAGATTCTATATCAATGTCATGGACCACATACACAGTTAGACATTAGACACCTTGTTTCCCCGAGAAACAGACTACTATTATAGTTACATTCCATTGTTTTGAATCCGAAAGTTATCGAGAAACAGCAGGTTTTGCTAGTTGTTTTTCAGCATTTGATAGCACTAAATATGTCTTAAAAATAGAGCACTTACAAAAGTTTTTAGTATTTTTTTAAAGTTCCATAGTCAACCTTATAGTTTCACCATGTCCGTCTGTCTGTCTGTCTGTTGCGGCTTAGCTCAGAGACTATTAGTACTAGACAGCTGTAATTTGGCACGGATAGGTATGCATATTAATCACAAAGTAGATTAACGACAAAGTAGTAAAATAAAATCTTGAAAACATTTTTTTTCAAGGTACCTTCTCCACGCGTGAAGTGGGGATGAATTTTTTTTCTCGACTATCCCATGCTGTGGGGTGTCGGTGGATAGGTCTTTTAAAAATGTTGTGTGTTTGCGAAGATTATTTTTCGATTCAGTAATCCGTTTTCGAAATATTAAGCTGCCAGCTAAACGGTTGTTTCTAGAAATGTGAAAAAAATTGCAGCAGTAATTATATAACGAAGTTAAAAAGAAAACTATCACAGCTAAGTAAGCTTTACAAGTTAACGAGTAGTCGTGAATTTTTTAAGACGGGAGGTTTTCCCTTGAAGCCGTGTCTACCGAAGTATGGTATGGTCGAAGTATGGTCGAATTACTACGAAACCCTACACTGCGCTTGGCCCAACACGCACTTGACCGCTTTTTTTGAGCATTTCTTATCTATAATCAAACTCCCACACCAAAGGCTCCATACAAAAGGCCAGGCGTACTCCCATATCAAAGGCCGGCAACGCACTTGTGACTCCTCTGGTGTTGCGGGTGTCTATGGGCGGCGGTAATCGCTTACCATCAGGTGATCCGTCTGCTCGTTTGCCACCTATGCCATAAAAAAAAAAAAAAAAAAAAATAATAAGTCGTAATTTATTATAAAAGAATCAAACAAACTAAGCCATCATCGATAACGCAGTTAAAACATAAAAAAAACTAAACTCAATATCCTCCACGTTTAAATTAAAAGTTCACTCTAAGTTTTCTCAATTAGAAATCTGAAATGAGAGAACTAAGCCCGCATTTCGCCGCACGTCCGTAAGTGTAAAATCTAACACGCGTGACTGAGAGTGAATTTAATCGCAATAAGTTTACGGCGAGCTTGAGCTACGAATGAAAGATAGAAATGTGGTTCAGAAGACCGATGAGTATATGAGTATCTATCTATCTATTCTATCTATCATCAACTCAGTGACGAGTATATGTCGTGGTCAGAACGTAGAATTGGCCAGATCATGAAATGACTCCTTCTATTGAGTCGATGGTGACAAGTAATTATACGTATTTTCTTATATTTTTGCAGAGCAGTACTCCACAACGCGCAAAGCATTGTAAATGACTAGACAACGTTTAGGAGCTCCGAAGAAACTCTAGGTAAGGTTAGTTTAGGTTACTGACTGGTGTTAATATGTAAAGAACCATTTGACTGTTTTGTCGGAGCTCCTCGACGGTATGGGCAGTCATTTCACGATCTGGCCAATTCCTGTGATCTGGCCATGGCATGTATATACGAGCACCTTAAACCTTAATAAGTTAACATTCGAGGTATAGGACTATCGTTGAAATAGAATTTCGGTAAAACGGACGTTTGAGTCAACAGCTTCGGGGTATTGGACATCAAGAAAATGACACTCGAAATCATTCTGTAAAGCAGTATTTTTCTACCGTATTTAATACCCGACCCCTTTACTAGTAAAAAAAAAATCTTGCGACCCCCCTAGGGCCATAAACATACAAAATGTTATTGATTTAAAAGACTATGTTTATAATTTTCTTCATTAAGAAAATTATACAGTTATAAATGTAAATGTAAGTTAAATAGAACCACGTTTTAAAAAATTGATAAAAAGTAAACAGGCCTCGCCTTCTCACCGAAATCATATTTTTTCATTGCAGTGTAGGACCTACAAATACTTACTTTTTCTTTTACCCGCGACCTCTTGAGAAAGGCTTCGCGACCTCCCTGGGGGTCGTGACCCACAGGTTAAAAAACACTGCTGTAAAGTATAAAATAAATACTTTTTCACTCAAGCGTAACCGTGTCCACCGTCGTCTGTCCTTTAGTGCACACAATAGTGCAATAGTGTCAAACGTAAAGAGCCTAATTGACCACGTTAAAAACAACCGACTTCAATCGCAACAACTCCAATTTTGCTATGTTTTGTTGATTATCTCAAAAACCGCTAAATAGAGAGAGAGAGAAAAATCAATTAAATCGATTTCGATAAAATTTATATGGGACCATCTGTGAAGTATACCCTTTTAAACAAAAAAATTATTTTCCAAACGGTTCAGGCGTCTTCGAGTAATCGGTGAACATACATAAAAAAAAGATTCCGACGAATTGAGAACCTCCTCCTTTTTTGAAGTCGGTTAAAAATGGCCATATTGTGACATGTCCGTATTGTGACAGACACATGAAATGCAGCGTCTAATGGCTATGTACTCCGCAGCCGCGGAGCACATACGGTTATATCAGCCGTCGCGTGTTGATCTCCGATAGCATTATTATAAGGCATTTTATATCCCCTGTTCTTTTAGTATCGGCTGTAGAGAAGTACTTGCGGGGATCTGAGAATGTTCTAGTTGCAAGCTGAGTTGTTAAATTAGTTCAGTATTTTTTGTCAGAAAATAATGTTACTTTCACAATTAGATAATTTCCTTTTACAGTAACTTTTCTGACAAAATGGACGGGCTAGTATAATTCAGTATGAAGATGAAGTAAAATCAAAGAATTTATATATCCTACATATAAATTCCTTGAGTAACATACAGTGAAAAGAATCTGCTCACCAAAAAAAATGTTTGGACACTCTGTTCTTCATACAAAGTTTCTTTAATCAACGCGATCGAAAGCATTTCTTATCGATAATAAGTTGTAATTTATTATAAAAGAATCAAACAAACTAAGCCATCATCGATAACGCAGTTAAAATTTAAAAAAAAAACGCTTTAGAAGAAAAAAATTATGCGTCCACGGAGAAAGTTGTTCAGTTTCAAGAATAGAAGTCACAGTAGAGAATAATACAAATACAATTTCACCCTATATGTATACCTACCTATAAAAAACACGATAATATACCTGTAGAGCTCACGAACAACGACCCACGTACGACACGGCACACCGCACTCGTAGTACGGCGTGCTACGGCGTAGCGGTGCTACGGTGCTCGTAGCCAGTGTCGAATTCAACCATATTTGCTTACTGATAAGAATATTATTGAACGGATTTCCAATGGGGAAGAAAACTGACAAAGCTCGTCGATAGAGGCGTTGATATCGCTTGACTCATACTAACTGTCAAAACGTATAGAAAAAAATGTTTTATATAAGATTATTAAAAAAAATGCCGCGTTGTGTGGCGATTGGTTGCAATAATAATGGAAATCATAAATTTCCTAAAGATTCTCGGATGAAGAAAACGTGGGAAAAGTTACGTTTTCAATTATGTACTTTTCAACTTCGTCTTTAATTGAGGAACAGTCCAAGTCGCATACATTTTCCATTTAACAATTTTACAGAAAAAAAACTAATTTATAACACCTCGATAATAAAAAACGCGGAACTAATTGAAAGTTGTTATGAGTCAAGCGTCCGTAGCGCCATCTGCAAATAGCTTTGCGTTTTCTTCCTAGTTTTCGTTCCTAGTTTGGTTTACGGAAGTGAAAGTTGGGTATGGCAGAAGAAGCATAAGAGTAGAGTAAATGCAGTTGAAATGAGAGCATTGAGAAGTATGATTGGTGTGAAACTAACTGATAAGATCAAGAATAGTGTGATAAGGGAACGGTGTGGTGTGAAAGAAGATGTAGTGACACTTATTGAGAAAGGTATGCTCAGATGGTTCGGGCATGTAGAAAGGATGAATGATGGAAGATTAACGAAGCAGATTTACAAGGCGAGTGTGAATGGTAATACTGGAAGGGGTAGACCTAGACGAACGTATCGCGACCAAGTCGAAGACGTTTTGAAAAAATGTCAGGTCAAGAGTACACAAAACCGACGAGCTTGCATGAAAAGATTGATGAATGTAGAGGAAGCAAGAGAAGTATGTCAAGATCGTAGTAAGTGGAAGGATGTGGTCTCTGCCTACCCCTCCGGGAAAGAGGCGTGATCTTATATATATATATATATAAAAGTTTACTTTAAATGCAAAAAGATTGTATGCCCCGATGGTTATTAAGCAACAAACATTTAAAAACTTTTTTCACCCCTCCAGCATGAAAAGGGTGCTTTTGGCGCCTAAAATCTCGCAGCAGAAACGCTTTTTGCTTTCTGGATTCAAAGAAAATGCTGCACCAAACCCCTGCACCAAGTAGCCGTAATCCGACCCTGGGGAGAGAGCCACGCCGCTTTCGAGATAAGCGAAAATTCGCAAATTTTGTCGCTCAGATAAAGCTAATGAGAACAATTTTGTTCCACGTAGCGCATACTTGAGTGGCTGACTCAAATTTTATTCATAGATCCTCGATTAAATCACAAATTTATTGGATATTATAATGGCTATTTGTTTTAAATTATCTTATGTTTAACTACGTAAATAATAATGACATATTTTATCATTCTAATGTATTGTTTGTAAATAAATTCTACGTTTAAAAATAAAGTTTTAACCGGACCGAACAAAAATTAGAAACGTATTGTCAATTTCAAAAAAGTATAACGACTCTTATACACCAATTTATAACAGCTTTTTAAATAATAATCAGTCATAAGGAAAATGTCATCTTTGTTTTATCCTAAGAACACTTATTATAAGAAAACCGAACCGTTCTTACTGTTCAAATAAAGCAATAACTTTACAACATATTGTGTATAATCTAACAATTCTAACAAAGAAAAAACCGACTGCATAAAATATACCCTATTGTCCTGTGTCAATCCGGAAGATGGCGAATCTGTCATTAATGCACCCCTTCTGTAGTCTAGTGGCTACTCTGCTCGCTTTACATCAAGAGGTCACGGGTTCGATTCCCGGCGGGTCCAACTTTGTAGTACTCGGTTTGGTTGATACGTAGAAGGGCATTTACGAAGCCAGTCTGGCTAGCTACCACGATATTATCTAAATTTTGCCGCCAAACATCTATGTTAATAGCACTGATGTGTTTCAGGATGGAAATAAAATAGCCAGTAGCTTATTTTGTTAGGAAATGTTGGTAGATCGGCTTCCATCTTCCAAATTTGCGTCACTTACCACCAGGTGAGATAAAGGATTTCTAGTAGTAGTTAAAAAAACTTACAAAGCCTTGCCTTCCATAATTCATGAAGCTATTTTAGCTACAGATTTTGTAAAATATTACCATCAGCTGGAGCTACAATAGATAGCAACTGAATTTTTATTGATAAAATACATATTAACAAATACTAATTACAATTTTGTACACCTGAATAAGGGAGAAGAAACTAATAAAACTGCGAATACTTTGACCATATCCCTAGAAAGGCAACAATTTTAATAGAAACGGTTGTATTCCAGGTTAGGTTGTTACCTATGCATATCCATACAAAGTGAACGAATCAACAAAGTTGCTTAAAGGTTTGATCTCAAAATGCCTCGTGTTACCATTTCAATCTATGATATTTATCGTTGACATCGTGGAACTCATTAAATATACTCACTTCAAATTATTCTCTTCTACAATGTGAGATATCTCGTACGCACATCCCAATTATGTACACATCATAGGCCCATTGTAAGCAAACTTAACGGCTCAGCTTGTAATACAGCTTCAGATCATTAGTACGAGTATCTTGTGATAAAGACCGACGAAAACGGCTTAACGTGCCTCGCCTAGGAAGCACGGAAACGTTCACCGAACTTTGATGACGCCAACTTCCTCCGTCGATTCAATCGCGCTAAGCTACAGACAAAGATAAGCCATAAATGGCTTCTAGCGGCAACATTTCATGGTTTATTCAACTCGATATTTGTGGTGAAATTTTACATCTCCCGGCTTTGGACATAAATCGCTTAATGGACGCAGTATACTCCACGGAGCGAGCGACTTGAGAATAATTCACATTCGCCCCGGTAATGGCGCTCGCATAAACAATAAAATGCCATAAAACTTGAGGGAAAGTGATTTCTAGCGCGAAGCGACGGGCTAACGGTTTTTGCGGACCTTGTTTGTTGAATAACCTGAGATAGTTGCCACACAAGATAAATGTGACATAATGATGTTGTTACTTTAATAATGAATAAACGACGTATCGTTTCAGGATCGAAATATTTCGAAGGAATTATCGAGTTACCAGATCGATTACCGTCCAATTACAGAAGACAAATAACAAATAACATTTCGATATTTTTTCGGTGTTGATCGATAGCACGCTAGTGTATACAAGCAAGCGATAACAACGTTTCGGTTACAACAATAATAAAAAGTGTAATGATATTAATTTAATTACGCATTCATTATATTTTATGAATCATATTTTGAAATAAGAAAATAATATTTTAATGAGACGGTCTGGAAGAGACCCGTGCCCCTGCAGCGGGGACGATGTAGGTTGTTAACAAAACATTTTAAAAAACTCCCGAAGTAGTGAAGGTATTTTGTTACCTACACTATTATATGTACATTCACTAGAATTATACACAGACAATAAATATACATTCACTAGAAATATATACCAGAGTGAGATCAGTGACACCTCAGCGAGCATCACAAGTCCCGATACAATGTCGCGCAAACACTTGAAAATAAGAAGTGGAAGACGTTTCTAAGATAATCCCTTCTCGATTCCATTCTTTGCATTGAAAGGACTCAAAGCTTTACTGTTCCGTGGGACTGGGCTTAATATCAACCTTGAATAAAGTTTTTTAACATATGTACAATATCGTTTTTTCACCCTCAACATTACAACAAACGAACACTTTTTCTTACAAATTATTTATTTATTTATTGAGACTTGCGTTACCCTCTCGGCCTCCCTAGCTAATTCGACAAGAAAACGATACGTGTGGAGACAAGTCAGCTGTAGGATAAAATAATGAAAGTCCTGGGCAACCTGCGTTTCCATAACTTGATCCCAGGCGGTACGGTGTGTACAAAAAGGTCAATCCACCCCAACAACAGCATTGCTCCGTGGGTATTACACAGGAAACGGCAGTAAAAGTTACCTCCAAGGCATTGTAGTGTATAGTCTAATAGACGCAGAGGTCATCGAAAAATTAATAAGAGTAAACTTTACTTATTAACCTGATCTAAAATCTGTTCTAGTTTATCTGTGTAGGTTAGGCTAGAGCCTAAAATATACATATATATTTTTTGTTAAGTCACCTGCTTACGCGATCGAAGTTCTAAATCTGAAATAAACCCGCATAAAACGACCATGTTTCAGCTTGTAATAAAACAAAAGAAGGGAAGAGCAAATACTGTGGTATTCCGAGAGTGCGGACTCCTGGGGAGAAAATACCAAAACAAAGGTTCTCAAGTATTTGCGCGCAGACTTGACGCCCTCTCTCGAGGCTTACAAGGATTTACTCTCACTCTCTCAAATAATATATCACGGATTCGGTATCTTACGTCCGCTTTTCATAGATTCTTAAAAAATTAAAGGAACATAAATAAGTAGACGAGGTATAAAACAACAAACATTAACTGAAAATTATAGTAGCTCCAAATCTCCATATAAAATATTATTTTTTAAAGATAAAGGTATTTTTTAAAGTTAAAATATGGTAACTTTTAAACAGTACTCCTTTTTATAATAAGATTATACGTATATAACAAGCAAACTCAATAAGTCATGTCTATACATTGCTTGGGTTGCTGATTTTATTCTTGCCAATTTTATCGATTATAATTGACAACTAATCATTATAAAAACATTTTTTATCCCAATAAATAGTTACTGCAAAATATCATTCGAAGTGGAAATTGTGCACTAGCGAGTGAAACGCATGGTATTAAGGGTATTAATTACAGTACAATAACATGTCGGAGCGCATTGTCGCCGCGCCTAGGCCTTTCTATTGTCTGTCGCCATAATTTAATTGAATTATAAATTGATATGTTCTACCACAGGGAAAACAATACCGCATACTGGTTAAGCTCCATTTTTATGATTCTATATTTATCACATTTAAATCTACTAAACATCTTCTTTCGAGTTGCATAACCGTAAGATTTTTTTATATACAATTTTGAAATTCAACTCATGTCAGTTTCATTTTGCAAAATACTTCAATGATAATTATCATTTAATACGTTCACAAGCGTTTAATCATGGAATGGAAATTGGCGCATTATCGCAATAATGGACTCACAAACGCGTAGAATGAACACTGTATAGTGCTATACAATGACGATTCTATCATTTCGCTTTGGAAACAAACGAACACGTCCATTGTAATTATGATGTGATGACAAGGCGCTTAAATGGAAACTCAGTACTTGGCTGAGAGCAGGAGAATATTAAGCTACGTAATATTCTAAAATTAACATTTAGTATGACTAATATGGGGTTTTATCCTATCAATAGTCTATCAGTTAATTTTAAGAGTGGAAAAGAAAATACATAAACATAAACCTTGACAAAACAAGGGAGTTTCTGCTAATTGGTCCTTTTGATATAAAAGCTAATGACGAAATGACGGTGAATACATTCTTCAGTCTTTGTGTCGCACAAATAGGCTATTAACTTGCAAAGTAGCTAGCGTTGCATCTGTGGGAATAAATACATGCGAAATCAAAGGCAGCTTTAAAACGTCTCTCTAATTACCAACGTAGCACAGCAACGTAGCCTCTTTTTAATGGGGATGTTGCTTTTGTGAAAAGCGCACGAATAACATTCCTGAACTCTATTATTATAAGTTAACTTTGTTTTCATCATTTCTCCTTCACTGCTGCGGCACACTTTTGTTCCCATACCTCGGCAAGGTTAAGCAATGTTCTATACACGGGGGCAAGTCTAGATTAGTGGAGTTCATGAGGCTAATGGCGAACCTAGGGGTCAGAAGTTTTCGAGCCA
Source organism: Coleophora deauratella (assembly GCA_958295455.1). NCBI lineage: Eukaryota > Metazoa > Arthropoda > Insecta > Lepidoptera > Coleophoridae > Coleophora > Coleophora deauratella. The sequence continues at coordinate 11,138,166 of OY282397.1, read as the reverse complement.
TCTATTATATGAGATCTATGGCATGGCTTACTGACTGCAATTATGGATTAAATGGATGATTGTTACAGTGTAACAATCATATTGTTTCCACAGAACAAAACAAAACAACCCAGTACTTATTTCCAGCTATCTACAGCTGTAACCGGCTTGTAGCGGCTAGTAGCAATTATCGACTGTATAAACAGGTGTAACAAAAGTATAAGTACTCTAAACCTGTCCTTACACATAAAAAAAATCAAATTACAGTAATCATTAATTAAATTGAAATGAAAAGTCGATTTAAATATCAATTTAGCGAGATTTATCGTATAATCTCTTTTGGCATAAACAATCGCGCATGAGCAGTAGACGGGGGAGCAAACACCGCGCCTCGCCGCTGGCCTTAATCCGATTTCCAATTATTGTCATCCAGCACAAACGAGCTCCCAGTGTGAGCAGGTTTGAGGGCACTCAATACTATTGCCAATCACATTTGTCATTGCAACGCGAAGAATTAAAAAAAACAAGGCAGGAATATTTATTTTAATGAAAAATTATATGAATCAGCCATCGATATGGCATCAGCTTAAAAACTTGCCCTTTAAGAACTAAGTAAAAACCTTGCAAAGAATTAAACAAAAGTCTCTCGACTACAAAGATTTTGAACCAGCTCCCGACACACCATGCAAGTTAATAATACAGCCCTCATAAGAAAGAAGGCCGCAAAGTGTATGGAAATAACTAACAAAATTATCATTCCCCACAATAAAAGTCAAATAACATGAAAACCGCGGAACCGGTTCAAGTCGGTTTATATGTTTTACAATGTCAAAGAGATGCACACACATAGGGTAAAGAAGTGTACACTATGTGTAAAATTATAGGTGATTTCCTTCACCTGAAGGTTGTCTGGAAGAGATCGCTCTTTAGGGATAAGACCGCCTACCTGTATAACTTTTTTTAAATGTTTATTTTTTTATTTTCCTGTTTTGTTGTGCAATAAAGTGTTTTCATTCATTCATTCAATTATAGATTGTATTTTTTCAATATCTTTCCTGTATTCTATACTTGATTCTGAGTAAGTACTTAACCCCTTAAAACAAACGCACTTTTTTAACATCTTACTTAACCCCTTAAAAAAAGACGATTTAAAAGTATGCGTACAGCATCTACTAAATAAATAAAAATAAAAATATTTTGACTTTGACTTTTGGCTTACTGACTGCAATTATGGATTAAATGGATGATTGTTACAGTGTAACAATCATATTGTTTCCACAGAACAAAACAAAACAACCCAGTACTTATTTCCAGCTATCTACAGCTGTAACCGGCTTGTAGCGGCTAGTAGCAATTATCGACTGTATAAACAGGTGTAACAAAAGTATAAGTACTCTAAACCTGTCCTTACACATAAAAAAAATCAAATTACAGTAATCATTAATTAAATTGAAATGAAAAGTCGATTTAAATATCAATTTAGCGAGATTTATCGTATAATCTCTTTTGGCATAAACAATCGCGCATGAGCAGTAGACGGGGGAGCAAACACCGCGCCTCGCCGCTGGCCTTAATCCGATTTCCAATTATTGTCATCCAGCACAAACGAGCTCCCAGTGTGAGCAGGTTTGAGGGCACTCAATACTATTGCCAATCACATTTGTCATTGCAACGCGAAGAATTAAAAAAAACAAGGCAGGAATATTTATTTTAATGAAAAATTATATGAATCAGCCATCGATATGGCATCAGCTTAAAAACTTGCCCTTTAAGAACTAAGTAAAAACCTTGCAAAGAATTAAACAAAAGTCTCTCGACTACAAAGATTTTGAACCAGCTCCCGACACACCATGCAAGTTAATAATACAGCCCTCATAAGAAAGAAGGCCGCAAAGTGTATGGAAATAACTAACAAAATTATCATTCCCCACAATAAAAGTCAAATAACATGAAAACCGCGGAACCGGTTCAAGTCGGTTTATATGTTTTACAATGTCAAAGAGATGCACACACATAGGGTAAAGAAGTGTACACTATGTGTAAAATTATAGGTGATTTCCTTCACCTGAAGGTTGTCTGGAAGAGATCGCTCTTTAGGGATAAGACCGCCTACCTGTATAACTTTTTTTAAATGTTTATTTTTTTATTTTCCTGTTTTGTTGTGCAATAAAGTGTTTTCATTCATTCATTCAATTATAGATTGTATTTTTTCAATATCTTTCCTGTATTCTATACTTGATTCTGAGTAAGTACTTAACCCCTTAAAACAAACGCACTTTTTTAACATCCTATACGGTCCTTCTAAAAATACCTAAAAAAATTGTTATGGCTTCTACTCATGAAACTGAACAACTTTCCCCAAGGAACCTATACTCAATTAGCAAAAAAAATATTGGACTTCCCACACAAAATTGGCGGATCAGTTAGTATGAGTCTAAAAATATTTTTGCGAATTGAATATAGGTTCCTTGGGGAAAGTTGTTCATTTTCATTAGTCGAAGCCATGGCTTAAATTGTTTTCAGGTAATTGATAAGAATCCTATATTGGCGGAAAAGGTAAGTGTCGCTTTCAAAGAACTTTTATATTAGGTCCTTACCTATGAAATTGGCGTTTCAGTTTCGAAAGTTCAACAGAATAATATTACCCCAAAAATGAATTTACTTCCATTAAATTATATATCATTTTCTTGCTACATTCAAGGTCTTTCATGAATTAGTGATGTCATGTCTCTTATGTAAAAACTGTCTGAGTGGGGTTCCATTAAATACTGTATTGGAGTTTTCTTAGAGGTCTATTGGGTCAATTTTTTCTACCAAAAAAAATCGAAATTATCTGAAAATCGTGAAATATTATGCGCAACATGTTCAAAAATACATATGGTAACGAATAACACGCTGGGATAAGTGTAGCCTTCAAAAATAAAAAAAAGTATTTTTTAACAAAAAAAAAATGGCGATTTTCAGTGACGAAAAAATCCATTTTCACAGTTTCTACACCACTGTGCTCTCAAAATATTCAGACAACGTGCATATAGCAAGCATTATTTTATTTCTAAATGTCCAATGGTACTTTGAAAATGATTAGTTGTTTTAAAACCTTAATTATTTTATATTAATTTTGAAATGAAATGAAATGAAATGAAATAATATTTATTCGAAGTAGGTATCTCTGTACACTTTTCGAACGTCATATTTTTCTACCTAATACGAAGTTCCTACCACTCGGAACTCGTATACCCAACGTTTCGGGAAGTGTTTGCGGAGAGAGAAGAAACGTCGGGCCCTAAAGAAACTCCCTCCAACACATTTTTTAAAATAAAATTCTTATATGCTATTACATAATTCAGGTAAACAACAAAGATATAGTTAGCTTAGTTGCATACTATTACAAACGAATGTGAAAGGATCAACAAAAACATACAAGTACAATGTGCAAACAGGCAATTATTGTGACCAAACACCAATGACAAGAGCAGGCCAGTTCACACGGACACACAGTGTGAGATTTGACCTTGGTTGCGGACACCCTCGTTTTATGTTCGATTTGAGTAGGTTTAGTTATCCTAAACCATAAAAACCAACAAATATTTAAACATTTCAATCAATTTTGGAGATATATATTTTTTACTGAAGTCATTAATTTTCATGAAAAACTTTTTTATTCATTTTTCCCGAGAAAAATTGAATTTTACCTTTGCATTATTTTTTTAACTATTTACAAGTTTAAATTGCTTTAAGTTTGAAAATTACAAGAGCCTAAGTGCAGAAGAACGAGAGAAAAAAACACAACCCCCTATAACCCTAGTACCTATCCACAGTGTGTAAAATGACATTTTACTTCTCACTGCCAGTCAATAGGACTTGGTATTCTAAGCATGAAATAAAACTCTCACTGTATATTACATCCATATACTATGGAACTCCATAGTTGTTTCTATTCAAAGTTGCCCTTTTTATGTTATTCCAGAAACATAACAATAAACATTTCTTGGAAATTATTTTTAAACCTTATAAATGAAATTGAATTCACTCTAAATGGCCCTGAGCTTTACAGCTGATTTTTTTGTGTGGATCGAACTTTTTCTTTATTACAAAAAGAAACATTTATTAAACAGATTTTTACTGTTTTAACATTTTTTTAAATCTGATCTACCCTTTTTTAGGTTCCCATACTAAATCTGAATAGCGAATCAAGAATTTGTACGGGAAACTGAAAAAAAAAGAGATTGGCCATTTTATTCTTAGGCGGAAAACACACTGCTCCGCTCACCGCGGCGAATTGCGGTGGAGCGGATTTAAACTTTGTACTGTAAAATGTTGATTTGTATACAAAAACCGCGGGGTACCACACACTGGCACCGCTTCTCCGCCCGGAGGCGCGATTCGCACGACGGATCCGCGCTCCCGGATGGCGACGCGGTAAGATTCGTTGGGTACCACACACTGACGCCGCTTCTCCGTCCGGAGGCGCGATTCGCGCGCGATCCGCGCAAAAACGAAACATAACTACTGCTTCAGAACAAGGTCGGTAGGACAACAAATAGAGTCGTCTCTACTTTTTTTTGTACTATGAGAACCAGAGACTGACAGAGTGTGTGGTACCTACTATCGCATAATAAATGTTATAATATGTGATTTACTCAATAATGTTATTATTTGTAACGAAATAATGTAATAATGAAATAATAATCCTAAGTAGGTATATGATGTTATATTTATATTATGTTATATACACTGACTTGTAACTTGTGTTATTAAATAAATGCTCGGGGAGCGGGAGGGGGTGAGGCTCGGGGTGCGGGGGATGAGGTAGGGAATTCTAAAATAATAATATACCCTGAAAACGAAAAATATAGTTAATGAACCAGATATGTGAATTGTTAGACTAAGGATTCAATAAAAGAAACTTATCTTAGATTTTTTTTTCTTTTGTTCCAACTACCAGACAATCTTACATCAACTCCCTGAGCGAAGCCGGGCCCTCCAGCTAGTGAAGATATAGTTCACTTCGATGTTTTTCTAAGAATGTTTGCGGTAGTAAAAAATATTTTCGTTAAAAAATGAAGTAGAAGCGACTTCACTATCAACTCTGTTCTAATCAAATCGCTGTGACGTGGAATGCCACAGAACACAAAGATAACAGTAAGTAAAGTACTCCTGCTACGCGAAAGTTGTTTAACATGAAAAAACGGGCAATTTGCGTTTATAATACTGATAATTTGCAAAGAAATATTAAGAAATTAATATATTTATTAATCAAACCCGTTTCGTTATTCTATAACATACATTTTGTTGCTTCGATTTACTGAGTTTGCTTGCTGTTTTTCCGTGATTGAATCTTTACGCTGTGGTTTTGCATACGCATAGGTCAAGTTAGACTGGACGGAAAACATAATTATATGAAACCATCGCGACTTACCATTCAAGGTTGACCTCTGTTGACAAAGATGTATACGTATATATAGGATAAAGTACTACCCTGCTTTTTGGAAGGAGTATTGTATGGAATTCAGTTTCTATACCTATTCTTGTTCTGAGCTTGTTACAAACAAAAACAACCCTTGTTACATCCATACACGTTCGAATATGTATTAGATAAACGTATGACGAAAATCGTCGTGCACCGCAACTTCGGACGAAATTCGGACGGAAACCGCCCGGCGGTGGCGCGGAATTCGCGCCTTCGTCGTGCTCTGCAGCTTTCGACGAAATTCCGACGGAAACCGTCCTGTGGAGCGGATCGCTGCCGCATGCGAATTTCGTCGCTCCGCGCTCCCGTCCGAATTCCGCCTCAGTGTGATATCCGCGTTAGTCAATATGCGTCTCATGTATTACATGCTTTTGGTTAATTTCTGTCAGATATTCCATACCTTTTACCGTTTCTGAGATATTTGTAATGTTCGCTAAAAAAATAATATAGGTCGAGATTTAACAAAAAAAACCCTTGTCTTGGAGCGAGCTGCGTAAATTGAAAGATTTTGTTATATGCACATAACGTACCCAAATTGCAGAATTAGTCTTTTACTTTTTTAGTCGGGTCGGTTAGCCGCTTTGTAAACATCATCATGTACCATAACGCTATTTTTTAAATTGAAATTTTGGTTTCCCGTACTAAATCCGTAAAGTAAATCAAGAATTTGTATGGGAAACTGAAAAAATATTAAGATTCGCCATTTTTTTCATAGTCAATATGCGCCTCATGTATTACATACTTTTGGTAAAGCTTTTCAAAATTTCTGTCAGATTTTCGATATCTTTTACCGTTTCCGAGATATTTGCAATTTTTGCTAAAAAATAATCGGAGTTCAAGATTTAACGAAAACTAACCCTTGTCTTGGAGCGAGCAAAATTTTTTTTTATATGCATACAGGGTTATTTTGGATTGTGTATCACAATGCTATTTATTTTTTTAATTTAAATTTTAGTTTCCCGTACTAAATCCGTAAAGTGAATCAAGAATTTGTATGGGAAATCGAAAAAAAAATTAGATTCGCCATTTTTTTCATAGTCAATATGCGCCTCATGTATTACATGTTTTTAGTTAAGCTTTTCAAAATTTCTGTCAGATTTTCGATATCTTTTACCGTTTCCGAGATATTTGCAATGTTTGCAAAAAAATATTCGGAGGTCGAGATTTATCAAAAAATAACAAGGAAAAACGTGTAAGACTTGCAATTTCAGATGTTACTTCGCCATTTTTTAGGGTTCCGTAGTCGACAAGGAACCCTGATATGTAGTATCTGTCTGTCCACGGCTTAGCTCAGAGGCTTTTAGTATTAGAGAGCTGTAATTTGGCACGGATATGTATATTGATCACGCCGACAAAGTGGTAAAATAAAATCTTGAAAAACAATTTTTTTCAGGGTACCTCCGCTACACGTGAAGTGGCTTTTTTTTCTCGACTATCCCATGGTGTGGGGTGTCGTTGGATGGGTTTGAACAACCATTTTTCGATTCAAGGATCCGTTTTCGAAATATTAAGCTTTAAAGTGGATTTTTTTGTTAAATTCATGTCCCCCCCGCCTCTGCCAGCTAAACGGTTGTTTCTAGAAATGTGAAAAAATTCAGGGCAGTAGTATATATAACGAAGTTAAAAGGAAAACTATCACAGTATTAGTCAATTTTGTAAGACGGGAAGTTTTACCCCTTGAACTCAAAATAGATGTACTTTGTGCCTTGAAGCAGCGTACCTCGAAGTACTATGGAACCCTACACTGCCCGTGGCCCGAAACGCACTTGACCGCTTTTTATTTTATTATAATTGATCATTTTATTTCTGTTACTCAAAAATATTTGCAGTGTCAAATTATTTTATTAAGACTCCAAATATTTTCAGCCTATATTCGCCTAACTGCTAATAGCCACTACTACCATTTACCACTTACTTAGTCCTCACCTCACCCGCGAAGGAAAGGTATGGCTATAGGACCCATACAATATGTGCATAAAGCTGAAGAATTTAAAATATGAATTCCTAAAATAGTTCCTAATAAAAAAAAAACACTTTAATTAAATAAATAAATTTAATTCTTTGTGGGATTCTGTGGCATATCCATGTTCAGATAACGATCACGAAATCCCGGAAATGGCATTAACTACGCCGATCACTAATTATTACTGCCTCCTTCTACAGTGGCTTTATAGTAGGTAGTAATGCTTTAGAAATAGTACTAGTGGATTACGCGGCCAACTGAAACTTGTTTTCCACAAGATTCAAATGCCTACAGGTCATATGATATACAAAGTTTGTTTAAAAATATTGCATGTCGCAAACTGGTAGGCGCTTGTGAGTGGCAACCCTAAGTTAAAATTTTGAAATTCAGTATTTCCGTTATCGTGTGTCGGTCGCATCTGTTTTTTTTTATGACAGTAGCTATTCATGTAATTAACATAAACGTTCCGAAAAAAAATGCGACCATGTAGAAAATTATGAGAAAAAAAATTATAATGAAATCATAGAAAAAGTAACTTTTTGCCTAGAACAGCGAAATATTTTAGGTTTTTATGGATTTGAAGGTTTATATGGTATACTCACTATCACACCATGAAATATTTATTGAAAAACCAATAAAAAGAAAGGAGATAATGTGTTTCTATGGTTTCTATGGAATTTTCTGAATTTCTCTAAAACTATGACAGATACAGCAATGGGAGTTTTAACAGGAGTTTTGTGTAAATATAAGTTTAAAACTAGGGTGTCCGCAACTAAGGTCAAATCTCACACTGTGCTATCTGTTCTTGATATACATACTTACGTATTCTTTGGTATAACAATCATCCAAAATCCCGCAACAATAATAGAAGAATAGTGGACTAGTCTAGACTCGATAACTACTACAAACATAAACGTGGCGATCTAATGCGATAATATTTTTTTGTTTATTTATTTGCTGCAAAATTTAAATTTAAAAATGGTCCAAAGAACCTTTATGTAGTACCTATACCTAAAAATAGTATCACTTACGTAAGGACTGTTTGGTAAGTGAATTATAAACTCCTTGATGGACTCTCACCGCCTACCAAAGAGACCTGTTAACATGAACACACCATTTAAAAATAGCCACAATAGAAAGCAATGAATCAATCGTAAAATGCCTGTGTCGGTTCGGTGGCTATATCGTGCTCAATGGCAGGGAAATCAGTTCAGCTTCAGTGTCCAATCGTCGGCTGGATGCGCCCAGCAGGCTGGAACGCGTATTATCCCATTTACACATGCAAAGCTGCATGTATTGTGGGAATGCTGTAAGACTAGGGATAAACTTTTAGCCGTTAATAATCCTTTATAAGGTACGACCGCGGATCAATAGGTATAAGAAACGTCTGTTACGATTTCGTAATTTTCACACGTCTTCCTGTTTATACTTACCTATTGTAAACACATATTTCTGAAACAAATATAGATCTCTAGACTGATTTATGACAGTTAACACACAGTTTTTTTACTTTACCCGTTATCTAGTATTATCTTGGTAAGTGGCTAGTATTATTGGAGAATTATTCCTTCTTCTATGGTATTATTACAAAAATGTACTTCACAATTATTATTTTTACTTAAATGAAGTATTTATATGGTCGTATGATACAAGAGGATATAATAAATTTATTTTTAAGCAAATTCATTTATCTTTCTAGTATTATCACAACAATCTAACTTTTGTATTTATCCTAACGGATACCATGGATGCAACTGCAATAGATATAATATGCAACTGTACTCTCATAGGGCGGGCGACCGCAGCTTCCGAACCGGAATCCTATGATTTACGTCATCGGCGCGAACGTGGCCTACAATACAATTTCGATGCGCACGGTTAAACGTTATACTGCAAGCACTTCACTGGTCTGTTTTACAAAATTATTTATGACATTAATAAAGTAAGTAGACAGAATAAGAACAATCTCATCTTATAAAACAAATTCTGTGTCGTACTCTCTTGTTAAAAAGGGAGTGAGAAATAAAAGTTACTTAAAGGAGAGTCGTATCCTTAAAACCAGAAGCTCTCTGGGGATATTCGATGTTACTGCTGATGCTGCTGAACCGTTCCTTCCCGCAACCTTCACCTGGTGATCGGTCCACCGAGGAGGAGGCCTGCCTATGGTTCGTCTTCCGATGCGGAGTTATTAGGGCAAGAACTTTCTTGTCCCACCGGTGACACAATAACAGGCAAAGAATCTGCACAAGCAAGGCACATGAGGATCTGTTACAAATATCGTAATATGAAAAAATACCTTTTATAAATCCATAATCAGCTCTCAGAATAGTTCTGTGTTAAAAGGTTTTTTATATGTAAAAATATTCTGAATAACTTACTTTTTTATTTTAACAGCGTGTCTTGCGTAGTGTAGGAGCTTTTGCTTTTTTTATAAAAGCTACTCTGTATCCCGTTTTGATCGCCAGTACAATTACCTTCACAATACATAAGAAGATAAATCCTTTTATATAGGTATGTACCTACACTCTCACCCACTCCATTAACGATATTCACCTATTCTCACGAGAATCGAAGAGGAAACAAACGGGCATCAATCCTTTGGTTGGACAAAGCGTTTATAAATTACAGGTAGATGGGAACAGAACTGCAGGCAGATGGAATGGAGTGTGCTCATCAAATGATGCGCTGCAATCACTACGCGTCTATTGTCCGGCTACAGAGCGAGCAAACATGAACAATCCTTTTAACACATTCGCCGAAAACTTACTATACAGGGAGGGAATAGAGAAGGGAGTTTGTAAATGCATTAAACGGGTGTAGCTATTTTGGTATGTCGTTTAATCCATTGACCCTACGTCCAATACTGATATCCTAACTAATTAACTGAAAAAATAAGACATTAAAAAACCGACAATATCGACACCGCTCCTATGAGCTTCCATCTTAGGTTTTCCCTAAGGGCTACCTACAGTAAGGAACTCCTCAAAAAGAGATTGATAAGGTTTTTTAAGGATCGAGAAACCATTGATAGCACAACTGGTATTTCAAATGCCCACAGGTAGCGGGAACAACTTTCCATTATTTGGACCGTCAGCCTTGATTCTGTCTTTCACAATAATAATAAAACCTCATACTCGAAAATCCATGATGCGGTGTAGACTTTTAGTCACAACAAAATGAACAGACAAACGCTCGAAAAAAAACCTTCCTTCTAAATCTGTCGGGCTTTTTTTTAAATAGAATAGAATAGAAAATAACCAACCTATAGAAAGAATGGCAGCGGTAATGCGAACAGCCATTACGCACTTCAAAGAGCGTGAACTATTGCCAGGCGGCGCGCCACACAAAGTACCACTACAAAAGCGTCAGTGCATGGCTCTATCCAGTTATTATCTAAATGTGTCTGCCGACTGCCACTGTAGGACTGTGGTTTTAGCAAACGACGGAATAGTTAGGTGTAGGACAAAGGATAGTATAGTTAGCGCGATCGTAGGTAAAGTATTGCGATATGCTATTCCCTGATTTGAAAGCGTGGTACGTACAACTGCAGGCATCTTGTAGACTATTACGTTTAGTAGAGCTATAAGATATCATAGTATGGCACTGTTTCGTGGTTCCTCGACAATCCACAGCGTCCCCACTGAGGCATCGATCTCCTCCTTAACCTTGGCAAGTTTTATGGAAATTATAATAAATCAACTTTTAATGTGTCATATACATAGTAAAGGAAGTAACGAAATGATTACAACTACCTACCTAAGAGATGTTTTAGTAATTTTCCTTGTAGGTATACCAAACCGAATTACCGACTGCGAATCTCTTCAGCGATGATTGTACTCAGAAAACTGAATAACTTTTGTTTTACAACTTAGCTAGTATAGTAAAACTTTTTGGGATTTTTCATACAAACTCGACTTTATTTAAACGATTTTTCAGCACAATTTTACCACAGAGATTGTTCAGTTTTATGAGTAGTACTACTGGATAAGTAGTGTTTCTGTTTAAACAGAGTCATCCATTAGTCATCCTTTAGATATACGAAATATAAGTAAATTCGTAAGTTTATATGAAGAGTTCTACTGAATGTAACAAAATTCAGAAATGAAACTTGAATGAAACTAAACATAACGTACACATCACAGTATAAGTACATTATACAGTATGGACACGCCGCCGCTCTCTGAAGGCTACCTCACCTCCCCTGTGTGCCCAATCTGTGACCATTTGTCAAGAGGTTGGCACAGTTCCAAAGCACAGTATTATAACCAAAGACAATTTCATTTTTTAAGGAAAGAGCTAAGCCTTCCAAGGCTATACGGCCTTGTCTGGTGTATACATACAGCCTTTACTTTATTTGTAAAAGTCTAGCTAATAATAAAGAACAATGGGGGGTAACTAATTGAATCTCGATTCTACCCTAGTACATCACGCACACATTTACATGTGTACAAACATGAATGTCTTTGTAGTAAACAATGGCGCGAAATTTGTATGAAGTGTCCAGGGTGTGCGTACACATATGTATTATGTTCCACAACTTTGCTTTGTTGGCCATTTTGAAGAGAACCCATATCTGTTTTTATAATTGACTAGGTTTTAGGACGAATTTGTTCAATATTATGAGCAGAAGCCCCAGTTAAAGGGTCTAACACCAATTTTGTTACACTCTGTATACTATATATTCTATGAGTATGGTTACTGCGATATGCAGCCACTACAATAGTGCAAACGTACGGTATCATGCGGATTACACCGGTATGCAGGAGATTAAGCCTTCATTACCGTCGTCGGGCAACTTGGCAGGAATGCTGTCCGAGCTCAAAGCGAGATTTGCACCGCCGCTGTAAGACTCCGAAGCCCGACTTGAAAACATTCGACTACTCAGCATAATTTGCAGAATACGACTGTTTTATGTAAATACGGCTCCGAATGGATTTCGCACGGCTTCAGCTAAAAAAACGCAGAATAAGTGTATTTTTTTATTCTAACTTAGATTTATACAATAACAAGTTTTCTTATTTAACTTTTTTTGTTTATTAAGAAGTGTCATTTTCGGCAGGATGCGTTGAAAAAAAGCTTATTTTATTTCAAATACAACAAAACGAAGCGGTCGTAGCTCAGTGCGGTTTGCGTGGTCGCGTCGATCACGCCGGTTAACTGACTATAGACACGGTCATAACCTGGAGAGGTTTGACTGTTTAGTGGCATTTATCTCGACTGTTTCCGTGCTTCGCAAGACACGTTAAGGCGCTAAGTATAGCCAAATCGCAATATTCAATTCAAATTCTTGAAATAATGGTTAAAGCTATCACCATGGAAAAAATAAATAACATACTTCAAACAATGAAAAACAAATTGTATTGAACAGAATCATAAAAATCACAAAAACTTTGATAAAAAAAATATCCTGTAGACCCTGTATTTTGCATTAATTGCAAAATCTCTCGGAAACACAATATTTGTTTATGTTGAAACCAACACACAAAAATCGGCCATTTTAATACCTTCAATTTATCTTGAACGGTTTTTTTTCTAACTTATTTGAAAGCCAAGAAAAGTAATAAAAACATCGAAATCTCGAGAATTTTGCGTTCGGCCTTGACGTAACCGCCGCGATGGTACCCACACTGATCTGAACTTAAAATGAGTAGGGAGTTACGGTCAATATTATATTGTCATGCATCAACCTGCTCAGATTGAGTGTACTTCGCGCCTTAACCCGTTGCTACAGGCTGCTATCACTAGATGGCAGTCGTTAAGCTATGTCAGTGTCAGACGCTTTATGTAGGCGGTTTGAAAACATCTGGCACTGGGGTTGGGAACAAGCCCCACAACCTCCTCCACAATTCCTGGAACTAGACCTAAAATATTGTAAGATTTGGCATATAGTACCGGATAGTACCAGCAATCAATGTTCCAGACTTTACGATATTTTGAGATCTTAAGACATTAATGCAGGCAATGAGTATGTAATATCCGCACAAATTGCTTCGCCGTCACGTCACGTGCTACGAGGAGGCCCTGAAAGCCTTGCCTGAGCCGCACTAATCCGTCGGATCCTTATCATAATGGAACTGACAATTGAATACCAAAAGGGCAATGAAATAAGAGAATAATGTTTTTTTCCCCAAGGTTCATTTGAATAATGTGACTTTGAGATGGTGAAGATGAACTTGTCTCCAGCTACTGAGTACTTAAAGTCTTTATTACGCCCTTTTGACTTTATGTTAGAGGCTAACTTCATGCGCAACCTACATCTTGGTTGAAACAATCTCCAAGTAATTCTACCTAGAAAGTATCGGCTCATAATCGCAGTATAAATGTAAGATCCCTACTCCCATTTTTTATTTATTGTAATTACTTTAACACGCGGCATCCGCACTACTGGGACAACCGAGCAAGTTAGACCGGAACGACATATTGGGGTGCCTTAAAAGTTTACCACACCGTGCATCGTAAACCATGTGTATCCGACATAGCCCTTCTCTAACATACGTGCAGTAAGTGAGCTGTATGAATTTCAAATGAGCCTCTTGAGCCAACTGCGCTCGCTCGCCTGGGAATCACGGCTCAGCTATTCATGCATCCTCGGAAATTAACCGTTATAAGGCTCCTTTTATTGCTTCACTCACACGAGCTATTTATATAATAATACTAAAAGCATTGCACTAGAGAAAGAATTCCTTAAAAATTGCGCTAGAAATTCATTTGTAGGAGTTTTTTTATTTATTTAAAGATACGCTATGAATGTGGTTTTCTTTGAAGTTTTTACAATGGCATTCGACTCGAGTATTTTGTTGCAAGCTTCGAGTTGCAATGAAGATGTTTTAACAAATAAAAAGGTTCAGATCAAGAGTCAAATTTCTCGTCTGAAAAAACGGCGACTCCCGAAACAGAGGGGTAAATAAAAATGAACAAACAACGCTGTTGACAGACTCACGAATTTTTTTAAAATGACGGATTGAAAAATGAAAAACTGTGTTCTCGTATCTTGTGGTTGCACTCTTGCGCTCGATTCACGGATACAAATAAGCGATTGGCTTACATGCATGTTTTTTTTTCGAGTATACACACTGACTGTTACAAAGGAATAGAATAGACCACACTTTTGAATACAATGACTAAGGTTTTTGTTCATATAATCATCCGTCCTTTTTCAATGAATTGCTATGGTTCCAGCACTTCTATTGGTTAAATGTGCAGATGAGCTTGCAATACCTGTCACGACGTTATTCCAACGCTCACTTAAAGAAGGCACAATGCCACTTATGTGGAAGTCAGCCTTCATAACACCTGTGCATAAAAAAGGTCCAAAAAATCAGGTTGACAATTATAGACCTATTTCAAAGCTGTGTCTGTTAGCTAAAGTGTTGGAACGCCTAATATTTCAACTATATAATAGCATAAAATCTGTATTTATTGCTCAGCAACATGGCTTTCTCAGAGGTCGATCTACTGTCTCTAACTTAATTGTTTTCAATGAGTTCTTAACTAGCAATATGGATAGGGGCAACCAAGTCGATACAATCTATACTGATTATAGTAAAGCCTTTCATCGCATTGATCACAGTATATTACTCTAAAAATTATTTACCCTAGGTATACGGGGAGACCTTTACCGGTGATTTACGTCTTATGTGCATAATCGGTCTCAGGCTATAGCATTAAATGGATTTACTTCCTCTTGGATCAATATCCCATCAGGTGTTCCCCAGGATCCCTTCTGGGTCCGCTTCTGTTCGTCATATTTATAAATGACATTGGTTCTTGTATTTAAATTCTGAATTTCTGTTATTCGCAGATGATATGAAAATTTATAGAGTAGTAAATAATCTTCACGACGTCATTTTATTACAAGAAGATCTTCATAGACTTGACAATTACTGCATATCAAATAAATTAAATTTAAATGTTTCTAAATGCTTTTACATACATTTTACACGAAAACGGAACTACTTTGAAAACATCTATCAATTGAAAGGTCAGAACCTTGTCTGTTTAAAATCTAGTAGAGACCTTGGAGTTATCCATGACCAAAAATTACTATTTGACGAGCATATCAACAGTATATTTGATAAAGCTTATAAAGCATTAGGTTTTATTATGCGAGCATCTAAATGTTTCAAAAATATGAAAACAATTAAAATTTTATACTGTGCATATGTTCGCAGTCATTTAGAATATGCTTCCCAGATATGGAATCCCTGCTACGATTGCTATACGCAACAAATTGAAAAAATTCAGAAGAAATTCACTAGATATCTGTCATATAAATTCAATTTACCCTATACTGAGTACAAACAGCGTTGCAAAAAACTACATCTACTCCCACTTGACGTGAAGGATTGGTGATGTGAACTTTTTAATGAAGGTTGCCCAATACAAAGTCGATGCTCCTGAGATCCTCGATAAAATTAGACTTAGGACACCAGTTCGCTCATTTAGGAAGCATGCACTGCTTCATGTTCCACCAAGCCACGTTAATTTTAGAAGAAATAGCTACTTACCGCGGTCGTTCAAAGCCTTTTATTTATTAAACGATGACACTCGATTCGATCTGTTTGCCGGTAGCATTCGTGGCACAACAACTGCTTTGACCAGAGACTTTGAGTTGAAAGTATAAAATTTATAAATAAGTAGACTAAAGTATATTGCTTTAGCATGTATAACGTTAACGTTAATGCTACATAGCTGTATTTCTTTAAGTCTACATTTTCTTTCCATATGTGGAAGCTTGTTATTGGCATTTTATTATGTATAATGTTTAACCATATTGTAAATATAGCTGTAAGCTCCCCGAAAACAATAAAATAAATAAAATAAATAAATATTTGTTCCATTCTATCACTTTGTTGCATGCTTTATTTCAGCAACCAAAGCCAGTCCAGTTAGATCAGATAGTGAAACTTCCAAAGTCTAAGTTGCAATAAATAACGATATACGCGTAAAAGATCGGTAACACGCTGAAACAAGAGCATTGTAATGGATTTCGATCGATTGAGATTCAAATAGGGCAAGCGGATGCGTGCCGTCGTTTCTGTCGCGCCACACACCGTACAGTCATTACTCTAAGCTACGTCATCCTTGTCTATGGCTACATCATCGATAAATTCACAACTAACATCAAATATTTTTATCCCTACCTTTTACTCGTGTTTTGTGGAGAATATGCCAGAGTGGCATGACACGTCAGATAACTAACCGGTAAAAGCTCTGTTTAGTTAGGTAACACTGATTTGAAGTAGGAAGAATGTGAACATCTCATGACGAGCCAAATAAAAATATGTACACTACCTAAAAAATATGCAGGCATTTGTACCTAAGTACGTACCAAACCAATGTACACTAAGTGGTCACGACCCTCAATCCCTGGTAGTCACACTTTGAAGAACATACACTTACGTATAGCTCATACCAATAAAAAAAAAAGCAGCCAAGTGCGAGTCGGACTCGCCCATGAAGGGTTCCGTAACAGCAAGTAACATAATATAAAAGTTCTTGTAGTTTGTTGTAGGTAAATTGCGGTTTACGATTTATGACGTATTAAAAAAAACTACTTACTAGATCTCGTTCAAACCAATTTTCGGTGGAAGTTTGACTTACGAACTTCCACGTTTGAACGAGATCTATTAAGTAGTTTTTTTTAATACGTCATAAATCGTAAACCGCAATTTACCTACAACAAACTACAAGAACTTTTATATTATGTTACTTGCTGTTACGGAACCCTTCATGGGCGAGTCCGACTCGCACTTGGCCGCTTTTTTTTTTGATTGGAATGAACCATAGTCTACAGATTACAACGTCATTTAATTAAGGGTATCGGCAGTAAGGTTTTGCCAGTGGGCGCTCATGCGTGCTTGCCGACCGCTTATTTGCGCTCGAGGATTAATAGCTCCATCCGGTGGCTGTATCGGGATCGGGAACAGCTGCTCTCGAAACTGCGACAAAACTAGTCTTATTTGCATATAACATGATACTACTTTGGATACTCTTGCGACTTTAACGCTCCGGACGTTTAGTTGCTTTTAAAGACAAATACTCTTGTTGTGTTTGATTTAATATAAGAAACAATATTAAACGTTATTATGAAACCAGTAACAATAGACCAAACAACAGATCACGCCAAAAAAAAACAAAAGACACCAGACTGCACATAATCCATGACATAATATAAAATAAATGTATTAAATAAAATCAATCTTCGAATCAAGACAGTTCTAACGATACTTCGTACTTCAAAATACATCAAGTTTTTGCTACAGGCGGTAATAATGAAACGGACATACACACAATAAACATATACACCTGAAAACTTTACCCTCCGCTTAATGTACGTAGTCGGGCAAAAATTTCATTTCAGGCTGCCAAACAAGTAGGTTCGCATTTGAGCTACGCCAATATTTTGTATATATACCTACTTCTTATAAACGTATTATATTGTATAGTTCATTCCAATCAAAAAAAAGCAAAAGGTAAACAAACTTACTATGTAACTGACATTGACATGTGTCAAATCCATAGTAGTTTTGTTTACCTTTTGCTTTTTTTTTGATTGGAATGAACTATACATATTTGTTAGACAGTTTTGATATTTCTTACAATTATGCATGAAAGTAAAAATTCCACTGACCAACGCTTCAGAATGCTATATTTTATTCATATCAGCTTTTGCAACGTCTCTTTGGCTGCAAGGGTCTCTTGAGAACCCTTTTGTTGCAGTGTTCGTCTGCACCGCAATTTGCCAGCCAGCGCACGCGAAGGGAGGGTTCCTTCAAAGGCTGAATGTTGGTAGCTGTCAATGGACTAATTTTACACTTCACTTTACAGGATACCTTCTACGTTTGGTAAGAAAAGTAGCACGTTATAAGTATTTGTGACTGTACCTACCCAAGGAAGGTCGCTGAAAATCTGCGTTCACCGGAAAACATTATCTGGTCAGAAGAGGTTGAGCCATTTGCCCTTATTGACAAACTTCCTAAATCGTTGGCTTTTTTATTTTGTTTATGTGAAGCGTCTCTCTCATTTTCATTTCATTAAAGGAGCGTCGTAATCAAGCATTTCGCAAAAAAACTATTTAGGTATTTTTTTTATTTTTTCTACCATTTTCACAAAAAAAAAGCGAACAAAGAATTGAATCAAATAAATGACCGTTTAAAAAACAATACATCATGTACATACATATGTATACATATGTACATGATCATTGTACACATCATTTACTGCATAACAGTTTAGAAGAAATATAGAAGAACTGTATGTGAGTATCTCCTCGTAAAAGGAGCCTTCATTTTTAAAACATATAGGTACTTTGGTTCTGTATATCATTTTTATGCTAGTCTAGCATTTCTAACGTTTCTAGCTGTTTATTATAGGGCGAAATATCAAATTTATTTTCATAACACTTGCGAGTTTTCAGCTATTATTTGTGTGAATCGTACAATGTCTACTTTATGGGAAGCTACAATAGCCGTTCACAGTTCAGATATGGCGCCGCGCCGCGCCGGTTACACCTCTAAACATCGGTTGCTGAAACAAGAGAACGTAAAAGAGAGCATTGTCTATGAAGGGATGGCACTTCGCTCAGGGTGAAATATTAACCTTCTGTTAGTATTCGGTAACAAGAAGTTTTATGTTAGCAGGGTATAATTTATATCTATTATAATAGGTAATTATATACCATATAATAAGTATAGGCATCATGTTCGTTAAGTAATAATTTTTATCGTCATTGAATACTTTAATAAAATGTTCTTATTTTGCGTTTTACAGTCAAGTTTTTTAAGTAACAAACAATTTTATCGGTACCATAAAAAGAAATAACAAAAAAGGAAAACCAAAACTTAAAACTAAAACAGCACTGGTAGGTACCATAAAGGTTGCCACTTGGCATAACGTTGTAGCTCTATCGAGTTACAACGCTGATTATCGGTGGGTTTTCATTCATTTATATTTTGGAAACTATGTGACTATATTTTATGGTAGGTATATAACTGTATTTTTTATATATTTTTGAAGTTGAACATAATGAGCTTTATCCTTACAAAAAGATAGGTCTTGAAGGTGGACCTAGGGTCTGTTTGGGCAAACGTTGGTTTTGGTAACATAATGAAATATCTGGCTTTAGTGACTCTTCATCCAATTCTTTATTTTTCGTTACCATACTCTACGATAGCAACATCCACTACCTAACATTTTAAAAATAAAAACAATACAAATGCATTCCATTGTTGAGAAATCAATATAACCATTCGCATTTCGCATTGGGTTGGATGCAATCACAGTCAAAGAACACAATAACCATCGTATTGTTTGATTCCAATACTCCCAAGTTCCATGGTGATGTTCAATGCTTTGTTACCCGCTCTTACATTTTGAAACAGTTTTTATTGTGTTACCGCGGCATGCTAGCACATATAACGATTGTTTATCCAACTTCAGCAGTGAGGGTAATGTTTTTCAGTTGTTCATAATCTATTATACATATATCCATTTCATTGTTACCTTCTTCAGGCAATCAATTGGCCCCCGTATTGTAAAGAATTATGTAATATTCCCGAGCCTCGGGAAGCAATCCACGCTCCACCAATGGAGATGTTTATGAATTGTTAACTTTAGCCAAAAATACTTCATATACTTTTAGGGAACAAGGTATCCAGAGACTTGCGCCCCGCTCGGAGCGACGATATAAAACTTCTTTGGAGGTATCCTTTGATTCGTTCATCCAAATTCATACTATGTTATGTGCTAAGAAGAAACAAAAAAAGCTCACTAATATTATAAATGCGAAAGTATGTGTGTTAGTATCTCCTCGTTTGTTTGTTTGTTCTAATTTCACGCCGAAAGTCTTGAACGGATTTGGATGCAATTTTCTAGGTAGATAGATAAAGCACTCGGTTAATACGTAAGATACTTTTTATCCCGGAAAACTCCAGGGATTCCGGAGGAATGGCTAAAAACAGTTTTTTTTACTTTGTCACTAGATGGCGCTGCCTTAACATTTTATTTCTCTCTGGATCAATCAATTCTCAAGTCTACGCAGACGAAGTTGCGGGCGGAAGCTAGCTAGTACATTCATATATGTATTTATTAATGTTCTTGACTACCTATTGCATTATATCATAACAATGTTATAACAGTTATAACTTAACATAACAATGACATAACATCAACAACAAAATTTATAATTCGCACTATAATCAGTTACTTTTAGTGTTCAGTTAATGTAATAGGGTTCAACTCACTTTTATGAGTATATGTCAGTAACCCATTATTTTCAGGGTGCAGTCATAATAATAGCCAATCGCCTGTGTGTCGGCTGCAGCGTGCCCTATCTCCATCCCAGCGAAGTGCCACTTGCCCCGCTCCCTAACGAATGGAACCGAAGAACACCCGCTGTTGTTTGTGTTCCAATTAGGGGACTCTCGATAAGAGATCATTTTTTGAAGAGCAATAGTATTGTCCTATTAAAATGTAGCTATGCATGGGAACAAGAATCTCTGTTACTACAATATAATTGAGACACACATTTTTATTTTCGACCCTTAAAAGACGTTCTTTCTAAATAATAATAATATCCGGGACAAACCACACACGGTCATCTGGCCCCAAACTAGGATTCCCTGTACTATGGGAACCAGAGACTGATATACATACACATATACATTTAAATACATACATATATAGAAATAATACACCCAGACACAGAGCAAACAAATCTGCTTATCACAGAAATGTTTACCCTGGGTGGGGATCGAACCCACGATTCTCGGATCAGTAGTCAGGAGCGCTAACCATTGAGTCACCGAGTCAGTCACAATTTTTCCTTTCCTTCCCTTAATGTTTCCATTGTTTCGAGTAATCTCCCTATCAAAATGTATACTTTGAAATAACTATTACAGAATAAAATTGTGATGTAAATAAGTAAGAGTAACTTTATCCTTGTTTCCTAGGATAGCGTTTCTTACACCGCGCTCGTAAAATTTATCTTTGTCTTTTAATATTATGCAGTGGAAATGCAGGGTGCTTGCATGAATCTCTCTAAATAGCTGCAATCAATTACAATGTATCTTGGAATAAGCAACCGCAAAGAGGTATGCACGGCGCACGGCCGGTTGGAGTACCTAGCTACAGAGCAACCACTTGGAATGTAATATTCAGAATTTACAGCTAAGTTGCAATAGTCTTGTAAGGTGTATATTGTAAACTGAAAGGTAATAGCCCTTTAAGAAATGACAATGTTTTGTACAAGTCTTTTCTTTCTGGAAGTTTTCTTCACCCAGACCAGAAATTACGCATTGTTATCACTGTATATAGAATAGGAAAAAATGTAAAATTAATATGTTTTATAAACACTCTGCAAACAGTAGTTACGTACGAGATTTTAAAATGGAAAAGGAACAATGTGTTAAAGTACTACTTACTACTTACTTACGCCGCTATCTCAGCGACCCAAAATGTGTCTTGGTACGAGAATACGAGAATCGCCATTCAAAAAAAAAAAAAATTCAAAAAGTATTTATTTCTGTAACATTAAAACTATTAAATATTACATTGTTAGGACAACCTTTTAAGAAGCTCAGCTTCTTGTGCCAGGTGGCCCTGCTCTTTCATATCTTAACAGAATATGTTACAAATATCTTAAAGAAATATGTTACAGATAGGTAGCGAAAAAAATCCTACCTTCACAAAATATACCGCCTTCAGGTACGTATTCTCAAACAAGTAGTCTCCCAAAATGTTCAACTCAAATGTACAGGTAATGAAGCGCTTTTGTTCGAACATTGCAATGTTCTTCCCGTTCATTTTAAAATAGAATACGCATTATTAAATGAACAATTTTTTAACACTGACATCCAAACTGAAGTATCGCACTGCAAGCAAACGCGCTCTGTGATACAAAAAAAGCTAGTGACGACTTATGCTAATAACACTTACGGACAACGAACCACCGCTTATTTAATGCCTCGACTGTTAAATGAAATGGACCCTATTCTTAAAAGTAGTATAACTAAATCGAATATAAAACCAAAATTAAAGTCATACTGTATAACAACTGTATAACAAAGTTAAAGGACGACAACGTCACTCTGTAACTGGTTATTAGCAAACCATAAATGCGTACCGTACCCCACCCCAGCTATGCATGCATGTACCTATCTCTGTTTCTTTCTCGCTTGTTATTGTATCGATGCCTTGCTGTGTGTGGTGGTTTTCTTTTTTTACATGATAATTTGAAATGCTGTTCTATACTTTATAACCAGCTGAACAACGTTCCTATTAAACCTCGGTGGTTTTTGGAACATAAATTTTATATTATAATTAATTGTAAACCTGTTTTTTTGATAATACAATAATTAAAAAGAAAATAGAAAACTAAAACAATTACAGCTACCGGGTAAGTAAATATACATTTACATATATGAAAAAGAATCTTTAATCACTTCCATAATTGCCTCCACTTCACAGTACTTTAAAGTTAATAGCCAGGAAGCCAAGCATTTTTTGCATTCCTGACGATTTTGAGGGTATATACCTATTTAAGATCTTATTTACTCTATTATATACATAAACAGAGTTGTTGGCATACTGACGACTAGCGAAAGCTGTTTTAACAGAGTGTTTGTCTACAACGTCTTTCCTTCTTTTATTTGTTATTGTCGAATCATATGGTAACGTTTTATGCTTATTTAAAATAAGATGCAATATGTACAGTTTTCTTACTGTCAAAAGCTGGCAAGTTTTGTATAGTTCTTCAGTACGGTAACGATAGGGTTTAAAATACATGACTTTAATAATGATAGCACCTCCCCAAGTAGAAATGCAGTATGTTAGAATAGGTTGTGCAAGAGCAGTATAGATTTGGTTAAGTAGTTTACTGGGGGCAACATGTCTTAATGTCTTAATATCCAGATCATTTTTCTAATTCTATTTATTGTCATTTCAAGTTGGGTATGCCAGGATAAATGCTGATCAATCATTAATCCAAGATACTTTGTAGAAGTCACTTTTTCTATTATTGGGCAGGTGCAGGTACTAGTAGTTAAATTATTACATTTATGTATTCTAATGTTATGGTCATCTAAGGGCTGTGTACGTTTATTAATGGTAAAACAAATATAATTCGTTTTTGTTGCATTTAGTGTCAAAAGATTAATTTTAAGCCAGTTAGCCACTTCAGTCAATCCTGTTTCGACATATTTAAAGATAGTGTTCCAAGAATCATTCTTTTTACCAGAAAACACAATTGTAGTGTCATCTGCGTAAGAGAATATGTGACCATTTTCTATATTGAGATTGCACAAGTCGTTTATATAGATCAGAAATAAGGTGGGTCCCAAAACGCTGCCCTGCGGGACACCGTAGCTAATATCTAAGGCTTTGTTAACATTATCTCCAATTTTAACTTGTTGTTTTCTATTAGAAAGGTAGTCTTTTAATAAAGCTAATAGCGTACCTCTAATACCCATTTTCTCCAGCTTTTTGGTCTCGGTCATGTGTTAAAGTAGATATCTTAATTAACCACCTGTATAACGAACCTTTACCATAGAGTCCTTCATAATCTTAAAACCTAATAATGAATCAGTTATTCAAGAAAGGGAATAAGTCAAATGCCTTCTGGTTCTTAAAGGCAAAAGTTACGAAATAGTTAAGAAATGGAACACGTAAAAACATTCGTCTGAATCTTATATGAATCGTCAAGCTTACCTTCACTGAAGAAACAGAACATTTTAGAAAACAGAAATCCGTTTTTTTTATCTCCTAAAAAGTAAGGTCATTTTGACATGTTCCCTTTCTTAAATAACCGATTCATTATAGATACAAGTTATTAAAACTCCGCAACTTAGATAAAAGTCATTGCAAAACCACCCCTTATTACAATTTCCACTTTTCCTAATAACCTCCACATGCTGCCAGGTTGCATATTACACGATTTTGCATATTCCCGCCTAAGTGTTAAGTACCCGACGCGTAATGTATGCGCATTTGTTATGTACGCGAAAGATTCGCGAAATTTTCACTGAGCCTTACGATATTTGAGAGTGCCGCTACAAAATGAGGCGCCTAAGTAAATATGCATATAATGGCACCCCTATAAATAATGCGTAAAGTTGCTCAGTAGAAACAAAAGCAAAACATTCATAATAACATTAAAGCACTCATTATTAAACATTGGGTTCTTCGCGCCATTTTAAACAAAGTACTCTGAGTTCGTACCTGGAATAGATGATGATTTATAAATAAGAGATAATTTTTTTCATCATTCATTATGTACGTCATATTTTCAAAGTCTACTTAAAGTTAAGATTGTGTATTAAATTAAGATATAAGTCCGCATTACTGTAGACCATAAAGGACACGTTTCATTTTGTGCCTGGACATGTACGTAGTACGAAAAATATAGAAAAATATAGACTTTCTAGGAAAAATAATGAAAAAAATATTAGAAGCAGGGTTGCGTGGTTCAAGCATAATGTTTTGTCAGCACTTTTTACAATATAAATGGTAACACTGAAGCTTGCAATAGTAGGTCACGTTCAGAAATTACGGCTTCGTCCACATATTCCTCAGATGCTTTCTCTGACTGACTAACTGAACAGTTGAACACCCTTCTGTTCCGACTTCTGACATTTTTGTACGATTTTTAAAATCTGCGGATATGCCTTGCCTCTTTTACAGGCATAACAGCTGGTTTTCGAGTTACTTGTCGGACAACTAAATTATTAATTTCAATGGTATGTACAAAATCTAGTTTCTGAACGTAAAATGCTTAAAATTGCGCTCGCTTCGCCATGTTGGGTGATTTATGTGTTGCGATTGTTAAATCTGAGAAACTAGATGAACCTCGCAACGAAGGTAAATCGAAGGAAATGTACAATTAGAAAAGACTATGTTTCTAATGACTTATTTATGATGTTTAGTACACAGACTAGGTCCAAGCTCCGTAGTCCCGTGAAACGTCTCCTTTATAACAATCCACTGATAGAAGTTTTCACAACTGCCATCTATTGGCAGCAACGGGCAACAATAATACACGAACGTACTCTGTGCCCATTCTCTGAACTTTTTGAAACACCTGTATATTTTCTGTCTGTCTGTTTGTATGTGTTCAAACAAAACATCGAGTGACGCTAACCATAGTTTAACATGCGTTGGCAGTTCGCGTGAGAGTAAAACGAAGCCTCGTGTGTAAAGTGGGCACTAGGCGCTCGTGAGGATGGCACTCGTGATACTGCGAGGACACTCCGCCCTAATGGGCACTCGCTATCCCGCCGTTTGTGTTACATCGATGATCTTACTCAGCACCAGTTGAATATCTTCTAAACAGTCACTACATATATTGCTACGGTCGAAAAAATATAATTAAATGGATTATGTTATGTATCCATCTCAGATAATTTTACGCCTTACGATTGAAAATATAATCTTAAAGGAGCCACAACTAAGAGTCATAAGAAATCATTAACATGAGCACCATGGTAGGGCTAATGATACGTTTATTAGAAAAAACATAAAAACTAAGAGTTCGCTACGATGCTACGACTAACAAAACGGTCACAAGAAAGACATCAACGCGAGTACCACTATACGATGTTACAGCTGGCGCAACGGTCTTACGAGTGCGTTAAAAAAACGAATTTATAGTTATGCTATATTTTTTAACGCAAAAGCAATTCAATTTTTCTTATGCACTATACAAGGTGTTAAAAAAGTGCGTTTGAGATTTTAAGTGGTTACTCAGAATCAAGTAAGTACAGGAAAATTATTGAAAAAATACGATCTACAACTTTTTCTCAGTTTTTCATACAAATTCTTGATTCACTATTCAGATTTAGTATGGGAAACTAAAAAAAAAATATGAAAAGCGGATTTTTTTAATATTTACTCTATACTTGATTCTGAGTAACCCCTTAAAATCTCAAACGCACTTTTTTAACATCCTGTATAACCGATGTCGGTACCACATGGATTTTGTTCAATGTGAGATTTATTATATGAAACAAATGAATCTATGACGCTAATGCATTCTATAATTTAACTGAATATTATAATACTAGCGGACACAGATTTTTGATTTTATTTTCTGACATATATTGATTTATTGTAATTATTTAATGACATTTGATTTAATTTAAATTTCGGACATTTGATTTTATATTTAGTAGTTATTTATATTTAAAAGTTTTATATTTAATTTTAACATGTGTATTCCGATAACATTGTATGCCTGATATAGGTAGATTGTTTTGACTATTTGAGCACTGTAAACATGCATATTTTTATATTGTAACAATTACACAATAAATGAATTATATTCTATTCTATACAAACTCGGTGAATATGACGCGTCTTTGTTTATTTCTACTAGCTAGTTCAGTTTTTTACAAAAATAACGGTACCAAAATAGATATACGTACATATCTAATCCGATTACAAAAGGATAATTTTAAAAACCTACGTCAGTTTATAAAAGTGTTTAGGAACTCCAACGCGAGTAACGCGAGTAACGCGAGTACCAGCTTACATTAGCCAACGAGAGAAGACTGTGTTTATGAAATTAGACTGATTTAATTTGTTATAAAAGGACATTTATAACTGTATAGGTGGTCTAATCGACCAGGAAAGGGACTTTTTGTGAAAGGGACATTTTGCGAAAAGGACTTTTCGCAAAACGGCGAAGGGGACATTATCCGCCTAAAGGGTATATATACCTTGACCGAAAATTGAAATTAGAAATGAAATTCTTAATTTAAAAATGTTTAACGAATTCACTTGAAAAAGCGTTCTTGCAAGCCTTATTGCACATTTGCACCAGGGGCGATCCAGGGCGGGATTTTTGACTAAGGCTTAGCAAATAATCAAAGGGCTTAGCCGTAATCTTATGTATTTAAAAAATTGTAAGATTTAATGATAATAAAATAAAAACTGTTTTCTTGAAAAATTAATAACGGGTCTTGGCGAAAACGTCATTCAATTATAAGGTATCGTTTCTTTCTTCTTCACAAAATATAAACGACACCCCGTAAAAAGCTTTATCTCGCCCAGTAAAAGAGGAAAATACAGAAAAATCTGGGCGACATAGCACTTCCGTAGAAAACGGCCCGTCCTCGCCAATATCTGAATATTGCATTGTGGCGCGATATATGCAGCACCGGGAAAGTCCCACGAGGGCCGTATCTCCAACTTCACACCGAAACGAGCAAAAAGCTACCTCGAATTTTTAGCTGCAATATGCTGAACGCTTTAAAATAGTTAAACGTTCTTTTTAGCCGTAAAATGACGCGCGTGGCGGAAAAATGCGACGATTTTATGAATAAATCGCTTCGGTTTTTGTCGAGTTAAACTTATTTTTATTACAGCAACTTTCAAAGTTGGGAAACAAATTATTTGCCACCTTGCATTGCTTTGAAACTTTATTGGATACCTAATTTTATTGAACACTGAATCGTAAGTTTCTTTCTAATTGTAAAACATTGGGTACAAGAAACTTTACAAATAAGTTTTCTTGTAACTTTTTGCAAACAGCACAGTACAAAACTTACATAAGTATAGATAATAGAAATAGGCAAACATAAACACAGCACACAGCTGAGTTGATTTGGAGAGCACTCTGGGTCGGTTAGATTTGTAACAATTCAATTGAATATATTTTTTGACCTGGATCATCTTTCAGTCACGCTCAAATCAGCTGAAGAGCTTTTGGGTATTTTAAAATTGCACTAATAGTCAACTATTTGAGTAAAAAAATCAGATATCATATTAAAAGCCGAATATGTATTACTTATTATTGATCAACGAAAGGTTTAACGAAAAGGTGCTCTACGGAATTACATATATAAGGTGTTAAGAAATTTGTTGTCATTACTTAAACTGGGGCTTCTACTAGTGAAACTGAACAACTTTTCTCAAGGAACCTATACCTAGTCAATTCCTGAAGTCAAATTTTTATTGCGAATTCACTATGGGTTCCTTTTGGAAAGTTGTTCAGTTTCATGAGTAGAAGCCCCAGTTTAAGTAATGACAACTAATTTGTTAACACCTTGTATGTATTGGCAGTAGTAACTTAAACTTGCCTACTTGTCCTAAAAGCACTTAAATAGACTTTTTAATTTGATATGCACTCATCATATACCATCACAAATTGTTTATGCAAAATGTGTAAAAACTCCATTTTCCGTGAACGGTTCTCCGACTTCAGATATGTCGACGTTAACAAGTGCGCGGGGAGCGTTCGAAACAAAAGGCTGGATTTCTTTCTAGAGCGAGACCTTTCACGGAAGTGACAGCGGCATTTAACTGAAGTGTAAACCTTATCTCCTCCCCATAAGCCCGCAGACCTCGTCTATTGACACGTAGACTGAAGGACAGTACACAAGGCGACAGCAATCAACTTAAATGGAAGCAGATAGGACGCGAGGGAACGACAGCTATTATTTTATACTCTCTCCTTTGTCTTGCCGTTGTTTTCATTTAAATATAATGTACTTCTCATAAAAAAAGGATATTTTAATTAAACTTAAATATTGATAGGTATGTATTAAAAACCTTAATAATGGTGTCGATTCGGTGTTCACGATTAAACTTATTTGACAGGACGAAACTTTTAAGCGTCCTGTCCTTGTCTTTGCCATATAGAAAGAAAAAAATAGAACAATTAAATTAAGTTTAATCCTGTTAAATTAGTTTAATCGTGAAAACCGAATCGACACCATTATCAGTTAAACTTTTCTGCAAACTGCAAGGTCAGATCCACCAATTAATTACCACCAATCAAACTAGCCAGTTTCAACTAGTATTTGAGTTTGTCGATTATAACTGCTGTGAAATTTGGTGAAAATAGTTTACAATTTTAAATAATTTAATAGTTATTTTCACCTCTCCAGCACGAAAAGGGTGCCTTTGATCCCTAAAAACTCAAAGCAAAAACGGTTTTTGCTGCGAGCGTGAGAAAAAGTAATTCTAATTTCGAACATCATCTTTTGCGCGGCGCTGAAAAAAATATGGGTGATAGTTCATTTCGGCCTAGCGATTTAACTCATAGGCACAAAATGTTGTCTGTTACTTAATTAAATTTAAGTTCATAAATTTTGCTATTGCATTATTAAAGACGTAATATTTAAAATAAATATGTACTAGTAAACATGAATATCGCTAAAAATATCATGTTTGGTTTTCATCTTAGGTTTTCATAAAAATGACAAGCAGCGCAGTTTCCGAACGCAAGCTCTAAATGAAAAACATTATGATAAAAACTATATTGCCTCCAAAGAGAAATTAATCAACTACGTTTTAACTTTTCTCGCTGGTCGAGGTGAAAAGTTGTATGTTTAACACGAGAGCAAGTAATTTTATATATCTCGTGCCTTTAAATCACTCACTGCGCTCAGTAGTCTATATTAGAATCACTTGCTATGCTCGTGATTCAATTCTAGACTACTTCGCTAGTTCGTGATTTAAAAAGTCAGCACTCGTAACAAAAAAATACTTTTCTCACTAGTTGAACAAATAACTATTGTTCAACTAGTGAGCATAGTGAGTGATTTAAAGGCACGATATATAAAAATAACTTGGTCTCGTGTTAAACATACAACTTTTCACCTCGACCAGCGAGAAAAGTTAAAACATAGTTGATTAAATTCTCTTTGGAGACAATATAGTTTTTTAATATAATGTTTTTAATTTAGAGGTTGCGTTCGGAAACTACACGGCTTGTTATTTTTATGAAAACCTAAGATGAAAACCAAACATGATATTTTTTAGTAAGCGAGATTCATGTTTACTAGTACATATTTATTTTAAATATTCCATGTTTAAAAATGCAAAAGCAAAATTTTTAAACTTAAATTTCATTAAATAACAGAAAACATTTTGTGCCTATGTGTTAAATCGCTAGTCCAAAATGAGTTTCTGAAGGAACTATCGCCCATATTTTTTTCAGCGCCGCGCAAAAGATGAGGTTCGAAATTCGAATCACTTTTTCTCACGCTCGCAGCAAAAACCGTTTTTGCTGTGAGTTTTTAGGGACCAAAGGCACCCTTTTCGTGCTGGAGAGGTGAAAATATAATTTTACTTCAACCCTTCTATTTTTAGACAGGAATTGTCGTGTATTATTTTAAAGAACATATTTATGAGGTGTATCGTCGTACGTGCTAATGCTAATACTTGACTATCAGAAAACTCTTGTCAGCAGAGGATCTAGTTAAATAAATAATAAGTATCCAGGACACATCACACACGGTATCTATATACATAGATATAGTACATCCAGACACAGATCAATCAATCAAGTCAATGTTGTTCTGGGTGGGAATCGAAACTACAAAACGCTCCGATCAGTAGTCAGGATCGCTATCCACTGGTCTCCGAGTCAGAATCCATCTTTCGTTACGTTATCTTTATTAATAATCTTAACGAGGAATACAGGTAGACATGAATAGGCTATTTTTACTTCCTCAAAATATATAACAATATGTCCCTGGAGACAGCACGGACGGTGGTAAAATACAATAATATAAAACAAGAGACGACACAGTCACATCACAAACTCCACGCCGACAAGTACAGGAAAGTATTAAATTATACCAATTACCATTGTTTTCATTCCATCGGCGAATTTATTAATTATCGCTGACGCTTTTCTTTCTGTCTCTAATTATTAGGCCATTACAGTTGGTTGTGGTTATTATAGCGAGGCCGCTACTATAGTGCGGCGGGGTCCGGCTAGCCCGGGCCGGACGGAAGCTCGCCACCGGATTCGGACGCGTTCCGGTTCGTTATCCGCAAGCCCGTCCGGCCCGGTCCAGTATCAGTGGCTCTAGGCTAGGCATTTATCTTTGTGCACTGTTTACAGACATGATATACTGAACGTTATTTTCCTAAGGTGGAGAAACTAAACCTTTTTATTATAACAAAATATGTATAATAATTAGTATTAGACTCTGCGCAGGCGATGTCTAAACAGAGTATCATCTATAGGGTGACTTTAAATTCGTTCTTGATACGAAAGGCTATGCATGTGCTCATGATAACGAACAACTTTCCCTAAGGAACCCATAGTCAAATCGCAACAAAAAATTTTGGACTCTTCATACTAATTTGGCCGGTCATTTCATCGATTTGTATGGAAAGTCAATTTTTTTTTTGCGATTTGACTATGGGTTTCTTAGGGAAAGTTATTCATTATCATGAGCACATTCATAGACTTTCGTATCAAGAACTAATTTAAAGTCACCCTATATGCTTAACAAAACTCATGCGCAATAGACCAATTATTTTACATATGTTTATATTTACTTTATTTATTTCATTGGTCAATTCATCATTGTCTGTAATGACAATGCAGCGGTATTTAAATTGCGAAATTAAATACCCAGCTCATTTTAATGTCACTATAATTCTGGCTATACAGCATTTTGCACTGCATCAATGTGCAATAATTTATATAGGGTGAGTTTAAATTAGTTCTTGATACGAAAGGCTATGCATGTGCTCATGAAAACAAACAACTTTCCCTAAGGAACCCATAGCCAGATCGCAAAAAAAATTTTGGTCTCTTCATACAAATCGATCAGCCGAGCGGCCAAATTAGTCTATGGGCGGCGGTAATCGCTTACCATCAGGTGATCCGTCTGCTCGTTTGCCACCTCTGCCATAAAAAAGAAAAAAAAAAAGATTATGTCAGCAAAAACCAGTGATCAATTCCTCGTTGGGAAAATCTGAAAACGTTTTGTTTACTATCATAACAAGCATATATCATAACAACATTTACAAGAGTAGTAAATACATGACCTAGCTTTGAAAACCTGGATATAAGCGATAAGACCGCCTTTGCATGTCAATAATTTTAAATATTTTTTGTGTGTTTCGTTGTTATATTTTTGGTGTGCAATAAAGTATATTTATGTTATCTTTATCTTATACAATAGTATCTTGGGCGTCTGGCCCTATTCTTCTTTGTCTGTTTTCCCAGCTCGACACAGGATTTGTTTTCCAATTTTATCTGGCTAATAAATTAAAAAAATACTCCTCTATCAGAGTTTCAGTTTCTCAAAATGTACGTTAGCAAAGTACCAAAATTGTTTTTTAATAATCCTTTTTTACTCTGCGCAGTACATAAATTTATTGATACCTACTTGTTTGAATACGTTGACTCTGTTTGACAAAGACATCAACAGTCGCGCTTGATTGTACTGCAGTTGTGGCTCGCAGCGAAAATGTTGTCGTTAATAATTTGCAATTAGCCAAGAACACAATTAAATCACCTCCGCTACACGGTGATTTCGGTTATACAATTGAGGGACAATTCTCGTACCGATCCATTTTTGGAAGCTCCTTTGCAATACTCTTTAGGAAATGTTCTCACTTAAAGAAAACTTTAATGATTTTTTAGTTTAATGCAATTTAGTTTAAGGTTTGTGTTTATTTTTTACATTTCGTACGCTGCAGTCGTCCTCTGTAACTTCAATTACCGCCGCGTTCGTTAGCGCCAAAGCTCACAGGTGTACTGTAAACAAAAAACTACCAAATTATATTGTCGTGACGTAAAAATGTCAAAACCATTACGCGTACTCTTTATTGCCTTAGCATGGGAATAATGTTTTAAAGTATCCGTATCTTATATTTTAATATATTAAACGAGTTATCTTGATAAACGATTTCGAAAACGGCTTGAAACTTTTAGACGAAAATCTAGGGTTAGGGGTGAAAAATAAGAATTATCTTCAAAAACATTCATTTTAGGGAGATATGAGCGAAAACACAGAAAATATGTACGCATATGATGCTTATTTTTAACCATCGCTTATCTTATAAGTACTTTGGTAGACTTGTCTGCTTTTAGGTCCGGATTCGAATCCCACCCACGAGACTTTATAATTTTTTTGTCTTTTTATTTTTTGTTTTGTGTGAAATAATGTAAATATGTAAATAAAAAGACATAAGAGTGATGAAAAAAAATTTTTAGATACGTTTGAACAACTTCTTAACTATAGCGCCATCTTTCGCTGTATAAGTAAATTACATACCTGATGATTGTGCCGCCCTGCCCCATGTTTTGCAATAGGGAATTTTCCACGGCTTTCTCTAAACTCAGCTAGATGGCGCTGATAACATTTTCAATAATAAAATCTCTAAAAGTCGCCAAAACTGATTGATATTACTGACTAATATAATAATAAATGATGAATTACTTTCTAATATAACGTATCATTGGATATTTTTCTGTTTTTTTTATAAAAAATGATAATATGCATGTATCTTTTTAAATAGAATCAAATTATAAAAAAATATTATAGATATTTTCAGAACAAATATTGCTTGTCCTTTCGTCCCTTAGAAGGCCACTATCAACTAAAACAACACCCTGCAAAATTTTTCATAGAAAATATATCTTATATTGTACTAGGTACTAAACAAGTTCTCTTAGTTTATAAAAACTCCGATTGAACGAGCGACGCTCGGTCTCCCAGCTAGTAATGTATTTGGTGAGTAGGTACCCATAAAATTGCTCTTCTTTTCAGACAGTTACATACCCAACAAGCAAAGTAGTGATAAGTGGGGGCCAAGTAACACCAAATAGTGTTATAAGGGTTGATATAAAAGCAACGCGGTGGCTGGCCTCACTAACTCTGAAATAATAATAATTATAATATTTATAATATTCGTTGGTAGTATTAATTTATTGTATAAGTTTGTTTTTATCTGTGGACCTGTAATATTTTACTAAATAGCCTGAAAAAAAATACAACCCTTATATCAACCACATTCTAATTTGAATCCTTTTTATTTATTTTTTATTTTTATTTACAGACATGACATTGTATGATTCATCTATTGACCTAAGACTTTTATCAAAAAATGTGTTGGAGGGAGTTTCTTTAGGGCCCGCCGTTTCTTTTCACTCCGCAAACACTTCCCGAAACGGTGGGTATACATACGGGTTCCGAGTGTGGTAGGAACCTCGTATAGGTAGACAAAATAATGACGTTCGAAAAGTATACACTGCTACCTACTTCGAATAAAATATTTTCACTTTCAAACTGGGGCCATTTTGCGGTGATATACACGTTTCTATCACTGATATATCACCACAATTTGCTAGTTGGGATAAGAACGCGTCGTTATTATCTCGTTTGCTATATACATAGTTGTCGCCGCGACGACGCGACGTAGCGATGTCATACAATTTCGTGAGAGTATTTCAAGAACGAAATGAATTCTTAATACCTACATTGAGAGAGTACCAAAAAACTTTCGTATGTTCACAATTAAATTTAAAAAAAATACTCGATTCCTAAAAATAACTAGACAACTTAAACATATGCACGTTATTTTGAAGTGAAATTTTTTTACACGAAGAAAACAGCACAGCTGCCACTTTTCATTTGTAGCTGTCGGGTTAGGAACATGTTTTTTTATACGATGACATTACCTAGAGATAATAAATATAGCAGTGGAAGCCACGCTATCGCGACGACACGACCGCACCATCCTGTACCGACACCTTCTACGTCCGGCTCGCTCGCTGGGCGCTATCTGTACTTCATGCCGACATTTGGCCAAATTCATATTAAAAGCGCAAGCGACAGCGGGAGCGGAGTGGGTTCAGCTCTCCCGCTAAACTCTTACTAATTCTCGCTCAATGAACTCATGGCTCACAATAAGTATAAGAACGTAATAATAGGATCGCAGCAAATATGTAGTTGTTAAATACCCATAGCGTCCGACCTAGTCCAGATTGGTGGAGGTTGTGTGGCCAGTGGCAGGCCGCAGTATCAGAAGTTTACAAGCCGCCTATAAGGCATTTAACATGGCTCTGGCATCTAACAAAGGCATTTAGCATGCCATTGCGTTCAGAAGCAAAGAAATTGTCTAAATAATAATTATAATATCTGGGATAAATCACACACGGTCATCTGGCCCCAAACTAGGAATTCCTGTATCTTGGGAACCAGAGACTGATATACATACACATATAGTATATTTATAGTATATAGTATAAGTATATGTCATATACTTTTAAATACATACATATATAGATAAACAATTCTGCTCATCACAGAAAAGTTTGCCCTGTGTGGGGATCGAACCCACGACTCTCGGATCAGAGGTCAGGATCGCTAACCACTTAGCCACCGAGTCAGTCCACTTACCAATAAATACCACTAACGTGAAACAGTAAACCCATCCACGTTATGACCTTGTCTGTGTCAATTAACTTGCGTGATCCGTCTTCTTTTATTACGATAAAGCTGTTTGAACATTTTAAACTGCGGTAAATTTACCTATTTGGTATTTAGGTATACTATATACTGAGGTATATGGCTTATAATATTTGGCTACTGACTACAGTTAGCCCAGATGTAGAACATAACAATGTTTTTAGCTTGAAAATAAAATTCGCAATACAAAACACTAATGTGCTGTGCTAATTGCGATACTTACATTGGTAGTAAGCATTTAGCACGTAGCAGCATTTTTAAAGAAAACTCACTATATGAAGCCGCTCTACGTGCTTTGAACAAGGTTTTATTTTCAGTTTTATTTTTCCATATGGCTTTCCTTCTATAACATTTTATTTCTCAAATCAAAAGCTATAATAATCGAATTTCGCCTTCATTCTCTGATTGGTAACGTTGTTAACTCTGCCCTCAAATATAAATTAACGCGAACGTTGCGAACATCGTTGATTGATGCTGAAAGCTACGTTTTTGCATCGAATAAAAATTGACCTGATTAAATCTTTCGCAACGTCCCTTAACGTGTCAATAATTTGATTTTTATTACTGAACTTTTATTCATAATTTTGTCCACAAATTACACGCCAATACACATAAATACCTACTTTTTCCGGGACAAATTATTGTAGAAACTAGGAATCCCTATACCAGAGACAAACAAACAAAACCTTACTGTATACTTAAACAAACTTATTTTTTCGCTGTTAACCTCATTTCCCAAATAACCTTACACTTAGAGCGCTTTTATAGTCACGCGGGTTTCTGCACGCATGCAACCTATCGTTTCAGTACATTTTTTAGGTTCCTTTTATTGTCATGCGTGTCACACGCTTTGAAAACGCCGCACGCGGGCACGGCACGCATGCGGGCAGAAACCCGCGTGACTATAAAATCGCTCTTATCGCATTTTTAAAATTAAAGGGTTCTCAAAACTTGTATTTGTGCCCTCAAAGCCTCTATGGAACTGAGAGCAATCCGCTGAAAAGTTTAGCTAACATGAATACCCTTTTAGACGGCAGCCGGCAGGCATCACACTGATGCACCGAGCTGCTGAGAATTGGAACACGACACGAGATCGCATTGGACCGCGAGATAGACTAGTGGGACCAATGTGATCTAACTTGGTTACCCAGTTAACTAGGCTACTCGTAACTGAATGTTGAATAACTTATCCAATTAAATACAGGGTGTAAGGGACAGGTTTCCGAAAATCTTTAAGCTGAACAACTGAACAACTTTCCACAAGAATTTTTCTCAGGAAACGAAAAAAAAATCGGCTTCTCCATACAAAATTCGTTTCCTGAAAAAAATTCTTGTGGAAAATTGTTCAGATTCGTCTACTGAGCAAGCCCTGAAACCTGTCCCTTACACCCTGTATATAAAACACCCCGACTGCATAAAATTTATCCTATGGGGATTGAGATGAATCTAAAAATACCTCACACTCCAAAATAAAACAAAACTACTGGCGGTAGCAATAGTCTGACTTTGATCTTTAGGCGTGTGGATGACATTGACAGAGGGACGCTTTTGACACAATTCTGACATGTTTTTCTTACAAATAGTGTCATTTTTCAAGATGGCGGCGTCAGTTTCGGCTTTTGACCACACGCCAAAAGACCGTAGTCGGACATACAGTGCATACATCGGAAAAACGTTACTCTCTGCTTTCAAAATCTAAATTATAATACCTTGTACTTAAACTGGCTCAATTCTGGATTACCTTACACCTTTTGCCTCGTGATCCTACACTTACTCTACCAAAGTGTTCTCAAAACTCATTCAAATGTCAACTTAACTCACTCATTAATATTTCAATGTCTACTTCATTTTTTCTTACTTGTCTTATTTTTGAAAATATTATAGCGTACCTACTCGTTGCCATTGACATTTTATGGTGTTGATAGATACCTTGTTGTGAAGTTCCTTATAAAGAGCTTTTACAAATCTATGAAATATCAGTAATGACTAGTAGGGACGGTATAATATTTTCAAAATAAGGCAAGTAAAATCTGAAGTATAGGTACCTACTTCATTTGTTTATGTTACTCACGCTATACATCACAAATTTGCACCCTATTCCTCCAGATAAAACTTCTTTATTATAAATATTCAAACAAAGGGTATTGCAAAAATGTATTTACAGTTACCTATTCTACTAACAACTACAACAACAACGACACAACTTGTAAAATACAATTTGTAAAATTTGAAAGGCTTAAAAAACAGAACATTATCAAAAAACTTTATATTTATCTCACGAAAAAGAAATGTTACTGGTGAAAAAGAAATGCTTACTCAAAACTGGAAGTGCTGACCTGTTTCCTTCGCCCCTTGCAGCCGGGCGGATGCACGCCACCTCACTCTTCACTGCTTTATGACAAAGGCTTCTCGCGTTGCAACTGGCGGCACTGTGAGACTGCGAGCCCTAATGACGCACTATGCACTTGTTTAGAAATGCAGCGCAATAAAAGTCTGATTAAAAGTTATTAGAATTTTAAATATGACTGACTCGGTGGCTCAGTGGTTAGCGCTCCTGACTACTGATCCAAGAGTTGTGGGTTCGATCCTCACCCAGGGCAAACATATGTGTGATGAACAGATTTGTTTGCTCTGTGTCTGAGTGTATAATATCTAATTATGTATGTACTTAAACTTATATATGTATGTATATCAGTTTCCATAACACAGGGAATCCTCCTAGTTTGGTGCCAGATGACCGTGTGTGATTTGTCCCGGATAGGTATTTATTTATTATTACAATATTTATTATTTTAACTACTTGTATAATATAAATTGGTTTTAAGAATACTTTTTTCATTCCACGAAGTAATCAAATTAGATGATAGAATGAATACAAAAATAGATCATTTAAAAGAAACTCGTCTCTCGATAAAAATAAGACTTCAAAGAAATTGTAGAATTTAGAAAATGTAGAATAACTATAATGGTTATTTAACTTTCTTTATTTAAAATATTTTATTAACACTTTTTAGATTTGATCGTATTTATATTAGTCAGTACGTATACTACCTATTATTATAAATAAAGCGAAATACAAATACCAAAAGTAGGTATATTGAAATAAAATATTGAAAAGCGCTGTTTCACTTCGAGAACCTTAAAAGAAAACTAGCTAGATTAGTAGAAATAATAAGTAACAATGAAGTATAATCCTCCTCTAGCTACTAGCATTCTAATAAAAAAAAGTTTCACTACAATCCGTCCAGCAGTTTTTAATTCCAAGTTTGCGGACATACCTACAAACATAACGACCGAACTGAAAGCCCCTTTTGAAGTCGGTTTTTGAAAAGTCGATCTCTTATTATTTAGGTATTATGGTTTGAATTAGAATTATTATGTTAGATCAAATAAAATATACCAAATGCGGTTTAGACATCAACGGTACCTACTTAGAAAACTCGAAATGTTTATTTATTTATTTTTTGATTGAATTACATGCTTTACATGTGCTTTTAAATCGTATTTTTTTCTAAAAAGCACAAAGTCTCTACAATGCAAAAACATTTTTTATTTATAAATACACTCACCGTCACATTTAACCGCCCACCTCTTGTTCGTAGTATAACTCTTGTTTACTTATCATTTGCCGTTTAAAATGCATCTCATTTAATAAATGGTTCATGAAAGAGTAAATTTAATTTAATACAGATTTATCATTTAATAAGTTTCATTAATAACCATGGGACATATTCTGGACAATTAAAGTCTTATACCATATAACTGACCACGCTGAATACGTCAAAAACAACCGACTTCAATCGCAACAACTCCAATTTTGTTATGTTTTTGTTGATTTTCTCAAAAACCGCTGAATCGATTTCGATAAAATTTATATGGGACCACCTGTGAAATATACCCTTTTAAACAAAAAAAGAATTTTCCAAATCGGTTCAGGCGTCTTCGAGTAATCGGTGAACATACATAAAAAAAGACCTTTTTTGAAGTCAGTTAAAAAGGAAAGTGGGCGGTTAAATGTGCCTGTGAGTAT
Organism: Coleophora deauratella; assembly: GCA_958295455.1. Taxonomy (NCBI): domain Eukaryota; kingdom Metazoa; phylum Arthropoda; class Insecta; order Lepidoptera; family Coleophoridae; genus Coleophora; species Coleophora deauratella. The sequence continues at coordinate 11,098,504 of OY282397.1, read as the reverse complement.
ATAAAACAAAAGACATAAGTACCTACGTACGTACCTATATATATTCATCGAAAAATACTCTTAGATGATGAGTATTTTCAAAGTTCTCGGGAACTTGTAACGACCTCTATTCACGGAGTCACTCTGGGGAAGCACGCACATTTCAGCCCTAAGTAAACGAAGGCCGCGATCGTAAGGGAGTAAAAGAAAAGGGTAAGTATACCCTTAAAGTCCCGGGAGAGGGATAGTTTATGGGTAGTGGAGCAATGATCTGCTCAAAAAGTGTGAAAATACATACGAGAGTATTAATGCCTCGTGGAAAGAGTGTATTGTTATAGATAAGAAAAGAAAACAGAGGAAATTAATGAAATATTTACTCTAGCCACGACTACTACTACTACGATTAATTAATTAATATATAAAAAAACTTTTTCCACTCCCATGACTGATATAATATAACATTGGCAGAATTATTTTAAGAGACGCCACAAACTAAGAGAGAGAGTAAAAACTCTTTATTAAATTCCATAAAACAGTAGATACACACAGAAAATAATGGTTTCTAAGTAGGCGGTCTTATAGGTAAATAGCGCTGTCTTCTAGACAATCTTTGGGTGCAAATTTGTAAATTAATAATATATTAAAAATACAATGAAATAGTAAATAAACGGAGTATAAAAAAATACTGCCTTACTCGCTTATCTGGTGATCTGTCTGCTCGTTTACCATCGGAGGCAATATGTTTTTTATGTGATAAAAAACATATTGCCTCCGTGGTCCAGTGGTTAGTCTGCTTGCTTCACATCGGGAGTTCGCGGGTTCGATTTCCAGCGAGGTCCAACTTTATAGGACTCGGTTTAATTTGTGGTAGGGCATTTTTTGAGCCCATCTGGCTAGCTACCACAGTCTTATCTAAATCTTGTCGCCAAACATCTATGTTAATAGCTTTGATGCGGCATAGAGATAAGATAGCCAGTTCTCCATTGCGTTGGGGAATCTTCCATCTTCGGCATCATCATCACTTATCACCAGGTGAGATAATACCAAGGGTTCACTAAATGTGGATAAAAAAAAAGTATCTATAGACAAAGGCTTCTTTGTACTCATCATACTGAACACCTTTTTCGAAAAGAATCATAATCTGTCAAAATTTCAAAAAGTCATGTCAAAAACGAAATTATTAACTTATTATATATTATACGGAAAACTGTTCAGTTTGATTTGAATAACCCCGAGTTAAATAATATACATAATTAACATTTAATATTCACGAATACGCACACCACAGAGTCAGACATTTAATCTGAGTAGGTACTTCATATTCGGGACCGAATGCGTTAGAATATTTATACGACCGCAGAGCGCCACTCATCCAGCAGCTACGTACTAGTGGGTTGTTGTAGTAATAGTGCTATAAACTAATCCTTGCTATCATATGCTCGAATATCAGAAAATGTTGAATAAATCATTCCCCGTTAAAAAAACCAGAAACACTTTTTACATATTATATCTGTTGCAACTGATAACATTTTATGACAAAAAAAGGATTTTCAATTAGTAGATTTAAAGCTCTCTCTAACATATTGTTGGCTAAATCTCCGTATTGGATCGAAACGTAATTAAGTGATCAATTTGAAAAGATGAAATACATAGCTATCTTTTATCAATTATGTAGTGTTTAAAAAAAGAAGTTATTTCGTCGTCCGCCGGGCTGGAGCCCGCGCGGGGCGACACGGTGGCGTGTTCGATCACTATTTTCCTAGTCCTGAAGGACTAGAAAAGGATGAAAGATTTTGAAAAATAGATGTAGAACCCGTTAACTGAAGCTACTTATAGTATTGAACACTGTACATCTTTAAGTCTAAAACAGTAAACACTCAAAAAAGTTTAATTCTCCACACAAAATAAGTAGAATAACTGATCGATTTGTACAAAGAGTGATCTGATCAGTTTCTATCATTATTCATTTCGTAAGAAGTGAACAACTCAGTTTGTAGGTCTAATTTACAATATGACTGTGGGTCCCGTGTTAACTTTTCAGTGCGATTACTTGAAGCTAGTAATTAAAGGGCGAGACCGTTACTATTTTTAGTGTTCCGTACCTCAAAAGGAAAAAAAAAATCCTTATAGGATCACTCGTAAGGATATCTCAAAAAAATATCGATTAAGTTAAAATAAATAGTGTATTCCCGACTTATCTCCCAAACTACTGAAACGAAAAATTTGAAAAAATACAGAAAATAGTTCTTTATTTTGGATTACAGGAAGCTATTAGAATTCTATGGTCTTAAAATTCGTTAACAACCCATTACGTCCCCACTGCAAGGGCACGGGCCTCTTCCCGTACATCATGGAGGTTAGGCTATACTCCACACACGGGGGCCAAGACCGGATTGGTTGAGGTTGTAGGGCTAGTGGCCAACCCCAGTGTCAGAAGTTTTTATGCCGTCTATAAGGCCTCCGACATGGCTTAACGACTGCCATCTACCGATAGCAGCCGGCACCAACAGCTTAACGTGCCTTGCGAAGCACGGAAACGGTCGAGATAAATGCCACTAACAGTCAAACCCATCCAGGTTATGACCGTGTCTGTAGTCAGTTAACCTGCGTTATCGGCGCGAACACGCAAGCCGCACTGAGCCACGACCTCTTCTGGTCTTAAAATAAAATGGTAAAATTCTCAATATTATTTTTTTGTATGGAGATTGGAGACCTCGTTGCGCTAGTCAAACTAGCTCTTTTCCGGTTTTTCTACCTAACCTAACTGAGAACACCCTTTTAAGTCTACCTATTACTGTAGATAATCGCAAGTCCATTTCAAGAGGAGCACTCGTGAATGCGCTGTAATTATGGCACATTGAAACAATCTCCTGTTCCAACTGAATGCACAATGGTTCTGATGAAGCGAAACCGCACATCAGTATTATGCGGAGAATTGCTGATTAATCAGTGATTAAGTAGTTCCGGAAATTAAAAAGGGCACTAATAGAATGTAATCTCTATGTAGATACAATTAGCATATTTTATTTATGGATCATACTCATAACTACAGTATACCTATATGTATATTATTATGTAGGTATCATATATATCTACGTCGTCGTTTACATTATAAATGCGAACATTCGTTTGTTTGTTTGTCCTTCTTTCAGGTCACAACGAAGAAACGTGATTTTAAGCACAGTGATACGCTCTATTTTATCCTTTTTAAACTGAACAACTATTGTTCTACAACTTTGTTCAAATCGCAAAATTTTTTTTTGTCTTTTCATACAAATCGATCAGCTGGCGAACAAAGTTTTTATGAAAAGTCTGAAAATTTCTTTGCGTTTTTATTAAAGTTGTAGAACAAAAGTTGTCCAGTTTGATGGGTAAAAGCCAACCTTGAGGTATTATTACACCTTTCTTTTACATCCTGTATATGTATATCAGTCTCTGGTTTCCATAATACAGGGTATCCTAGTTTGGGGCCAGATGACCGTGTGTGATTTGTCCAGTTTTTTTATTTATTTAACACGAATTAAATATCACGCAATAGAGATTTTGCCTATTGTTTACATGTCTGTATGACTTTCGGTTTCGCTTTCGGCCGAAACTGAGACTGAAGCCGAAGTTTCGGTTTCGCCTGAAAATCCTGTTTCGGTCGGACACTAATAAATAGTACGAGTCTATACAAATTGATATAGGTATATAACTAGGTACTGGCAGATGTGAAGTAGAGGGCAATTTGAATAAATTGAACTGTTTTCTGTATCATCAGTTAACACGACCCAGCTAAATAAACCATCCACTAACAAATAATTTTGTTTATGTTTTTTCTCCAGTGAATCATGCTTTTAATGCTAATAGATTAACGATAATATAGTATAAATATTACCGTTAATCTATTAGCATTAAACATGTTTACATAGGTACAGAGTGAAATGCTGAATATTAATACAAGAGAACCTTTTATGAATATACGATTTCGTAGCACAAAACAGTGTACCTCTACCTATACAGGGTGATAAAAATGTCTAGCAATATTTTAACAGTGGCTTCTACTCATCAAACTGAACAACCTTTCCCTAAAAACTCATGGTCATAAAGAAAAAAAAATTGGACTTTCCATACAAAGTTCAACCACCAGCTGACGGATTTGTATGAAGAGTCCAAACATTTTTTTGCTTTTTGAGTATGAGTTTCATGGGGAAAGTTGTTCAGTTTGATGAGTAGAAGCCACTGTTAAAATATTGCTAGACTTTTTAGGGTTCCCTTGCCAAATGGCAAAAAACGGAACCCTTATGGATTCGTCATGTCTGTCTGTCTGTCTGTCTGTCTGTCCGTATGTCACAGCCACTTTTTTTCCGAAACTATAAGAACTATACTGTTGAAACTTGGTAAGTAGATGTATTTTGTGAACCGCATTAAGATTTTCACACAAAAATAGAAAAAAAACAATAAATTTTGGGGGCTCCCCATACTTAGAGCTGAAACTCAAAAATTTTTTTTTCATCAAACCCATACGTGTGGGGTATCTATGGATAGGTCTTCAAAAATGATATTGAGGTTTCTAATATCATTTTCTTCTAAACTGAATAGTTTGCGCGAGAGATACTTTCAAAGTTGTAAAATGTGTGTCCCCCCCCCCCCGTAACTTCTAAAATAAGAGAATGATAAAACTAAAAAAAATATATGATGTACATTACCATGCAAACTTCCACCGAAAATTGGTTTGAACGATATCTAGTAAGTAGTTTTTTTTAATACGTCATAAATCATAAACCGCAATTTACCTTTCATTCAAGTTACAACAAACTACAAAAACTTTTATATTATGTTACTTGCTGCTACGGAACTCTTCATGGGCGAGTCCGACTCGCACTTGGCCGCTTTTTATTTTATCACTCTGTATATAAAATATAAAGTACTCTACAGCCTGCCTTCCTAAATTCCTTCCTTGTATTTTATTATCTACCTACTCGAATCAGCAGTTAGCACAATACCGTACACATTTTTAACCGACTTCAAAAAAAGGAGGAGGTTCTCAATTCGTCGGAATCTTTTTTTTTTACTTTTTATGTATGTTCACCGATTACGCGAAGACGCCTGAACCGATTTGGAAAATTCTTTTTTTGTTTAAAAGGGTATACCCATATAAATATAGTGGTCCCATATAAATTTTATCGAAATCGATTCAGCGGTTTTTGAGAAAATCAACAAAAACATAGCAAAATTGGAGTTGTTGCGATTGAACTCGGTTGTTTTTAACGTATTCAGCGTGGTCATGTGTTTTTTCGGTGTGTGTATCCCTATACTTAACAGGTATATAATAAAACTTTTATATTTTCATTATAGATAAATAATTAACAATATTTATCTCTTCAGGTTTTACGATGCTGAAAGTAAAAGCCTTCAATTAGCTATGCTCTATATTGAACTGAATTAAGAATTCCTACAAAGTCTACATAATCCCTTAAAAAATATAATTCAATTTTGAAAATGAATATCCGACCGATGTTAATAAATCACATAAAAAAAATTCGAAGGACCATTTTGCGACCATAGCGAGCTATCAGATCATCTTTACCGTAGGTTTCTTTGGGTAATATCGCTCAATACCAATACTCACAATATAAATGTTGATATTCGCTTTTCCTAACAACGTGGGTAATCCGTCACCCGGAAAATCCCTTCAATGCACAACACCACAGCACTGTTATGCTATGTGCCGTGAGCGCAACCAATTAGCACTTTTGCGGCTACAGATATATGCCGAACACCCTGAAACTATTCTCATTCAGTTGCCAATTTGCCATCGCCGAAATAAAGTTGTACACTCGAGCAAATATGGGGAACGATGTGAGTAATTTCACTGTCATGTTCAGCACAATGACTTCAGTTGTTTTAGTCAGGGAAGGCTTAAGCCATTCCTTTCGCAAAGCCCACTAACGACACAATAAGTTACTTGAGGAGTACATGCGAAGTCACATAGAAAATGGCTAATTGTATCCTTTGATGGTGCCATACATAAGGAACCCCTAAGTTACGAATGCTGTAGTTCCGGCTGTGTCTGAAGGGCGCCAGTTCTGCAGTAGGCAGGCAGAGGCGAGAGTTATGCCGCTGACCTGCCTTCGTCTAAGTTTACATTTCAGCGATTGATACCATATAACTTTTGCCACTTACTAACTCCAACGGAGTGAAAAATCACTCCAAACAATGCTACTTAAAAAGTAGCAGCTATAGGTACCTAAATAGATAACGAGAACATATTATATTAACACCAACTACTCCACCTAGGGTCCTAACTCGACGACGTAATCATTGGAAGGTGACTACATTCTGTTCTATAGCACGTCTGCTTATACACATAAATGGTTTTTATTTTATCGAAACTTAACGATGACTTTCTTCACCTAAAACATCTGTTTCAGAAGGTTATAGTTCTCCTTACGGTTGCAGTTTTGATTACAAATGGAATTAAAGCAGAAGTTAATTACAAAGCAAATGAAACAAATAATGTTCAGTCTTCAAGTGGAAAAAATATACTTACGAATCTTATTATCAATGATTCAAGAAAATACGTGAATAATACTAGCGACAGTTACATTCTGAACAGAGTGAAAAGACAATTCGGGTATTATTATCCTTATGGACGGAGACGGTGTGAGTACCTCATTATAAAAAATATACAATGTAATTACAATTACACATTATACATATAACACCGGCCAAGTGCGAGTCGGACTCGCGCATGAAGGGTTCCGTACCATCGTACAAGAAACTTCAAAAAACACGTCTCTTGTATAAAATAATTTTTAAATATTTTACTTTATTTTTATTTTTTTAGTGACTATAGCAATTCAAACTCTGTGAGCATTTCAAGCGTCTACCTGATGCCATTATTAAGATCGAGCAAAAAACGATAAAACACATTTCTAGTAAGGGAGCCCCCTTAATTTTTAGGGTTCCGTACCTCAAAAGGAAAAAAGGAACTTTCTAGGTATACGGGAAGTACCCTATAGGTTTTGAATCCCATGCGAGTGTCCAAATATGCGGCATAAACGGCCGAATCACTTGATTGCGTTGGTATAGAAGTTTGATTGTTTCACAGCTTCAAGGGATTGCAGGCCTGAGTATTTGATATAAGACAAGACAGTTAGAGTTCAAGACATCTGTGAATATGAATTTATACGGAACCCTCGGTGCGCGAGTCCGACTCGAGTTTTTTTTATTGATTTTTATTTTTATTACTTGTTGTTGTTATAGCGGCAACAGAAATACACACTGTGAAAATTTCAACTGTCTACCTATTACGTACGGTTCATGAGATACAGCCCGCTGACAGACAGACGGATAGTGCGGAGGCTTAGCAATCAGCTGTTATTTTATGGTTACTAATTAATTATAGTAGTTCAAGTCAAGTGTACCAAATATCGTTAAAATATTCCTAGTGTTGAAATGAAATTGAATCAAAATCACTTTGTCTAATTTCAGATTTCCCGATATTCGTATTTGGAGGCTCAGGAATTGGTTTCCCAGGCAGAGGATTTGGTGGTCGAAGCTTAGGCGGAAGAGGTTTTGGAGGGCAAGGGTTCGGCGGTAGGGCCTTCGGAGGGCGAGGCTTGGGTTTGGGTGGGAGAGGTTTCGGTGGAAGAGGTTTTGGTGGTGGTTTCGGGCGTGGCCATGGGGGTGGCCATGGGGGTAGCCATGGGGGTGGCCATGGGGGTGGCCATGGGGGTGGCCATGGTGGTAGAGGTTAAAAGATATTGTAAGGGTCTAATTATGTACTTTTTAATTTTGAGTCAATATATTTTCTGACGAAAAGGAACGTAATTGACAGTGTCAGTGTATGTTATTATGTTGCCATATTATAGGTGATAGAAAAAGTACTGCTTTAAAATTTTATAAAAAAGTTAAAAGTTTTATTTTATTCTAAGTATAAGAAAAAAACACGAATTAATCCAATACAAATATTAATCTAACTTAAATAGCGTATGGTGTTCAAAAATATTTAAACTAAGATTTGCAAATAAAATTATAGAAATACCTAAGAACCAAAACTTAAAGTTGGTATGGTATTACCATATATCCGAAATTATCAGCGTTGCCGGCGCGGCGCGGACTTTTTGTTCCAATTTCGGAACTTTTGAGGCTTCAGCGGAACTTTTGCGGAACTTAATGATCATCGGAACTTTTCGGAACTTTTAGTGATAAATAAAGCTCGCACTGAAGGACTCGAAACTTTTAAATTCTCTTGACCGGTGTTAGACGTTGCTAAAAACGAGAAAACGGACGCTTCTTTGAAAAGGACACGTTTCATTTTGTGCCTGGACATGTACGTAGTACGAAAAATATAGAAAAATATAGGCTTTCTAGGAAAAATAATGAAAAAAATATTAGAAGCAGGGTTGCGTGGTTCAAGCATAATGTTTTGTCATCACTTTTTATAATATAAATGGTAACACTGAAGCTTGCAATAGTAGGTCACGTTCAGAAATTATGGCTTCGTCCACATATTCCTCAGATGCTTTCTCCGACTCTGATTGACTGAACACCCTTCTGTTCTGACTTCTGACATTGGTGTACGATTTTTAAAATCTGCAGATATGCCTTGCCTCTTTTACAGGCATAACAGCTGAAGTTTTTCGAGTTACTTGTCGGACAACTAAATTATTAATTTCAATGGTATGTACAAAATCTAGTTTCTGAACGTAGAATGCTCAAAATTGCGCTCGCTTCGCCATGTTGGGTGATTTATGTGTTGCGATTGTTAAATCTGAGAAACTAGATGAACCTCGTAACGAAGGTAAATCGAAGGAAATGTACAATTAGAAAAGACTGTGTTTCTAATGACTTATTTATGATGTTTAGTACACAGACCAGGTCCAAGCTCCATAGTCCCGTGAAACGTCTCCTTTCTTCGGGCTGGCTTCGCTCGACCTCTTTTAGGTTTCAGTGTTCCAGCCCCTGTGTGTCAGGACATTTTTCGCCACGCGCGAGACTCCCTCGCCGTCACCCTCAGCCCCCCAGCCAACGGCTCTCTCCAGTAGAAAGTTCTGCCTGCAAAGAGAGCATCTTCTCAGCCATTATGAGCGTGACTTGCTCATGACGACCCGACTAAGAAACATTGATTTCTTGTCGGAGGGAATGCTCCGTTAGTAGGTGATTATTGGGCATTCTAGCTCACTTTTCGTTCGCGTTTGTGCTTTCGCACCGCTCACTCAAAGTGATCTAGAATCCCAATAATCATGACATGTATTGCTAATAGTTGTATGTGTATGTTCAGTATTTGTATTCAATATTCTAGCTCTTACGCTGACTTTGGATTACCAGAAGTAAAAAACCAGCAAGTTATTCCATATGAATCAGCTTATTTCATTTAAGGTGTTATAATACTTAATGCTATACTTTATTACTAGCATATGAAACAACAAATTGCTTTTTTAACGAGATTTAGAGTATACTTTAAACGCCTGTAGTTATGCTATAACGATCCAACTGACTTTAAAGTAAGTAAGGGACAATGTACTTTATGTCAGTGGATATTTAAGTTTAAATCCGCTTTTGACCTGATATATAGCTATATAGAAGAAAAAAATATAAAGCTAGCTACCGCATACTTTACCTACACCACCTTTACCTGTACTATAGAGGTGTTTACTTATTTTAAACATAATACTCGTATAAATAGTTTCACTAGTTTTACCTTGCAGTATTCTTTTTGCGTTCTACTTTAAGTATCACTTGTTAGGTAAAAGTAACATACATACACACAAGTGATGTTATATCTTCGCTTTGATAGTGTATTGAAACCTTAGGAATGCTTCGACATCAGTTAAGGAAACCAATACTTTCCATGCACTTCTTTTGTGGGAATTCTGTAATGCTGAATTGCATTATTATTTTATTTGAAACTGTAATCAATACTTTTGTTTTCATTATTTTCGTGAAACCAACTTTTTTGTTGTTTAAGTAAAAAAAAAAAACGGTGTTCTCAATCTTTAATTTTTTTAAATCTCTTGAGTGCCATTATTTCCATAAAGGTTATTTATAAATACTAATTAGATTGTTATGTAAGTAAGAATAAGTCATAACCAACAAGTACAATGCACAGGTGTTAGTGCTGATGCTGATTTTGCAAATTGCAGGCTCGCTGGCCAGCTTCATACCTGTGCTAGTCGTTCTCTATCACGCGTCCCGTTAGCTCGCTCTATTTATCTGTATATGATTATAAATTGTTGAAATTCATTTTGGAAGTTATCTTTCTAACGTACAGTGGTGACTACCAATCTATACATAAAAGTTTCAGATCACCGCAGTTTTGTAAAATTAGTTTTTTTTTTTTTTTTTTTTTTTTTTGAGAACGGCTCACTCTAGTTGAACATATTAAGAGCTAGCAGGGCAACATTTATAATCAAAAGTATTAACCCATTTTTTAAGTGTACGTGTTTTTTGCGAGCGTAAAGTTGAAAACCGCTGACTATATTTTTTGTAAAGTCAGCAGATAATTTCTAATAAATAATCGGTAAATCCGTGTGAAAAATCATTGTTTTCGCAATTTTTACCCGTGACACTTGAGTGCTGTCTCTGCGATCCTCGAAGTGCATTCCCGCCCCTCCACCCACGCTACCGCTGTAACTACGCCGCTGCCGTGTCGCGTCACTGTTGTTGGTGCAACTAACAAATATTATAATGTTCGTAAGTTTTATCAGTTTACCATTATTTACCTCTATAGGTATTCTTATTAACATCAATTATTTTGTAATATTTAATGATCCAACGGTGACTTTACTGGTTGAATAAATTTTATATTTTAATTTTTCAGGTCTGGATCTGAATACAGAACCGCTTTGAAGCGCAAGTCGGAGCACGGATGGTTTGATTTAAGCGATTCTGAAGACTGTGAAAGGTATGTATTTAAAAAAAAAAAAAATCTTAATCAACTTTATTTCAAGAAAAATATATTTTTTTTATCAACTTATTTTAATATAATGTTTTCTTTTATTTCAGAAGTTCACCCTCGGCATCTAAACCTATAAAAAAGGGGAAGGTTAGGTCAAAACCACGATCGGAGCCACCAAAGATTGCGCAACACAATCCAACTCACGAGTTTGACGAAGACAATCGGTATGTTTTTTTTTTTTTTTTTTTTTTTTTTTTTTTTTTTTTTTTTTTTTTTTTTTTTTTTTTTTTTTTTTGGTGTAGACAAAAGTGTGTGACCGGTTTACCAGTTAGTATTTATGATGTAAGGTTGGAAGATTGTGGGTTCGATTCCTATTCCTGTGATGTTTTTAGTGATATGTTAACCTGAAGATGGTATATATCCATTAGTTTGTATATGTTATTATCAGTGGCTTTCATAGTGCATGTATGTGAGATTTTCGATGGTTTTATTGACAGACTCGACGGTTTAGTGGTTCGCACTCTTACTACTAACCCGAGAGTCGTGGGTTCGATTCCCACACACCAAACATTCTTGTGATTGTTTGTTGTGAGTCTGGGTGTTTAATAGTTATATGTTCCTAGGGTATGTATAGTATGGTCACTCGTTATTCTACACTGGTATAATTTGTAATATTTCAATTTTTCAGTTCATTGTCGACTTCAAAAACTGTTCCCAAGGAAAAAGTTAAACAAAAAGCATGCTTGGACTCCACAAAAAATAAAAGGGTGGTGCACTCTGAATCTGAGGAAGACGTTAGGTATGTATAATTTTCTTTTTAAAGTTTTGATTTCACAAAATCATTTGTATTTTGTTGTTTGCATTTATGTTAACTATGTATGGCAAAGATTTTCTCAAACCTTAGAAAATGCTAGTAAATATTTCATCGTTCGTTTGTCTTTTCAATTAAATTTATTTATCTCTTTTTTTAACAGGTCTACCCCTGTGCCAAAAACGAAGGCAAAATCTCGGGTTCAGGCAAAAAAGCCTGACGTAAAGGATTGCGAACCCGCTGGCAGTTGTAGCAGCTGGTCACTGCTGCCACTCGACTCCGAGGAGGAGGAGGCGGTGAAGCGCTCCACCCAACGCCGCCGCACCAACAAGAACGCGCTCGTCTCGTCGCTGGCCCGCCGCGTGGCTGGGGGCAACTTGACCCGCTCCTTACAACTTCCTGATGGTGATGTATTCTACGAGCTGCGCATCTACAACGCGTCCGACATTGTTGGTTTGCCTATCACCGAGCGATACAAACACGCGGATATATCAGCTAAGTGCCGTGTGCCGTATGATGCACCAGATCTTAAATATTTAAAAAAAGTTTTGGTGGACATTAAGGCTCGTCTAGCCGACGCGAACGAAGTTTTCTATTCTTCATAATTTTTATGTTTTAAGAGAGAAATTTGTGTTTTTATGTTTTTTGTAATAGTCTATGTTTAGTTTTCGAAACATAATTTGTAAAGTGTAACCACCATAACTTTTTTTTTCTAAATTAAACACATACGAAATACTCTTTCTCTCGGAAATTTCCATATCTAATATGTCTAATAAAACAATTTATTGTAGCGTTTGTGATCAAACTATAAAAAGTAGAGCTTTCTCATCTCATTTGCGGAGTAATTTACATAAAAATAATAATGCAGTTGAATTAAATGAATGTATAGAAAAACTAAGTTCTGCGTTCCGTAATCGTATAGCATCGTACAGAATACGAGTCCCTAAAAGTTCGTTAGAGGAGGTGACGCGGCTCGCTCCAGGCGTATACTTGCAGCGCGTGCGCCACCATGCGCGCCAGCTTGTTGCTGCCAAACAAGCACAACATACAAATGTCAAAGTTAATTTTGAGCTATTTGCAGAATTTATATTACCTAAAAATGATAAAGCCGAGATTAAATCATTCGCAACTAAAAATATTTCATTACACCATGTTTATGATTTCAATGATGTTTATGAAAATATTAAAAGTACTATAGTTAATAATATAGAAGATTTTGAAACAAAAGATAGTGGTTGGATATTTTCTAAAAACTTATATCTCGAAGTGAATATAAACAAATATTCACCATTACACGCTTCCAGCTATATCGAGCTACCAAAATTTATAAAAAATAAACGAGCATGTATTAATATTAAAAACACAGACAACTTTTGTTTTCTGTGGTGTATAATGGCAGCCTTGTTCCCAGTTAAAACAAATGCAGATCGTGTTAGTTCATATCCTGATTTTAACGAAATACTAAATTTAAATAATATGACCTTTCCAGTTACATTGAATGATATAAAACATTTTGAGAAAAACAATTCAAAAATTAGTATTAATGTCTATGGTTTACGAAAAAATAAAATAATAGGACCTTTGTACAGAACACACCAACGTAAAAAATATCATATAAATTTATTATATTTAGAGAGAGGTGGTCGGTCTCATTACTGCTTAATCAAAGATTTAGAACGTTTAGTAAGACGACAAATTACGAAACATCATGGGAAAATATTTTTTTGTGATGATTGTTTGTTATTTTTTAATAACGAAAGAGCTTTAACTACTCATGTTTGTGGTGGTGTAGCTACAATTTTACCAGAAAAAGGATCTGTTATTCAATTTAAACATTTTGAACGTTTGCAGGATGTCCCGTTTGTTATATATGCTGATTTCGAATCGTTGTTAGAACCTTGTGTGAAAGACATAAACGCTTCCGAGTATACGGTCAATACACATAAACATATTCCATCAGCTTTTGCATATTACATAGTATGCTCACATAATACTTCGTTAAATTGTTACCGATCGCACCGAGGTCCTGATTGCGTTTACAAATTTTTAGAGTTCTTACATCGAGATGTAATTAAGATTAATTCAGTGTTAAATGAAAAAGTTCCTATGATTTTTACCGAAACAGATCACAGAATATTTGATTCTGCAGTAAAATGTTCTATTTGTTCAAGGCTTTTATTTGATGACAAAGTAAGAGACCATTGTCATCTAACAGGAAAGTTTCGTGGTGCAGCGCATTCATACTGTAATTTACAGTTTAGGTTACCTAAATTTATACCTATATTTTTTCATAATCTTTCTGGTTACGATGCTCACTTATTTATTACACGATTAGGAGAAACATCGGGTCGTGTGAAGGTGATTGCGAAAACAAAAGAAAACTATATATCTTTTACAAAGTTTTTCTCTGTCGGTGAAAATAAATTTATACCGGTTCGTTTTGTAGATTCTTTTAAATTCCTTGGGACTAGTTTAGAAAAATTAGCAGAAAATTTAATAAAAACCGATTTTCGGTTTTTGTGTCGTTTCTTTCCTCATAAAAACCAGTTTGAATTATTGAGACGTAAAGGGGTATATCCTTATGAGTATATGAAATCTTGGGATGTTTATGATCAAAGCTATTTACCACCACGTAAAAACTTTTATAGCAGTATTACTAATCAAACTGTTTCTAAGTCTGATTATGACCACGCGGTTAAAGTATTCACTACATTCAGTTTGAAGAATCTTGGAGAATACACCGATTTATATTTACAAACTGACGTTTTATTACTAGCAGATATTTTTGAAAAATTTCGTTCAACTTGTAGAGTAAACTATCAACTAGATCCGGCTTTTTACATCACTACACCGAGCTTAAGCTTCGATGCAATGTTATTAAAAACAAAAGTTCAATTACAGCTTTTAGATGACTTGGAAATGATAAGAATGATTCAAAATGGTATACGTGGTGGAGTGTGTCTATGTTCTCTAAGGTATGCTAAGTCAAACAATAAATATTTATCCACTTATAAACCATCTAATCCTTCTAATTATCTATTTTACGCTGACTGTAACAATTTATATGGATTTTCGATGTGTTCTTATTTACCTTATTCAGATTTCAAATTATTAAATGAGAGTGAAATACGAAATTTAGATATTTGTAGCGTCCCTTACGATTGTGAAATAGGTTATATTTTAGAAGTGGATTTAGAATATCCAGTGGAGTTACATGATTGGCATAACGACTTACCATTTTGTCCTGAAAAATTTACTCCTCCCGGATCAAAAACATGTAAATTGATACCGAATTTGTTTGATAAATGTTACTATGTTATTCACTATGTTCATTTACAAGAATGTATAAAACACGGTCTGGTTTTAAAAAAGATTCACCGTGTAATAAAATTTAAACAATATCCTTATTTAAAACAGTACATTGATTTAAATACAATTTTAAGACAAAATGCGAAATCTGCCTTTGAACAAGATTTTTTCAAGTTGTTGAACAACAGTATATTCGGTAAAACCCTCGAAAATTCAGAAAATAGACTCGATGTGAAATTGGTGAATCAATGGAAAGATAAAACAAATGTAACAAAGAAAAATTATTGCGCAGAACAGTTGATAGCTAGACCAAATTTCCATAGTGCAACTATTTTTAGCGATGATTTTGTAGCCATCCAAATGACGCCTGAAAGTGTTATCCTAAATAAACCGATATACATAGGATTTACTGTATTGGAGTTGTCTAAATCCCATATGTATAATTTCCATTATTCTATTATGAAACCTTTCTACGGATCAAAGCTCAAGCTATGTTACACAGATACAGATAGTTTTTTGTATTCCATAGAAACTAACGACTTTTATAAGGATTTAAAAGAAAATTTTCTTAATTATTTTGACACCAGTAATTATCCGAAAAATAATATACATGGCATAAAGTTAGCTAACAAAAAAGTTCCTGGTCTATTTAAAGATGAATTAGCTGGAGAAAAACTTTTAGAGTTCGTTGGCCTTAGATCCAAATTGTATTGCATTAAAACCGAGTCCTCTGAAATTAAAAAAGCGAAAGGTGTTAAGAAACATTTAACAAATGAGTTAAGTTTGAAAGATTACAACAATGTGTTGAAAAATAAACGAGTTATACGTAAGACCAATGTTATATTTAAGTCTCTAAAGCATGTACTTTTTACGCAAAAAGTAAATAAAATTGCGTTGTCGTCTAATGATGACAAAAGGAGAATTATGTCGGATGGTATAAATACTATGTCTTGGGGTCATTCCATGATTTGATAATCGCTATAGGTAATATTTTTTAGTAAATGTTATGCTGGTATAGTTGTATGTTAAATCTTCTGAATGTTTGAAGTTTTATCTGTGAGTTTTAAAGTGTATACGTAGATTTAGTTATTTTGAAATAAATGATTTTTATTACCATAAACTATAATTATGATTTAATAAATAAATATTTCCATTTCCATGATTGCCTTAAATAGCTAGTAACATGTAGAAACTTGTCTGTAATTGTACACCACTCAAAAACTAACAGAGTTAGGTAGACACCAAGAATGCTAAGCACAAAATTTTTAATAACTACACGTTCCCATAAATAGGTAGTAACAAGTAAATACATGCAGAAACTTGTCTGTAATTTAACACGGTTCCAACACAAACAGAGTTAGGTAGACAGCAAGAATGCTGAGCACTCAATTTCAAATAATTACACGTTCCCATAAATACTCGATTAATACACCACTTTCCGACAAAGCATCGCTGTGAAAATACGTGCATTACAACATCAACTTCTTGGTAAGTACTTTATTTAGTTATTCGTATACTTCTTTTTTTTATTTTAATCATGTCATGTTGTTGTTGCATATTAAAATTTTGTTTTTGTTGCACAGACAATGGACTCCATATTACCATGCTTCATCGATGATGAGGTAGAAGGTGAATCACCTATTGAAAACTTATGTAACGTTGTTGAAGTAGCAAAACCACAACGTTCAACAAAAAGAAAATCCAAACTTGTGAGGAAGAGACGTCACAACAATTTGAATTGTATCGAGGCCACGACTAGTACCGGTAATATGTCCTCATCCTACGTTATCAATAAAGAAGCTGGGAAAGGACGTCGTGTGATTAAGATCCAGATTATAGACACAACAACCACTAGTAGTGATGATGATCTTGAAGGTGGAAATGTTATAGTAAACGCTCAGTATACAGTGAAAGACCCTGTTGATGAGATCTTGGATCAGACTGAGTCTCTAGTCCATAACATATCCAAAAAAATATGTGGTTACAGTTTCTATAATATATTTTAAATTACCTCAATAGCTTTATATTATGATTACTCCCTAAGTCGTTGTTTTTTAAATTGTATACTAGGTTTTATAAAAATAATAAAGAAAATAATAATATAATATTTATTTTATTCATTCCTTACTGTCTAAATTACAGACCTACATCTAAAAAGTATTAGCTAATCAAAAAAACTTAAACCGATTTAAATTGTTTTCATGAAACCACTTTTTTAAACACAAAACATTTTTAAGAGCACAATATTTTTTATGATGAGCACAGTTGATAACAAAGTTGTCTTTCCAAAACTTTTCATACAACGTTTCGAATTTTGGGCATCCTTTTCCACCGATTTCAACAATTTTACATTCACGACTTATTTTTTTAAGCCATTGAACTTTTTCCTCGCCTTTAACGAAAATAGATTTGAAACATAATATCGACTTCATCAATCTATGAAATTCTTGATAATCGATATAGCCTTCTTTCCATAAAATACATCTGTTTTTTTCTATCCAAGTCACCTGTCTTCTCTCTTCATAGTTTAGTTTTGAAAATGGATATGGAGGTTTTACTAAAAATGTTTGAGTATACTCAGCTGTCGCCAAAGCCAATTCTTTTACGATAAAATGATTTGAGCGGTCTTTGAAACCTTGAACGTCTACGAAAATAATATCATTCATGATATCTTCTTTACTACACTACTCAGTGGTTTGTACTCTATGATACAATCGTTTAAAATGAGGCAGTAAGCAGTCGTTTGCTCAGGTAAGTCCGTTTCGCTTTCTATCTCGAGCCTCACATCCACGGAGCCCCCTGACTTAAGGCACTCCACTTGACGTGAACAGTCGATCACAAATAAAGGTGCTTTTGTTTTAAATTCTTCAAAAGTTAACAACGGTTCTGGTCGACGACCATAATAAAACTGTTGAAATTTCGCATATTGCTCGTATATTAAGGAATAATTATTATTAGCAAAACTTATGTTCATATTTTCATAAGGGTAATATGCAGAATTTAGAAACACTTTAACATCACGCAGATAACAGTGATCAAACTGTGACATGTCCTTATTAACATTATTTTTTCTTTTGGTTTGCAGTCCTAAAATTATGTATCTTGGTTTTTCTATCTGGGATGATGTTTTTATCGACCAAGAATGTTTTGATGTTTTTGGAAGCAAGGGATACTCGTGCAAATCCCAATTTCGAAATACAACTTGAATGGGACGATCTTTTTCTAAATGACGAAGTAAATTAATCCTTTCCCGATCCGAAACTTTAATGTGTGGGACACGCCAAACTATCTTGCGTATTGTAATATCCTGTATAACTTCCCCCGTGTTTAATTTTATTGCATTTAAATTTGTATTATGTCTTAATAGAATTAATTCATGTTTACAATTAATTATAATTTTATTATAATCTTCAGCAAACCCTAGTATTTTGTTTAGTGGAATGGATACCGAAAACTCGGATTGTGGGTGTTTTATACCATCAACGCTCCAACCCCAGTATTTAGACATTTTAGCTTCACTCTCATTCATTGATAAAATAGACTTCATAGTGGTTGTGATCCCTGTGTTTTTCACTTTGTCTATTTCTATTCCGTTAAGTTCATAACGGATATCTTGAAAGAGATAAAGTATCGCGTTATTCGTAAAGTGAAAATATGGCAACGCCGTCTTCGTCTGTTCGTTTAGACCACGAATAACACCTTCGACATATAGCGTACTTTCTGCCGGTAGTAGGTATGAATCTTGTTGATTAATCGGTATGCGGATTTCATCGTTGTGATTAAAACTAGACACGTAAGGCTTATAAGAATGAAACTCGTAACTTTCTATTGAGTTATCGTAAGTAAGAGGGTCTGTCACGTTTAGGATATTCATTTTAGTAATCCAATTAACTTCAGAAATTTCTTGTTTTCTTGTGTTAATTTTTTACGGGGATTTGTTTTCCTTTTTTGTTTAAATGTTTTCGGAGGTGTTATCCTTCTGGTATCAGTATGTCTACTGAATGAATGCGGAGCTGGTACTGAATATTTATGAAAATTTATCATTTTCTTTTAAGATGTAGATATAACTGTACTTCTTCTTCTCTCAAATTAACTGTTTCGTTATAAGAATCCAAGATTCTTATATTTATACAACTAATACTGTTTTGATTGACAGGAAAATAAATAATATTTTTTGGAATTTCGATGATTCTGTAGCCTGGTGGAACATTAGGTACAAACTCATGAATTATATGAGACGGATTTCCATTTACAAAAGATCCACTGACAATATCACATTCGACTCGAAGCACGGTTGTTGATAGAATGTTAATAGGATACCGGGATTCATGTAATATATTAGCTTTTAGAGTATCATTTCCAAATCCTAAAATTTTTCCAAGAGAATTACTTTTTCCAAAGTGTATATCTTTTGTACAGATAAGTGTGGTTTTTAAAGTATTATTGTTACAAGACAATTTTAATGAACAATCTTTAACACTTTTTTGCAAGAAATCACTAAGGTCGCATAGTTCGTACGATCCTTCAGGTACTTCTACGACCTCGTTATCCCCATAAAAAAATATGTTATTTCTATTATCTATATTTGGTATAGAGTTAAATGTGGATAAATATAGAAGCCCACACTCATATTCCCCATCTAGCTGAAGAGGTGGCGAGTAATTTGTAGTCAGAGATGACGACGTGCTGGATATTGACAGCGTGAAAGACATTTTGACAATGGTAGTGGTTATCACTATAATCTTATTTTATACCCATATCATTCCAAAAGTTGTTAAGGAAAGCCAAACATAAGTGACCACAGTTTACAGTATTGAAACTCTGATACTTATTATAATTATAAAAAATATTACACTTTTTAAAATATTCAACCAACTCTAAGGGAGGTTTCAAGTCTCCAAAACTATCAAAATATTCACAATATTTATCTATTTTAACGTAGGCTACCCAATGAGTTCCATTGTTTTTAAAACTATCCAAATTAAGAACCGCGCATTCTATTTGTCTTGGTTTCTTCGGCAGACGGTCTCTCATATAAACACCTCTGAAATATGGAATACCTTCGGCATATTTTAAAATATCGAAATCGGTCAATGCATGATTGGGTAACCTTTTCTCTAGTTTTTTGGTAAAAATAATCCTGAGCCTTTTTTATATGGTTTAATGTACAACCCCTTTCCAAGAGCTATGGCTTCCATCATTTTATTGTGACGTTCAGATTCCTGTAATTGATATTTAGAAGCTTTATAATCATTAACAGCTTTAGCAATACCGGCTGCGCCTCCAGCTAAAGATCCTAGCGCCGACAGTCCTGCGAATATCGGAATCAGTGGCAATACACCACCTGTTTTTGGTATTGGAATTACACGTGGCATACGCACTCTTGAGTTTCTTGATAAAAATTTTTTCGCTGCAGCATAAGCAAATTTGATTGCTGATTTGTTGTCTTTTGGTTTGAATTTTCTCAATTGTGATCGTATTTTAGATACGATAGTATTAAATTTGTGTACTCCACCACCTAATTTTAATTTTGTTTTCATGGCTTTAGATACCAACCACGATGCAATTTTTTCCCCCCTACTTGAATCACTTGCTTGACTCCTTTTTTTCGCCATGTTTAATAACTCTAAATCAGCTTTGTGTCGATCCTTTAGTTTTGAATATTGTGAGTATGCGATGTCGTGACGCATGCAAGCGTCATCCAACTGATTAATTCCTCTATCTCCTCGTAATAACCTTTCACGTAATCTAGTGCCGGGACCACAGTAATTATATCCTGGTAAATGTAACTCAAACGGTAAATTATTTATTATATTATTAACAAGACCTCCGCCTTGCATAACTGAAAAGCGACTGAAGATGGGTTTGTGCGTGAGCAAAATTTATACTGTTAAATAATAGCTTTTTGGTCTATCCAACTATTTTCGTTACTATTAAGACCTAACCATTTAACAAACAGTTTATTGCCTTTCTTTTTTAAAACTTTTTCTACCAAATATATATCTGGATGCTTTGTTTTTTGTAGTTCTTGTTCATAAAATGTTCCTAATATTCTCTGTTTCCGCTGGTCTTCAATTTTGTAAGTAACTGGAATTGTATTATTAACTTTTACTATTTTAAAGATCTCAGTAGACCAATTAGGTGTATATGCTTTTTGAAAACTGCTTTTGTATTTACTTATTCTAACGTGATCTCCAATTTTTAATTTTGGTTTCTTTTTTATGAGCTTTTTAGAACATTCAATGTTTTTCATAACTGATACCTGATTATTAATATTAACCTCGTTTGGTTTATATTTTGTTGTACGGTGTATAGTATTATTATACAAATTTACAATGTTACTTAAAGGCAAATGAATCCATTTATAATTGCCTACTAGACTAAAGTATTTATAAAGTTTATTTTTTATGGTTCTGATAAGGCGTTCAACGATGGATGCTTTCTTTATCGAATATGTTGAATAATGATTTATTTTATAAGTTTTCATTAATGTCTGAAATGAATCATTATAAAATTCCTTTCCAAAGTCTGTTTGAAGATTACAAGGAATACGTCCTTCTCTAAGTACGTTTTCAAAAGCGTTTGTAATCTCCCATTTAGTTTTAGATTTTACTGGAACACACCATGCATATTTAGAAAATGCATCTATGACAATTAAAATATACTTAAATCCTTTATTTTCTTTCGTATATTTTTGCATGTCGATTAGATCTCCTTGCCATAAATCATCAATCCCTTTTAGAATAACATGCCGACGAGCGAAATTTTTCCTTGCACCTTTATGGATTTCATCTACAACTTGTTGTTTACTCATTTTGAAGGAGGAGCAATTTTTGATTTCTTATTATTATCAACTTGTTTGCTTAAAACTAATAATAGGTTAGATCTTAAATTACTTAGTTCTTGTTGCATTTGCTGAAGTGTACAATATTTTTCTAGTTCTCTATCAACATATTCTTTGTTTGCTGCATCTTTTGATTCTATAGGTGTCTTCACTCCTTTTAAATGTGATGAATGAAAATCATAATCCCCATTTTCAAATCTCACTAAAACGAGGTGACTATCGAAATTTTCTGTAGAAACACGTAATCTTTTATGAACATGATGGCCAAATTTATCGACATTCATCTCTCAGGAGACTTTAATGTACAAATTTTGAATAATGAATGAGAAATAAAAATCGGTATTTCATTTATATATTGGTTTTATTTAAATGATACCAGTTTCTTTTAGCTCCTCTATAATGGAAATTATTTCGTTATTCAGTCCTGTGTTACCAGCATCACGAGAAGCAATTAATAGTCTCAAGCGATTAACTAACTCATTTGGATCATCCCAGTATATGTAATCTACGTCTTTATTAAATTTTTTCGTAATCGGTAAACCTTGCCCTTCTTTTTCTGGTTCACTTTCAGTTGTTGCTGCATTTCTAGATAATTTAATGAACAGGGGTTTAATTATTTGTGTATACTTAAAACCTTTGTTACTTTTAATAGGCTTGGTAGGATCATAATCTCTTCGATGAGCGTTTGTGGCTAGTAATATTGACTTGTATATTTTTTTATCGTCTTCAGTAATAAGATCTAACTCAGGTGTCTTTTTGAGTAATAATTCTCTTAATCCTGGAGTGTTTTTATATTTGTTACTACCCACAATAATTTCCTTATCATCAATTGTCATTCTTGTTGAGCCGATCATGAGTTTGCCTCTTTCTCTTCTGACGCCAAACGGAATCTTTTCTGGGACCTCTTCAAACAGCGACCACCAACGTTGAGGGCTAACACTTTCATCAGATAACGAAGTCTCACCACTTTCGTTAAGTTTTGTCAGTTTATTATCTACATTTATACTCTTATCATTTTCATAATCATTTAGAATCGTGTCATTCAAATTATCTTGTTGAATATCGCTGCTAATTAGATTCATTATGGGACCACTTTCATCATCGGCAGAATACAAATCATCTGAAGTATTACTAAAACTCTTTCCCCTTAATGTATTCATTGATAAACGCTTACGTTTTATAGATGAGATATTATTATCTTTATTTATTATACACTTTTTTACTCTAGACGTAGATATAGGGGTGCTAAAATTGTCATCTGCAATTTTTTGTTTATTAGCAATTCGTTTTAATGGTTCTGTTATTGGTTTCAAAGCTGACTCTAAAACCATGTCACTAGTTTCTTTTAAATCTCGTAACATTCTTACTTTACGCTTTACTGCGGCAGCTGATGTAATTATTTGTTTTTTTAAAAGTGATTCTTCTTCCATCATTGACACGTTCTCCTCTTGGTTATGTCTAAGTAATACTGATGATAAAAACCATAGGTTTTATATTTTATTCTGTTCATATAATGGTAGATATTTCATTCAGTCTATGATAACATACGTATCAAATTTCTTCCTGTAACATCCATTATTTTTTTCACAGTCTTTATTTATCACTAAATAACTGTAAGGCTCACTCCAAATCTTTGAACACATGTCTCGGAATTGCATCCAAGTCATGTCAGCACCAACATGTTCATCATAAACGTGATGCAAATTAACATCATCTTGTTTAAAAACAATAATCAAGTTCGCATTATCTCGTATAAGTTGCTTTGGAATTTTGCTATATGTTTGATTTAAGTAAAAACAATCAATATTTTTATGTCTTCCCATTGCAAAGAATTCACGAACGTTGTTTTGATTTTCACAAGAAATGTCGTCAAATAGTATGATAGAATTGGGAGTTGCTTCATGAATATTTATCACTTCCTCATTTCCACAATATTTCACAAATTTTATGTCGGGTACAAGTTGAAATACTCTTTCAAGGAATATATATTTTGGTTGGAATAAAGTTTTTGAATAAATATAAAGATTTTCAAATTTAAGTCCATTTTCATGCAAAAGAAGACCAACCATGAGATTTGTCTTGCCACAATTAGAAGGACCTGCAATTATGCAGCGTATAGTATCAGGTAAAAGTGGTCCATGACGGTAGACTGGTTTACTTTGTGTTAATTCAATTTTATCTAATTTCAAAGAATGGAGTTGTTTCACAAATTTCATGTCTCAAACTTCAAAAGTGTTAACTTGTTCAGGTGTAATTACATAATGAAATATAACTTATTTATTCAGCTTTATATATCTATTCTTTATACGGAAATTTACTGGAACAAAGTGTGCCTGGAGCGAGCCGCGCCACCTCCTCTAACGAACTTTTAGGGACTCGTATTCTGTACGATGCTATACGATTACGGAACGCAGAACTTAGTTTTTCTATACATTCATTTAATTCAACTGCATTATTATTTTTATGTAAATTACTCCGCAAATGAGATGAGAAAGCTCTACTTTTTATAGTTTGATCACAAACGCTACAATAAATTAGAAGGACCTGCAATTATGCAGCGTATAGTATCAGGTAAAAGTGGTCCATGACGGTAGACTGGTTTACTTTGTGTTAATTCAATTTTATCTAATTTCAAAGAATGGAGTTGTTTCACAAATTTCATGTCTCAAACTTCAAAAGTGTTAACTTGTTCAGGTGTAATTACATAATGAAATATAACTTATTTATTCAGCTTTATATATCTATTCTTTATACGGAAATTTACTGGAACAAAGTGTTTATACTTAACATACACATACAACTATTAGCAAGACATGTCATGATTATTGGGATTCTAGATCACTTTGAGTGAGCGGTGCGAAAGCACAAACGCGAACGAAAAGTGAGCTAGAATGCCCAATAATCACCTACTTCCGTTGGATGGCAGCGTACTTGCGCATCCATGAGGAGTAACTCGGTGAGAGAGCCGACCTGTGCGGCCGGAGGACGTCGCGGCGATCGAGTTGGGGCGGCCCAGTCGCATTGATCCCCGTCACTCCTCCACACACGATGAAAGCGCGACGAGGAGGGGGACGAGACGTGATCGCGGCCAAGCGCTTTTTCTTGGAGCTGTTCCATGAGCCCGTCCCCCTTCCCACTTTGAGTCCTCAGCTGCCGAGGAAACTATGCGAGGGTGTTCCGCCACTCGTTGAGCGCCGGTGACCGCCCCTCTGCGCCCCGGAGAAGAGGCCCTTCCTGCTTCTCGCCCCCGGTCGCGGGACCACTACAGCAGCGCGACCCGTGCCTGCACCAGGTCGCCCTACCGACGCCAACCACCCGGTTGCCTCCACCTGTGCCCCGACGCTCCGCCAAGGTCTCGAGCATCTGGTGAAGCCGGGGCCCAGTACGGCACCCATGACTCCTGGCTTTGCCACCCACCACCACCGCCACGCTGCCTCTCCGGCCACTTATGCGGCCCGGTTAAAGGCGCCGGCCGCTGCCGGCAGCGCTGCCACCGTGCTGGGCCTCTCGGCCGCCACGCCGCTCCACTGCCTCCGCGATACTCGTCGCCGCGCCCGCAGCCACCGCCATCACCCCAAAAGTACCGCATTGTGTAGCGGTACCTCGGAAGTCTCAAGGAGACCAGCGGCATTAACTGGTTCTTCTACACGATTGAGAGGCCCCTCAAGGTAGCCTTACGTGGCCGCCTCCGCGATGGACATGTCCGACAGATATCAGGTTGAAATATCTCTGAGCCGGTAATAGCGGGGTCTAGTACCTACCTATACCTAGTTGCGAATAACGTTGTGGCGTCGGCTACGTACACACGCTGTGGCGAAAAAGTTTTACTGAACGGAACTTTCAAAGTCAAAACGGAACTTTTCACGAGTGGTTTTGGACTTTTTTCATTTTCTGTACCGGCAACACTGGAAATTATAGATTCCAGAATGTGGTTCTTGTGGTTTTCTATTGAAAAACCAGTTTCATAATGAACTATTAGCCGGCCATGGACTAGATAGAAGTGATTTATTATTCATTTTATTATTTTGTATCAAAATCAACAAACCAAAAAGTAAGTAAATATAATACAGTATTTTTTTTATTTTCACCTGTGGTTTACTTTATAATTGTCCTTCCTCTAAAATAGTTTTCAAAGTAATCGTAGAACAATTTTACAGAAATGGACGGTGGCTACGACGAGATAATTTCCGACAATCCCTTCTTTGTGGAGCTAAAGAACGAGTACACAAGTTTATTTCAACACTGCATAACCCAGTCGTGGATCATATGTGTGCCTCGAATCGGCAGTCTCAACACACGCGTCTTCACCGTAGAAGACTTCTGCGCCCATGTCCTGGTGCCCAGTGATGAACTGCCCGAGACCCACTACAACACCCTCACTGAAAAACAGGTGACAGTCACCAACAAGGTAATAAATGTAGAACTCACTAAGGGTCTCCCGCTACAGAGCCATATACTGTTTGAAGAAACCTTCTACACAGAAGACTTCATTAAATACAAGGTCTGGTGCATAGAAACACCTCTCGAACCCACTGCCAATATAGGTGATAATGCAACGATAAAGGAATATCTTTTATCTATAAATGACTGCATTGATTTGCTTTGGACACAGGCTGCAGGTAGGCAGGTGCTTGATCAAATAGAGCATAGTGTAAATGCATTCCTAAAACGGAACAAAACTCTGCCCATAGCTATTGGGCCACTCAAGGATGCAGTTGGAGAATTGTACACTCAGTGCCTTCAAATCGTACTGCAAAATCGTAGACTCAGAGAAAAATCCAAAGCCTGCAAACAAGTACTAGAAAATATTAAATTAGCAGTGGAATGTTATATGCAGCATTTATTATTTGATTACATATTTAGACCAATATGTACAAGCTGTGCTTATGAGGATGCTCATCTCAATAAAAAGATAAGAAATATGTCTGATATTCAACTCAGAGACTTAGATATCAAAAAAGATTTGTATCATGCGGTGCCTAAAGCTAAACAGATATTGTCCAAGATTGATTCGTATAACACTGTCTTAGAGAAAATTTTATGTTTAAAACAAGCTTTGAACGCAATCAATAAAATAAACAAAAGCAATGATGTGGTTTTGCTAACTGCGGATGATTTGCTACCTGTTTTTGTATTTTTAGTAATCAAATCCGGCTTGCCTAATTGGTATAGTCAACTCACATACATGAAAGAGTTCAGGTTTAGTGGTGTAGGAAAAGGTGATGGAGATGAATGTGCTTTCCTTATAACCACTTTGGAGGCTGTCATAGAGCATATCCAGTCTGGAGCTCTGGCAGGTCCTCCTAATCCAGAATCATATTACTATGAAAGTAATCTAACTGAAGAAAATTTACAAAATGGTAGGCAAAGGAAAAGTAGCTTGACTGAGTCTATTTCGACATCAGACACAAATAGCAGAGAAGAAACTTTAGAATATATTTTTGATTTGATAAAAGCAAACAATGGAGAACAAGTCAAAGCCATACTGCTAAGAAACCAAAAACACATTGAGGGCATTCATCAAAGTGCAAACACAATTCTGAAAATTCTTGATGACAATCTCACAGATGAAGATGAAGACGATGATACTGAAGCAGAAATTTATCATAAACTATGCCATCCATTGTGCAACTGCAAGAAATGTTGTAGCAAAATATCAAAGAATCTCTTGAAAACTTCTCCAACAGTGAACTCCAGGGACAGCCATGGTCTGACAGCTCTGCACATCGCAACTATTCATGGGAAGGCCACTATCGTAGAGTTCCTTATTGAGATGGGTGCAGAGATAAATTCTACAGATCTTAATGAATGCACTCCATTGCATTATGCTGCTGCCAGGGGACACCAGAATGCTCTCTTGCTACTTCTTCACTCAGGAGCTGATTTTAACAAAGTTAACATTGACAAGAACACCCCATTGCATTTGGCTGTCAACAATGGACACCTAAATTGTGTAAAGGCACTAGTTTACTTTGCTGAGCATAGTAGAAAAAGCATCAAAATTAACTGCAGTAACGAGTGTGGTAATACACCTCTTCACTTGGCTTCTAAATGGGGCTATGAGGGTATAGCTAAGTTATTGATTGAAAATGGGGCAGAACCTTCATTGCAGAACAACTTCAATAAAACATCCTTTGACTATGCTCACAACTTGAGAATACTACAAGTTTTAAAGTCATGTTCTCCTAATTTATATGAATACATACACATAACAAATTCTGATGTCAAGGTTTTAAATTGCAATCTAGACTATAATGTGTCTAAGAAGATGCACAAGTTGCAAATGAAAAACGACATAAATTCTAATAGTGCAACAAAAACAGTTGAAAATTTAAAAACAATTGAAAGAATTTTAAAAGCCATTTCATATGGAGATGTAAAGTTAGCCTGTTTTTACTTGAATATTGATTATGCTGCTTACACAGAGATAAAAAACATGCCAAATCCTGGACTGTGCCATCCACTGTGTGAATGCCAGGCTTGTAAGAAAAAGACTGATTCTATAATGTCAGAGTTTGATGTCAATTTTGCTGACACTAATGGGTTCACGGCCCTGCATTATGCTGCTCAATATGGATTAGATGAGCTGTGCCATATCTTGATATTGAACAATGCATTCGTAAATTGTTGCAATAAGAAAGGGCAAACTCCTTTACATTTAGCTGTTATAAATAACAAGACCACTGTTATTAGATTATTACTTGATAATGGTGCCAATATAAATGCGATAGATGTAGCAGGAAATACTCCTTTACACGACGCCAGCGAGATAGGGAACATAGGCGCTACAAAAGTTCTGCTTAACTACAACCCTGACATAGGTATTCTGAACGGTTGCGAAAAAACAGCCTTATGTGTCGCCAAATACAAAGTTCATTTAACTATAATTGATTTGATTGAAAAACAAGAAAATAAAATTTAAGATTAAATATTATTAGTGATATAAGAAATTATGCAATGGTATAGTTAGTAAGAGGGAAGAATTTATCGTATAATCACAAGGATATAAATCTATATTTTCTGAAATAACGTTATCTTTGTAATGAATGCTAATCTAATATTATACACTGTGTAAAGTATATTTAGTAATGAAATAATGATATGTATATACATTCCTTTTGTTCATAATTTTCTTCTTAATTTTGTGTGCCATGAAAACTTTGTGAATTATTTTACAAATCTATTTGTTTATTGAGACTGATTTAGTGTACTTCATTCTTTTTATTGTTTTTTATCTATATTCATAAAATAGTTTTATCAAATATTGAGTGGACAATAAATATCATAGTATTTTTAAACAAATTTTGTACTGTTGATCTGATCATACTCATCTTCATTGTGATTTTTTGTTATTAGCAGAACGATTGCGCCTTAACCCGTGGCGGGTGCTCGCGGATCCTACGCGGTAATACGTTGTTATTGCTTAGCGTCTAGTAAAACATAACTATATACAGGCTGTAAAAGTCGTGCGTCAAGTGCTTCTACTCCTAATTCTGATCAACTTTCCCTAAAGAACCCATAGTCAAATCCCAAAAAAATCTAAATGTAATGTGTAAATCTAGTTCTAGCATACTATATTTAATATGGCCGCTCGGACTATATTTACACCCTATATAACTACATGTGGGAATTGTGCTATGACTAGCTAAGAGAGACTACGAGGGTAGATTTCTATAATACTCGAAAGTCCAAGGTAGGTGGATCGTGTGGGTATCGCCTTGAGTTGAAGAGTTAACACAAGAAAAGGTCAGAAGGTATTTTTATGAATCAAGATTCTTAAAAATGAAATTCGATTACTGGTTCAAATTTTATATTACCACAATTGTGTAAATATACAAAGAATTTGAGCGTTTTACATTTTTTATTTCGAAACATACAAAAACGTATATTCGACATTGGCCATCATCGAGCTCGTGTCTGGCCGAATAAGGACGTCGTCGTCGCTGCGAAAACTAGTCGAGTGAGAGTATTATGGCGCGTCCGCACGCTTTGACTTAGCAGCATTAGTCTACTCAATTTAGGCTTTTCTGCAGGTCAACAGAAGCAGACAGATCCTTCGGTTACTTTTTAGTAACCGCCCACCCTGTATCCTTACTAAATCTGCTATTTTTATGCATGTCCACCTTACTCCTTTACTGTTCTGATTCCGGATTTGTGACAGAACTATTATTTCAGATAAATCATATTAAAGGTAAATTACACTGAATTGTGATTAAATAAGGAAAGTATGTAAATAACATCTGCACAATACATATAACAATAAGCGTAAAAGCATTGACCTTATTATAGTGTTATGCTGTTAAAAAGTAATAAAACTAAATTTGCAGAACGCCATATTTGTAAAACATATAAATTAAATTCATATAATAACTTAGTAGGTACTAAAGATAGATAGTCGTCTTTATCATTAACAACTACTATATGTATATTTACAAAGAAAAAAAAGGAACTTTGCGATTCCCTTCACTTGAGTCTAGTGCTGACAAATTCATTGCAGGTTGGCGTTTAAAAAAAACCGGCCAAGTGCGAGTCGGACTCGCACACCGAGGGTTCCGTACAAACTTGTAGGTATGAAAATAGTTCGTCCATCTCGGCAATAAACTGGATTGAGGGACAAACTTAACTTTGCAGTTGGAAAACTGTTGTCCCAATACATCGACATAGGGCTGCGTTAGTTTACCAACTACAAATAAGTTTATAATCGTATTTTTTAACAAATGTACGGTTTTTGGATTTTCCCCTTTATGTTATAGGACATTCTTCTTAAAAATTTCATGATTCTAGGTTTTTGATTTGTTTTTGATTTTTTCACAGCTCCAAGGGATTACAGACCTGAGTATTTGATATGTATTAATTTCAACGTGATATCTCCACGCGTTATTTAGCAAAAGGTCTGACAGACATAGACAGACGAACAACACAGTGATCCTATAAGGGTTCCTTTTGAGGTACGGAACCCTAAAAAAGAATAAAATATTAAGTAATATTTCTCTTACATACGTAGTGATGGACTTATATAATTACAAAGCCAGCACAGCCTTACTGTCATAAAATGTTGATAAATTAATATTTTCAATAATTTCATTTCTTTGCAATATCTTGAAAATCAGCACCGACAAAACCTTTGCTATGAAATACAATATAAAATTATACAAATTAGGAATGTTAAAAAGGCTTACTCTATAAAATGTAAATAAATATAATAATTAATTTGTTTTAGTTGAGTGATAATAAGTATAACAAACATTTTATGAAAAGAAAATATAAGTAGCCAGACTAATATCCTGTACTTACTAACTTGCTAAAAAGTAACTAAACCATTCAGTATAGATTCACAGTTCATGTACTAAATTGCATTGGTCCCCTACACTTTTCATTTCAATATATTTCTTTGAGTACTACAGTTGTGTATTCCATCTATTTGCTAGATGTCATGTCTTTTTTTTAAAACTGAGATCTTATATTACAAATTCAACACCACAGATTACTGATTCACTCATTTCACGTCACTTATACACTTAATAAATTCCTCTTCATAAATAAAAAACAATCACAATGTCCAACATAACTTAGTGCATACATCTTTGTGCTTCACTGTTGGGGCAGTGTCCATATAGGTATTTCCTCTCTCTTCTTCTCCTTCTTCTTATTATGCCTGTCTCTCAGTCTGACGTCGTCCTGCCTGAACCTATGTTCTTCGCTCCTCCAATCGTGTATATGCCTAGGCGATCCATTTTTGTAGTATCTATAAGGTTTCTCTTCGTTTTCGTCTATATAAACTTTGCTCTTGACAAATAGTTCGTTGTCTGGGTTGCACAAGTGTTCGGGTAGGTCGAAGTTGTCTTCTCCGTGGAGCTCGATGACGTCATCGCGGCTGAAGGTGAAGGAGTGCGGGTAGTACGCCTGCAGGATGTCCTCGTGACGGAACTGCTGCATTTGCAGCCACACGTGGGGCAAGAGGAGGGGAAATCGCCTCAGCCAGTAAGTGATGAAGCCGTCGGGTAGTTTACCTAACGCTTCTCGCACCTCCGGCTCTAGTTCTCTGTAGTGATGTTTCTGTCAGAAAAAAAACCTTGTCAATCATAATGAACAATTAAAAGTTTTAGCAAAGGATTTATCAACAAAGTTGATGATTGTGGATGAAGTGTTCGGGCTCATGACCACATGCCACATGACGCGCAACGAGGACGTCCTTGTCTACAACACATATTTACACATAACTCTCCACAACAGTACGCATGAGTCGAGTGTCTACGTGTGAAGCACCGATCTTGAGTACACTGGCTACTAGTGCAGTGTCAGTGTGTACGGTATACCGATAACGGTGACGGCCCATACAGTCGTTACTCTGTTATCTCGCTCGCTTCCGTGTGTTAGAAAGGGAGGTCGTAGTAGGTAAATAACTCGGGCGTTTCGTTTCGGGTTCAGATTATGGTACAGCGCCGCTTACACCGCGTGCCCCATATAAACTAAAATAATACGGACCCCCGTGTGTGGAGTATGGCCTAACCTTCCCGAGGTATGGGTAGAGACCCATACCCCTGCACCGGGGACGTTATGGGTTGTTAACAACATAACGTAACTTTTAAACTTTAGGAATATGAAGCTTTCATAAGTATATGTTTTTCGTTACACAATTTTCGCTGGGATGACGAGGTCGACGTTTCAGTACATAAAGAAATGGTGTTAAGTATAGAATACAGTGGTCACCTTGTTGAGTATGGCGCGCAAGTACATGTTTTTCGTTACACGATTCCCGCTGGGATGACGACGACGTTTCAGTACCTAAAGAAATGGAGTTTAGTATTGAATATAGATTAATTATAGTGGTGGGGTACCTTGTTGCGTATGGCGCGCAGCAGATGCGCCACGCGATCGCCGCGGTAGGTGCGGCGCGCGCGCAGGTCGCCCGCCACGGCCGCGCACACGAGCGCGCGCCAGTCGCCGCGCACCACGCGCGCGCCGCCGCGCTCCAGCGGGTGGGCCGCCCCGCCCCCCGCCCCCGCCGTCTGCGCAGCGGTCTCCACGTGGTCGCTCACGTCCTGCCACGGGAACAATAGTCACATGAAATATTGTACAAGTTTCGAGCGATAGGAACTTCGCCGCGGAACACGCGCGCGCCCCCGCGCAATTTTCAATTTTAAAATTAATAAAAATCACTATTGAATCCATAATGACACTCAAAACTCAAAAACACTTAAACTCAAAATTTGTTTAAATAGATGCTTTACACATGCTTTTAAATCGTCAATTTTTTCTACCTATATAGTACAAAGTCCCTACTGCGCGGGACTTGTACACTCAACTGAAAAACTATGACGTCACGTCTACATTTTTAGAACAAAATGTCATTTTTGATAGAAGATAAAAAGTAACTGAAATGACTATAGTATAGGGGCCATCCATAAATTAGGTCACACGAATTTCATGAATTTTGACCCCTCCGTCGTCCTTGTCACAGATGGTCACATTTGTGGGACGTCACATATTTTAAAAAATTTCGACCAGAATGGGGAAGAACACTGACAAAGCTCGCCGATAGAGGCGCTGATATCGCTTGACTCATACTAACTGTCAAAACGTATAGAAAAAAATGTTAACGTGAACTAAACATAAGATTATTAAAAAAATGCCGCGTTGTGTGGCGATTGGTTGTAATAATAATGGAAATTATTAATTTCCTAAAGATTCTCGGATGAAGAAGACGTGAGAAAAGTTACGTTTTCAATTATGTACTTTTCAAATTCGCCTTTAATTGAGGAACAGTCCAAGTCGCATACATTTTCCATTTAACAATTTTACAGAAAAATAAACTCTTTTATAACACCTCGATAATAAAAAACGCGGAACTAATTGAAAGTTGTTATGAGTAAAGCGTCCGTAGCGCCATCTGCAAATAGCTTTGCGTTTTCTTCCCCATTGAATAAATCAAAACAGAAATTGCAAAATTATATATATATTTTTATTAATTATTATGTGACGTCACAACATTTATGACTCCCCCCACCCCTTGTCACATAATGTCAAACTTCGTTGACCCCCCTCCCTCCCCTTTAACGTGTGACGTAATTTATGGATGGCCCCATAGTAATCTACCCTATTACAGATGGTAGTCATACGGAACTATGTTAGCGCATCATGGACGATCACCGCTGCATATTATTAGTAACCGGTTCAAGAGACAAAAACCACAACCTCAAAGTTTTACGCTTACCTGCAAGAAATTAAGTATGCTCTGCTTGCCCCAGAACATGGGGTATTTGAGCACGGTGGCGCAGGGGGGGCGCGCGTGCGGCCGGCCCGAGATCATGGCGCGGATCAGTATCTTCGTCACTAGCACCTCCTCTTCGGGCAAGATTTTACTGGAAACAAACGATAACTCAAATTCAAATTTGTTTATTGTGGGTCATAGGTGAAAAAGTTTGTAAATACATAAGTATTAGAATAGTATCAGCTATGTCCCGCCATATTCCATACAATGCTTAATATAAAGATAAGATAGATCAGCTTCGCTTAATCATAGCATTCTCAAGATTACACATAACGAGCTGGGGCTTCAGGCATATAGTCGGAACTAGAATCTCCTACGGTATTCATTTCATTTAAAAAGATTTAAACAAGCTAATAGTCTGTGTTATCTGGGCAGTCGATTATACAGGGTGTTGTTTTGGTCGAAAACGAGCTTTTCAGGGGTGATAGTATACATGATACTGATGCCAAAAAAATATAAAAATGGCACCTTAAATTTTCATAAGTAAATCTTAGAAATAATTAATTATGGTATCCTTGTTTCCGTGCGTAACGTATTTTAACAATGAATGGTTGCCTAGCAACGACGCGAGGTGTGCGGGGGTGCGCGAGGGACCCCGCAGTTGGGCGGCGCGGGCAGTCTGCTGCATGCCTCCGCGCCGAACCCGCGTTCCTTTTTCTCAGCGAGAGCAAGCGCCTCTGCGCGTGAACTTACGCTACGGCTATGATCAGGAACAAGTCTTTATTCAATAGTCGTGAAATGAGCAATGTAGTTGTTAATACATCGCTCAGTTCACGACTATCGAAATGTTTTTCGTGTGGTGTAAATCAAGTCGAGTGTGTGAGATTTGGAGTTATTTGGAGTGACGTCGCGCCGCCGTAATGTGTTACGCAATAAAAACATTATTTACAAACTCCGCAAATCGTGTTCTACCGAAAAAACTTCCCATGCTCGAGATAGAGCCCAAAGTAGACAAGAGTTCAAGGAAGAAGCTATCTTGGAATACTTCTCCCGACAGGTTCATGTAAGTGTCATTGACCTTTTTGTAGGAAAATTCGTGAATGAGCCGGCCGTCATTGACTGACTGCGCGAACATGCGTTTTGATAATTTTAGGAAAATTTGTAGGTCATTTTTTCAGTAGAATCAATTTATAAAAAAAAAATTATAGGTATTTTCAGAACAAGTATTTTTATACTTTCACTATTAGAAGGCCGTTGTCGACCAAAACAACACCCTGTAAATACATTACTGGAACAATTTATATTTAAAATTACTTCATAATCTAAACACTTACTCTAACTGATCCAAATTATAGTCTCCTGTCAATATATTTGCTTGCCGCCTCAAAACGTCTCCAAACGGATGCTGGCCCTTGGAAAGTACATAGTAGAACACGCAGCCCAAAGAAAATATATCCACTGATGTAGTCTGAAAAGAAGTATAATAGTTTGATTCAGAGATGATTAAAAGCATCACTGTAAACATGAAAATCAGATTGATGATGAAAGGTAGTCTAAAACGGATATTTCAGCTCCCACCTTTTCACTAAATTAATATCGGAAAGAATGTATAAGTAAGAAAAATAAGCTAGACTCTGTCTATGAATGGCAATCATAAAATCAAAATAGTACACCATAACCTGGCCGCTTGTAAGAACTATATTTATTTATTTGGTTTATATGTCACCGTGAGATCACGTAATTCGTAATTTCATGAATAAATTCATTAAATTCATTCATTTCATTTCATGCGTTAAAATTTTATAATCGATGCTTTACGCTATCATACATAACGAAAACCCTGTTCAAATATACTCATGTTTTTCATGAAATTACGTGTATATTTATGAAATTTAACGGGATTTTACGGTAACATAAACTAACAGCAACAAGCTTTGATAATAACGTATAATTTGCTAACAACTTTTGATAATTATACAATAAGGTACGACTTGAGTTTCACTTACTGTTCTCTCCCCATTGATCATCTCGGGCGCGATCCATCCGTCCGTGCCGGTGACTCCTGACCTTCGGGAGAAGCTCATTCGTCCGATATTCAACTTCTTGGAGAGGCCAAAGTCGGAAATCATAGCCCGGACCTCGCCGGTGCCCGAAGGCATTGAGAGCAACACATTGTGGGGTTTTATGTCTCTGTGCACTGAAAATAAGATTGCAACTTGCATTAGGACATCTTAACAAATTACTTTTTGCTACGATAATTGTTTTTTTTTTTGTTTCCTTTAAAAAAGGTTTATACATCACAAGAAAAAAAAGTGGATAAAATTATCACACCACTTTGCACAAGTAGTCAAGTTAAAATCTTTAAAAAAGTAAACGTGTTCTTTCTATACATACCTATATCCATGGAATGTAGATGTGAAAGTCCCATCGTAGCCTGTCTTAACACTTCAACTGCATCGATCTTGCACTCAAAATTGAGTTTCTTTTCAACATAGTCTTGCAGTGTTGCCGAGCACAATTCTAGTGCTATGTATCTGAAAATAAAAGCGATTGACAGCTCAGAAGAAGAGTTCATTACACTTGCACAGATTTACACTTATGTCTTCTGTATTCATTAACAAGAGTAGGACTGAAGAAAAATTACTGCAGTAAAAAACGTAATCATAGTTGATCGGCGAATCATATACAGACAAATCCAAGAAACTAGGCACCGGTGCATCAGCATTAAATTCAATATTGCATGAAGATTTGAAGGTAAAAAATATAATTTATTTGTGTATCCCTCACTCCGTCAATGAAAGTCGGAGAGCAGCGCGTGTAAATTGGTGTAGAAAAATATTCAAAAAAGTATGACTGGGGCCGTTCAAAGTATGTAGATTTAATCGTTACAGGAGACGAAACTTGGTTGTATTATTTCGACATTCTTAGTAAATCCAAATCAAAACTGTGGGTGTTTGAAGATGAGCTAGCATCGACTATGGTTAAGCAACAGAGATCTGTTAAGAAAATAATTATTGCAGTTTTCTTTGCTAAAAGAGGTATTACAGAAAGAATAGTCTTGCATTCACAGAAAATAGTCTCCTCTGCCTGGTACACAGAGATTTGTCTGCATCAAGTAATAATTAAGCTATAAGAATTAAACCGAAATCTCGTCTGACTATAATTGGCCCTTCCATCAAGAAAAGCTCTAGCACATCAGGCAGCCTAACTCTGGATTTTTTGTCCTAGTTGGGCCTCGCATTATTGGATCATCCACCTTATAGCTCAGACTACGCGCCTTGTGATTTTGTACTTCATCCTGTCTAAAAAGTCAGTTAAATGAAGGAATTATTGCGTGCTTGGGATGTCGCATGTGCTTCCGTCAGAAAATAGAAAAGGGAAGTGATGTTTAGTAGCTAGTTTGTGTATACGCAAAAGTGTATAAATGCTGATAGAATGTATTTTGAAAAATGTTAATAATTACTTTTGTTTTGCAAGAATTATGGAGCAGCCTACGTATATACTTACTATAAATAAATAGACACTTTTAATCAAAATACTGGCGTAAGTACACCAACAAACGCTGATTCTGTCATACTTCACACCAGCAAAATATTTTTAAGTTCATAGCATGTTCATAGTGTCTGTCAGTCATCACCTCAATAAAATATTTATACTATCATAGTGTCCCTCAGACATAACCTCACATTTAATACATTTCAATGGAAATTCTTTTTTTACGGCAGAGGTGGCAAACGAGCAGACGGATCACCTGATGGTAAGCGATTACCGCCGCCCATGGACACCCGCAACACCAGAGGAGTCACAAGTGCATATAAGTGTATATAGTATATTGTTTGGTGTATTCATATGCCCCAGCAAATTAACAAAAACGAAACAGATAATAACTTTTGTATGTGTAAAAAACAATTTGCCTGCAGTGTCCTTCTTTGCAGTGGCAAATTTTTATTATTAAAAATAAGATCTACTTTGAGAGTGATTTGTGACCATGGGATTTCATATTTTTTTATATTATAACCTTTAAGGATCTCCTTAGGACATGTGTCATAAACATAAAACATTTACATTAATATTTTAATAGTAATTTCGTTATTTTAGTTTTATTTTCTCTAAGAAAGTGTAAAATTTCTTAAATAAATTGACTTCAATGAATGATTAATTTAACTCAAATAAAATATTATTTACAAAATCCTAATTATTATTTTTAATCACTAATAAGCCATTAACAAAACAAAACTTTGATTTACTTTGAAGTTTCAAAACAATGCACGATTTTTAAAATGACGTCTGATAGACTACACCTCAGTCGAATGTTTATGAAAAAGTCACCTCAGTTTCAGATGGTTATACACGATTCTACTCACCGAAACTGCTTGTCGCGCTCAGTACAGTAATACCGAACCACATGCGCGTGCGCATCAGATTCGCGCAACAGCGCCACCTCGCGGTCGGCGAACGTGAAACACTCCGGCAGGAGCCTTTTCACGGCCACGGCGCGCTTGTCGAAAGTACCCCTGAAATTAACATGAAAAATCCCCTAAAATTAAAGAGAAAAAAAGAAAGAAAACATTTTATTTCCAAAACACAAGGTACCCATGAAATTAACATGAAAGTAGTGTTTGTGTCTCTTTTCTGTGTACAATAAAGTGTAAATAAATAAAAATAAATAAAATAACATGAAAAAAACTCTACTGCAGTCAACTTATTATCTTTGTAATTTTACTGAAGGCATAGTTGTAAATAAACAGCTGCTGAAACGAGTTCCTAATGGCGAGCTTCGGCTAAATTAATTTATTACGCTTAACATATTTTGTAAGTAGTTCAAATTAAATATAAAGAGCGAATATACAAGGCGACTTTTTAGTCGACGACAAGCGGCAAATGGTAGTTGCTCCTCATGAAACTGGACCCTTCATGCTAAGTATCAAACTGCGAAACTGCGAAATCTTTTTTTGCTCCGATTGTATAGGTTCCTTAAAGGAAAATTGATCAGTTTCATGAAAAAATTAAACATCTACCATTTGGCATTTCTCGGCGACTAAAACCATCCTGTGTACTTTGTGTGTGTAAGTTTGCCTTTAAGATAACGACCATTAACCGCTAATGTACTTACCTATAAACAAAGGTCCCCTCACACCCTTTGCCCAGCACCTGGTCTGTGTGGAAGGTGATCTTGCCGATGCGCACTTCCCCGTCGCCGATCTCTTCGAGGTAGCCCGTCACCTCGCCCCCGTGCGACGAGGTGGATACGTTGGACCCTCGAGAGCCTCCTTGGGAAAGCTGCTGGAATTCACGCGCCTGGAAACAAGGCACGACATATGGTGAAGTCCCTAGAGACCATCTCGCTACAGGTTGTGCCAACTAAAAGAATCAACGTTCTCGATATTTCCATGAAACGATAAATGCAATCACTTAATACCTATTCGTACGTGAGCCAAATAGGTCATTGATAGCAAGACACGGTGTTTAATTATCTGTGAGCGTTCTGTAACTATGGATTGAATGATCTGCTCCTAGGATATGATTTTGCTATCAAGAACTTACGTGAAACTACATAGTTATGATATTCTTAGTGGGAATGGTATTAGTCGCTTAATACTGCCGATACCTTATTAGTAAGTAGTGATAATTAATACGTAAATTAATTGCGTATCCGTGAAAAACATATTATGAAAATAAGTAATTAAAATAAATATAGAATGGCAGCTTTGCAGATAAGATTTAATGGCATATGAAAGTCGCACCGTAAACTGTGTAATTTCAGTGATTGGCTCTGATATCAATAACATGACTAAATCGAATAAGATTTAATAACTTTGTTGGTTTTTAAAGTACGATATACAAATCTGCACATAAGAAAGTTGATAATAATAATAATAATAATAATAAACACCCAGAGGGTACTCCTGTCCGGAGTGCACGGGGACGCGACCCCGGGTTCCTCGAGCTGCTATATGAATACCCCCCACTCCTACTCCATTCTATAGCATCCCTATACACCTCTTTCCCATCTCTCTCTAAGTCCATCTCTATTTCCATAAATACGCAGGGCAGCTTGTGGCGAGCTGTAGGGGAGTAGCGACCCCACGTACCCGAGTACTCCCGGGAGAAGGCCCTGTTCCCCATCTCCGGCTTGCCTTCACTGGCTGGCCGAAGTGAACAATGACGGGGAACAGATCTCCCACCTCTGTCTTGCCTTAGCTGGCCGGCCAGAGTGAAGTCGCGAGAGCGTTATGCTCGAAGGGTGGAAGTGTCCGCGTAAGTGGCGAGTGGGCACGTGATGCTGGACCCTCAGGGAGCGCGTGATCGTCGTTTAAAGTCCGGCGGCACCTCCCCACGCTTCAGCCACTCAGAAAATGTTGCCCCTTGCAGCACCGTGCGTGCAGCTGTTTTGGGGGGCCCATTGACCCGAGTTGGCTAGTCACCGTCTGCCCATTTTTCCGTGTTATTGACATTGGTCGGGCAGGCGCCATAGTCCCACCCATAGTCCCGGTTACATAGTACACTAGCATCTCATCGCAATAGACCGGTTTATTTTTAAATTGTTTTTTTTTATTTTTTTACAATAGTCCTACACTGTCCGGGGATTGTCCTTGGGTGCATTACTATTAGTGTATACAGGGATAGTCGCCGGATGGTGTCACATTACTTTTAAATTAAATGTCTAACGGGCCTCTACGTGTTGGCTTCGGCCCCACGCACGCCTTCCAAAAGTCCGGGATTTAATTGCCCGAGATAAAGGAAGTAGACTACATAATAATAATAATATCTGGGACAAATCACACACGGTCATCTGGCCCCAAACTAGGATTACCTGTATCTTGGGAACCAGAGACTGATATACAATTATACATACACATATACTTTTAAATACATACATATATAGATATAATACACCCAGACTCAGAGCAAACAATTCTGCTCATCACAGAAAAGTTTGCCCTGTGTGGGGATCGAACCCAAATAATAATATAATAATACAATACATAATTTAATAAAATTTATAAATTCATTAAAATGTAACTCTTTATTGTATACGTAACCTACCTGTGCTTTATTCAGGTAATTAAACAATTTACACAAAAATATATTGTCCTTCCAATATAAACTAATCTAATCACATCATTAAGTATGAGAAATCTTCTAGCTAATCGATCATAGCTCCCTGGAGAAACTTGTCCATTATCATGATAAGAAGAGAAGCCACAGATAATTCGTTTGTATAGATAAGTAAATGTTAATTTGTAATTCATTGGGCTCAATTTCATAATAAAATTGCAACTCGAACAAGCATAATGCGATAACACGAATTACATACTGAGCCAATAACTTACATTGTTCGGTATATGCTCATTAAAAGTAGCGGCTGAATAAACAAAAATATACTAGTTTCGTTGTCATGGTAGTGGTAAACTATTCTATATCAGCATTAATTACTATCACGAATAAATATTTAAACAGAGTTTTACTGGAGATGATAAAGAATTAATAGATAAAGAAATACTATACTATAAAACTAGATTATCTTACCTGATATCGTAGGTACCAAAACATCGTAATGACCAATCCGACCAAAATTATAAGTGCCACTTTCAAAGCCTTATTTTCTTGTTGATGAACCCAGATGTACCCCTTTTTGTACCACAAATCTGGCCTAAAATTAAACCCCTCAAAGAAATCTTCTGTTTGTATTGACACAGATACAGAATTTGACTTCAAGTTTGTTTCGTTTTCCACGTCCTTTTGCGTCTCTGTTTGGACTTGACCATTGATTAATTTAATCGTATCTTCGTTTGTATTTTTAATGTTGAAGAAATTCGTGTTGGGGAGATTTGGCAGCCACGAGGTGGTCAGTTCAGGGACTTTGTAGTGCCCCAAAAGCAAGTACGGAGCCGATACGTGTAAGTTAAGGTCATTCAACTGATAATGCACATTTTGAAAAGTTTCGAATTTTGTTCCGGTGCTGTCTGACTTTTCATTTGCAGGTCCCTCAATGAGCAAAGGCTGAGCGTGTCCAGTGGAAATGGTGATAGTGTTTTTGTCCACGAGAGACGACAAAGCGTACAGGCCATGATTGTGCTCGCCAACATACAAGGTCGGGCTGAAAGTACACGAAACGATAAACTCACGAACAACATCGCTCTATAGTACATATACTACAGCAATTTCGCCGTGCGTTTTTTTAGATATGTAAACAGTTCCGTTTAATACTTACTACAACTCGATATTGGAATTTTTAATTCCCTGTCCGTTTCTAAGTGTGGTGGCATCCTCCATTATGTGGTCCAAGGTGTCGTCCCCTATTGAGTTGAACGGAACAGAGAGCAGTCCCTCCCTGTCTAACAGATAGGCGGCGACTACCGGTGTTTCTAGATTGTGAGACCACACAAGGTCGCCTGTCTTACGGTCGAAGGACATGACTCGTCCACTCGACGTCGATGTGAAATGAATTATACCTGACAATAGAAATACATATGTACTTACAGTAAACATGGCCTATGATGACCTTGTTGATAGCTAATAATTTATTTCAAAGTTAATACAACTACAATATAATTGACAATGCTGAACACGTTAAAAACAACCGACTTCAATCATAACAGCTACTATTTCGCTGTTTTTTTTAGATTTTGTTGATTTTTTCAAAAAGCGCTGAATAAATTTTGATGAAATTTATATGGGACCATCTCTGAAGTATTACCTACCAAACAAAAAAAATAATCATCAAAATCAATTTATAATTGGCGGAGTAATCGCGTAACATACATACAAAAAAAACGACAACATACAGTGGAATTGAGAACCTCCTCCTTTTTTGAAGTTGGTTAAAAATATAGACCAAACGATCCGAAGATGTAGTCATCAACGCAGGTCAATAAATCGACAATTATTGTTGTGGAAAGCCATAATATACCTTCAGGTAGTTTGCATAAGCACTTTACTGAGTTACTATAACTAGCTTATATTAGTATAACACTGTAAATTACCACTTCAATCGATAGTAAAAATTATCAACCGTAAAATAACTTGATAATAAACATAGGGGTACAGTTCAATGTACTCCACAACTTTCTGCATTAATACACTCTAACTACTAGTACTAAGTCAGGAATTTACTATCAATCGGAAAGAGATTAACACCTTAAAATAATTTGACTAAAAAGATGAAAGAATTAATGCCAAAAGATTTCTTCAGAGCCAAGGTAGAGAAAATTTTATGAAAACGTATAAATTCTTACCATAATCGTTCAACCTCTCCTTGCCCATGGCATGCGAGGTATAGTCAAAGAATGTGACATTCCACTTATGGTTTTGATTCTTGGAATCATGCATCAGAATGTTGTATTCAGTGCGCGCGACGTAAATACCTCGCTTTTTGTCGGGAACGCACGTGTTATCGTCCTCGGCACTGAAGATCTTCGATTTATCGAAACCTGTAAACAATAAACATGTAAATGCTGAGAATATGCTTACAGCTGTTATAACAGGTGGTACAGAATTACTATAAGCATTATTCATTATGAATTTTAATTAAATACCTATTATTTGTGCCTTGATATGGTATTGAGGTAAATTTAAGTTGTTTTGGCTTACAT
The DNA here is from genome assembly GCA_958295455.1 of Coleophora deauratella. NCBI lineage: Eukaryota > Metazoa > Arthropoda > Insecta > Lepidoptera > Coleophoridae > Coleophora > Coleophora deauratella. Next base: position 11,054,869 of record OY282397.1, on the reverse strand, counting down.
AGTAATACACATTGTATAAACACCCGGAATAATCAATCTCATAAGATATCACAACAAGTAACAAGTGTAATATGTACCAGAGACATGTTCCCGAGATCCTGTAAGTGGGTCGAGCATAAACCAGGTATCGCTCTTCTTCCCGGTATACAATATGCCATCAGTGGACCGGCAGGGGGCGTTCGCGACAAGCTCAGGGATGGTGAATGGCAGTTTCTTCAGCATTTGCTGTTCCCCCCGCGGCCCGTACATGTAGAGGAACCCGTGGCGGGGATCTGGCAGGAACTGGGGCATCAGATTGGCGTGCTGGCTTGGCACTTTTACGACGGGTTCTAAAAGATTTGGTAAATTTAAACAATTAAAAAATTATTCATTCAAAAAATTTATCATCATTATCAGTACTGTAAAACCATATGGCAGAGCATGTGTTGAAATATCTATCGCATCAATGCATGTATGTTTTGTGTTATGGGTTTTTTCTAATGATTTTATAAATCTGATACTCGTACCTATCATACTGTAAGCAATTTAAATCATCACTTTAATGTTGATAACAAATATTCGATATGATGTGCCATGTGCCATGGATAGCTGTTATTACCACTGTATAATCTATAACTCTAATCATGGTAAATTATTTACGGCAAAAAATACCGGTGCTGCGTAACAACATAAAGTTACTGATAAGAATCATTGGTCTGCGTTTTGAGCATGAATAATAAATATATATATTTTTTTTAATAGCAACTTATTTAAAATTGACCTAGATTCCAGTGGGGTGTTTTAAAGAGATACTTTAACTTCTAACTGCACTTCCATGAATTTATGGCACATTTACTGTCCTTATTTTGATTTCTGAATATATTGTTACTTCCAGTGGAATAGGTGGAGAAACTTTTCAGATGGTAGAGTTCAATATAAAATACAGATATTGACCTTGTAATTGTACTTTTAAAAAAATATTATTATTATCAAACATCCAAAATTGACCAATCCAACCATAGTTTAGAAATGAGGTATCCATTTATAAAATATACATATTTTTTTAAGCCTTTATTCAGATATAAAAATAAAAAAAAGTTTTCCTAAATTCTTAGGTTTGTAACAGCCCATGTGTGGGAGCCTTATGTCAGTATAGGAAATATGCAGGTTTTAAACAGTTTCTCTTTTGTAACTAAGCTCATAACTTTATTCTTCAAAAGAACGAAACAAAAAAACAGGTGCAATAATACTTAAATTATGAACAAATAAAATTATCAATGTAACTTCATCAATGTAAAGTAATAAGTAAAAAATATTCTCAAAAAAAAAATTCTCAAGTAAGTATCATTTTTTCATTGAGCCAAGACAAATAATTTCAGTCACATGATATCCCAATAGTGGAAATAGAGAGTTCACCTTCACACATTTTAAACCTTCAAAGTTACACAGTCCAACTTCACTGTTTAAGAGTTGTCTGTCATCCATCAGGATTTTTATGTATTTATAAATATAGATGTAGACAACACAAAGAATCTAGACCATTCTGATATATCGAAGTGACCTTACTTACTTTAAACAAATGATAATAATATTATAATAACAAAATAATCATTTACTGATAATTATTTTTTTAGACACAATCAGGACATACCGGTGCAACTTTAGGTACCTATGGGTGTTTTTTACTTACTTTCATATTATTCAGTAATTTTTAAAATAACAAAATGTTTGATGGTATTGATATAATATACAATTTGTCTTTATGGAATATAAACCAAATTGACAAGATCAATAGAAGAATGAAGTCACTGACGTAGCCCATAGAATAGTTGAAGTAGGAATGGGTATTCCATATGGCTTGCAATGACAAAAAAACATTCTGAAGTTATTGACGCTTAGTGTTGGGTGCCCTGCACATAAGGACTAACGATTTGATGAGGCTTGCAGAAACCTACTGGATGCATGAGGCTCAGAATAGTGTTAAATTGAAATCTTTGGGGAAAGCTTATGTTCAACAGTGGACAGATAAGATTAGTAAAAGTTGAAGAAAGTTTAGTTTCCATATAATTAAGATAATATAAATACTCTTTTTTGCACACAAAAAATATATACACTGTAATTTAAATTGAGGATATCTGGTGGTGGAACTTGGGAGGTCTTATCGCTCAAAGCGATTTCTTCCAGGCAAGTTATTTTGGAAAATCTTAAATATGTACATCAACCATTTTCCTTCTTTAAAAATATTGTTCTATTCAGACCTGTGAAAATTTTGTATGAAATTGGGGTGATAATGCATGCGGAACAAATACCAATCAACATCAATATTTCTGCAGATTAAGTCATAATGTCATTAAATCTTGGTCTACCAATTTTCGACCATGGGAGAGCCATGCTTCGGCACGAATGGGCCGACTCGACCGGAGTGATACCATGGCCTCACAGAAAACCGGCGTGATGTTTCGCCGAGTGAGTGAGGGTACCAGAGGCCCAACTTCCTGGTAACTTACTTCCAGTCCTTATAGGCTTTTGAATATAAGTTCCTCGATAAACTGAACTTTAGCAACTAAAGTTTTTCATAAGTTTTACACTATATTAATTTTAGCAAGTCAATATTAGAAAAAATCTAGAGGCACAAAATGGTGGCCCAAGTAAGTAAAAATTTTTGTTTATATTTATTTATTAATTTCACTACTAATTTCTAGTTATTGTAGAGTATAACGGGCAGATTATGTTTCAACTGCTTAATATTGTAAATAACATCACACTGTATGCCAAGAACCCTTCGGATCGGACATTTTGAGCTTAGCTTAGAGATCGATGCGTTTCGATATTCTAAATACCAGACAAAAACTCCCGAGTGTCAATTATTTCTAGTTTTTGAGAAAAAGATGGTTGATATGTTCTATTTAGAAAATACAAAAAAATATTATTTCCCGGAATAAACTATGCGTCCGTGAAGCTATTTACGTCAAATTATAGAGCGTTTAAAACAACATTTATTGATATGTACCGCTAGTCGAAAACGCAAGCGTAACGTGAAAAAAGATTTTTTTTCCTTATAACGGTTTTATTTTTTTAAAAATAATATTTAATGTTAGTAGCATCCAGAAATCTACCCACAATGTAGAGAATAAAGTTGTGCATCGTCACAAAAAAACGCTACTATTGGGATATCGGAGATACTCGTTAATATGTTAAGTTGACTGAACATTTTGACTAGCAATATTTTAATTAAGTTTTTGCTATGAAGATTAAATTATAATATTAAAAATAATACATTATTTAAAAAAAAAATACAAAATCAAAGACTTTGATTTTGTTTACTGCGCCTAATTGAATCTTCATAGCAAAAACTTAATTAAAATATTGCTAGTCAAAACGGTCAGTCAACTTAACATATTAACGAGTATCTCCGATATCCCACGGTATTAACAGTTGCGTTTTTTTGTGACGATGCACAACTTAATTCTCTACATGTGAGTAGATTTCTGGATGCTACTAACATCAAATATTATTTTTAAAAAAATAAAACCGTTAAAAGGAAAAAAAAACTTTTTTCACGTTACGCTTGCGTTTTTTCGACTAGCGCTACATATCAATAAATGTTGTTTTAAACGCTCTATAATTTGACGTAAATAGCTTCACGGACGCATAGTATATTCCGGGAAATAATATTTTTTGTATTTTCTAAATAGAACATATCAACCATCTTTTTCTCAAAAACTAGAAATAATTGACACTCGGGAGTTTTTGTCTGGTATTTAGAATATCAAAACGCATCAATTTCTAAGCTTAGCTCAAAATGTCAGATCCGAAGGGTTCTTGGCATACAGTGCATCACTGCAAAAATTTACAGTTGAACTAACCTTGAAAGAGTGTAGGTAGTATGGATCTAGAAAGTTATAGTTTTCTATTATATCAAAGACAAATAATATTTTTGTTTACTGTAGGTTAATGTTATAATATAAATTACATTCTGTATCGGTAGTGCAAATAAAGGATAAAAATATTCTTATCACAAATTATTTGAAGCCACGAAGTTACAACGATACCTATATTAGCTGTCCAATCATGAAGTGTCATAAACACATTCTCTCAGCAGTCAGACTAGAAATGTGTACTTACCATCTTTAAGCTTCCAAATAATATTGCCTGTCAAAGGCTCTACCGCAACCATACCACCTCCCAAAGTTGCAAACAATAGAGGCCGGTCATCTAGAGCCCTCGATAGCTCAGTACTTTCCTGTAAGGCATAGGTATAGTTAGACACTAGACGCAGTAAACTGGACTCATAGTCTACTGTTTTAGTTGGTAGGAAAATAATATCGACACAATAGAGGAGAAAAGTCAGTAATTCAGTCAAACACCCACCTTTTCTTCTTTTTTCGCTTGTGAACCGAGGCCAAAAGACCAAAACACGAAACATAATAAAACTGAGAACTTCATTGTACACAACTGTTTGCACTTCACAAATATGTAACTCAATCACATTATTTCCAACATTTAGTACTTATTTCTAGATTGAGGCTACAGCAAACAATCATAACGTAACATTTCACCGACAATGTGTATTTTGCAAATGTGTAATTTCACACCATTCACACAGTACGTTCCTTTTGCATCAAGATGAGTTAAAAAGTTAAAAATGATGAAATGACAAATTGACAATGACAGTGACTGAGTCGACTGTCAACTATTATGCGTTTCAACGAATAGTTCCTCTGCCGTTATTTTGGCTCCCCTGACTATCAACGACATCATGCACGCAAAAACGCTTGTACAGATTTTGTTAGTGTGTGTCTGAGTTCTATGTAGTGTGTGTCTGAGTTCTATGTAGTGTGTGTCTGAGTTCTATGTAGTGTGTGTGGAAAACATTGCTGCCAAAATAACGGCATAGGAACTATTCGATGAAACGCTCTATACAAAAAATTGCGCTATTATGAAGTTCGTTCCAAAACCAAGGTAGGACTCGGAAAAATGAAAATGACGAAGCTATTTCAAGAAAGAGAAAATGATTTTGGAACGCTTGCGAGTTCTAGAGTGACAAGTGTTTTGGAAAGACGGTGGGCAAACGGGTATCCATTTCTACGTATGATCTAAGCTCCTAGAGAGTTTTTGAGTATACGAGGCTTTAGTGCCGTTTAAAAGATGTCCTATGATCATATTCCGCTCATTTGTGCCGCTACGGTTGGAGAAATATTCGATGGAGACGGTGGTACAGACAGGGAAATGCTTTTGACATCCTAACCTAAAAATTTTCGAAACCAGGCAGCGAAGGCCTCGTTTTCCTTGAAATAACTTTTGTGACGGAGAAAAAAATAAGATCCAACAAATGTCCGACGTAAAATTTGCAGTAGTTTTGATACAATTTGACTCAGATGGTGGTACAGAGGATTTCGTCGGGCCCACCTGAGATCAGGACAATGAGCCTGTGCAGACACAAACTGATTAGTGGAACACTGTCACAAATCGCAAACGATCATTTGTAACGCATTCGCAACATTTGTGACGCAACAGAAAAAATAATATAAGCGATCGAAACTTTCGAGGCATTTCCCCGTCTGGCCCACCAATACACCTCAATATCTCCGCAAGTTTGGCGTTACAAACGTAGTGAGTTAGCTCCAGGTGAATGTTTTCTCCGTCACTAAAACATAGTAAACAACAAAAGCATTCTATGCATTAGATACAGAGATATCAATACCTCAATTTGTATGGAGATATTGACTAGGGTGTGTTAAGTTTCTCTTTTTGTAGGACAACTCACTTTATAGCAGATCATAAAAAAGAAGTAGATTTGATTAAAAATGTTTAATATACTAATATGTAACATTAAATAACTTTTAATAAATACTAAATAACTATTTTAGAATAAACATGATGTCAGAAACAGTTTATGGACGAATAAAAAACTTACATCTATTTTTTTATATAGGGTCCTTCTGAAATACCTGAAAAAAAATTAACCTTGGCTTCTACTCATGAAACTGAACAACTTTCCACAAGGAACCTATACTCAATTTGCAAAAAAATTTTTGGACTTCCCATACAAAATTCGCGGTTCAGTTGATCAATTAGTATGAGGATTCCAAAAAAAAATTTTGCGAATTGAGTTTAGCTTCCATGGGGAAAGTTGTTCAGTTTCATGAGTAGAACCCATGGTAATTTTTTTTTCTGGTATTATAAGGACCCTATATAGGGTGACTTTAAATTTGTTCTTGATACGAAAGGGTATGCATGTGCTCATGAGAACAAACAACTTTCCCTAAGAAACCCATAGTCAAATCGCAAAAAAATTTTTGGACTCTTCATACTAATTTAGCCGGTCAGTCGCTCGATTTGTATGGAGACTCCCAAAATTTTTTTGAGATTTGACTATGGGTTCCTTAGTGAAAGTTGTTTGTTATCACGAGTACATGCATAGCCTTTCGTATCAAGAACTAATTTAAAGTCACCCTGTATAATTATTCTGTAGTTTAGCATTATTTTCACAGTAATTTCAGTTATTGTATTTTTTTATTATTTATGTATTCCTATCAAAGTTGAATCAAATAAAGGCTATACTTAAATTCACATCGTATTCTAATATAATGAGTTCAGTAATTGAAATAAGTGTTATCAGTCCTTTTTCCCGAAATACTAACTTTACTTATTAGATTTATTTTTCAATTGTTTTATATACGTATGTATTGTAGCTTAGTTATCAGTATAAAAACATGGGTACTTGAAACACATAATATTATGAAACTATACTACTGTTCTACTGATATGGTTGTTTTTTCATAGAAAAATAGGAAACTCTTACAAAATATAATAATAATCTGATCTTGAAAATTCAAATGTAATTTTTACTTTTAGTTACGTCCAAGTTTCGACAAATAAACCTGGGCAATAAAGTGTTATAATGTTAATATTATACCATATCGTCCACACTGCAGGGGTACGGGTAGATATGTAAAAAAAAATTCTGAGGTGAAAAAAAAGGCGCAGGTTTTTTCCAAGGGTACAAAAATAAAAATATCCTTAAGGTGTTATCGTTAAATAACTGTTACATATTTACTTTATCTTTATTTCCAACTATATCCTTATTTTTTTGCAAATTCCTTTTTCTTTCCTTTTTGTAACCTGACCAAAGATATTTCCTATACCTTTAGAATGTCTATGGCAAATTAGGAAGTAGAAGCTAAAAAAACTAGGATACTTACATCAATGTTTTGTTTATTCATTTAAAAAATGTTATGTTTGATGTTTACTGAGGCATAGGATTTCCCCAATCCTTGTATGGTTTATATTTTGGTTAAGATTTTTGTCAATATAATATAATAAACTGTTTCTGACATCATGTTTATTCTAAAATAGTTATTTAGTATTTATTAAATGTTATTTAATGTTACATATTAGTATATTAAACATTTTTAATCAAATCTACTTCTTTTTTATGATCTGCTATAAAGTGAGTTGTCCTACAAAAAGAGAAACTTAACACACCCTAGTCAATATCTCCATACAAATTGAGGTATTGATATCTCTGTATCTAATGCATAGAATGCTTTTGTTGTTTACTATGTTTCAGTGACGGAGAAAACATTCACCTGGAGCTAACTCACTACGTTTGTAACGCCAAACTTGCGGAGATATTGAGGTGTATTGGTGGGCCAGACGGGGAAATGCCTCGAAAGTTTCGATCGCTTATATTATTTTTTCTGTTGCGTCACAAATGTTGCGAATGCGTTACAAATGATCGTTTGCGATTTGTGACAGTGTTCCACTAATCAGTTTGTGTCTGCACAGGCTCATTGTCCTGATCTCAGGTGGGCCCGACGAAATCCTCTGTACCACCATCTGAGTCAAATTGTATCAAAACTACTGCAAATTTTACGTCGGACATTTGTTGGATCTTATTTTTTTCTCCGTCACAAAAGTTATTTCAAGGAAAACGAGGGCTTCGCTGCCTGGTTTCGAAAATTTTTAGGTTAGGATGTCAAAAGCATTTCCCTGTCTGTACCACCGTCTCCATCGAATATTTCTCCAACCGTAGCGGCACAAATGAGGGGAATATGATCATAGGACATCTTTTAAACGGCACTAAAGCCTCGTATACTCAAAAACTCTCTAGGAGCTTGGATCATACGTAGAAATGGATACGCAAACGGTGGGTAACAAACGTCATCGAAAAGAGCTCATATAGGTTTCTAGAGTCTGGCAAACGAAGCTCCAGTAAAAACGGTAGAGTCCGACCGATTCAACATTTTCAGATCCTGATTTCTGAGATCATTTTTGAGCAAAGACTTCTATTATTATAATAGAAGTCTTTGTTTTTGAGATCATGACTAAATAAGAAGCTAAAGCATTCTGGATTGTTTTGTATCAGGTCAGGCACTATTTAAGCAGAGATTTTTGACATTAATTTGGTCTCGAAATTCGCTGTAGTTCATTTAGCAGCCTCACCAACCTACCGTTATATCTTGGGTTCTACTGAAGAATTCGTGAAATTTAGCATGTGGGAGACACTATTTCAACAGTATTTTTTGACATATAACATAACAATTGTGCAGTAGTTCGTTGGTTCCAGAGATGAGGCTGCTAGCGGAACTTTAAGCTCCTAATTGCTCTGAAACTACGATAGCACTTTTTTTTCCTTTGGGCACTATTTGGCAGTAGGTATTTGGGCAGTATTTATTGGCATAATCAGAATATGTAAATTCGATTATGAGGCTACCAACTGAACGCTCATCCGAAAAGGTATAAAATCAAAGAGGTTTATACATACAGGATGTCCCAAAACAAATTTTGGCCGGTGATAGCTTTGATCAAGACCTATCAAAATAACGAAACATATGTTCAGCAAAAGTTTATGGTTTTCGAGTTATACCAGATTTAAAAAAAAAAGTAAATTACTAAGAGACGTGTTTTTGGAGTTTCTTGTACGATGGTACGGAACCCTTCATGCGCGAATCGAACTCGCACTTGGCCGGTTTTTTCTTTTTTTATCTCAGGTAGTAAGTCACGGTGAGGTGACCTTGTAGAACACACACATGATCTCCTTTCTATTTTAAATTAATCTAATAAATATTTGAAAAACCTCGAATAAAAGATTTTTTAAATCAGCACGTTGAGGTCAAAAATAGCATTTAATTCAATGTTTGCAAGGAGAATATCCAAGTATATACATTTCTAAAATGGGCATGAAACAAGGATTTTTATAGCATATGAGACAAAATCATTCAATATATTTTTTTTACGTCGCCGATGTTTAAAGTTTCATTATCGGATATGTTTAAAGATTTTTCTTGAATTGATGATGCATTTCTGATGGCATCTTAATTTTTTTTGCAGAATAAATAGTAGATTCGGGTACAAACACTAATCAACAATATTTGTGTGCAAAAGAAAATACAAATTCAGTTGTTTTTTATAACAAAAACTCAAAAGACCCACCGCAAGGTAGTAATTTTCATTTTTTTTTATCTGGTATAACTCCAAAACCATAAACTTTTGCTGAACATATGTTTCGTTATTTTGATAGGTCTTGATCAAAGCTATCACCGGCCAAAATTTGTCGCATTAGTTTTGGGACACCCTGTATACAAGAGTCGCAATCATCTATAACCAAACACGTTTATATAATATTGTTTTGGAAGGTTATGGTCTATGAGGGAGAGGGAGAACTGGAGTATATTAATTTATTTTGAACATAGAGAAAATTATATTCATATTCATTTATTTCTGCATAACATGTACATAACATAAAGATGGTAAGTGAATTTTGTAGATTGTACATGCACCCTGTAAGGGCACAGCAGTTGCATGCGGGGAGCAGATCGTAATATTGTCTTTATATAAAGATTAATTATGTACTAGGTACTATTTAATATAAGATTACGATAGTTTTATTTATTTCATTTTATAGGAAATTAAAAAAAAAGAAATTTTAAGTATTTGTTTTGTGTTTATGTACTCTAAATATTTTGATTTTATTGTTAGATGTTATTTATTATTTATGTAGTCATTTACTGAGTAATAGCTTTTCTCGATTAGGTATTTTTTAAGTTTATTTTGAAATAACGTATATTTGTTTTCGTGTATCTGATCTCACTGATTTACATAAATAATAGCTGTTATTTTCATAATTATTTTTTGTTATTTTCGGACTTACTACAATTTGTTTATTTTATTTATACTTTGTGTAACTTATATAGTTGCGATTGCGACTGCAGGGGTGAACTCCGCTCAGCAAAAACCGCAGTGCGCGCACAGCCTAAACTACTGCCTATGGTTCATTCCAATCAAAAAAAGCAAAACGTAAACAAACTTACTATGGAACTGACACATGTCAATGTCATCTGCATACTACGTTTGTTTACCTTTTGCTTTTTTATTGAAATGAAGTATAAACCCTACAATACAACTATGTGGTAATACCCTATACTTCATTCCAATCAAAAAAAAGCAAAAGGTAAACAAACGTAGTATGCAGATGACATTGCATTGACATGTGTCAGTTCCATAGTAAGTTTGTTTACGTTTTGCTTTTTTTTGATTGGAATGAACCATACGTTAATGAACATACCCTCATTCAACGTCACAGAAACGTCAAGTTGATTGTGGTGTATTGAGATTTTGATTATTTGATTCAGTTTTTGTATTTTGTGTAAAAAAAATAGACTTGTGTAGTTTTTGTAATAAAGTGGACTAGATAATTAATATCCTCCTTCCATTATTGTATAAATGTTGATGCTGTAATGTAAATATCTTCAAATATGGATATCTCCGGGACAGGTATGTTTGAATATTTTCTGATGAGGTACTTATTTCACAACAAAGGTTGATACGAGTCGACATTCTTTAGCCGAAAAGTGTGACTTTACTGTCTGATATTGCGCAGCTGTTCTGGTAGAAAACCGGTTGTTATCATATTAGTTTTCGTAAGACTATTATGTGCACTTTTTTGTTTCCTAGACGACAAATTTGCTTTAAGTACAGTCATTGTTAGTTGTGAGTGAGCTGGGAAACCCCTTGCTATTGTTAAATAAAGAAATGGGTAAGATCAAAAATATTTATTGAACAATAATTGTGAATGGTACAAATATACATACCTACAACCTATTTATTTTCAGCAAAGTCACCAAACCTCACCTTCAGGTACAATGCCAACAATGAGGAGCTGGAAGAACTGTTTGATATATGTGAGGAAGACCCTCCAACCATACAGGTAGAAGCATCATCAAGTGTCAAAAGTGAGAATGCAAGTCCAAAGAAAACTGAAAAATCACCATCAATCCTAGACAAATACTTCAAATCTGTACGCAATGAAAAGTCTGCTGATAAGTTAGAAGATGTGAAAGGTAAAGATGTAGAATCGAAATTGTCTGATGAGGGTCGCGCTCCACCAAAAGATGTGACAGTTTCCCCTGTGAAGGAATATTTAAACCGATTTAGCAAAAAGTCTGTTTCTGAAGCAGAGGTAAAAGAAGGAGGTAATGAGACCTGGAAAATATTTCATGATTTCAAATTTAAAATATCACAGGCTGTTGAAGATATCAAGACCAGATCTGGAGAAGGTAAATATGTCTTTTGTTAACCCACTTGATACATCATTATCTATAGTTCATTCCAATCAAAAAAAAAGCAAAAGGTAAACAAACTTACTATGGAACCGACACATGTCAACGTCAGATGCATACTATGTTTGTTTACCTCTTGTTTTTTTTTTTATTGGAATGAACTATACCTGCACTATTCCCAAACATTTGGGGTTTGGCGCAACATGTCTTTTTCTTCTGTTATCTCTCCTGACTGTCACCTCAGTGCTCATTCCTTTCATCCTCGTGTCATGCTTCATGCAATCCAGCCATCTTCTTTGGTTTTCCTCTTCCCACTAATCCATTGCAACCTCTCCTAGTCACATGACTTTCGTCCCTCCTCATAATCGTCCTCAAAATCAGAAATGCACCAAATCTTGGAATATTAAAAACACATGCTATTAAAGGTATTGTCACAAGTACTAAAAAAAATATTTATAGAGAAATTTGGGAAATGGTACGACATGACACCCCCCCCCCCCCTCATAATTTACAAATTGAGAAATGAAAATGAAATGCAAATAGACAAAAACAATGCAATGCAAAAAATGTTTATTTATACTTGTGTTTATTCTTTTGTAATATCAACTTGCCTCTAAGCAATGTGTATTATTATATGGTGATTACCAATGACTATATTTCTAGATCCAAAAGAAAAAGAAAAGTCAGTGCCAAGAGAAAGTTCTGTATCAGATTCAGAAGAGAACTCTGCAGTTAAAGACTTGGATACAAGCGTGGGAGATACAGACAATCAGGTAGGCAGCAAATACAGAGAAGAGAAAATGCTTTTTTATTTGTTACTTGATTAAAGTATCTAATAGACAGTGCAATGCAGGTATCTTCTCTGGACAGCAGCATACAAAACTTATCAGAAATATCTCAACCTCTTACTGCAAAGGCTACAGAGCAAGACATAAGTTTTCATTACTCCAGCAGACACAATTCAGAATCGAGTGATGATACTCATAGGAATTTGGGTATGTGAAGAGTGTCTTTTGATTTTAAATATTCAGTCAGTTTGTGAGTTTTAAGAACTCTTTTCAGTTTTATGTATTCATTTTTTGTTTTAGTGCACAGCTATGCAGCTGACGTAACAGGACAGTACTTGACTGATAGCAATCCTCTAGAGGTTGAGTCTGGTGTAGAGGCACTAGAAGATAATGTAGATGCATTTGGTGATATGACTGGCTTGAATCCATCAAACCCAAATGATGGTCCCCGGACACCACCACACCCTACATCGTCTCCACGAAAATGTGCTAATTTTGGAATACCCCCAAATGATAACAATTTAAAACAACCAGTATCTGCACTGAAACGCAAAAGTTATATTTTAACATTTACAATGTATTTCCTAACATTACTTTTAGTAATGACATTTATATTATTCCCCAACTGGAATGTATGGAATGGGTTCCTACTAGGTATATGGTTCTTTTATATCATAAGCAATATAAAGCAGTACATCATGGATACCTATTTTGGGGAATGGGAGCCATATCAACAAACATATGCACAGTTGGATCGCAGCAGTCATTTTCCAATATACACTATACCATCAGTTCAAGAGCATAAACCTATTAAAAAATATGAGGTAAATTATGTGTAATCCAAAACCTACTCATAAATTATAAAATGTGCAAGTTCTTATCAAAAATTTTATATTTTAGGGTTGGATCAACCATTATAGAGCTGCAGAGTATGATCCATACAGTTACCACATCAACCAAACTACCACAGCATTTATGAAATTAGAAGGTAATTAATAGTTAACTGCATCAAAAAATAGTTATTAAATATTCTTTACTAAACAGAAAACTTACTGCTCTGATTTTCAATACATGTAAAAAACGAAAAAATGCTATATTATGAAATATATTCAAGTAGAACATGTGTTTTTGACATTTATTAAAAAGTAACTCACAGACTCTTTAACTACCAAAATTTCTAACTCTCATGTATCTGTTTGCTTACTTTTCAGGGGTAAATTTGAGAATATCATATACAAAAACAAAGGTACCTAAAAGAGCTTTATGGAATGAAGAAATAGAAAAAGTTGTCTTCTATCAACACAGACTATACAACTTGAGCGGTGCACGTGTGATATTGTTGCCAAGAGGGCTTGTCAAAAGAAGGTAGAGTAGCCAAAGACATAACATAATTTAAATACTTTGAAAATGGACCCATCAGTATTGACAGTGTTGAAGCCACTTTTATAATGTGTTGAAACAAAAATATTGATCCTTATTTCTATGCTTTATGTCAATAGCAGCAAAAGTAGCAGAACAATGAATCTGTAAACCTAAGCCTTATGTTACCCCCTGCCCCTCCTTGTTTGTTAAATGTTTGTAATGAAGACAAGCCCAGAGATTTATGTAAATGAAGGCAGTCAGCTTTTTAACTATAGAATATTTAATGCTTTTTATTCTACTTAGAACATGATAGGCTCTGCATCAAGCTATAAAAACAGTTTTCAAGCAAATTTTCCTCGTATATTTCATACACAGTATTAAGAGTGTTTGTGTGCATTATGATCTCGCGTGTAATGGTTCGATATTATTATCTGGTTTGCCTTAACGCAACGAATTAATTAACGTATCGTACAGTATTAACTGTACCTACTTGTAAGTATTTCTGATTGATGACGGGGGCGATCGGTTTTATTTAGTCTTGTTTCATTTTTTCAAATTAGGAAGCTGTTTTAGTTAAATATAAACATATAATAAAAATAAATCTCGAAGGGTTTGCCACTGTCCTTAATAGTATATTTTTTCTGGACAGTATGGGGTTGTTAACAACCCACATCGTCGTCCCCACTGCAGGGGCACGGGTCTTTTCCCATACATCGGGAAGGTTAGGCCATACCCCACACACGGGGGCCAAGTCCGCATTGGGGTTTTTCGAAAACAAAAGAAATAAAGAAAAAGCTTTCTTACTTAACATCAACCAAACTCTGCTCGTTTCAACAGACATTGGAGTAAAAAATATCCAATTTGCATAATGCTGCACGACAATGAGAAGATTCAAGTATTAGAAAAGGAATCGGCAGGTGCAGAGAGGCGAACGTCTGAAAACTCAGAAAAGAGGCGAGAGTCCAACGAAAACGAGGCAGAAACTAACACTCCAGAAAAAAAGAAGAGATTTGTGTGGAGGAGGAAAGAGAAAAGGTAAATCTGTAATTTTTTTATACTCCTAAAAGTATATATCAAAAACTCTCGAATTTTCCTACTTGTATGTTTTTTATTCTAAAAAGTGCCATACAATATACAAAGTGTAACAAAATAGGACTCCTTGACTAGGGCATCTGCTCATCCTGCTGAACATGCTGAACAAGTTTTGTTGCAAGAGTGACGAAGTCACAATAAAACTGACTCATCATATAAAATTGGCGAAATAGTTGATCAGTTTGCATGAAGCGTCAATAATTTTCTAGCGAGGTCCTCACAAAATTCTAAAGACAAATTGATAAAGTATGAATATTCTAAAAACTTTTTACCGAATATATGCTTTTTTCATTGCTTATCTCAAAAATATAATAGGTAATGTTTGGTTTTCTTTCAGCGTTTCTAATTCGGAGTGTGAAACTAGTAATAAAGATAATAATAAAGAGGGTCTACGCCAAAGACTTGCTAGAAGAATTCATAGAGGTCAGTATAGTTGTGTTTATTCGTTTTCAAACAGCTGACAAAGTGGTACATACCTGCAAACCTCTTAACTGGTAACTTTTGTTCAAAAATGTTGCTTATATAACAAAAATAAATATTTTCATACAAACTTGACTCACAAGCAGGTTGGTTTGTATGTGATCGATTTGAAAAGTTCACATTTTTGTCTGCAAAGTTTTAAAACAAAAGTGATTCGGTTTCCTAAGGACCATCACCAGTTAAGAGGTGTATACCAGTTACCCTGTATACAGGGTGTTGTTTTGGTCGACAACGGCCTTCTAAGTGATGAAAGTATAAAAAATACTTGTTCTGAAAATACCTATAATATATTTTTTTATAAATTGATTCTACTGAAAAAATGACCTACAAATTTTCCTAAAATTATCAAAACGCATGTTCGCGCAGTCAGTCAATGACGGCCGGCTCATTCACGAATTTTACTACAAAAAGGTCAATGACACTTACATGAAGCTGTCGGGAGAAGTATTCCAAGATAGCTTCTTCCTTGAACTCTTGTCTACTTTGGGCTCTATCTCGAGCATGGGATGTTTTTTCGGTAGAACACGATTTGCGGAGTTTGTAAATGTTTTTATTGCGTAACACATTACGGCGGCGCGACGTCACTCGAAATAACTCCAAATCTCACACACTCGACTTGATTTACACCACACGAAAAACATTTCGATAGTCGTGAACTGAGCAATGTATTAACAACTAAATCGCTCAGTTCACGACTATTGAATAAAGACTTGTTCGTGATCATAGCCGTAGCGTAAGTTCACGCACAGAGGCGCTTGCTCTCGCTGAGAAAAAGGAACGCGGGTTCGGCGCGGAGGCATGCAGCAGACTGCCCGCGCCGCCCGCGGCGCTGCCGCAGTCGGGACCCCTCGCGCACCCCCGCATACCTCGCCTCGTTGCTAGGCAACCATTCATTGTTAAAATACGTTACCCACGGAAACAAGGATACCATAATTAATTATTTTCTAAGATTTACTTATGAAAATTTAAGGTGCCATTTTTATATTTTTTTTTGGCATCAGTATCATGTATACTATCACCCCTTAAAAATTCGTTGTCGACCAAAACAACACCCTGTATAAGGGCGTCGCCAAAATTGTGTTTTAAAAAAGGTGAAGGGAAATTCGGTGTCACAAGTTTAATTGAGACTGAAATTAGATGTCTACTGTTTAATAGAGACTCTTTGTTGTGACTGAAACGAGACGATACCTATAGGTGTTCTCTTTGTCATCTGTCGTCCTCGCTCCGCCGCACCGCAATGGGGAAACTTGCATAAATCACAGTTTTCTTTAATTTCAATAGAGATTTTAAAAACTTAAACATCTGTGAAAGTATTTTTTATTATCTCCATTATTCATTGAGATATTGCAGTTTCAAAACAGTGTCGCGGAACGCAACCCAAAAACGCCCCACACAAAAAGTAGCTATGCAGTGACGTTACTGCATAGATTTTTCGACGTCAAATGTATGAAGCGCGATGAACAAGAAAGATAAATTCTTTAATTGAGTATTTTACGTATATGCTGTCTTAGAAAAACATTTCACAAATATTATGAGATTCTAAAAACGTGAGAATTTAATGGGTTGTTAACAAAAACAGTTTTTTTTATCTTTGCGGCATTTTGGAAATTTCACACTTTTGAACCCTAAGAAAAAATAGTAAAAATAAATATAGCGTGCTAGATTTCTTACAGTCTTTTTGTTTCGACGTCTACTATAATATTTATTTACGTTTACTGATATCTAAAATTCATGCAAGTTCCCCAAGTTGCCTTAGCTGTGTACAAGTACCTCTAAGATTCCTCAGCTTCGAGCATCCGATAGAAGAGCTAGGGAAGAAAATGGGCTAAATTAATCCTTATTTACAGCATGATAAGGTCTATACTGTAACAAAATGCTAATTAGAAATCTTCATGTATGACGAATCATGTCGAGTGTTTTTCCTTATCGATAATGAGTAATGACTAATGACACCATTTGCTTTAAAGAGTAAAATGAAGCTGACGCTTTTACCCTCGAACTATTTACACTGAACTCTAGTGAACCCATAATCAAATTGTTATTATAATTGTTTTTATGGGAACTTAGTATGGGAAGGCCAAAATTTTGTCGCAAAAATAAATATGTACATACAGGATGTACCAAAAACCAACGATAATCCTTGGAGTGCTGATGTGCCAGGTCCTGACTAGCCAGAAAATGTATATTTCACTTCAGTAAAAGTGTCCTAGTTTTCGAGATATTGGCACTTTTATGAAGTGCTTGAAAATGTCTACCTTAGAACAAAATTACCAATGCCACGTCAACAAATTTAAGTCAAATTTTATTCTGTTTTTTTTTCTGAGTATTACAGAAGAATAAGGCTATCGACAACAATAAAATTATTTTTTTAAAATCGATACGGTTCGCACATAAAATCATATTAAAAATATTATTTACGATTTTCAAATTTTTATCCCTTAACTTTGAAATTTTATGCTACAAAAAAAAATACTACGCTAAAGTGGCAAGTTTTCTAAAAAAATATGCGCATCAAGTGCAGTTTTTAAAATGATTCAAGTTTTTCCAAAATTCGCTTTACAAAAAAAGATATAACATTTTAAGTGCAAAATGAGCTCATTTCAAACTGTACCAATTAGGAGTTCAGTTAAAGAATCATTTTAAAAACTGCACTTGATGCGCATATTTTTTAGAAAACTTACCACTTTAGCCTAGTATTTTTTTTTGTAGCATAGAGGTTCAAAGTTAAGGGATAAAAATTTGAAAATCGCAAATTCGTTTTTTAATATGATTTTATGAGCGAACCGTAGGGATTTAAAAACATAATTTTATTGTTGTCGATAGCCTTATTCCTGTGTAACATTAAAAAAAACAGAATAAAATTTTACCTAAATTTGTTGACGTAGCATTGGTAATTTTGTTCTAAGGTGGCTATCTTAGAACAAAATTTCATAAAAGCATTTCATAAAAGTGCCAATATCTCGAAAACTAGGACACTTTTACTAAAGTGAAATATACATTTTCTGGCTAGTAAGGACCTGGCCCATCAGCACTCCAAGGATTATCGTTGGTTTTTGGGACTCCCTGTATATAGCAACCTTAATCACAAACATTTCTACCAATTTACGTTACATTTCATTTAGGTATTTTTCTATAATTTAGAATGCGGTCGTAGCTCAGTGTAGCTTGCGTGGTCGCGTCAATCACGGTCATAACCTAAATGGCCTTGACTGTTAGTACCGGTTATCTCGACTGTTTTCGTGTATCGCAAGTTAACGTTAAGCCTTTAGTGCTGGTTGCTATCATTAGATGCAATCGTTAAGCCATGTTCAGAGGTCTTAGAGTCGGCTTGAAAACCTCCGACACTGGGGTGGCCATTGCAGCCACGCATCCTCCACAAATCTAGACTAACATAGTGTGTGGAGTATGGCCTCACCTTCAATATCAAACGGAAAGAGATGCCCCAGAAATGAGGAATCTGTAAGTTGTTAGTTCATTTAGGCCTGTCACGTCAACAATCTATTCAATTAATGCATTTCGAACCTTCCACTTACAACAGTTAATCAAATACAAATAGAATATCACATCAGTCTACAACAGTTGTATGTTTTATTTAATTCACCTACCGAGAGTCCTACATCTAGAAGCCCCAATTTAAAAAGGGGCCGTCCTTTAATCACGTGAGGCTTTTTAGGCCGCTTTTATCCATTTGTGTCAGCATTTTTGTTAAGACCATATATTATAAACGAGAGCAAACAACCAATACGTATTTCAATGACTACAACCCACCAGATAAGAAGCCAGATAGCGTGTCGACGGGTACCGACGTGCCCGAAGCCAGCCCGAAGGAGCGGCCGCCCGATGACACCTTCCACGACGCGGAAGCCGAGGCGCTGCCCCCGCGCACCTCCCTGTCCACCCACAAGGAGGAGGACGACGAGATAGACGAAACTGAAATGTCTAAGATCAGAGAGTTTCTAGAAGAAACTGTGAGTAAATATCTCCTTTGTTGATGCTTTTTTCTTCTATTTTTAGTAGTTATGTACAGGATCCAAAACGACTCTGAAATGCTAGAGTTCCTAATGGACAGATACAAAGGGTTCGCTTCATACTCCATATTTTTAGCACTCAAACCACTAAACCTCGTTTGTAGATTTGGAAAGCGTTCCAAAACACTTTTGTGAGAGTCATTTTTTGCCTCTAAGTTAGCAGTTTCAAAGTTAAGAGGGCCGGACCCTCTCTCATTTGACGTATATTTTATACTGGGCATTCCAAATTACGGCATCGGTAAATTCACTGAGATCTTAGACTACATTTGGTCAGATCTCACTGATTTCCACTGCTATCTTAAGCGTATTTCGTATCCATCTGGGTATTATTACTATTCTAAACCAACCAATTTAGAGCGAGTGTTTGAATATAGGGTTAAGATTACTAGTCATATGCAAGATACAAAAAGGTTTGAAAACGTATTTTGTATTTTTGATCGTTTGTTGTTTAGGAGCTAGAAATGGGAGACACGGCAGAGGGCGAATGGAGTCTACATGTGAAGTATTCTGACAAAAATTCACGTATATACCTTTTTGCGCGTACCGGCCGAGACAAGCATGAATGGTAAGTATTGTATTTCGTATTGATTTAAAAAATTAAATAAAGAAATTGCAACAATGGAACAGTTGGCTGGAAGTTAGCTGCATCTGTAAAATTTAAACAACGTTATTTGTAGGGTTTGGGGTGTATTAGAAAGGTAGCTAAAGGTTAATTAAGGTTTAATGAACCTTGAATCGCGCACCGGAAGATGCAGTGTAGACAGGCCTCCCAGGCTCGCACTCGGTGGACCGATGACCTGGTGAAGGTTGCGGAAAGCCGCCGGATGCGGGCAGCACAGGATCGGTCGGTGTGGAAATCCTTGGCGGAGGACTTTGTCCAGCAGTGGACATCTTTCGGCTGATGATAAACCTTGAATACATATAGAAGGTCTATACATCATATTTTTAAGTAAATAAAATGTTTGGCATTTGGTGTATGATTTTTTATTAGGAGAGAATTTGTCCCACTTTGCCCTATACCCTATGTCATTCGTAGATCAGTGCGGTTTGCTTCGTAGGACGTGGTCGCGTCGATCACGCAGATTAACTGACTACAGAAAGGGTCATAACCTGGATGGATTTCACTGTTAGTGGCATTTATCTCGACTGTTTCCGTGCTTCGCAAGGTATGTTACCCGTTAGTGCCGGCTGCTATCACTAGATGACAGTCGTTAGGCCATTCGGAGGCCTTATAGGCCGTTTGAAAACTAACACTGGGTTTAACCACAAGCCGCATACCTCCAACAATCTTAACTTGGCCCTAGTGTGTGTGGCGTATGGCCTAACCTTCCCTAAGTATGGAAAAAGACCCGTGCCTCTGTAGTCGGGACGATATGGGTTGTTAACGAACCCAAGTCCCTTATCACTGATATCACTGATAATGGACTTGCGTTCGTTATTCTATACCGCCTGCTTTTTTGCCGTCTCAAGGTACCGTCGCCTGAACAACGCGGTGCTAGAAGACATGTCACCCGCAGACAGCGTGGACGCTGACGACGCTTCCCCCGAACAGATGCGGGACGCGATCGAGTTGGCGGTCTACAAAGTGTCGGAGCGAGAGAATGTCGCTTTCAGGCCGGAAAGGGATGCCAGTTACGACAGATCCTATCCGGTAAGTGTAATTTTGCTTTTTAAAAAATAAATCTTTTTTTTCTTATGGATAGACAGCAGTAGCCTAAAAAAATAAATAAATAAGTAGATAAAATGTAAGTATATAAGGATAAAAAATCACATCGTGATTTTATTTATACATATATACAGAGCGTGACACAATATCACGATCACCTTAGGTTAACTGTCATAATCTGGATTGGTTTAGTGATAATCTTTGTCACGTCTGAGGTCTTATAGACGGCCTGAAAACTTTTGACCTACCCCACAACCTTCAAAATTCTTTTTTAAATTTTATTAGTTATTTTGGAACATTTTAGCCATCTTGTTTTAAATATTCACATATTTTTAAAACTGGAATCGTTTTAATTTAACAGGGGTTGCACCACGAATCAATTCAAGAGGGCGTAACATTTGGTACTGAACGCACATACGCACAAGAAAAGGACGTCGAAAGCCTATTTTGGCCGTATATACTTAAAGTGATACAGGTTAGTGAATATGTTTATATATTTTTTTATAATTCTCAGAACTAAATGCACTGTTTATTGGGACGGCCCATTTGTTAGAACTTGATTTAAACCTTGATTTTATAATGGACAAAGGCCTCCCCCAAGAATTTACATACTGACCGGTCCTATGCTGCCCGTATCCAGTGGCTTCCCGCAATCTTCACCAGGCCATCGCCTGCGTCTTCCGGTGCGCGGTCGCCACTCGAAAACTTTAATGCCCCAACGGCCAACTGTTCTACGAGCTATGTGCCCCGCCCACTGCCCCTTCAGTTTAGTGATTCTGTGAGCTACGTCACTACTTCGTGAAACATCTATTTACAACTTTGAACTGTATATATTGTAGGCTTACTTTTATAGACTCTATATGTAACTAGCAGAAGCGACAGATGTTGTCCTGCCCGATCTAAACCATCCAGGTACCTACTCGAACGCACACAAAAAAATTCATTAAAATCAAAAACAACCAAAAACGCAAAAAAGTTCAGTGACCCACACGTACAGAAGAAATATATATCAAGAAGAGTAATGGTTGACATAAATACTAATATTGTCGCAGACGCATGAAATAACGACTAAAACTACGTCGGAAGCGGCTGTGATGTGCGAAATAGAACCCTCTTCGCTCAGTAGATCCAAGAGCAAGAAGAAGAAAAAAGAAGTTTGCATTTCATTTGATTCCGTTTATTTAAGCCCGTTTGTTGTAGTTATAGGTTTGTTGTTTAAATTAGTAAAAACTCGAATAGTGCTTATTGAGTAATATAATAGTATTATTTAGGAAGATGTTGCATAGAGTTGGCATACTCATAGTTATTTATATTAGATATATTTATATTTTCCCACATTTAGAAAATATAATCTTAGAAAACAATCATTACATGGTCTTCGTTATCTGGCCACTCATAGTCACAGCGCACGAACCAGTATGTAATGCGTTAGTCATCATTTTGTGGCACTTTAAAGCATTTGGATAAATACATTTGTCATATAGAAACGAAAAATGTGTTTAAGTTTGACTAATATACTTATACGAAAAATTTGTTTAAGTTTGAATAATTATACGAAAGAGACGCTTATACGCGACAAAACAGATAGACCAAAATGAGGTTCTTATGTTCAACAGCTACTTTTCGACAGAAGTGTTGTTTGAAAAAATGTCTTGGAGGGATTTTATTTTGCAATCGACGTTTCTTCTCTCCCCAAACACTTCCCGAAACGTTGGGTATACAAGTTCCAAGTAGTAGGAACTTCGTATTAGGTAGACCAAAAATACCTTCGAATAGTGTAAAATTACTTCGAGTAAACATATTTTTATTAGATTTGATTTTATGATGACCGTAACCCGGTTTTCGGCAGACAAAGGCCTCCCTTAACACGTGCGAGTGCCGCATGCTGCCGCTGGAGGTGACGTGGGTGAACACGCTGGTGGCGCGCGTGGCGTACGACATCATGCGAGACCCGCTCATGAACTCGCGCCTCCACACGAGGATACAGAAGAAATTGCACACGCTCAAGGTAAGAGGTCTGTCTTTGGTAAGGGATTTGAAGGTCGGTGACCTAGGATCTGGCCGCCATCTTGAATTTTCATAAAAGTAGAGTCGCAGTTTGAAACCTACTTACCGACACCCCAACAGAATACAGGATTAATGTGGTTTTTAATTCTTATTTACGTATGAAATATAGGTATCAAAACTAAAGGGTCCTGTTATTGACAGCTACCATCATTCATGAGTCCACTGGTGGTGACTCAGCTGTCTCTTACTGGGGCCTGTCCAATGGTGGAGCGGGTATCTCCGCCCTCATGGGATGAGCGAGGCGTATGGCTAGACGCGGACCTGAGATACGACGGTGGCGCCTACATCACCATCTTGACTCAGATCAACCTTCTCAAACTTAAGGAGAAAAGTGAGTTACTATTGTTAATATGTTTGCCGAAACTTCTATTGTATTATTATGAAGTATCGAGTCTTCAAGTAGTTGTTAGGCTGCGTTTGGATGCATGTAAGGTCGTCTTGAGATATCACGGCGGAGCTTTCTTCACCATCCTAAGATTAAGGTCAAGGAGAAAAACAATAATTATGGTTGACTTGTGTGTGTGCTTGCTTAGGTGGAGAGGCTATCGACATTCCCCGCTCATTGCGACAAGTACAATAATGTGACTTAAGTTTCGACGGCGAGGCTAACGGGAGTTCATACTTCTTAGGGGTCGTCCATCAATCACGTGAGGCTCAAAAGGGGGGGAAGGGGGTTCAGAAAAAAAAACGAAACTGAGGGGTGTACTGAGATATCACGTGTATTTATTTTTCGTTAAACGCGCGATTTCTAGAGTAATTTATGTTTCTGTTATTGTTATATTGTGTTTAACTCTTCCCAAGGTTCAAAACGGCTCAGGCAGTCAGAAACAACCTGCAACATTAATGTCTGGAAATTTTTATCACGGTGCTTAATTTTCCAGAATTAAATTACATTATACCTGTATTTAAAGATAATATTTTGTACCAAAAATACGCGTGATTGTGGGTAGGGGGTGGGGGGGTAGTCTAAAACCTCACCACGTATCACCAGGTGGAAGGGGGGGGTCTAAAAAGGTGCTAAAAAACATCACGTGATTAATGGACGGCCCCTCCATGTCGTTTCTACACTAGTGTAGCAAGTTAATTGAATTTCAACCTAAATCTCAAATTAATTTCTTTGACTTCTGACATATATTTCCTTCTAGATGTCACACTGGAGGAGCGACTGCTCGCCGCTACTGGTGGAAACATCTCCCTGGACTTCGGATCACACACGACATTCTCTGAACACAGAGTATGTCCCTATTTATTTACTGTTATTATTTATTACATACTTGTCGGTCCCACTTATTTTTTATTTACATCAATCGAAAGATGTTCAGTGTTGGAACAAAATTATGCCTCCCACCAACGGCTTGGGGGAGGCCTTTGTCCAGCAGTGGACGTCTTTCGGCTGATGATGATGATAATAAAGAGTCTCTATTAACTTGCATTGCTTAAAAGTAGGATGTTACCTTTTCTATCTTGTTAGATTAGTACTTGAATAATAAGCTAAAGAAGCTGATTGGCCAGCTTTGTATTAGAATTGTTTGAGAATTAAGTATGGGGTTGTACAATGTGATGAATTACTGTATGTTTCCAGAAAAGGTCCTTTTTACATTTTAACATGAGTTGGTATGATAAAAGGAGTGATGATACGACTTGTAAAATAAAAACATAAACACATACACATATAATTTAAGGCTGTATATCACAAATACTTAAGTACCTTTAATTTTTTGTATTATAGCTCAATGTAATGTAAGAACTGGAACAATGTAATGTAATGTTCTGGGAAGTTTCTTACAGTTGTAAGTTCCTATTGATGTAAATAAATAAATGAAATGAAATATAACCGCGTGTTTTTCATATTTTGCCTCCGCAGAGACGGAAGATAGCCGCTTGCGACTCCGAGATGGAAGACTCGGCCGAGTCGAGCGACGATAACGAGTGTCCGCCGCTACAGCCAGTTGACAGCTTCGAAAAGCTGCCTACAGCCGAGCCGCGGTAAGTGCACTTTTAACTGTGCGGGGAGATGGGCCTCGTTAGCATTGGTTTGCAACCCGACTAGGAGAAAGAAAACTCCGAAAACAAACCCGGCGGGGGGTCTCTCTCTCTCTTATCGTGTGGTACAATTTAACCGTCCTATCCACTAGCAGGGTGTCCACTTTCTGGAAAAGTCAGGGAAGTCAGGGAAAAGTCAGGGAAGCATTTGGTGGTCAGGGAAAGTCAGGGAAATGAGCTGGCAGCCTGGAAAAGTCAGGGATATTTGAATTTTTCCCAATAATTATTAGTGAGGGCAATATCCATGCTCTAATCTGATATCTCATTGTTTTTGCCAGACTTAAACCATTTTTTTTTCAAGTTATCAGTGATCTACATCATGACTTCGCATTCCATAGCTTGAGGGTTCTGGTACCTTTAAGCACCTCTGAAACCTTACGGTTCGAGACCAATTTGGCTTTAGCTGGTAGGGATGAATTCCATTCTGATGGCGAGTGGTGCGGTGATAAAACTGTGCCGTAGGAATCATGTCGAACAGTTCCTCAGAACACAAGCCGTTGTATAAGCGGTAGAACACACAGAGAGAGCTGATGTCTCCAAATGCTGAGGGGTTCAAGACCGCTTCTGAGCTCTGGGTCGTCGACAATTCTGATCACGCGTCGCTGGGTGGAGCCGAAGGGGTTCAGTTGCAGCCAGCTCCTGCCCAGAGATATGAGCAGTTCTCCATATGCGGCCTCACTTGAGCTTTGTATAGCTGCAAGCGCTGGCTGGGTCTGACTGAAGTACAGCTTTGCTTTATTGAGCACTCCAGGTTTTTACACTGCAAGGGTAAACTTTCCCTCGAGGTAACCCCGAAGTTAGTAGTCGACACCTTTTTCCCTTTTTTTACGTGGGGAAATCCATCATGGATACCCAATCACTGCAGGGTAGCAACTGGGTTATGCCGGACTCCTACCGACTAAAACCCCACGGGTAGGCCGTATGCTGGTAATTTCGACAGATGTTCCTTATTCCTTATGCTGGTAATTTCGACTTTGTCGAAGACCATCTACCGCCAGTTGTCGAGCTATAAGGCTGACTACCAATGTCTCCCCTCGACTTTCAATGGCTTTGATCCAGCGGTGTGTTAGGCATACTAGAAGATCATCAGCTGATCGGCCATAACGAAACTTGTATTGGCGGTCATTGATAAGTTCGTGATCTTCTAGATAATATGCTAGGAGTGTATTTATTCCACGCTCCACCACCTTTCAAAGGAGGGAGATAATAACTATTGGCCTGTAATTCGACGGGTCAGTTCTATCCCCTTTTTTGGGAACTGGTTGCACATTTGCAACTTTCCAGGATGTTGGCACATGGCCGGTGGAGTAGGAGAGCGCGAAAACTCTACTTGAAACTGAAGTCTGTGGTCTGCATACAGTAAATAGGGCTGTGAGATAGATCATCAGCATAATAGGTGGGGCATATATGATCTATCGAAATCGGTGTTCCGAGCTATTCAAAGACTGTCCAGCACGTTGAGCTCTTTACACTGCTATCACTGGAGGCTCTTCGTTTCCACAGCACAGAAATTCATCTCAGTAAAATGGTTGGAAAATTATCCTTGTCTTGATCTTTCAAGACAAGGATATTTTTTTTACATGCGCTAACATTTTTACAAGGTGAGCCAATCTGTAATAGATGAAACGGTCCTAGAAAACCACAATAAAAAATAAGAGATTCAATGAAAATACCTTAGTTAAAAGCATGTTTAGCTCCTGTGAAGTCAGTTATGGCAGATTGCGAAACATTTTTGTGTCATCTCCAGATGAAAATTAAAAACAAACCAGCAATCAAACAAAATCCTCTAAAAACGGTTTTAAAATGGATTATAAGGGTAAGGGAAATTTTACAAAATGGTCAGGGAAAGTCAGGGAAAAGTCAGGGAAGTATTTTGGGAATTTTGAGAGGACACCCTGACTAGGTATAGGCGGCGGTTGCCTGGTGTTGCACTTATCATCACCCTCGGTCACGTGTAGGGCATTTTAGATTTACACCTACGGATGTGTGCAACGCGACCATCATACACAATTGGAAATCAGATGTGCAGGTTTCCTCACGATGTTTTCCTTCACCGTTAAAGCAGTCGGTATGAAAATGCACGTAAGTTTCGAAAAACTCATTGGTGAATTGGCCAGGATTTGAACCCGAGACCTCTGGTTAGGAGGACGGAGTCACTAACCGCAGAGCCACCGACGCTCCAGCGAGATCGAGAGGGTAACGCAAGTCCTGGACAGCCCTGCGTTTCCTTAACTCCGTCCCAGCCAGTGCAGTGTCTGGTGAGAGGTTCCTCCACCCACAGCAGCTTTGCTGCGTCCTTAATAACACGAAATAGCAGTAAATCGTCTGTAATAGACGTAGAGGCCATTGATTTTTTTCCAATACGAAAAATATTACAAAATAAAACACATAAAAACACCATTAAACCGAAAAGGTTTGGGTTTGTTTGTACGTATATGTATTCTTTGGACTCGATGTTTCTTCTCGCTCCGTTAAGACTTCCCGAAACGTTAAGCGGTAGGAGCTTTGTACTAGGTAGAAAAAATGACGATTAAATTAAATGTGTGCAGCATTTACTTACATAAAAAACTGAATTTGAATTTTGAATTTGAAATGGCTTCATCTCGAGCTACGTTAAATTCATGAACCGTGTCATTTTAAACACAAAATCTTTAATTTTATTGCAGTTTGTCCCAAGATTCCACGGCCACGGGATCATCTAAGAAAAAGTTCCTACGTATGGTTGATAAAATAGCTACAAATAAATACTTCCAGCAGGTAAGAAGCATCATATACTTAATCATGCACTTTATTTTTTCTTATGTATATTTGTAATTTGTAGTGGAAGCGAACATCGAAAGTCCTTTTACTTTTCATCGCATTTCAAATGAATAGTGTAAGTTGCTGTTGTGTCACAGGTGACAGACTACAAATATGTGAAGCGGGCTATGGAGGGATTATCGAACACAGACATAAAGCTTCAAATAGAGGTGCACGGCTTGGAGGGAAGGCTAGCGCTCAACTTACCTCCGCCGCCGCATGACCGCATCTGGCTCGGGTAAGTCTTTTTTTTATTGTGTACAATGAAAAAAGGCTGACGGCCCACCTGATGGAAAGTGGCATCCGCCGCCTATGAGCATCAGGTTATCAGCGCCTTGCTGAGACTTGAGGGTTAAGATGGAATGCCTCTTATGTCGGTAGTTAAGCTGGCTATCTCCCGCCACGCTGCTTGGCGGTAGGTATAGAACGAGCAGTGGCACCCAAACAGAAACAAATCCCTCAAATGCGTTAAAGCTTCTGGGGTAGGTAATATCTCTGCTGAACAATTGAACTATTTAACAGCTGTCTGGACTCGGCGCGAATACCGCGTCTACGGCGAAAATCAAAAGTGATTGGACTTCTAAAATCTGGGAAGGCCGCAAACGATCCCAAAAGCTACCGTCCAATATCTTTACTGTGCTTTAATTTCGTTCTTCGTACAAGCTATTTGAAAGGATGTTACTTAACCGCCTTGCTAATGTTATCGACCCTAAGCTCATCCCTGAAAAAGCAGGATTGCGACCTGGAAAATCTTGTTGCAACCAAACCTTAAACCTCACACAACACCTCGAGGACGGGTTTGAGCCGGGTCATGTAACGGGCGTAGTATTTGTGGACCTATCAGCTGCTTATGACACAGTGAACATTAAACAGCTGTTATGGAAGGTGACCGAGATGATAGGAGACTATGCCTTTACAAGAATCCTTGGTGAACTACTGCACAACAGGCGTTTCCAAGTCCACCTATCGGAAAAGAGTAGATGGAGATCTCTCAAGAACGGCCTTCACCAAGGTAGTGTGCTGGCACCGCTACTGTTCAATATTTACACAAACGATCAGCCTGGAATACCTAACACCTCTCGCTTCCTCTATGCCGACGATCTGGCACTAGCGTCCCAAGCACCATCGTTCGATGAAGTTGAGAAAAACCTAACGGTTGCTCTTGACAACCTTAGTGTGTACTACAAAAATAATTCATTGAGACCCAACCCGTCGAAAACCCAGTCATGCGTCTTTCATCTGCGCAACCGAGAAGCCAATCGAACTCTCAATATCCTGTGGCAAAACGTGTCGATTGCCCACTGTCATCACCCTAAATACCTTGGGATTACGTTAGATAGATCGTTAAAGGTCTGGTCAGACAGCGGGCGTGGCGGGGCGTCGGCTTGGCGCTGGCGCGACGGCGACGTGGCGTGTATGTCACACTGCGGGCGTGACATTCACGCCAGCTTCGCGCCGGCCGACCCGCCGGACTCGGCGTGTTACTCACCACTTTCATTCAGTTCCCTTCCGATGGAATCCTAAATTGCAGACTTAAGACTAGCATTTTTGTATTGTGGATGACCCAAATCGTACAAAATATGTGGCCTCGAACAATTTCTATTAGTTTTTCAACCTTTTCTGCAAAACAAAAGCCTTGCGTCGCGCCGGGCGTAACGTGCTCCCGTCGCGCCGTCTGTCTGACTACTACAACGGCTACTCATAGAACACAACGCGTGGCGTCGCGCCCGCGCCGCGCTCGCGCCCCGCCCCGCCGTGCTCTTGTTGTATTCCCGCCGGGCGCGGCGCGGGCGTGACGCGACACGCCGAGCTCGACGGCTCTGTGTGACATCGTCCATAGTCCATGGTACATTACAACTGCTCACGTCGCGCCAGCGCCACGCCGACGCCCCGCCCCGCCCGCTGTCTGACGAGACCTTAACGTACAAACCTCACTGCATTGACACCAAGCAGAAAGTGAGTGCACGTAATAATCTGCTGCGCCGACTTACATCAACCAAGTGGGGTTCCTCGCCTAAAGGCCTGCGGACAACTGGAAAAGCCCTTTCCTTTTCGGCTGGTGAATACGCCAGCCCGGTTTGGAGCCGCTCTGCGCACGCGCGTCTCGTGGATACAGCCTTAAATGACACATGCCGAATAATCACGGGCTGTCTGAAACCAACTCCAGTTGGAATGCTGTATCCACTTGCCGGCGTTGGGCCTCCAGACGTCCGTAGAGAGGTGGCAAGCTCAACAAAGCGTGCCAAAAAAGATCCACGGCACCCAATGACTCACCACACTCCTGTGCCAGGCTCAAAAATCGACGCAGGTTCATTAAAGAGGTGCTGCACTAAAAGATGACGCCTCCAAAACACGTCTGCGTCTCTGGCAGGAGAGATGTCCCACAGCATCACTTATTCCACTTTCGAAAGACCCCCCTGGACATGATTTGCTCTGGCCAACATGGAAGTCTTTAAATAGACCCCGCACACAAGTTGGCCGTAGCAAGGAAAATATGTGAAGGTGGGCTTACAGCACGGAAGGTGCATGCGAGTGTGGCGTCTCTTCCCAGACCATGGCACACCTTTTGTCCTGGTCTGCGTGTCCAGCCACCTGTACGCGCGAGGACCTGTACAACGCTACGGACAATGCTGTTCTTGTAGCTGAGTACTGGTCCAGAAAAATTTGAAGCCGAAGGATCGACTCGCTAAGAAGAAGAAGAAGACCCAAACAGTCTGAACTTGCAGAATAAGTTCCTTCCACTGGTAGTACCGCTCGCGCTCTACTCATCATCCTTAGCCGAAAAACGTCCGCTGCTGGACAAAGGCCTCCCGCAAGGATTTCCACGACGACCGGTTTTGCGCCGGCGGCTTACTGCTACCTTCGCCGGGTCATTGGTGACTGAGTGGGAGGGCTGACTCTTTATATAAACTGATCAGTCGTTTGGCCAATTTTTGTACGGTTTTTTATTGTGTATATTTATATTTGTATTTCTTTGAGATAGTTCAATATGGTTCTACAATTCTACATCTTTTGTGCCCATTTATACTTATAAAAGTTCGCACAATTTAATATTCGATCTTGATGTAGACAATTATTGTCGTAGGTTCCGAACAAACCCGCAACTCATACTGAAAGCGCGGCCCGCGGTCGGCCAGCGCGCGTTACGGTTCGCGCACATCTCCAACTGGATCGAAGAGAAACTCACCAAGGAGTTTGAGAAGGTGATGGTACTGCCCAACATGGAGGATATCATGGTCGACGTCATGACCCCCACGCCCATCGAGTTTGAATGAAATAACAGGTCAGTTTATATCGGCCGATGAAGGATTGAAATTGATCTGGGCTTCATTCAACCACAAGAAACTGAGGGTCGATTCGCAAAAACATAAAACATCTGATTCTCGTACAAATAGGTAGACTTATTAGCCATCTTTGTATGGGGAGTCCTACTTTTTGTGAATTTAACAAATTGACGTATATTTGTTTTCCTGTCACTTATACGTATCATGATAGATCTAAGACCAATACTCTAACTATGTCTAACGTGTGACAGTAGTCACTGAAACTACAAAAGGATTCGTACAAACTAGCTAACTTTTAAACACTTATATGATCTTAGGAAAAGAAAATGAGCAGTTAGCCAATGTACCAATATTTAAGAGTAGTGTAAAAGAAACGAATATACAAAGTATAGCAATATTTAAAATGGGCTACTACACTGAACAACTTTTTCTCTACGACTTTATTTATATCGCAAAAAAACATTTTGGATTTCTCATACAAAATTGGCCTATCATATAGATTTGTATGAAATGTCGAAAACGCTTGGCATGTTATCCGTGTTCCGTATCTATTACATCTTTTCTACCGTTTATAAACTGGACGAGGTCTATTTTATAGTTTTTCTTTTTATACCTTCCCAAACAATACTGTCCTCTTATTAATTAGCCAAATGTATTGGTAACATTATCTGTTACCTAGCCAATATAACCATTTCCCTAGAACAAATGTAAGGAATGTATTTTCCTTTATTGTTTATTTTAGGCATTTCAGTTATTTCCGTAGTACTCAAATATTCTTGTTTTAAAGTGTATTTAGTCACTCAGTATTTTAACATATTTGTTGTATTTATTTTAAAAAAACTTGGTGTGCTTATGACCACACGACAGAAAGGATACATTAATCTGTATTAAGCGTGAGTGAGCGTCACAGATCTGACTTGAGACGAGTATACCCGATTAATCGTTACTGACCCGAGCGTGAAGATTCAAGTCTCGTTTAGTGCAGCGTGACGGTTCAGTTTCGTTTAAGGTTAGACCGCACTACGCGGCAGCGGTACTACGCGACGAGATGCGACACGGCGCGGCCAAGTATTCTTTCTATGAAATTGTACTAGCTATACCGCACTGCGCGGCAGCGGAACTGCGCGACGCAACGCGGCCGGTTATTTAGCATGAAACTGCAATTTCACGTCGCGGAGTTCCGGTGCCTCGTAGTGCGGTCTAACCTTATGTTTAAGCAAAGTGCGCCTAAAATAGTTTTCACTTCAATTTTAAATAATTCAATTTAATATCACATTAACGAGCTTCCCCCTTAGTATAAAATAATATAAGCATTTTGACAATAATGCCATCTCAGGAACATCACCAATGTATATAGTTATGAAGAAGATCGATATTAGATTTAAATTAAAAATATACCTCTACTAAAGGCCCGTTTCATAAAACTTTTATTTATGCCTCTACAAGTTTAAAAGCTGAAAAATTTCAGTTCCCATATACTTTACGTCATATGCATTGCCATTTTAGGCTTGTTATTGTAACCTGTAGCTTAATAGAATAGGTCCCTGGATTACATCATCTTTATTACATTGACGAGCTTGCCTACGGCAATGTCTTCAGGAATGATTGTGAATCTCACACTTGTATGTTAGTAACGTGTACAAACTCGCACAGCAAAATATTCAATGTTTTTAATTAAGTAAATGGCATGTCCCAAATAGTTTTTTACTTCAATCTGAGATTAAACAATTTATGTAAAAACTCTTCTCAGTGTTGTTTACCTATACTGTGTCGAAAGATTCTTCGTTTTCAAGTAACAGTAGTAGGTTTGAAGTGTATTTACTTCTTTGGAATATTGTTTGAAAAGCTGTTCTAGTATTTTTATGATGTAAATATTCAGTATGCATTTTGTAAAACAGTTTTCTAGCATA
Organism: Coleophora deauratella; assembly: GCA_958295455.1. NCBI lineage: Eukaryota > Metazoa > Arthropoda > Insecta > Lepidoptera > Coleophoridae > Coleophora > Coleophora deauratella. The sequence continues at coordinate 11,021,807 of OY282397.1, read as the reverse complement.
TTAAAAGGATGTCTAGATAGGTTGATGGTGGTAGTAGAAATACATTCTTCTTGATCAATACTTTAAGTCTGAATGAAATTGCTCATGGATAATTTGAATCTTGACTGACTTTAGAAGATTGTGAGGTTAAAGAAGTAAAGGGGAGTAGAAGAAATCAGAGAGTGCTAAATGGAACTAATTAAATGTTTGTCGTTTATTAAAATATTTCTTAAGTTTGGCCTTAAAAACAATGAAATGATCAGCTTGTATCACTAACTTATTATATATACTGTTTGGTATCTAAATAAGCAACTAATTTTCTACAATATTAAATATTTTTTTAAAAAGTATGTAATATTTAGAATAAGAATATTATTTACATGCAAAACCATTTATCGCCATTTTATACAAAGATTCTTAACAATTTTCCAAAATGTTTCATTGTTGAGTTTTGATAGTGCGTCACGTCTATTCTAGATTATTCGCTAGATATTTTAAATTAAAATACACTACATACTACATATCACAACAAAAAAATTAAGCTAAATGTAATTTATTCACATATTTGTTAGTCTTACAAAGGTCATGAAAAATCCCGACTCGTAAAGCCGCAAGAGAGATTGTCTTATTAAGTTGTATTATAAGTTATTGTCTTTATGGGGGTTTATAAAGTTTTAGCCTTGAAATGTTCTAGATGCGACCGTATGTCCTTATGTCCGTATGTCTCTTGAATATCTAGTCTACCAATAAAAATATGCATATGTATATTTTCATGTTTCTAAACTCTATAGTTCTATATGAGAAAATTTTACAGAAACTTATTATAATATTTTTTGGCATTTTGAGCGCTGTACGCCTTCTTAAGTTTGCCGTTTATTATATATAGGATGTTAAAAAAGTGCCTTTGTTTTAGGTTTTACTCAGAATCAAAATACATACAGGAAAAATATTGAAAAATCCGATCTGCAGTTTTTTTTCAGGTTCCCATACTAAATCTGAATAATAAATCAAGACTTTGTATGGGAAACTAAATAAAAATTGTAGACCGGATTTTTTCAATATTTTTCCTGTATTCTATACTTGATTCTGAGTAACTCCTTACAAACTCACTTTTTTAACATCCTGTATAAGCTAGGAGTGAGTTAAATAGTATTAAAATGGAGTTGTCTGGTGATCACTAAAACTTTGAGTTACTCGTATGTAATGGATAAATGTGCAAACACTCCTGCCGGCAATTTACCGATTTAATTCCTCTTCGTTATTAATTAAGGATGTTGCGAAAAAGGGTGTTCGTCAGGGCCTCACCTAAGGTACTGCCACTGTTTCTGGCTATCTGGGGCTTTTACTCATGAAAATAAAACATCTATTCGGCAACCGATTGATGTGTTAGAGAAATTTTGGTTTCGTTGGAAAAGTTCAGTTTTATCAGTTTAATGAATAGAAACCCTAGTTAGAATATTGTCAGTACCATTTTGAAACCCGTATTTTGAAAACCGTATTTTAGAACTCTACAGAGAATAAAAATAATCTAATGGCAAAAAAATTACAGTATAACAAAAAGATACTACGTAACGAGCTTCTATAACTGAACAACTTTTATGTTAAACTAATTGATCAAATTTGTATGGTACTTAGGTCCAAAATTGCACAGTTACGGTTGAAAAATTGTTCGGTTTCACGTGTGAAAGCCCACCATTACTATACCTTTTTGAACAATTATTTTGCTTTGGTGAGTGATTATTTTGTCCCTGCATGCTCTAAAATGCTTATATTTAATATAAAAATATTAGGTATGTGAATGTAATAAAATAAAAATAAAATGTACCTAATTAAGAAGTGACTAATGTGGGCAGTGACAAATTCCGTTCCACTATAATATTTTTATACAGTTCATATACATAGTTTTTTTCATCACATAGGTAGATTCGTTTTATTTTGTATATTTTATGTTTTATTTTTGTCAAATATAATGGAAATGTTTATTTATGTTTAATTAAATTATTACCTGTGATCACATTAGTATGATTTAGGTGAGTATAGTTATTTTCACACAACAACCAAAATAAACTTTATATGTAAATAGTTAAAATGAAACGTGTTAATGTGATATTTATAGTTAAGAGTTAAACCGTGCCGAGTAGTTTTTCTATATGGTATCAGTTGTAAATTTTTAAATAAACAAATTGCTATATTTCATTTGCGTTTTTTTATACCAACATATTGTAGTACCTGATTATTTATTGTCTTGGGAGTAATTATATGCAGAAATTAAAAACCATAATTATCTTTTTAATTATTTTATTTAACATTTGATCTTAAAATAGGTGTACAATAATATTGGTCATTAAATGTTAATATCGAAAATCTATAGTTTATTTACACTTTATACTTATTATTCTGTATATTCTATATCACATACCAAATACAATATAATTTTAATATGTACACATTTTTATGATGGCTGTAGAATAAAAACAAAATATCAGCAATATTTAAAAAGATTTAAAATAATATATTGTATTTTTTATATCTTGGAAGTATTGGAAGACATTGTAGGTACTTTGTGATTTTGAAAGTATAAATACCAGGAAGTGTAGTTATGTTGTTACTGCTTAGATTTTTATAACGTGAAAAAGAACGTTAGAATGGCCTGATTCAAATGTTTCTATTAGTTTTAGAAAAACGTTAAGGAGTCTCTGATCAAACCTAAGGCGACTGTTTTTACATTTCTAACTTTCTATGTTTATCTTATTTTTAAATATGTACAGATCTGAGATCAACCTTATATCTAAATATAAAGATCTTATAGATTTTGGCACTATGGACCACATTTTGCTCTATATAATATATTTTTTACTTAAAAATATAAGTTTATTTCAAGATAGTAAACATTAAATATACACTTTAATATCTTAGATTTGCTTTGTACAATATTTATTGCAATACTATTTATGGCAAGCTTATAACTTTTGTCTCGTACAAATAGAATCTGCTCTACTCTAGTATCTACAATGTGATATTTGATTATTCAGCTTTATAAGACTTAGGTAGGTACACGTTAAACCGATACACATATAATCTATATCACAACTATACAAAAAAGTACGTTAGTAGGTTTTTGTGATTCGATAAACGCACATACATCACTTAAGTCCACGTGCAGTCAGAGATATGACATTACACTCCGAGGCTATCACTCCTCTATAATTTCTAGTGCAGTATCAGTTCATTAAGGCTGCAAAAGTCAAGCAACGCTCACCGGAAAGACTATACTATAAAAAATATACTATATACCACTGAATCTTCATTCACGGGATACGAGAACTCAAGTTCACAGACAATACTCTCGACTAGCTTTACTTATCCAGTAATAAAGCCTGAGCGCATAACTTCGCGGACCACGATATATTAATGTTGCAATAGGCAATGAGCAGTCCCCTCTTTATTCCGCCTCTCGACTAGCTTCACCCAGTCGTGGACTCTCGGCGCGCAGACCAGAGAGTACCGCCCCAGCCGTCTCCGTGCCATGATCAGAAACTCCCCAGCGCCGGCTGAAGCCCCGCACACGGACGACACGTGGATGTGTGCGTGGAGACTGCGAGCTTTCCGCCGCCGCTTGCTGCTGCTTCGGCGGGGCGATTCGATGGAGTTGTCGACATCGTATCTGTTTTTAAAAGGCGAATTATTAGCGACTGAACGCCTTTAGAAACAGTTCCCCAGAAGTAGGGAATTAAAGAGATAATTTGTATGACTCAAGAAGATAAAAAAACAGGAAGTGTGCACGTTTACCTCTATGGTACGTAAAGTAACATTAACTAGTCCTGAGATTAGACCCTCACCACTTCGTATAAGGTATAAGTACTCTTGAGTGTATTATGGTGGCTGCATGAAGTGTGCATAATACATAAAGTTAATGATGTTAAGTATAGAGTTTTCAATATGTATTTACCTATAGTAATCATCCCCGGAATCCTCTCCCAAGTCGCCCGGCCCGCCAGTGGTGGCTCTTATGAGCTTCGTTAGCCGGAGAGTCAGCTGCGTGGTGTCCAGGTCTTGGCGTTGTTCGCTGCCCACGAACATTCCTCGTGACACTGTAAAGATAAAACATAATGTTTGTAAACAAATGAAGATATGTTTGCGATTAGTATGAGAAATACTAATCAACGGGATCGCAGTCAAATTTTTTTTACGATTAGAATATAAGTTTTTTGGGGAACGTTATTAATATTAATGAGTAAAAATCACAGTTATTTTTTTCAGGTATTTCAGAATGACCACTTAATATACAGGCTGTAACAAAATAGGCATATGACTCGCAAACAGGCTTCTACATATCTACTTGATATTTTTTACAACTTTGGTGAAATCGCATTTATTTTTTATTTTTCATACAAATCGTTAAATTGAACTACCAGTTTTGTATACCGATAAACATTTTTTTCTAAACAATACTATCGTACATAGATCGAGATCGACTTCTTAGCGACTCACGACGACGCAGATACCAACGTAGATCACGCTATTTGATGTTTCGTAGATTCGCTCTAAGTATTAATCACGCTGTCACCTATTGTCCGAGCAGCCATACTTTTTGTTTGCAGCGCGTGAGTAAGCGCAAACGTAGCCGATTTTTTTTAGGCCAAGCTTTTGTTTGAGTTAGATAAGTGAATAGTGTTCGAAACGGTCATCAACCCGCGACTTCGAGGCGATAATTACAGCTAAGGCTTTTAACAACGAGCTGGCCTTATTATATTTTAGTGGAGATTCCCACACTCTGTTACTTTCTTTAAGAAACGAATATTCATCTATTAAATTCGCTCTTCACACACTTAGCGGCGTTTGGTTAAGTAGACATGTTTGGTTGATTTAGGAAAGCAACTCGGTATTTAGTATAAGTTGTAAGTAGTATATGAGACAATATAAGACAAATAAAAAAACATAAATCTTTGCCCTAATATTCTCCGGCAAAAAAGAACAATAATTATTACGTAGCATGACAAACAAAAATTTCAATGATAGTGATGGAGGCAACTATACTAGATGCCGATACCGCGGGCGGGACCGCAGCCCCCCGGGCCGCGCCTGCGTGACACAACTCCACTATTATAATGTATCAAACTAGAATAAAACATGAATATGATGAGGATCCCGCTGAGTCGCGTGCCTCACTGGTCTGCCCACTGCCCACCACTCAGCTAAAACCTGTCATAATACAAGGAAATTGTTACCCTACGATACTAATATACACCTACTAGGAGTCGTATCGTAACAATCTCAACAGTACCAACAAGCAAAAGCTTTTATAAATTAAGACCGGTCTTACGATTTGCAATTTTATTGCCTTCTCTTAGAAATTATTATCTCCGACATTTAGCGGTGTTTCATAAAGGGCTTTGACAATGCGACTTGGTGAATTCCTAATTAAATATTTTTTTGCCATTTCAGTAATAAAACGGAATTTCGAATTTACCTGAATAACGAGCGTACAGAATTATATACGTTGCTACCGCCGTTGTGAAAATAATTATCTGTTGTTAAAAAAATATATACATATTTGCAAGGCTCGGTATAATGTTTAATTTAATTTCAGGCGCGAGGAATCTCGATTATGGCGACAAATTGCTGTGCGGTCGGAACGGGTCGAGCTTTATTAACATTCAGGCAGGCGCGGCACTGCTTCTGGTTTCGCTTAGTTATTACTGCGGCGGAGCAAGGATTGCAATTACAGTTTGTGGTAAAAGTGTGAGGTCTCACCGAGGTCGCTGGTGCAGAATGCGAGCTCCAACTCGGACTCGCTGCAGGGCCGGCAGTCGGCCGTGGCCGGGTCGTAGTGCCGCCTCACGAGGGGCCTGGCTTCGTATCTGAAGGTGGCCACTCTTCTCTTAGGGCCTTCTTCGGGATCGGCCTCCACGTACATAGCAGCGCGACCGTGCCGGCTGCGGAAGCAACGAACTTCGCGCTTATCCCCATCGCCAGGAGCATACAATGGGACTAATCTGCGTACGCTTTCGACGAAAAGTCTTGCTGGGAAGCGCTCGGCAGCTTCTGCAAAACAAACAAATACAGTAATCTCGTATCCTAAAAATGTTTTTTGTTTACGACTGAATATATTATTAATTTCTACAATAATCTCAAATTACTATATTTACCTGTATCATTGAGTTGCAGTTCATGGAACAAATCTGGTGGATCTGGTCGTCTAATCACTCGAATGCAGACTCTAAAGTCTTTCTCATCAGACGGCAGGGGGGGAATAAACAGAAGCCTCAAAGCCCCTCGAGGATACAGCCAAGAGACGCTGCCTTCTCGACACCTAAGATACACCGGTGTCACGCCTCTCTCCGCATTTGATGTCAACCCGCTGCAACAAAGAAAAGGTAAAATTAAGCGTGACATTTACAAAACGAGTTGTTATAATTATAATGAATGCATTTAAGAAAACGTCGCCCCCAGGTTCAACTGCTCGCAAGATTGGTGGCGAAAAGTTGCCTTAATCATATTTGGACAATTTGATTGGGCCGGGATACCTGGGCTGCCGGTTACGTTAATTTGGAAAGAAGAATTCATTACGTATTCCATATGCGTGTATTACCACGCAGCGAGTCATTTATTAAACTTCATAAAAATATTGTTAATACTGCATTCCTTATTGAATGTGTTATTTGAATTTCGTTTTAATGATAGAAAATTGTTGTCACTTTAAATTAAGAAAGCTGAGTTGTTTCACGAAACACGAGAGGTTTTATTGTAAGTCATAAAATCTAGATCGAAAGCGGAGCAAAGACAGTATAAAATAAGGAGTGGTGAGGTCTGAAATTGCAGAGCGCGATCGAGGTGTCATTTCTGGCTATCTCGGGCGCTGCTCCCATAAACAAGCCGGTAACGGACAATTGTATCTGGGATCTGCGCGAGCGCAGGCACGTGGGCAGTTTTTAGAGTAGCGCCCACGGCCGGCCGGCCCACTCTCGCGACAACACTCGCCATAAACCGAGATATACGACAAACCAACCATAAAAGATGCAACGTAAAGATTTAACACGGGCTTGATGCGACAGCAATAAAAACACGACATTGCTTTTATGTAAAACGTCTTACGTCCCTCCTATTGTTTGAGAGGCCTCGGGCCCGCTACAAAGCTCTTCGGAGCTCATATTAAATCCGTCTCGTATAAGTACTATATGTATTATATAATATGTGTATGTGTATGGGACTTACAAAACCGAGTCGTAAATCTGTTGCTCGGGACAACTATTGACTGAATTTATGAAGAGGAGACGAGAAGAAATGTATCGACATCTTGCATCGTTGTTAAGCCATATAAATAATGTAGATAGATCCTCCGCAGCCTGTAGAATGTACGTTTTGATATTATAAGCAAATTAATCCCTTATAAATCTGATTAATGTTCCGTTCCGACTAGCATTAGATTGTATTCTTCAGTCCGACTTGGATACAAATGTCGATCTCTGACAAGTCATTTCCCTAATACTTTCACGTCATCGTGGGGCTTCCTAATCCAGGCTAATGGATGCATGTTGAGATACATATGTGTCTGGTTGTAAATTATGGCTCGTAACAAGTGCGCCGTGAGCCGTCACGTGTGAGTCAAGACTCAAGAGCGAGGGGTTACGTCTACCTCCGCACACGTGGGTCCGCGGGTCCACCCCTGTGGCAGGGGTGAACAACCTAATGATCATTCTTTTAAACCATAAACTACCTGCTGCGTATATTTTTTGTGTCTTCCTAATTCTACATCAGAAATTCATATCATTACAATGTTTTATGTCGGATTTATCGACATTTTCATATTTTGATCATTTAATACTTAAATTACTTAATTGTTATTGTGTAGCAACATTTAAAAAGTCTAATCTTTCGAACATATTCATAATTAACCAATCTATGTAATGTAGGCAGAATAAGGTAACTGCATTATACTTTACTGTGCTTTAAGGAAAAGGTCACGTAAGTTTTTAAGCGGCATTATCTAGCCCCAATGCATCAACCCTAGTCGACGTCGCGTCGTCGCTTTATCGGCGCGCGCTAAAACAAACACACAAAAACTTCTCATAAAAACCACACATTTCTGTTTCTATGTTTGGAAACAAAATATCCAATGCGGCGGGGTGCTAAACTTAATTTCTAAACGGTTTGTTCCGCATTATTAACGTTTATTTCAGAGAAACTAGATAATGCGTTTTATGTTATAGTAAGTGCTGCAAAATTAGTGAATACGTTTGTACAGCCATACAAGTAGGTTTACACATGAAAATCTTAATCGTACCACTCAAATCATGGAAGTCGTGTTCCAGATCCATTAGGGAAAGAAACAAAACGTATAAAACAAAGATTATCATCGAGAACAGATTCAAATTGAGGTAATCCAGGGCCATTACAAGTCAAATGACGCCGTGCCGTGCCGATACCGGCCGGACTAAAAGCCACTAATGCACCGTAGCGTCACCCTTGCTATAGCATCACTCTGTCGCACTCACAAGATAATATGTAACTTTATCTCCCTCCAAAAGGTCCAAAGAATCACCGCTAAAATGAAGTCACGCTCGGAGCCAAATTAGTGCTCTAGAGGACAATTTAACTTATTATAATATTCTTAGATCCGCTGACGATTCTGGTCAGAAAATTAAACTTATAAGTGGGCAATGCATAAATTTCTTGTCAAAACCACTTTCAACAATGTAATATAATATCTACCGTCTTCTTATTAATGTTTGACATAAATAAAATACCAATAAAGTCATTCGATTCATGACATTAATCGTAAATTTTGTCAATACAAAATGCCTTTTAGCATACTTGTGTTAATGTGCCTAACCGACTGAAATCTGGTTTAATTTTATGGATTGACTTTTACAACAATACTTAGCTGACTTGCTATGTAAATCTTTGAAACTTTTTGGGAAATTATATTCGTTTTAATAAAGTATAATTTTATTGGTAAGGCCTTTAACTATTTCTTAAAAGGTCATATGGAGGACTGGAGCAAGCAAATAAGTTGAAGAATATAGAATTATCTCTGTTCATTCATTAATTTCATTTATATTTTTTCTCTATTTAACTGTCTTAATATTTTAAGTGACAAAAACAGTGTTTATGTGACCTTAGAGGAATGTCACGGGTTTATGGTGTCAGACAGAAACTAACAAATGTTTTTATCTGGTAGAAAGTTCGTTAGTACGATAACAGGTCCCATAAAGCGTTATCGCGACACAAAAGCCTCACGGAATAATAAAATAAATGTGTATCTTTTCTACGAAGAGTTATATTTATTCTCGCCCAAACCTGGTCGCGGAGATAACAACGTCGCGCGCCGAACGTTTTTAAACCTCTTTCTTGGACCCCCAAGCTCTCTCTTAGGGCTGAGATTTTCTCAATAGAAAAATGACTTAATCCTTCAACGATTTAAAATGAATTTTCAAAAATTCCAGAATAAGTTTTGTATAATTAAGTTATTGCTTTTAGACGACCGCATAAAATCGAATATTTTCGGTTTAGGTCTGTTAAAACAAGAGCTTTGAACTAGGTATGTGCAAACTAAGCTACCTATTTTAAATCAACATTTTATTTATCTTACTTTTATATGTGTTGCTATGTGAAATTCCTAACCGAACGCCAGCCCTGGGGACGACACGCGACGCGATCTCGGCGCTACCCACGCGCCTGAGGCAGCAGCGACTGCTACTCTATCTCACTAGACTTCACTACACAAAACCCACGATATAAACGAACAATCTCTTACGTCGCCTTAAAGTCATGCTTCAGCCTCAGAGTTATGGTCAAGCTTTGTAGTCCACTAAAAATGTTTATCTTCTGTCTTGACCGGTTAAAACGAAGTTATGTTGATGTGTGCTCATTATTTTTTGACGTAGGTATGTCATTCAACAAATCAGATAACAGTAAAATAATACCTTTTTGATAGATTTATACACACGAAAACAAAATAAAACGAAAGCAAAAAACATAACCCACTTCTGACGCAGTCAGGTTATAACAATATAAGCTCGCGCTTAATCTTGGTCGATCATGTTTGTTTGTTTATAGGTCGCATAAAGACACGACGCGAAGCTGGAGATTGCCAAACAAACAGTTCCGTGATCTACTTTAGTCCGGTTGGTCACCACAGCAAGGACCTTGGGGCAGCCGTTTACTCGTAAACTGCGTTCGCCAGCGTTCGCGGTCTTTGAAAGTGCGAGACACCAAGCCAAGCAGGCTACGGAACGATGAAGTTTGGACCACCAATATGCCATTACTATCATAAATTCATGGAGTGTAATAATAAGAAATGTCTCATTGTTTAATGCTTCAGTCTTATTACTGTATGATATCTATCTATCTAATCAGCCCACATTAGCCCACTGCTGGGTATAGGCCTCTTCTTTTGCACGCCATTTGTCTCGGTCCCTCGCTAGTCTCGCCCAACAACGTCCAGCAACGCTAACTATGTCATCCGACCATCTGGCAGCCGGTCTACCTACTGTATGATATGTTTGTAGATAATTAAGGTAGGCTTTATAAGCGCATTTCGAAATTTTATTGTGAGTGTCAAAGCATGTATAGAGGATTTCCGTGAAACAATGGGTGATTGGACAATGGGCGCCGGCCGCCGGCCGTGGGCGACGATTTTATACTGGCCCTAGCACGTGCGTGCCTGTGCCCATTGTATTCATATGTCGATATAAACCTGTCCGTCCCTACTCGCACAATGCGAGACCGTTTTCATTGCCTTATTACACCTCCATACTATAGGCACTATATTTCAAATAAAGGGGTTAGTGCTTTAACAATGACTTAAAGTTTATGGGCTGAATGTTTTTTTTTTTTTTTTTTTTTTTTTTTTTTTTTTTTTTTTTATGGCAGAGGTGGCAAACGAGCAGACGGATCACCTGATGGTAAGCGATTACCGCCGCCCATAGACACCCGCAACACCAGAGGAGTTACAAGTGCGTTGCCGGCCTTTGATTTGGGAGTACGCTCTTTTCTTGAAGGTTTGAATGTCGTATCGGTCCGGAAATACCGCAGGCGACAATTCATTCCACAGTTTGGTTGTGCGAGGCAGAAAGTTTCTAGTGAAACGCACAGTTGTGGACTGCCAACCATCTATGTGATGGGGATGAATATGTTGTCGCGTAGAACGATGGCGGAAAGAGGCGGCAGGGATCAATCCGAACAATTCCTCGGAGCACTCCCCATTGTACATGCGATAGAGAATACAGAGCGAGGCTACATCTCTACGCAGCGCCAGGGAGTCAAGCTGATCTGAAATATCCTGGCAGTCGACGATTCGAGTTGCCCTTCGTTGAATGCGGTCCAGAGGGAGAAGCTGGTACTGGGGTGCCCCTGCCCAGAGATGAGAACAGTATTCCATATGAGGCCGAACCTGCGCCTTATAAAGTTGCAGGCGATGCGCCGCAGTGAAATACCGTCTCGATCTATTGAGCACACCAAGCTTCTTCGAAGCTAATTTAGCCTTACCCTCTAGATGGCCACGGAACTGGACTTCACTCGATATGTCGACACCAAGAATTCCGATACTAGCTGAGGCATTTAGGGGAGTGTCCTCAAAACGAGGTGATACGACAAATGGCATTTTCTTGGCAGTGAACGCGCAAACTTGTGTCTTAGTGGGGTTAAATTGGACCAAATTAAATCGACCCCATTCTGAGACTTTCTTTAAAGAGGCCTCAATTTCCGACACAAGTTTGTTTCGGCTCTCGATGACGTTTTCCCGAGAAATGTTGGCACGGCCGGTATAGAAGGCATCACCTGTGCTGTCATCCGCATAACAATGAGTGCTGCTGATTTGCAGCATATCATTGATATGCAGAAGGAACAGTGTAGGCGAAAGCACACAGCCTTGAGGGACACCAGCATTCACAGACATAGAATCTGAGCATGCACCGTCGACTACGACCTTTATGCTTCTGTCTGCAAGAAAACTAGTGACCCATTTGCATAATTCCTCGGGAAGCCCATAAGAAGGAAGCTTCGCAAGAAGTGCTTTGTGCCAGACCCGATCGAAGGCCTTCGCTATGTCCAAACTAACGGCCAAAGCTTCCCCCTTAGTCTCGATCGCCTGTGCCCAACGATGTGTCAGGTAGACAAGAAGATCACCAGCGGACCGGCCCTTACGGAAACCGTACTGTCGGTCACTAAGCAGCTGGCGGTCCTCTAGGTACCGAAGGAGCTGGCTGTTGATAATGGACTCCATTATCTTTGAGAATAAGGAGGTTATGGCTATCGGCCGGTAGTTGGACGGATTCGAGCGGTCACCTTTTTTAGGGATCGGGTGCACCAAAGCTGTCTTCCATGATTTCGGGACTACGCCAGTGGAGTATGAGAGCCGAAAAAGGCGCGTTAAAACTGGAGCCAACTCTGGAGCACACACCTTCAACACGATAGGAGGGATTCCGTCGGGCCCACTCGACTTATGAATGTCGAGGGAAAAAAGTGCTTTACGCACTGAGCGTTGGTGGAACCGGATATCCGGCATACAGCTCGTGCACCGCGGTATGGTCGGCGGCTCGTTTCCCCCGTCATCCAACGTTGAGTTGGACGCAAAGAGTTTGCCTAGAAGATCGGCTTTCTCCTTTGCGTCGTGGGCCAATGAATCATTTCCCATGTGCAGTGGTGGAAATGATGGCGTGCAGAAATTCCCCTGGACAGCTTTGGCCAGAGACCAGAACGCACGAGTTCCCGAAGGAAGACGCTCTAGTCTCTCGCCAATTCTGCCTATGTGCGCTGACTTTGCCCTGGCAATGTCTCTTTTGAAGGACCTGGAGGCAAAGTTAAACTCCTTTTTTAATACGCTGGTCTTTTCATCCCGTACCTTCGCCGCATTTGCCCAGGCTTGGTAACATTCCTGCTTTCGGCGAGAAGCCTTTTTGCAGGACCGACCAAACCAAGGCTGGGATTTGCCGCCAATGGGGACCACTGAGGATGGGATAAAAAGCTCCATACCCTGCAGCACCACATCAGCGACAGAATCGGCAGCGAAGTTGGGATCATCCGGCGTGAAGCAAACCTGCCCCCAAGGGTAGGACGCAAAGAAAGACCGCATCCCATCCCAATCTGCTGACTTGTAATGCCACACACGACGGCGATGTTTGCGAATAAAGGAGTGCAATTTTCAAGATCGTCTTAGCTAGCTGGAAGTAGAAAGCCAGTCTCAATCTTTTAAGTGTCTCGCTTTTATGGACACTAAAGCTCTCTATTTTAGAACTCTATTGTGTACAGCGATAAATATTTAAGTCTTCATAAACTGTATAGAACCGGAACCCGCAATGGTAATGTAAAACAATCATATACGAAAAGGTACTCGTACATAAAGGAGGCTAAGCCTCAATGTTTCAAATTCTTAGTATCGTAATTGGCGTAGGCCGATCGAGGAAATAGGCCAGCCGACTCGTACTACGCCATCTCTAATCGACGCTACAATCATTTCTATCAGAAGGGATCTGGGCCTACAATTTGCCAAGCGGTAGATTGCGGCTTGCATTCGTGATTAGTTCCTAAGGCGCGCACCAAGCTTGACTTGGACAACTCCCACTGGTCCTAGCACTTCATAGGGATATAGTGCAATAATGGTGTGGATCGTACGTGTGCTGATTTGCTTTGATTGTATAATGGACGCACTCGTGCTAGGCGCGTGGGCGGCCCCTGTCATCTCCTAAGAGATTCATAAGTAATGCTTCCCTGCACTCTATAAATATTTGAAGTTGTTGTTGAAAATTGAGATATAGGAATTCAAATAAGAAATATCAAAACAGCACCTATTTCCTTCATACTGTTTATGTTTCAGCATAATTAATCACCAGCAGATAGGCAAAAAAGCAGATACCTAACTACAATCCATTCATTATATTAAAAGGCAGTGTACCAGCTACAAGTCAGGGGCAGTCATTAAAATAATCTTGACCAAATTCTTAGTTACTTGTGTGCAAAGTGTCGCGATTACTCATTCCTGCGCTCATTTATGTAATGTCTGCCATGAGTAAGGCTCTAATTAGAAGGAAGGTGAATACATAGTTATATTGTAACCTTCTGCACAAATTGAGCTCTACGTCCCCTGCATAAAGGTTACAGACTACGGCACAGTGCGATAGGTCAAATAGCGTAACATATTGTACATTAAAATTACGCGGTTTCATACCACCGTCAGATAATGTCTCGGCTTATGCAGTGTTCAATTACTCAAGTCAGGAGATTGAACTGTTTTATTTAAACATACCTACCGAACTGACTGACGAACATTTCAGCAAGACAGAAAAAATCACGCATTTAAGGGTTAACCTCCAAACTGCAGTTATATTCATCATCCCTTCAGTATCCATTACGGAGCAAACTAAATAAACTCAGTGATCTGTTATCGTATTTAATGTCAATATCGACAGCTAGCTGACTACAAAAGATGCCGACCAGTTGGCTACATAATCAATACATCTCTAGTGTATGTTTGGCAAGACATCTAGCACCAAAAAAATATAAAACAAACGAAATTCCTAATGAGTTCGCTCCACGACCACACAGATAATAAATTACCAATTATGCGTTCGCAAAGTAGGTAACAATAATGGCCAATATATGTCCGGAAATTTTAGCCATGTATGTCAAATGTGGTTACGACTTATTCTGCTCCGCTCCAAAGTTTCATTCCGCAGTCAATACAAACTACCTATTTCGTATCAAAATTTTCCATTTTAAATTCATTTAAAATTATTCATTTGTCATTACTTTTGTAAAATTACGATAAGATATTGACGTGACCTGCGCTGGATTTATGTATATATATTTTTTCAAATAACCCTGGCTTTGGAGCACAGTGCAATAAGTCGTGGTCATGCATACATATGATAAGACATGACATGGTGGGCTAATGAATTTGACAGTGGCGCGCATGTGTGTAGACGGACGGTGGCGCCGGAGTCGCGGCGGGCGCTGCTGGCGTCAGCGCCAGACGCCTCCAAACCGACCTCACTCAGCATATGCCCACATGTTCACACCAACTTTATGGAAGCATAAACAGTTTCAGTTGCCATGCGACGGATTTGGTTGCAACTTTTAAGGTGACGGTATCAAAAAAAAGCTGCCAAGTGCGAGTCGGACTCGCCCATGAAGGGTTCAGTAGCAGCAAGTAACATAATATAAACGTTTTTGTACTTCGTTGTAACTTGAATGAAAGGTAAATTGCGGTTTACGATTTATGACGTATTAAAAAAAAACTACTTACTAGATATCGTTGAAACCAATTTTCGGTGGAAGTTTGCATGGTAATGTACATCATATATTTTTTTTAGTTTTATCATTCTCTTATTTTAGAAGTTACGGGGGGGGGGGGGGACACACATTTTACAACTTTGGAAGTGTCTCTCGCGCAAACTATTCAGTTTAGAAGAAAATTATATTAGAAACCTCAATATCATTTTTGAAGACCTATCCATAGATACCCCACACGTATGGGTTTGATGAAAAAAATTTTTTTGAGTTTCAGTTCTAAGTATGGGGAGCCCCCAAAATTTGTTGTTTTTTCACCAAGTTTCAACAGTATAGTTCTTATAGTTTCGGAAAAAAAGTGGCTGTGACATACGGACAGACAGACAGACAGACAGACATGACGAATCCATAAGGGTTCCGTTTTTTGCCATTTGACTACGGAACCCTAAAAACAGAATCGATACGAACAAACTGTATGCCAATAGATCCCTTAAAATGAATTTAATAACCCTACATAAGTCGTAACCCCCAAATCAATGGGGAATCGGAGCCATGGGGTGACAAAATATGCATAAAAACCTGTTAACTGTATGAGATTTTCATAGCTTTAGATTAGTACCAAAATCACTAATGTTATTAACTGTAATATAATGAAAAAATAACGACACTGAAACGGTCGTCGCTCAGCGCTGCTTACGTGGTCTCGTCGATCACGCAGGTACAGACACGGTCATAACTTGGATGGGCTTAAATATCAGTGACTATTACTAGACAGCAGTCGTCAAGTCATGTCGGAGGCGTTATAGGCAGCTTGGATGGACTGATAGTCAAGCCCATCCAAGTTGTGACCGTGTTTATAATCAGTTCACCTGCGTGATCGACGCGACCACGTAAGCCGCACTGAGCCACGACCGTTTCATTGTCATTATTGTGTCATTACATTACAGTTGATAAAATAAGTGATTTTGGTACTACAGTTATGAAAATCTCATACAGATAACAGGTTTTTATGCATATTTTGTCACCCCATGGCTCCAATTCCACATTGATTTGGGGGTTATGACTTATGTAGGGTTATTAAGTTCATTCTAAGGGATCTATTGGCATACAGTTTGTTCGTATCGATTCTGGGTTTTTGGTTCATACATTGTGAACCTTCTCCTTTATTTTATGTTTTTCGGCTGGAACAGAAAAAACAAAGCTATACCCACATGTTGCTAGAGAACGCAAAAAAATTCTACTTGAATTGTTTGTTTCATGAGAAGTCATGCTTTGAAAGAAACAAAAACAGTCGGAAACATTGTTAAATTGTGCTGAAGAAGTCTTGTTAATTAATTAAAACCTCGCGTAGTTTCGTTCAGTCAGATCCGGTTAGTACATTGCGAAATTAATACTAAATAAAATGATTACACGCCGATACACGCTCATTAATAATTGTAAACAAATTATGTTACTTGTAAAGAGATCATTACGTATTTAAAACAGCCAATTGCCCAATAAAAGTACCTTCGTAATATAAAATCGGAAAATTATCTGTAATTTGAGACGTTTCAAGATCCGCAGATCGTTGCCGTCCATCAAACAAGATGTAAAGTATTTAGTTTCTGTATTTTAATACGGTAATTATTAACATAATTTTATAAATTTGTACTAATAATAGAACATAAATAAATTACGTAGAAAGACGAAAAACACCGACCTAATTACCGCAATCTGTCGGGAATGCGCACTCATCATACGCTCTTTAGAGCCTCATAAAAGTAAACTGTCGCTCGCTCTATAGTCGCCCCAGAGCAATCGCTATACTTCAACCTTCAACAGTACAATTTCACCCTAGAATAGTTCTTACATTAATTGCTACCAACCCATATCGTCCCCACCGGAGGGGCACGTGTCTCTTCCCATACCTCGGCAAGGTTAGGCCATACTAAAATATAAAGGTCGTGGCGCTTCCATACTAAAATATAAATGTTTCTCTTTTGAATCGAACAACTAAAACTCTCACGATGACAGAATGGTGCGCTAAAGTGGAGCATTAACGTATCGTATCTTATATCTCGTGATGTTATGCATTATACGTACAACTAAACCCGAAAAAGCAGGATCGCACGGGAAAAATGCCGATACGATAAGGACAGGATGATATAGTCAAGAGATTTCGACATGCAAACATGCTTTCACGCACTATCGCGATCCGTCGTGGGAAATGGGAATCGAACGTCTTAAACCGTATCATATTTTATTTTACTGAATCTTACTTACATATTTGCTAACATTTTTGAATAAACAAAATTTTTGTAGTTTACTTCGCTACATTACACTTTTTAACGACGAAGACAGCGAGTTTAAAAGATACGTTTTAATTTTTAAGTGCAATGTAAATTATGCAACAGACTTAATTACATGCATAAAAATAGGTTAAAAAACGAAAAACGTTCACGATACGTATTATAATTACTTACAATCACTACGGACATTGTTGAAAAAGCTTGTTTACAAAAGCTGCTTAATTATACAAAATCAGGAGAATGAACCCAAACATCGTTAAGCTGCTGTTTACTGGCAAACAGGTGATTCCCATGAGTTCATTACTCGAATCACTTGTAGTGACAATGTGGGCGCCTTCGATATCGTTGATAAGGTGTGTTCACACGCTTATCAGTTTCTACTTACACACCTGTCATGGCGACAATCGACGGGATGACAACACGGTCAGGGAACCGAGTGTCACAGTGACAGAGATCTCATTGCTGTTCGTGGAACGGTTATCATCACTATCAAAAATAATTTAGTTTAATGCATACCTATAGTATACATATTCTAACATTCAAATCAAACAAACATATCTTTATTATTACTACTCTACCGGCATAAGATTTGTTATCATTGGCGTAGCTAGGGATTTTTTCTAGGGGGGGCCGCACAGAAGAAGTACTATCACAGTCATTTGGGGGTGGCAAAGCGATAAAACGCGATCCACGCGCATTTTCAAAAAAATATGTAGTAGCTTTGTTGCATTTGTATGGAACAAATAAACATCCATACTTTCGCATTTATAATATTAGTGAGATGAGAAGCGTTACAGTTTTTGGCTTATCGTGTAGTTAGGTCATATAGATACATGTATATTTTTTTTTCTATTTATTTGACCAAGCTTTTCTAATAAATTGCATTTTTTAATAGTTTGAGATGTACTTAGCAAGTCTGGTACAAAAGCGCGAGCGAAGCGAGCGCAAAAATTTGAGATTTATCTTAAGAAGTTCTATACATGATAAGAGATCTTTTCTCCGCGAGCGAAGCGAGGATAATCCCACTGTAATGCTATTTGCCAGACAGTAGAATAGTTCTTTATGTTAAACGCGAGCGAAGCGAGCCCGAATATTTTAAATAACTTCTGATTTGTAGCAGAAATTTAACAAATTTTTGGTCAGTTTTCGACCTTGTTATGTGTCGGGAAAAATCTAGTGGTTCTGCTTATATATTGTAAAAAGTAGTGAGAGGACCGAACGCGAAAATTTAAAGAATGACCTCGGTCTTAGTCAGGCCTACTGCTGATTTTTCTAGGGGGGGCCAAGAGATTTGTAGGGGGGGCCTGGCCCCCCCTGCCCCCCCCCTAGCTACGCCCATGTTTGTTATGTTACGTAATGAATGTTGAACAAGAAAAGCACGCCAGCAGCAGTCCGGGTAATAAATTGTAGGATTTACTTATTTATTTTCATACCGCGTACTTTACCATAAAACCAGAAATCGTCTGTTATAACGTTTAACACAACATTTTTACTGTTATGTAAATTTTCGAAAGTTTCGATTACTCTGAAGCTAGAAACCAGTGTCGTACGTAACTTAATTACCGTTACTTATCTGTTATCACTTATCAAGTTGGCAGTTTGTTTTCAACAATCCAATCCATTCTAAAATTATTTCCAGTTTCGCTGTAACTTGTCCAATATAAATCAATTTTGTTTACGGCCTCGATGTGAAACGGGGAGAGAATGTAGACGTTTGTTAATTACAAAATGTGAGCGAATTGCATTCTGCAGTAGCAAAGCGTATCCTTTATCCGACTACCTTATCTCTTGATACTATCAAATATTAAAATTGAATTTCGAAATTACGCGAGTACACCCATTATTGTAACTACAGAGCCTCCAATTAAGCAGTTACGAGTAACAATAATCATCTTCACTGTAAATAATCAGTAAGTAATATTGCGTAACGTGACATACTGCATTATGGCGTAAGTTTACGTAAATGTGAATACACCTTATTTAACAGCTCACATGCATACGGCAGTACTACAAGATAATGCTTTGTTTACTTTTAAGGAAATACCAATCACTGTCTAAACTTCGAGAACATTATATTAAATCAAGCTAGGATTTTTTGTCCGGCTTTATGTTTCTATACAAAAAAGTTTCACTTCAATTTGTCCAGTAATTTAGCGTAAATTGTGGAAAAAAACAACACACATAACGCATAAACTTAATCATGAATTACATGAAACTTGAAATTTTGGTTTATCCCAATATAATTCTAAAAACCCGTGAAGCTCTTTTGAATTTCTCATATTACAATCTAATACGCCTTGATACTCGTATTATATGTTGTTTATGATAAATAAATGTTATGGGCTACACTTAGGCCCCGCCAGAGTGGTCCCATTTTCAATGTTGATAAGTGTCTTATGAAGTTATACTAGAGCCCTTAGTATCTCCAGTTTCTGACTCATTTTGTAACACCCTTTCAGCGTGTGGTTATCTCTCTCTGGATCAAATCGGTGTGCCGTGGCCCGTGGCCCGCATCATCAGCAGTAGGTCGAAGTTCTCACGCGCATGCGCGGGCAGAAAACCCAAAGAGTCGTGAGAAAGCCTACTAAGGTTTGCAAACTGAATACTAACACAACGTAACATAGCGTGGCGTGGTCACTTACGATTTCATTGCCCTATTTTTATTTATCTGGCTGTTGTTTACGTGTGTTCCTTGTGTTTTATGGTTTCTCGCGGTGACGAACTGCATAATTGTAGGTAGGAGTAGGGTATCCCATAGCATTATAGATTTTATGATTTAAAAAAGTTAACGTTACCAAGAACTACACTATTAATAAATATGTTGACGTAATACTTCGCATTTCGTTATTTTAAAATCTCTGGCGGTATCGTTGATGTCTTTTCTATGGAATCTTTTGTATCATATAAAAGACATCAACGTGAGCTGCAATGTATCAGTAACTAGCAATCATGGTTTTATTGAACAATTTAACAAAAAATATACTTTCAATCGGGATTTTAGCTACATTCTGCAGTTCATATCTACCCAAGTTTTCATATACCACGTCCACCATCAAATCGAAATCACGACGACTGTCGATATCAAAATGTAACAAAAAATACAGTTCGAGGCTCGTGTCCCGTGGCTCAATTGATGAGGAATCAATGAGAGGCCTATAATCTGTGGCCAGCGGAGCGTGGCTGCGACAATAGCGTGGAATGCACTAGTAATGCGCCGCGACTACGCCCGCCCGCCGCCGCTGTCGCGTCACCGAACTCACTCGTCCTGCCTAGTGGTGATCTATCCTAGTTCGACCACAAAATGAGAATGTATTTTGTTACCTGCGATACCACAAGAATCTTGTCAAAAGTAACCTTTATTACGTTTTAACCAGAAATTAAAAAACAGCTTAAGGTTTTTAAGATTTTACCTTTTCAGCGCTTTTTCAAAAAATCAACAAAGACCAAAAAAACAGCAAAATTCTAGTTGTTACGATTGACGTCGGTTGTTTTTATTTTAACGTGTTCAGCATTGTATTATTGTAACAAACTTTTGTTAATAGCGTTAATATGATTTATAATTAAAACGTTCGACGACTCTTGAATTATCTATTTAGATATGTATGTAATTTTCCACTACTGCCATGTAAAGTTGTTCGCAGAGAGTTTACTAAAACATTATCTAACACGAATGTTATCTACAATACAGAGCAAAGATTATTTGTAAGTTAAACAGTATGGTCTTTTGCAGTTATCAAGAACCAATCCGCGGTGGTCAATAGGTCTCAATACGAGTACAAGTTGCATTCTTAAAGCGAATACCTTTCCATTTCAAAGCATTTCTTCGTTTACGATTATTAACCTCAGCTTTCAATTCAACACAATGTATCAGAAACTCGGCTGAAAGGCTTGGGTGGTTTCTATTCGAATAGCTTGGACTGTACTGTATTGTATAATATGTACATATGCTGGGCAACAATAGTAGGTCCTGCCGTAGCCAGCGGCTAGTGCTTGCTATAGCTAGCTGTGCTGGACCAAGTCCTTTTCAGGGCTTGCACATACTAAAAACACCCTGTGCAATTACAGTCATTACCTTTTCAGTAAATGAGTTTATACTTGTTATCTAACAGAAAGTGTCTTCATGGATCTTATAAAGAACTGTAAAAAGGAACAACTATTGTACTTAACTAACACACACTTTTACGATTATTATTATTTTATGGATGTGAATCAGAAATATATGATTTAATAATAGTAATTACAAGCCTAGCCACCACTCAGTACACTTTATGTACAACCCTAGCTCCATAATACTTTCCGCATTGAGATTGCGTGCCGCGCGCCCGGAGGCTGCTGACAATTTATAGTCCGGAGACCAGCGGAGCCTGCCATATTCAGACTCGTTATATTGCGGGCCAACCGCCCCCGGCTACGCCCGGTCCGAGCAGCTAAACGCGTGTGTATTATTTTATGACTGCCCCAAGAACGACTTTAACCAATTGTCTGTCCGATTCTGAATCTTGAAATAGAACATCAGCTTGTTAAGTGTTCGATAATTTTATTGCTACGCTAACAAGACACCGTGTAACGTTGTCCATAATTGTGCCTTCGCTAAAACGTCTCAGTATAACCAGTGATTATAGTATATCTGGCCAGTCATTTAAATCTTAGTTTTATACCTTGACTATTCAAGGTGATTTAAATGTGGAACAAACAACATATTCCAACAAAACTAGTTTAACATTTTAATTTCTAGCACATTAAATAATAATGATACCTATTCGTGAGCTACAAAGTGTTTTATTTACGTTTCCAATTAGGTAGACTGCGCCGTTAAAATCAGATAAGTTAATAAATGATATCTTAATGATTGAGAGATTGTGACATAACCGTCAGCCGACAACTGTCGGTATATGGAAGTGAGTTCTGTATACGGTAATGAGGTTTTTAATCGGTCTCATCTGAATAAAGTCATAGCGGTGGCCACAATCCAGCGGTGATTGCTTGCCTTACAGAGCACGTGCATTAATGACAGGGACAGCCAAGCAATGAATACAATCTGAGATTGCCAAACGTCTCGGTATGTAGCTGGTACCCTCGGCTTTTTACGCATGTTTGTTCTCCTCTTGGACCTTAAGGTGTTCCAGAAATAAGCGTATAAAAACGCACTGACAAAATCAGTTTACTATTTGATTATGTTTATGAAGAAGATAGTGGAGACAGTAGAAAACACAATGGCTAAAATATTGTCTCGATATTGATCTTTTTTTTATTGCAGAGCTCTATTGTTATGCCAGATTGAATTGAATACTATTACATGCCATTACTTGATGATCAACCAAGCTCTAACACAGAGAAAAAGTCTATGATTAGAACTCTCAATTTATTTAAATATTACGAGGAATATTCCTTGTCTAAGTTAATAAATATGTACCATACTATACCATAACAACCCTAACTCAACCATTACGTTCGGCATAGCCGCAGTCCTTATACGTGGCGAGGCGCGCGCGGCGACTGCAAGCGAGACCTACATCAGGATACCTGACTCCTGCGCCGACCAGCCTTGCGGCACGCGCCATTCGTGCTCGCGTTCGATTTGCAGATCTCATTAAAATGCTATCGAGGCTTTATACCCACTGTAATAAATGTAAATCTATCTATACATAAGCAGGCACTGCTTTTCTATGTTGCACTGGCATTGCATTAACAGTCTATTTGTTTACCATAGACAAAAATTTAACTTCGTATAGGCTTCAGTATAAATAACAATTAATATAATAAATAAAATTGTATTAGTTTGTATAATTAATAGAATTGTATTAGTTTGTATTTATACTATGTGTCTTTGTTACCTGATTTAAATAAATAAATCAGAAAAATAAAATAGGCTGAACACAAAATTAAAGAATATGAAGGTTTATAAATAAAGGCGATGGCTGACTCTCGCGTTATACTCGTGATCGGGTGCTGTCCGTGTGAACTGGCCTGCTCTTGTCATTGGTTTTTTGGAATTTGTTAGTCATTAGCTACAAACAATTTTTACTTTTATCTCTTTTGAATCCTTTCTTTATTCTTATTTTTGTATATTTTATTTACAGACATGACATTGTATAATTCATTTATTGATCTAGCATTAAGATGTAATAGAATATAAGACTTAAAAAAAAAAATGTGTTGGAGGGAGTTTCTTTAGGGCCCGCCGTTTCTTCTCACTCCGCAAACACTTCCCGAAACGGTGGGTATACGAGTTCCGAGTGGTAGGAACCTCGTATTAGGTAGATAAAAGAACGACGTTCGAAAAGTGTACACTGCTACCTACTTCGAATAAAATATTTTCATTTTCATTTTCATTTTTAAGGTTAAACACGAAAATTCCATATAATTAGTTATACTTTGAGAGTACTTACAAATCCTTTGAGTAATGGTGTCACCGACTGAAGCAAACTTACAACATCCAATTTGGGTTGATACTCGTATGACTATAATAGTAATCATGACGACCGGCCTATATTACGTCCAATTAATACTTGCTCTATAAAGCCGTTGCCTTAAATTAAATGTGCATTTCCATTTACTGATCACCAGAAACGGGCAGGCAGAACAGATTATGCCGATATAACTCAAAACTTATACACAATTTATTTTCATAAGATATTCGCTACGTAATAGCACCCTGGGGACAATCTGGACGCTTTGGCGGAGCAATTATGGCGAAATTCAAATATCAATAATAACGGTCAGCGTTCGGATACGTGAAACACAATTACTATTGCTTATTTTGGATGGTTGTTTTATTATTTAAATGTCGAACGAGAACGATGGATTAAATGAGGCTGCCAATTAGAGCGCCGAAACCCATAAATTCCAGTTTCCACAAAATGACGGACTGTGTTGCTAAATCGGTCACAATCGCTGACCAAAATTCTAAAACCCTTTTATTGTTCCGTAAAACGTTCTCATTAGGTTTGATTTAGTCACGCTGTCAAGCCGACTGGCATCCGAAAATTTATTAAATACTAAAGTTAACAACCTCATTTAAATCGGGTTTCTCGATATACGGCGTGACTTTTATTCGCTTTCCATGCAAAGTTTGAAAAGCAATTGTTCAACTATCGACAATAAGTATGTTTTTTTGCTTCAGTTGTGTAGGTCCGTGGAAAAGTTCTTCATTTTCATTCAGAGTGGGGTCTACCATTTTCTTGTTTTTGCAAATAAAAGCCACCCTGTATATTTTAACGGCTCGCGTTCGAACCGAGAATGACCTCTCAATCACAAATCACAAGATTATGCTCCGTGTGGAGCGCAGAACCCACTAAAGTCAATGTCCACTTCTCTTATTGGATTTGATTACATTTATTGGCACATTCAAATTCGCCGATTGATGCTAAACAAAATTTTATTCGACAATCTAAGAGCTAAAAGGATATTGTATCAAAAATAAAGTGTTTCTGGGGAAAATTTACATTAAAAAATGTATAAGTTTATAGACAAAATTTAAATATGATTAAGGCTCAAAGACACCGGTTCAGGAAAGATGAGAGCTAAGATATACGATACTTCTACGAACAATAAATATTGTTTTGAAGGGTAACGGTCTTTTTATGATTAAGTTATTTTCTATCTAGACAGAGAATTGTGTCATGTCAGAGTTGTTATTCCAAGACAAAATGACAGTATGGTCATTTGGTCCTTGGTCCTTATAATTAAAATTCCTTGTACAATTACAATAATATTAAGTTAGGAGCATTAAAATTAAAACTACTACCACACAATCAGAAATAATTACGTCCACTATGCTGCCGAGTCAGTTATTGTGAATTTTCGAGTATTATAACTTATTATTATTATAGAGTAACTTATTATTAAATTGTAAAACTACTAAAACAGTACGGAAAACGCAATTTGCTACAATAGTCAGTGGCACACAGAGTATATCAATTATAATGCGACTCATTTCTTTGCATGCAATCTATAATATTTTTTTATCATATCAAATCCTACTCGACGTAGGTTATGTTAAAGTGTTCTATGTATTTATTATTAAAGTATCAAGTACCTATATTATTAGTGTCGAAATCTGCTCGAACCTGTTCGAGAATACTTATAAAGCTCGAAACAATGGCGAGCTTAGGCAGGTAACTTGTTATAGTCTTTATGCAAGCCTTTGTTGTAACGCATACCTACACAAATCTTTATGTACGCGTGTATATGTATATTTTTATACAACCTTGATATTTTATAGAGATTTTCAGCTCTGAGCGTAGATACGTACCATTACAATCATTCATTACATCAATGAACCAACTTCTATAGCTATTGAATTTGCGTTACGTTTACTCAATTATTAAGCAACTTCATAAAATGAGTTTCTAAATTTTGTATTTTACCGTTAAGTGCCTATTATAGGTATGTATTTTTGAACTTTTGATAAAAAAAACTTTGTTCTCTAAGGCTCTCAAACTTGAGATAGTGGTATTCAGTAGAAAGGTACACGTAGTTGTTTATTATAAATCATTATTTAATCTCGTACGTACATAACGTATAAAGGTTGTTAAAAAAGTGCGTTTGAGATTTTAAGGGGTTACTCAGGATCAAGTACCCTATAGCATATAGGAAAATTATTGGAAAAATCCATTCTACAAGTTTTTTTTAGTTTTTCATGTTAACAACCCATTACGTCCCCACCCCACTGCAGGGGCACGGGTCTCTTCCCATACATCGGGAAGGTTAGGCCATACTCCACACACGGGGGCCAAATCCGGATTGGTGGAGGTTGTTGTGGGGCTAGTGGTCAACCTCAGCGTTAGACTAGACAACAAAACAACAACAACGCCAATGTTAGTTTTTCATACAAATTCTTGATTCACTATTAAGATTTAGTATGGGAAACTGAAAAAAAAAGAAACGAAAAAAAAAGAGCGGATTTTTTCAATATTTTTCTTGTATTCTATACTTAATAGTAACCCCTTAAAATTTCAAAGCCACTTTTTTAACACCCTGTATAATTTAATCCGCGAAAGGCTAGCTCTAATTTTTTACTCGGTTAGTGAACTTTACAATCAAAATATACTTTCCGCACTGATTCTTGAGGTATTTCTTGAACGTAAGAGAATAACGCGCGAATTCCAACGATAGTATCTAATCATTTAAATAAAAAAATTAAATAAATACATAATTATCTTCCAAAGGGCTGCCAAAATGCCAAAGGACCTTTTTTGCGCGTGCGCGTCTCTACAGTATTATTATCTCTACAGTAATACCCCGCTTAACGCGACCCCTTTTTACGCGGATTCGTTATAGTGCGATTTTTAAAATTCGCGCTAATTTACCCCGCTTTACGCGAATGCGTTGATTGGTTCATTTGCATGCTAAGTGGTGTGATTGCATTGACCAATAGCAAACCGTAACTGCTCATTAATTGAAAAACGATTGACGGTTGACTCGCCGGTAACTCCAAAGATAGGAAAATAGTTTTTAGAATTTTGCAAGAGCGCAAACAAAATGCGACACAAAAAACCTTAGACAGCTATTTTTCTAAAGTGCGAAAAAAAGTGCAAGTGATTAATATTTTGTGACAATTTTCTCTAACAAAAGTACATTGATTTATATTTTAACTCGTTATTTGTTTGTGCCCCGTTATGCGCGAATTTCGCTTAACGCGATTTTGTCTGGAACGCATCACTCGCGTTAAGCGGGGTATTACTGTACATTACACTTTGTGTACCAAAAACCGTAGCAGTATAGCGCAACGGATTTTAAACAAATACCGCAGTATCAGGATCTGAATTCACAGTTTAAAACCAATCTACCTTCATACTTCCATAGAGGTATCCGTGTTTCAAATATCTATGTACATGACATGACACCTCAGAGAGTACCTATGAGGATCCAGCTACTTGGCATGTGTAATGTGTATTTGTGTGTATTCTAACAACTATCTAACCTCGCTTGTGCCAGCAGCACACACTTTAAAGTAGTGTGTATTAGTTCTAGTAAAATATGGTCCCACCATATCGTGCCTCGTAGCCATAATATAATGTCTTTGTTATCAGTACATATTCTAAGGAAGATAAAAAATAAATTCTATATTTTTTAAATAATTGTTAATATCGCCATACCTTTCCAATACAAATAGTAAAGAAAAAAACATTTAATTTGGAAATGCTGAATTAGGTATAGCTAAGCTACAGAATTTTTCACTATTTTTTTAGGAATATATTAATTATCAAAATCCGCTCAAATAAATCACCTATGACCAAAGTACACAATAGACAGACCCCAGTGGTCAGCCCGCGCGGTCTCTGTTTACATAACTCGTTTAGACGCCCGCCCGTAGCTGCGCCCGCGCTGCCGCGCCGCCCACACCACACCACTGCACTGGCTGGACACATGAAATAATAACAGTAAACACTCAATAATGCCCCATTGTGAAGTCACGCAGGTGCACTACCTATCAACCAACTCTAGTCAAAACATTCAGCTTTCTAACGTAAGTATAATAAAAACATCCTGTACCAGTATGTGTCACATTTGAAAGATATCTAATTTATTTATTTAACTAAATCAGAATTCTCTCAACAGTATTAATTTAATACTTTTAAATTCTTTCAGGCAACTATTATATTTTAACAAACCAGTGATGCAACGAATACGAATACGAATATTCGTATTCGCCGAATAGTAGACATTTACCGAATATTCGTATTCGGCGAATACTAATACGAATATTTAAAAACTAATATTTTACGTACAAACGCAACTCTAATTACTGGCAGACTTGGAAAACACGCGTGTAAAAATACGCACGGAGGGCCTTAACCGCAACGACGAACGACCCACGGTTCAAAACAAGGATTTTCAGCTCAACAGTGGTCGCTGAAACCGCTCGATCAGTTCTTAACGCTGCTGTTGAAGTCAGAGAGGCCGTAAGACCGACAAGACCTCCAGAAGAACCTCAACCGTCGACAAGTAGAGGAATTTGGCAAGTATGCCAAGAAATAATTGAAGAGGCCGAAATGGAAGAGCCAATTTCAATATTTTCTGGTGAGTATGAAAAAAGTTAGAAAAGTTATTAATAGGTAATAGGTACCTACTCTTTGTCATCTACTAAAAGTTAAATTTAATTTCAAAATGTCTTTTTACAGGGGATTCGCAAACTAAAAACGAAATAGATGCTTATCTAAAGCTCCCAAATTTATCGCCGACTGCTGATCCACTGGCCTTTTGGCGAGAAGATGTCCATTTTCCAAGTCTGAAAAAACTCGCCCAAAAATATTTTTCACTGAAGCCATGTACAGTCGCCTCAGAAAGACTTTTTTCAACATTCAGACTGAAAAAAGAAATCGCCTAAAACCAGAAAATCTCCAAATTTTATGTTTTTCAAATTAAAAATTGCCTATTGTAAATTTTAATTATTAGATGAATAGAAATTTATCAAATAAATTAGTCTTTTATTACCATGGCAAAATATTCGTATTCGTATTCGTAAAAGTACTATTCGTTGCATCACTAAAAAAAACTGTTACTTACGAGGACTCGCCAATCATGATACACATTCATATTCGATTAAGTTTTTATGAAAAAATATGCATTCATAATTGACAGCTTTTTATTTAAAGTGCACCATCAATCATCGCAGCATCACAATGCGAGGTGTAGCGGAGGACTCATGAAATGCAGAACGCTACTTTTTCCCGTCGTCTTCGTCGGCGCTTCAGAGGCGCGTGACGAAAGCCCTGCGCGAGCGCAAGCAATGTAAATGCAGTTTTGATTAACTGCGACCAGCGACAAAGCCGCGCAATCATCAGCGGTAATAATGCGGGATGTAGACATTATAAATAAATAATGACTCTCCAATGTCTCAATAAGTATTGTATGGGGTACTTTATTTACGCTTTGTCCATACAAATAAACATGATTCGAATAAATGATCCACCCGGCTTGTGCGGCGGCCGAATTGATCACAGTTTAAGTTCTTGGTTGGGAATATTTAGTTCGATCGGTTACAAATGTGTTTCCAAGTACTTAATATACGTACAAATTAAGACTGATGATGCGACCCTTAATGCGAAGCTTAATCAAATTATCTTGAGGATAACGGGCCTTTACGACAATTTAGTTTTAAACAATTTAGAAAGTACGTAAATATGAGGAGCACCTGTAGGTAGATCTAAGATTGCGCCTCATTATCCTAGAAGCTGCGAGCTTGATCACAAAACTGTCCACTAACAATAACAAGGTTTTCGTAACAGGCGAGTCGTAACATCCACTTTCACCGAACAATGGCGGCTCAAGAAAGTACCGGCGCGGTCGCAACCTCACGACATCCCAGTCACGCAGCGCAGCACGCAGTCTCAACTCTCAACCAGTCCATCCAACTGACTGATTGATCGCAGGCGAAATTTTGACTCAAATACCTCTTTCTGGTACTTTTGCCTTTCCCTTTTATGATTAAAAGTAAATCAAACTCAACTTTCCCCTTCAATGATATTAGAATTGTACCTGAAGACTTGAGACTTCATTCTCTGATAAAAACAAAACTTAAAAATACTTAAATTTTTGAGATGCCGCGGCTTAGCTTCAGACCATCAACACTTTTTTACACAAGAATTCCTTTATTCAAGTCGGTACATATTGACCACATGATATGTAAAGCGAGGTGCGAAGTCTAAGGGTAGGTGTACACACGAGGCGTGAACGCTAACCTACCACTCAAACACGGAGGTGTGAAAAGCCCGCGTCGTTGTCGTCTTATTGTGGCTGCTGGCTGATCTAAAGCCGCTTACCGACCGACCTACCTCGAGTCCGCCCGTGCCTGCACCGTGGACCCATGAATATGAACGGAGACAGTATCTCAAAAACGTGTTCTGTATAAATCATGTTTTACTACCGTTTTCTCAGTAGATGCATTTCATAAGCATCTAAATCTTCAAACCTTCCAGCGCAATTTGCGGATTGAATTGGGAAACTTTTTATAACTTGCATTTTACGAGTATGTATGTAGAAGTTGACGTTACGCATAAATGCGGCTACAAACCTAAATATTTGATTTAAGTAATCTGTAAAAAGGAATCGATCTGTTTATCAAGCAGAGTTGGGCTGTTTTGAATGGACGTTACTTACGAAGCAAAATTGTTCAATTTCCGTATCGAGTTTACAAAACAACGCACAAGCCAAGACGCGCCGTCATCGTCGTCGCTCCGTCCGTTCAACGTATCAAATATCGATTCGCGTGTTCCAGGATAAAGTTACAATAACACGTACCTAGGTATGTACCTACTAACTGATTGGACACTGTACCTCATATTCTGTGGTGGACAGTAAACTCTTCCAAGCGGAATCATTTAACTATAACATGGAGTCAAATCACTTTACGTTAAAAAAGGAAAACATACTCGCACGTAGCAGTGTACGGAGAAAGTTTGGATTCGACTACATCAGATGGCAGATTTTATTTAACTTTTTTACGGTGATTTCATTTCGCAGGCTGTAAGATTTTTATGTAATCTGTAGCAAATAATAGCAAAGACTGCTGAACACATTTTTCACTTTAATTAACATAAAGATCGAGTCTAGATACTGAGTGAGTAGCTGAGATTTCTTACGAAACCGCCGCCGCCATACCGCAGTAGCGATTGTCACCGATGCTATGGAGAGGTAAGACACCTTATTAAGTTCTGTAAAGCCAATTTAACCTTTATCGGGTTAAATCTTCGAGGAACTGTGGGCTCTGTGCAGCGCTCACAGCCCATTGTTGTGTCGCTAGTTTATGTCCGCCGTGGTGTAAACAAAACCGCTTAATGCGAGTGTACTCAAGTTTTTATAGTAGTCTTGGTCGTAGTTGAATTTAATGAGATTTATATCACCCCATAACTTTCCGTCACCTCTTCGAAATGCGATGTTGACTAAGAGCGACGATTTATAAAGTTAACAGCAGCAGTAAGCATTTTAGGACCAATATATTATATTTCAAAAACTTTATTTCTTAGTTTGAAGTATTAACGGCGGCTATCACTATAAGATTGAGCTCTAAATAAAAAGCGAAGGAACACAATCGCATGTTACGCGCAGGCATTTTGAAAGGGAGCCAAGGCGAGGCGCGCGCCCAATTTTTTGTGACACTTTGGAATCTTGTAGTAGGTCCTATCTTGGTCGTTCAAAAGACAATCGATAGACGGTCAACCAGAAGCGATACTGTGAAGGCAGCGCCGCTCGATAATTTTTTAGCAGCCGAGATTGCGAAGAGCTATAAAAGGCACAGTGATGCCTGCGGCAGTTGCCATTTACAATCGGTTATGGAACGAGCGCGAACCTCTTTTTACATTATAATCGTTCGTTCGTCCCCGCTCACTCCTTTTTTTGCAGTGTCCAGATAAGCGATGGCCGAGTCGGTCGTCCTAAATGATTATGGATGCAAAGAAGCGGTTAGTTATTCACACCCATAAAAGTTTTTATCTCTTAGTAGGAAGGAAAGTATGTACATGCTTAGGTACTTGAATTTGGGGTTGTCTAGATTTTATCATCTATTTTGTCAACAAATCCTTGTTGAGAAAATAGATGATGCAAAAGCAGATTGGTCCTACCTAGCTACATGTATGTGTTAAGTGTTCCGTCAGAGAGGGCTCCGCAATGCTTATCCTGGTAAAAATGAAGTGGACATACCTATAAGCATGATGGATGGCGGACAGCTAGAGGACCGGACGGAGACAGGTCGGGTCGGGTTACCGGCCACCCGTGCCGCCTCATTAACGCCGTAACCTGAGGTAATTCGCGTACACACTGCGATGACGGCGACCGCTAACGTTCGATCAGACAGAACTTAATGTAGGCGTCCACAAAAATTTATTACTCAAATTTCAAAAGTTCACAGTACCCCTTTGAGCGTTGATGTAAATACTTACATATCGGAAATATCAATTGTATTAAATTTTTACATAATATATCTAAAGAAAGAAACATTTAAACTGAATTTATGTACTTATATTGGACATAGGAATAATGATGAAAAACATGATAGCATTGAAATAGGAATATGGTAAGCTAGGCACGATACAGGAAACAAACAGGGGGCGCCAGAAAAAAATATATTACAATAGCCAAAAAAAGTATGACAAGCAGTTGAATTACTTGCATGGTTAACACAAGTCACATAGACAATTTATCATATTAGAATCTGTTTCGGATACAATCAAATGAATTATAGTGATTTCACCGCAACTCGGGGGACATTAGGATGCAGCTCGTGCCTGAGTGGCGCGCGAGTCGAAGATAATGGCTTCGACGACGCTTCTAATGCATAATTCATCACAACTCGCTCACCCTAAAGTTATTTCCAATATTTTCGGCGAATTTCTTTAATGGGTTTCAAGTTTCAACACAAGATAACAACATTTCTAAAATGATTTTGTGCATTTCATTACGTTATTTTTGTTCAGTTTGATTCGATTGTAGCTAATAAATTCTTTCACGGGGTATAGAAACATTTTCTTTTGTTCCTTCTTTTGAACAATGTACCATTCAATGAAAAGAAAAGCTTTCTTAAAAATATAAAGCATACCAGAGCAGTAGCGTCGCTATTGAACACGTCACTGCGAAGCTGCGTAGGAGTCTATTAGCCTTAGAATCATAAAATCGATGGTAATTAAGCGCTAGCGGTGCTCCGCTTGTATTAGAATTTACCACCTCTGTAATTAGGGCAGACCGGCAACATCGGAGAACGAATTGGAAAAATAAACAGAGAACTTCAAAATAATAACGTCGGAGAACCGTCATAATAAACTACAATGGCCTCCTTTGACCAGCACAAAGGTGGCTACAATTCGCTGTTAATTAGGATAAAAAATTAAACAGTGCCGTATTCAATTCGATGTAACGTTACAATTAGATTGTCTCTATACATATGTATTTAAAAAAAACAAAAGGCTTTACTTTCATGTATTTACTTAACATCGCGCCCAAATTTAAAGGCGGAGGTTTATCTTATACATGTTGTTTTATTAGCCAGCTAGGTCTACAAACGATTGCTTTACCATCTTCACACTTTAATGGTTCAGATTGCTTTGAATTAGTCTATAAAGTACCCAGTTTAGTGGACATATGGCACAAGCATTTGTAGCACCCTTCAGTTACCAGACACATTATCTCTTGTGATTGGAGCTTGAGAGCGTCATAAAAATTTTTCATGTAACGTCACAGAGGCATAATGAGTAAGTACATGTACAAAAATACATGTCGCCTGTCTGTTACTCGAAAGACGATAGTACCAACTGCTCAAGTATCTTGGGAACTACGAACGAATCCGTTTTACATGAATAAATATGACGGCAGCGAGTAGATAGATACCAATGATAGAGAAAATTACTGTGATTGTTTAAAATGTTTAAGTAGACTAGCCTGCAGCAGCAGCGACTGAATTTGTTGGGACAAAACTAGAGCTCAGCTAGCCTTTCACCCGTCCTGAGCTTTGTAAGGAGTTGACTATAGCATAGGTATTATAGTCTATTGCTATTGCTGTTGGTTGCTTTCCAATTGGCCACAAGTGAATGAACGATATATTATGCATTATTCGAGTTGACACCGCAGCATCAACGAGCTCCTTTGAGAGGCCTTAAGGCGAGCGTCTTGGCTGAACACGTGTCGCTGATTGCCCTCAATTGGCGAGCGAATAAAAACAATCGTCGCTTAAAAATAACCGTGATTTCATCCAACATATGACAGCTGTTTTCTTTTGGCTGTATGTAGAGAACATTACATGGTGTTCCCACCGAGCGGGACGGGGCGGGCAGGCGAGTCATGTGAAATGTCCTGCGAGCGCGATCCCATGCTGCCGAATCCTCCTCTGAATCACTAATGATATTAATTAGTAGCGTGTGTGACGTACGGGGAGGGAAGAGGAACTTCTTCCTGGAACGATGGGTGCCGGAGAACTCTCAGCAGCCCCGCCACATGCGGCCGTGGGACACTTGGCAACGGATGCTTTATCCATACTTTAAAATGTTGATAGCGGTAAACACTGGCCGTGACCATTTCGGTCCGATCTAGGAAGTGAAACCGCAACCATTTCCTATTTGTGTACATTATTTGAGTTGTATATTTTAGATATTTAACTTTTAGTACGGTTTACCATAACTTGTGAATTGAGTTGACTGATTGAAATTAATCGTCGTTCTGTTAAACAAACCTACAATAGGATAGATAGATAGTATATATTTCAGACCTATAATATATAGGGTGACTTTAAATTAGTTCTTGATACGAAAGGCTATGAATGTGCTCATGACAACAATCAACTTTCCCTAAGAAATCCATAGTCAAATCGCAAAAAAAATTTGACTCTCCATACAAATCAATGAACTGACCGGCCAAATTAGTATGAAGAGTCCAAAATATTTTTTTGAGATTTGACTATGGCTTCCTTAGGGAAAGTTGTTCGTTATCATGAGCACATGCATAGCCTTTTGTATCAAGAACTAATTTATAGTCACCCTATATATGTATAGTACATACATATAGGGTGACTTTAAATTAGTTCTTGATACGGAAGAATATGCAAACAACTTTCCCTAGGGAACCTATAGTCAAATCGCAAAAAAAATTGGGCTCTTCATACTAATTTGACCGGTCAGTTGACCGATTTGTATGGAGAGTCCAAAATTATTTTTGTGATTTGACTATGGGTTCTTTAGGGAAAGTTGTTTGTTATAATGAGTACATGACCTTTCGTATCAAGAACTAATTTAAAGTTAAAGTCACCCTATATATAGAATGGAACTAGCTACATTGTGAAACCTGTTCTACTTTTCTGTGATCTCTTGAAAGTTTTACTTGTAAAAAAACTGTTGTCATGAAAAGTGTAGGTATCTTGAGGGATAACGTGTGAGTTCTAGACAATTTAGGTATAAAAAATAAAAACATTTATATATTACACGAGACAAAAGCAACAGACAAGGACATTTATAATGCGATAAGATTACAATAGTTGAAAAGTGTTGGTCACGGTAAAGCCGTGCTTTTGTCCTTTCAACTGCTAAGTGCCCATACCACAATCTATTGTTCGAAGCTATGCATTTTAAAACGCTTTTGTTATTTTATCTTGGCGCCACTGACGAAAGACTTTTTACAAATCACATAGCGGCCCATTAGTTATGTCAAGTAGTAGAAAAATTTTGGTTGAACTTTCTTTTCAATATGACAAGTCATCGTCATTTAGTCTCCAATTTTTTTTTTAATTTACGTAACTTCAGCTCCTGGTAATGTAGTAAAATTATTTATACTCAACAGTTTTCTGTTCGTCATTATTATGCAAGTGATGCATATTTTTTCAGTGCAAGTATATTGCATCCCCAACACATCCGTTTCATACAGTGCGTGGGGCAATTTAATTAGTCAATTACCCATGTCATTTGACGTCACAGGCGTAATGAATGTCCTTCCTTCCCTCGATGCATTTTTTTTACAAGATAATTACTTTTGTTTTCACGCTTGAATCGGTAATATCTTCTTAAACGTTTACTTTTCAGATTATTTAATTTAGAAACCGCCTTAATTATTATTATTTATAATTTTCTATTACTTACAGCAGAAAGCTATATAGGTGTTTTTCCATATGGACAGTATAGGTAGTATTCGTACCAAACGTTTATGTATGAATTTATTATAAAATACGTAGAGTTGTTTTTAAAGACCTCTTCAATGAAATATTAAAATGTTACACACCTTTAAAAAATAAAATTAATAGTTATATGTTTTTTAAATTACTCAAAGACTGGATAAAAAAAATCGGGATTGAGAAATTCATGCCATGCGGTTCAAACACAGGTACAAAGTTATAAGGTTGTGATTGTGACGGACAAACAGTCCTCGTTGGAATTAATACTGTTTTAAGGGTGGGGTGTCGCGCGACATTCTAATGGGGTATTTATCAATCAGTGCCGAGAGCGTATATCGTGCGAACGCGTTATAATAGGAGGCGGAGGAGGATATTATAATAAACAGATCCCGGCCGGTCCCTCGCCCTCCCAATAAATATTAATGTAAGTACGAACTTCAATGCGTGGAGTGATGCTGGTACATTGACACTCCATTGTACGAGCTTTTTGCGTATTCGACGTAAAAAAAGTCCTTCTACTTGGCTGAGCACGTGAGTTATTGACGTGGTCTATAGGTCGTTGAGATTTACCTCCATTAAACAACTTTTTATGCCCATATCTAAGTGCGGCAAACACTTAGAGCACCTTTAAGTAGCTATTTATCAACTGACATGTTTGTTTGGACATAAATGAGAGTTAATTAGTGTACACGTACAGTTATGTAGATACGGATATGACTTGACAAAGAACGTAGCGTTTCAAAGTACCTATCTTGCTAAATTTAACACAAACCTATAAACTTTGGTGTTGTGAAACTTGCAGCTGTGTGCAATCTGAGGCATTTTGTTTTATACCTCATTTGCTATGCGTTGCTCTACCAAGCTGAATAAACTTTATAGTCTTGGTAAATCTAATGTCATTCTGTTTTACGCTTTACCGTTAAGATTCTAGACTACTTGGTGACCAAGTATTAAAATGAATGACGGTCATCAGCATCACAGTTGCAGTTTAGCTACACAGAAGCGCAGGTAAAATGTATGTAAAGCGGTTTCGAACCAAACAATTGTTTGTTTTAATAAACTTTGTAATATTATGATCAATGTTAAATTTAAGTCAAATAATAGGGTAGATGATTGCACCAAAAATAATTTAAGAGCTATTTATTGCTCCCTAAAATTGTTCTCGGAATGAAATTTCAAAAACATATACCTATTATAATCTCCAATTATTTATTATTATTAAAAAAAAGCTAAAATTAGTTTTAAAAAAATTACTTCACATCGTGATACTTCAATCATTTTTAGAACAAAATGTCGTTTTTGAAATTTAAGATAAAAAGTACCTCAAACATAGACCTAGTACTATATTTTCGCAAAACTCAAATGACTAAATCATCTAACTAAACTACTATCAGCCTTTTGCCTTTAGTAAACTATCAGAGTTTACTAAAGGCAAACTACGAGCAACTTCTTAAACTTTTATATTTATGTAAACTAGATATATATTGTACTTCTATTTTTTGTATCAATCCGCATAAAACAATACGCCGATCATCGACCCATCGCGTCCAGCTTTTCATAACTATCAGAAGCCAAGGCAAACTATGATTAATTTTTAAGTTAATTCACCTAATTGCTGATTAGGTATGTACTTACTAGTAATTGTTATATTATATTCATCAGGGGCTGGGTCCGGAAGGGTCGCGAGTCCACACCAACGCCAAGGGTTGCGAGAACTTATTTCCTATGCCTTTCCCACGCTAAAGCGCGCCCTCGCCGCCGAATCAATGGGAAACCCTAATAGCGCCACGCTTACCCCCTGCCCCATATCCCATTTCCGGATGGTACAACATTAACTGTGACAATTATTGATTTTAGATTTAAGTGATTGACTGATTGATTGAGTTCAGAGTTTAAAGGCATAGATTTTCCACTCTAGCGATATCGCCTATACTTACCTATTAGACCAATATTGACCAAGGGGGTGCCAAAGATAGTTCTCAAACTTTTGACAGTTATTTGTAATAACTATTTTCGGGATGCCTTAGAAAAGTCACCAAAGTTCCTATTGATATTTTGATATCACCAGAATAAAATGAATGATTATTTTATTTTATTACACGTTGAAGTTAATGTATCCTAAAAAATAGAAAAGCCTCCAAGGAATCGAACAACACAGCATATTCAAAATTCAAAAATTCAAAATTCAAAATGTTTTTTATTTAAGTAGATGTTTTGCACATACTTTTAAATCGTCTTTTTTTTTCTACCTAGTACAAATATCTCTAACCAAGCCATCGAATCTTATAGGGTCGCAAATTCCTTTTATACCTGCTTGTTTTTAATTTAACTTAAATATAGCTTGATTATAAAATATCTATAACGCTTTATAGAATTATACAGGATTACTGCTAATTCGACGCGAATATTTTAAGGGCTTATAGAGGAGGTCTTTAGCAATCAATTTAACCCTATAATGTATTATGTAAAAGTGAACCATTTCCGAGATATGTTTTTTTAATCTTCGGATTGTTTTTATTTATTTTAGGCTAGGTTGTTATACCTTTTTAGAAAGCTAATAAGACGTCGATATTTTTTAAAGAATCTGCATGCTTAATATATAAGTAATTTTTTTAGAAAATTTGTTCAATAAATTGTAAAAAATATTTTGAACTTCTTGTTATTTTATGCTGCAACTTCAGAATATTTATACATTTTTTTTATTTTACTGCTGATTATAAAATAACAACATGTCTTCACGTTATCCATTTTTTTTAAAATAAATAAAATTAATAATAGTTTTTTAATTATTTTTTTAGGTGACAATCCGGAGATTTTTCAAAAAATAAATTAAATTATCTCGGAAATGGTTCACTTTTACATATACATTATAGGGTTAAATTGATCGCTAATGACCTCCTCTATGAGCCCTTAAAATATTCGCGGTGTATATCTGTGGAAATAACATTCTTGCACGAAACTTCGATTATAGGTAGTTTGTTGTTTTTTGATATCATCGTTTTGCATTCATAATCAGTTTCGATTGTTTCCAACTACCTACATAGGTATTTCGTCGAGACTGTTGAATTGCAAAAAAACCTTACCTTTCCTAATACGTCTTTATTATTAAAGTGCCAGCACGCGACGCTATCGAAATAAAAAAGGGATAAGATATTCCGCAAATTGCCATATAGGACTGCAACAAACTGCCTCAGGGCAGGATGCTCGGCTGATGCAGCTCTTCTCCGTCTTCATACCTATATTTATGACACTATACATATTCAGATGAAAATCGACATTTTTAAAATTCCGTTCTTGTAAAAAAATGAGTAATCATTGTAGCAAAATATTTATGTTGGTGTCAAAATTCTCTCCAATTAATCAAATAAACAATTCTTAATTAAAATTACGTACCTATCTACTCATTATTATACGCTCGCGCTCAAGTTCGTAAATAGGAAATCAAAAATTCCTTATGGAAACCATCAAGGTGCTTGTATGTACTTTTGTTACTCATAATGGGGCATTCAGAGATTTAAAACTAACATCCGTGCAGCTTAAAATCTTCTTAAAACAAATTGACCATATAATCTTCTTTGACGTCAAAAAAAATTGAGTTAGTGAAACAATAGAGAGTGTCATACCTGCCAGTCCAGTCGCATTGATCACCCATCATGCCCGCCTCCGCAGCACAGGCAGCGACCAGCACCAGCCACAGCACAGCCTCCGCACCCATCTCGAGCACAAACAGTTCCTCAAATACCACTAAATATCCACACAAAGTCACATTACGTATTTACAATCCTTAAAGTTATTTATCCTTTTGTAAATAAGAAAGACACAATATAAATAAACAAAAATACGCGATCATGCACGCGAGCAAAACAGCCCCATATCAACTCAGAATCTCTACTAAACTTGGTAACTTATAAAAGAGGGATAGCGCGATTGGATTATCATTTGACTCAATGCGAATGAAAGAGATGAACACAATAACAGTTGTGGCTGAATGCGAAAGAAAATCTCTCTGTCTTGCTTTAACACGTATAATTTTAAGGTTATTTAAATTTCCGCCTTAACAGAACTGGACAGCGCATATTTTCAAAAGCTCTACCTACTGTTAAAGCTCGTTGGCGGTTGGCGGGAAAAGTTTTTTTAAAGTAATGTTTGATTACTTGAGCCAGTAACGTTTGGTAAATCTTTGATTTGCTTAGTTGATTTGATATCTTAGTTACATACCTTTTATGTGGTGATTAAGACAAAGTTAAAAAGTTATTATATTTAAGCTAGGAAAACTCCCACTACTCACACAACATAATAAGTACAACGTAATCAAGCCCAATAGCTCTGTAAACACTGCTTTAGGAATTTAAACTATGTGTTTCTTACACAAAGTTTAATTTCATAAAGTTGTGTTAATGATCTAGTACTTATGTTAGTCTAAATTTACTTTATACAGTGCTATTTTTATCACCCCTGAAAACTTCACATTAGCTTCTACAATATGAAACTGATCAATCAACATTCCCCAAGTAACCTATGATAAGTAATCCCAAAAAAAATGTATAATGTCTCATACTAATTTGATTAATAGATGATTTTGTATGGGAGTCAATTTTTTTTTGCGATTTGACTATAGGTTTATGGGGAAAGATTTTCATATTCATACGTAATAGTCACCACTGCGAAATATTAAATTTCGATAATTCGTGAATGATATTTGTTTATTTGCACAATACATTACATCATAGATCTGACAATACATTTTAGAACGTTTATATTTTTGCATACAAGAATTAAAATAAATTATTATCATTACAATATGCACGTAACCGTAGCTATACGTAGTCTAGCTATAATTACAAAGTGA
Source organism: Coleophora deauratella (assembly GCA_958295455.1). Taxonomy (NCBI): domain Eukaryota; kingdom Metazoa; phylum Arthropoda; class Insecta; order Lepidoptera; family Coleophoridae; genus Coleophora; species Coleophora deauratella. The sequence goes on along the minus strand of OY282397.1, from coordinate 10,980,874 downwards.
TATATTACTATAGTTAATCACACATAATAACAATTATTCAACGGCTAATAACTGGCACAGGTAAAGACGAAATCGAAAACATAGTATTTATCTTGCAATTCATCGCAAAAAATTTACACTGATAATGGCCGACCCCTCATTTTTTTCGTGACATGAGTTAGCACATCCCCATTTTTTCTTCTACCCATTAATGGACGCTATGATCTTTCGGGCTGACGACCACTCTTCAAAACACCAGCAATTACTACTAAATTACAGTTTTTGCTAGATACGTTCCCTTCATGTTAATGACTTGTTTTAGGCGCTTATAAGTCAAACTTTGTGTAGTTTTGTGTAACAATGGCAATTTTGTTAAAGTGACGGCCTTTTAACTGAGTTAATTTGTTGGAGAAATAGTTTTCTAGCATGAGAGGTTCTCTATTAGGCAATCTATAATGCTCATTTCGCAGTGTTGTTTCGCCGAATGTATAGTTACCTAGTGTTTTAAGACCTCTGTTTTGTTTTTGTATTATTACCTAATTTATATACTTATTGAGTTGGTTTTTTAAAAGAGGGTTCATGCTAGTGCAGCGGTCCAGGCTATGCGATGCGCGCGACTTTGTTTGCGCAGAGATAAACAGAATCAATAGCCGTGTGTGCGCAAGCGGTGATAGCCGGCCGCTTTGTGGCCGTGCCTTGCTTGTGCTTGTTTAGGCGATGATTTGCCCTCTTATCTCATGGATGCTAAATAAAAGAACAGGATACAATACAATAATAGATAGGAAATAACTTAGTTAGGTATTTTAGAAAACGAATAGACTTGATCCGTAGGTACTTATTCTCAAATCAACTGTGTAAGATTAAAAGAATAATTTGTGTAACACATGAATTGAATTGTTCTTGTATCTTTTGTGGCAATGCTATGGCGAAAATCGTGCGGCAGCGTGACGCAGACTAAATAGAACAAATGAACCTAGCTAGTTTAAACGCTGGATTTACCTACTGTAAAATACATGATCATGATTTCCCCTGGATCATAGAAAAAATGGGATATATCTTGTCTTTGCCTGGATCTAATTTTCTATGCCTCGGCAGGCCAGAAAAAGAAAGAATAATGTAAAGGTTGAATAGGTGCCTATTATAAAAACACCAAGATGTGTAAGTGATGTTATAGGAAGGTACTGAATTGTTTTAATTAAACATCAATGTCTATTGTTATTAAAATAACTATGTTATATCCCTTAGGTCATATAAAAATATAATCATAGAACCTCATTCATACATTTCGGTCATACGTTCTCTGGCCATCTAATCCACTGCAAGGGTTCGAAATGGCCAAAGAATTTATATTCGCTGTGTGTGCCATTTTGTTGGGCATTGATTCGGCCAGACAAGGCTACAAAAGCAGTCTTGCCGACGAGTGTTTGTGGCACAACGGCAAATGTGAGTACATCTTAACGAGCATTTTCAAGAAGAACATTATCTTAAGCACCACTTTACTTTTTTAACGGGGAACTTTTGAAATAGGGACTTATTGTAAATTTTTTTCATGCCATAATTTCTGCCATCATAAGAAAGAAGGCCTTAAAGTATACGAAAACTCCATAGAGTTTGCGGCTTTCTTTATGAGGGCAGATTTGTAATACGACTATTAAATTAATTTAAAAAATTTAAATTGGAGTGCTCTAAGTTTAAAATTACCGATCAGGTATAGTTATAAATATTATTTTGTGAATCTTGGTACTTACGATGATTGATCGATATTTTTATTCCTACCAAAATCATTAAACACAAAATTCTAGTACTTAGTCACTGGAATTCCAACAATACTGCCTAGTCTAGCTTACCTCAGTCCGCAATTCTCAATAATGTGCATTCCTCGTTGATGTCTTTTGTATTGAAGTTACATAGGGCTACTACGGCCGCGGGGGCGGGGCGCTTATCACGGTGAAATGCGGGAAAGGGGTGTGTGGCGTGCGTTGGCGATTTGGCTGATTTCATAACAAAAAAACTACTTTCACAAATAATTATTTAAATTTTTCAAATCTCTATTTAAATAAAGGATTTCTTTATGCCAGTAAAATATTAGATTTCGGCCTATCATGCATCGTAAAGGTTTAGTATCGCTCCTCCTCAAATGCTGCAGTGTTCTTTGTTAAAGTGTCACACCATCCGCCATTCTAACCGCCTCCGTGGCCTAGCTAGTGGCTATAGTCTGCTTGCTTCACATCAGGAGGTCGCGGGTTCGATTCCCAACGGGGTCCAACTTTGTAGGACTCGGTTTGGTTGGTGGTAGGCATTTTCTGAGCCCGCCTGGCTATAGCTACCACCATCTTATCTAAGTCTTGCCGCCAAACATTAAAAAAAATCCTTTATTTCCAGGTGTAGACTCCTGCCCCGACTGGCTCGTGGTAGTATCGAACAACTGCAACAACAGCTACTGGACAGCGCAACGCACCTGCGACCATCCGGAGCGAGTGTACGTCGGGACGCTGTGTGGGTTCTCTCGCTGCGACTGCCCCGAGCCAATGGTCTTGGACACCGACACCGGCTACTGCTATGATGTGGACAACTGCCCCCCAAAACATACTTTATAAGTAGTTCGAAATTTATATTAAATAAGATCATATCTATCTACTTGTTTTATTTTAGACTACCAACCTGCCTGTTTTTACCATCCCGTGCTATAGCTATAAAATACCTTCTTTTTTAGGGTTCCGTAGCCAAATGGCAAAAAACGGAACCCTTATGGATTCGTCATGTCTGTCTGTCTGTCCGTCTGTCTGTCTGTCTGTCTGTCCGTATGTCACAGCCACTTTTTTTCCGAAACTATAAGAACTATACTGTTGAAACTTGGTAAGTAGATGTATTTTGTGAACCGCATTAAGATTTTCAAACTGAAACTCAAAAAATTTTTTTTCATCAAACCCATAGGTGTGGGGTATCTATGGATAGGTCTTCAAAAATGATATTGAGGTTTCTAATATCATTTTCTTCTAAACTGAATAGTTTGCGCGAGAGACACTTCCAAAGTTGTAACATGTGTCCCCCCCCCGTAACTTCTAAAATAAGAGAATGATTAAACTAAAAAAAATATATGATGTACATTACCATGCAAACTTCCACCGAAAATTGGTTCGAACGATATCTAGTAAGTAGTTTTTTTTTTTATACGTCATAAATCGTAAACCGCAATTTACCGTTCATTCAAGTTACAACGAACTACAAAAACTTTTATATTATGTTACTTGCTGCTACGGAACCCTTCATGGGCGAGTCCGACTCGCACTTGGCCGCTTTTTTTTAACGTTGGGAAATCCATCATAGATACCCAGTCACTGCGGGGGCAGCAACCGGCTTATGCCGGATTCCTACCGGCTAAAACCCAACGGCGATCCCGCTTCGCCGTATGCCTGTATGGCATGGGTCTGAGAAACCGGCAGAACCTTTACCACCAGTCCCCCTGCTGCCCACCCGCTTTTGTAGGGCGCACCGGACGCTGAGCGCACCCTCCAACTGCTTGCTCACAGTGGACAGCAGACCCCCCCGGTCTAGACTGTCTGGAAGCGATGGGGGCCAGGAAACCCGAACCCCTGCGGCGGATAAGATGTTGGGCTCCGCCGTCAACCGACGCCGCGCAGAGATAATCAACTACGCTGAACACGTCAAAAAACCGACTTCAACCGTAGCAGCTACAATTTTGCTGTTTTTGTAGTATTGTATTTGAGAAAATGCAAGCAACACCAGCAAGAAGCTGTCAGTGGATACCAGAGAGAAATGGCTACCGATTTGTACAACGTGGTACGGCTTAATAATATTGTTAATTTGATAATAAATAAGATTGTGAGCTAACTATTGTTTATTGTTTTCAACGCTACATGGCGCAGTCGTGAACATTTTTATTCGGTGCAGTGAATACTTTCAGTGCAAAGAAGTTTCACAAATATCAAAATGGCAGCTAGTTGCTATTTACCGGAAAAACTGATTTTATCTGGAAATGTGGCAGAAAACTGGCGTGTATTCAAACAAGCCCTTGAAATTTATTTGATTGCAGCGGGTTTTGATAAAGCAGACGATAAAAGGAAACTAGCATTGTTATTAAACTTAGTAGGAGAGGAAGGTATAAAAATCTACAATAATTTTAACTTGCCGAAAGAAAAACAAACCTTTCAAATTGTACATACTGTCAATGTAGACAATTATTTCTTAAATAAGATAAGGACAGAAACAGAAAAAGATCCTACTTTACAAAGTATAATAATGTTTTATAGAAATGGATGGCCAAACAAAGATAAAATTCCAGATCATGTAAAACCTTACTATAAATTTAAAAATAATATTTATGTGGAAACCTCAATAGTTTATTTAGATTATAAAATTGTAGTTCCAATGAGATTGAGAAAAAATATTCTTGAGCAAGTTCATAGCTCACATTTTGGTATAACTAAAACTCAGGCTAGGGCAGCTTCACTATTTTACTGGCCTAATATGAAAGATGATGTGTTGGATTTAGTTGTTAGGTGCAGATTATGTGAAAAATATAGTGCTAAGAAAGCTAAGGAACCAATGTTTATAGAGAAGGGGCCATCTCTACCTTTTGAAAAAATTGGTTGCGATTTCCTCACGTTTGCCAATGATAATTATTTAATAATAGCTGATTATTATTCCAAATGGTTTGAACTTATAAAAATGACCTCTATGACAGCCACATCTGTAATTAAAATTCTAAAAGAATTTTTTTCTACTCATGGTATTCCTAAGATATTAAGAGCTGATAATATGCCATTTAACTCAGTAGAATTTCATGCTTTTGCTAAAGAATGGGGATTTGAGATAAAAACTTCTAGCCCTTTATATCCCAAATCTAATGGATTTGTTGAGAGATATGTTGGTATTGCAAAAAATATGTTAAAAAAATGTCAGGACAAGAAATTGGACATACACAATTTGTTATTAGAATATAGAAACACTCCAGTGTTAGGGTCTTTATATTCACCTTCTCAACTGTTAATGAGTAGGTTGACTAAATCTATGTTACCCATACATGACAAATTGTTGAAACCCAAAGTAGTTTTAGATTTTAAGGTCCAACAGGATAAGAAAGATTTTAGAAACAAGAGTTACTATGATAGAAATGCCAAAATGTATAATTATAATTTTCAAAAGGGGCAAGATATTGTATATTTGAAAGATAATAAGTGGTTGCCTGCCAAAGTGGTTGATTTTCATAGTTCGCCTAGGTCCCTGTTGATTAATGATGGGAAAAAAATATTGAGAAGAAATACATCATTTCTAAAACCTTCAGTGTCCATGGATAGAGTTGTTAATATTGATAATAATAATGAAAGCTCTGTAAAAAAGGTTACTGGTGATATGAATGAAAGACAGTGCAATCTTAGGCCCAGGAGAGACATTGTGACTCCGGGTTATTTAAAAGATTTTGTTCTTTTTTGATGGGAAAGATGTAGTATTGTATTTGAGAAAATGCAAGCAACACCAGCAAGAAGCTGTCAGTGGATACCAGAGAGAAATGGCTACCGATTTGTACAACGTGGTACGGCTTAATAATATTGTTAATTTGATAATAAATAAGATTGTGAGCTAACTATTGTTTATTGTTTTCAACGCTACAGTTTTTTTTGTTTTTGTTGATTTTTCAAAAAGTGCTGAATCAATTTAGACCAAATTTATATGGGACCACCTCTGAAGTATTACCTGCCAAACAGAAAAAGAATCATCAAAATCGATTCATAATTGGCGGAGTAATCGCGTAACAAACATACAAAAAAAAACAACATACAGTCGAATTGAGAACCTCCTCCTTAAAGACACGCAATCCCCCCCCCCCACCAATGACAAGGTGGCAGCACGACGACGGGGGGGAGCTAAAAAAATACCTGTGTCAAGTTCCCGTACCCGCCAGAAGATGCATAAAAACATATAATTTCTGAACGGAGTCGCTAAAGCAAATTATTTATAAACGTTTCCTTAGGTGTCAATGTCATTATGTCACAGACAGAAGAGTTAGAGGTTATGTTGTGAAAAGTTATTTTTTGTGTAAATAGTTCCTTCAACCAAAATGCTAAGATTATGTGCGCGTAGCAGTTATGTACAAAACAAAACATTATTAAATCCGATTCTTGTCAAAGAAGTCACAAAAAACCTAAAGACAATAGGCGTCGCTCAAACCTTGATCTCGCGGCATTACGCTATCAAACTAAGGGAAGAAGAGGATAAAAACCTAGAACGCATATACTACGGTCCTCTAACACCACAGATAAGGGCCGTAAAAGTGTTTTCATTGACCTCGAGCATAGCTGGTTTATTGGCGCAACCCATCATCATAAAAGAAGCTAACGCAATCGGAAGCACATCATTGTTGATAGCGCTATGTTCCGTGGTAGGATTCTTCACGTTTGTGACGCCAATATTACTGCATATCGTCACAAAGAAATATGTAACAGAGATGCACTATGACCCAGCAACTTCAACATACAGAGCGACCACAATAAATTTCTTTTTGGCAAAGAAACAGGTGATCATAAATATCCATTATTACCTCTTAACCTAACAGTACTGAGTTATATATAATAACCTGCTCTTCTATCCACATTTTGCTTCTAGTGACCTCATAGCAGCACCCTTAGGCTGGCTTTCCATCAGAGCTGTGAGCAAGGAAAACATCCACCCTTAGGATTAATTTTTTCTTCTAGCCTCACACAGTTAATTGAACAAAATAGATTGTTCTTTGATTCATGCTACTGAAAACAAAATTTATGAACTGAAGCTTTTTCTCAATAATTTTTTTCTTCTTACAGTTGGAATTCAAACCAGATGATGTTGATGTCCCTGAGTTACCTGGGATGTTCACGACAATGAACGCTAAGGGCAAGCCTCTGTTCATCGAGGCGCGGCACTTCAGCGACCCTCGGCACTATGCCAAGATAATGGGCTATGACAAACCAATGGACTTTAAGTTAGGCGAAGAAGCACAAGGAACAAGCAAGTAGTTTTAGGCAATATGTTTTAGGCACTTTTTTGTTATTTCATAAATAAATTATCTAATTTATTACCTTTTTTTTGTTACTAAATGAAGTCCAAGTCTGTTTACAATATTAAAGCATACAGAGTGTTATAAAATTTAGAACCTGACAGGACATAATAGCATCAAATAAATAAAAATACTCTGTGTGTACTCTTTATCCATGTTGATCAGATGTTTGGGATTAGAGCATTAAATCCCTTGTATTTCAAAATAGTTTTAGCCATAAAAGAAAACCAGAAGTCAAATAAAATATTGTTAACTTTATTGTTGTACATAACTTATGAGCCACCTGAGTAGAGATAGTCATTGATTTGACTAGACAGACAAAACTCTAAAAAAAACAAGATTATACAACATTTTCAACTTACCTAAAACCACCTATAACATATATTGGAATGTGATGTTAAACACATGCATATTTTTTATCAATAGAAAAAAAATATTACGTATAAATAATATAGGTCATTTGTCAGTTAATTGCAATTAAATCCAGCCTGTATACAATTCTACATCTTAAAATTAACTTTATTTACAAAAATATACTATATAATTATGTTATACAAAGTGTTTTAACTGTGACAGCATGAGGAAATCCAAATAAAATATGAAACTTTCTCAGGTAATATTTATCTTGACCGCTTCCGTGCTTTGCTAGATGGCAGTTATTAAGCCATGTCGGCTTGTCGGCTTGGCGGCTTGAAACTTCTGACATTGGAGTTGCACCCCTACAACCTCCACCAATTCAGACTTGGCCCCCATGTGTGGAGTATGGCCTAACCTTCCCGAGTTATGGGAAGAGACACGTGCCCCTGCAGTGGGGACGTAATGGGTTGTTAACATTGGTTTCAAGTTTTGAAAACACTTTTTTCCATAATTTTTATTAAGTTAAATTTGTTTCTGATTTTCCTATACTTTCTCAGTTAAAAAAATAACAATTTGTTAAATATTAATATGTAGCACCTCTACTAATTAGATCACTTTTAGCTAGGAATCTCTCCATTATAATACTTTTCAAAGTGAAAGCAATAACAGCACCCTGGATTAAAATTAAAAATTTTCATCTAAGGACAAATTATTCCTAAGTAGACACAAATACATTCTAACATGGTAAGCAAAACAGTCCGGTCCACCAAAATCAAAGTTCCAAAGAGAAGAGATCTCTGATCTACGCTTCGGTGTATACAGGATCTTATTAAGTTCTGTGTGCCTAATTAAGTTTAAGCTCTTTCTTTACTGCCCCACAAGATAAAAGGGAATGTACGAACAAATAAGAAACTTCAAACTTCTTCAACTATTTGATTATATGGAGACGTAATACCATGGAAATCCTGTATCAAAAAACCTTGTCACAGCTTTCCCCTCTATTAAATTTCTGTTAACTTTCAATTTCACTCCAACCCACTCGCGTGTTTCACTTTCACTCCAACCCACTCGCGCGGGCCAGTTCAGTCGTAGTGCAGAGGCTCTGGCAGCTTATCGTCCGGCTGTATGGCGGCAGCGTGCAGTCGCGCGCGCTTGTGCCGCCACTCCACGCGACAGAACGCGCCCGTGCCCACCGAAGCGAGGATAGCCAGGATACCCAGCTGGACGGATAGCAGCGCTTGGGAGGAGTAGAAGAATGACGCAGCGGCGGCTAGCGACTGCAAGGTGAAGGATCAGGTCAATAGAGGAACACCCTGAATGAGAAAGTGAGGAGTACAACCTACCAAACTAAATTGGTGCCGGCTGCTTTCACTAGATGGCAGTCGTTAAGCCATGTTGGAAGCCTGAAACTGGGGTTGGCCACTGGCCCCACAACCTCCACCAATCCGGTTTGACCCCCGTGTGAGGAGTATGGCCTAACCTAACGTTGTATGGGAAGAGACCCGGTGCCCCTGCTGTAGGGAGGATATGGATTGTCAACAATCTAATGCGCCGAAAGGTGTCCCAGCAGTGGGAAGGATATGGATTGTTAACATGGACTAGCCCCTACGTACCCATTCGATCTATAAGACCCATTAAACTTACAATTAGATCCACATTAATAGCTACATAATGTAGTTAGATAAAAACAGAAAACCGTGTCGGGACCTCCCAAAAATCTCACAGTAGGAACTTTCACAAACCTGAGTAAACTTAAAGAGCGCGAACGCCGATGTGCTATTATCCGAGTAATATCCTCCCAGCAACGAGTATATTTGGGTGTTAAAGCACGCATCGCCGAAGCCCAGCAGGAAACTGCACAGCATCGCCAGGTAGGCATTCGGCGTGATGTATGCAGTCTCCTTGGTGCTGCCGAGGGGCGACTCGTTGGGCAGGTTGATGAAGATCAGGAAGAAGCTCGCCAAGTGGATGACGTAGCCCGTGATCACGACGGGGTCGCGGCCCCACCGGGTCGTTTTGGTTCCGAGGATACCGAAGAGAGCACCACCTGAAAACAATTAAATAAGCTATTGAAAGTTTGGATATAAATTCGAATTTGGAAAAGGCTTTTTTATTTCTCGCAAAAAAGTAGTTTCAATCCGTAAGATTGAAACCGATATAAAACGAATATCTCCGTACGTAGCCGATGTTTCACAAGCGTCCGAGATTTATACGGATCAAAACCGTTGTTTCGTGAAATTACGGTTCACATTCTGTAACATCGCGAGATATAGTTTAGATTACGCTATTACCGGGTTTTGATGAAATTACGGCTGTTTATGCTTAAAAAATACCATTTAGGGGTCGTCCATTAATCACCTGATGATTTAGCAACTTTTTAGACCCCCCCTCCCCCCTGTGATACGGGGTGACGTTTTAAACTTACATCGATAAAAACACTGAACACTTACCAAGCACCTCCCCCAGCCCTATGAAGACACCGGACAGACCGACCAGCTGCTTGGCGGTCTCACCAAAAGCTTCCGTGAAGCCAATACTAGAGCTGTACACGCCGCTGAAGAACGAAAGTTCGACTCCTAGAAACAAAAATCGTCGCCACGTTAAGAATGTAACAACAGAAAATGTTTAAAAAGGTCGGACGTGTCAATATGGCAACTCTCGATCGTATGATCCTAAGTGCTGCTCCAAGCAGTCTGCATTGAGTAGTAGCCCTGCTCTTAATATAATCTGACAGACGGAAGGTTAGATTAGTTAAGCTGTCTTGGAGCAACCATAAAAAAAACAGTATTTTCCAATCATTACAATTTTCGCAATGATACGGATTTTTCTGAATTTTCTGAGACGTATATAAATGCATGTCCCAGAATCACGTCATCAGAACCAGTTGTGACTGTTACTAGATAGTGATGAGAATGCACGGATGACTTATGGTATGGTTCATTCCAATCAAAAAAAAGCAAAACGTAAACAAACTTACTATGGAACTGACACGTGTCAATGTCATCTGTATACTACGTTTGTTTACCTTTTGCTTTTTTTTGATTGGAATGAACTATAAAGATAGGTGGTCAGGTCTTACTTTTGAGACGCTGTTCCAAAATTATGTGGTTTGCGGAACAGTTACGTCAAAGAAGAGGGTATTAAGGCTTGTTTGTAACATTTGAGGCGTACAAAGTCAGTTTCAAGTAAATTCTCATGATACTTCCGTTGTTATTTTTCGATATGGACCAGAAATAAGAGATGGATGTGCAAGCGCGTCAACGTATAGAGATCAAAACTGCAAGCATGGTAGCGGAAAAATGTATGCAGATAACCCTTGCGTGTTTCGAATACTGACAACAGATTCTTACCAGTATAGATGAAGGTCATGCTAAGCAACAGCATATCCGGCGTCACGAACAGCTTCAGCGCCCCTTTGAAGGCTTCCAACGGTCCTTCCGTATCATGGGTCACCATTTCCACCTAGAGCAATGATGGTTAATTCTTTAGATTAGACAAAGTATAATTTTAATTGAATTACAAAAGAACAGTATTATACTTAGTACGGTGATTTTATTGATATTGATTGCGTTGTTGATATATTTTTTGGATAAAATTACAACACATATAAAAGACATAACGACACATATACTATAAAATACGAGTATTGTATATCTCGCTGAACTCTTTTATATGAAGGAAGTTATTTTGCAGATTAAATTCTTAGAAGAATATATAAACCTTTAAAGAATATATTTACCTCGATTCCACTCTATTGCAATTCTCGCATTTGTATGTATCGGATCAGAACAAAAGATGTATCTTCTAGCTATACCTACTCGAATAATATATTTCCATTGTCAACCTGTGTCTGTATGCAAACTTGAATTTACCAACGACTCTACCCCACCTTAGCTTCGTCAAGAACAGGCACACGCTTCGCCGGCCTCAACGCCATCAGGAATACAATCCCGAGCACGCACACTGCAGTGAGCACTCCAAACACAACGTTCCGGGTGCCGACGTCTATGTGCGTCTTGCCTTGGAACTGGATGAACACGAACAAGTTGCCGAAGAATAAGCTGTGGATGGATGAAAACAAATATACATTTAGAAGCGACTTTAAAAGAATTTAGGGCTTCAAAACTGTTGTTCTTTGGATAAAGTTTCGAGTATGTTGTAGTGGCCGCGACTTCTTTCGATACGAGATTCAATTTTTATTTATATGTTTTAATTTTACACTTTATTCGAATTTTTAAGCACAGGTCAAGCTTACGTTTCGGTCATTATAATTATTATTTGGTTTAGATCTGAAAACCACTAGAGATAGGCCTAAATAGATCACTGCGACCTAGAAGATATATTGTTACCACTGCTCCTAGCGGCTCCAGGCTTGTCTAATGCCTCGTTCTCACAAAGTATGTGAAGGGGTGTTTCCTCTTCCTCGAGGCAAAAACGGCACTCGTCCCTATCTGCAATGTATGTACTAATCTTGCAGTGATCAGAGTAATCCTAAGACTACATGAAATCGTGACCCTGAACATGTAAATTTGCCATACAAAAGACATCACTGTCTTAATGCTTAATTTTGGTATCAATTACCAAATTATACCACATTTTTGTAGAGTCTTCTGTGCCACTTTAGTCCAACTTTCCTGGCTCTAACTAAACACCACAGTTTATTGCACTCAAGCTTACCTGCACTGCAGCATAGCCCAGAAGACTCCCGAGTTCCGCGATATAGTGTCTGCATCGCTGTTGAGCGTGAGGTAGTTTCCCTGGCCGGTCCAGATAGCGGCTGCGCCGGCGCCGATGAGCACGCTCGCCGCGTAAAGCAGCCATGTGCGCGGGAACAAGAACGTCACTATGAAAAACCTGGAGAAGGAAGGTAAAGGAGTCAACCTTTCTGTATTAATATGATCTCGGTCGTATAGTAGTTTTACACATTAATGCAGCAAGAGGCTGTACGGCTCTGGCGTGTTTCATAATTTTGTATGTGATGCAATCAAATTTTCTCCGCATCCTTAAAGCTTGAGACGAGACAATTTCAGGGGCTTGACAAAAAAAGAACATCGTGAATCACAATGCTTATTCAATGAAGAAACTGACGTTATTGTTTTAATTCGACTAAACAAGTAGGTATACATATAGTTTATCGTAGTTACGATTTCACGCTCAATTAAAGAAAAATGGCTTCTCAGGATAACGTGCATAAAGAATCACCATATTAGATAATTAGTTTTACAAAGATTTTATAGTTTTACTTTGTTTTTTCCTGGTCGGTTCTGAATGGTACGTCACAAATCTTTTGAACACGTCCTTAGACAATGTTTTTTCAAGTTTGATGACCTTTTGATATTTTAAGTTTGCGGATAAAAGTAGAAATTTCAGGTGAAACTGGTAGATATCAACCGGTTATAAAAGTTAAAACTCCATGGATGGAATGCGCAGCGACAAAAAAATAATCACTTATTCTGTGCGTGAAACGAGTATAATTTTGGAGAAAAAAAAACATAATCCGTGCAATTTTATGCGAGAGAATGTATATACATATTTGTAATTTCGACAGGTACGGAATAGTCAAATTTTCCTATAAATAACTAGTGAAGCTTCAGTTTACGAAGTCAATAATTCAAAATGCAGTAGTTCGGACTATCGCCAAATGTCGTACTATAACAGTTTAATTTTAAGAGAACCATTTAATTTTTAATCCCCAACGCAAAAGGTTTTCTACGGGTGAACCGGTTTTCATGCGGCTTTTTTTTAATTTGAAAGCAGTTTTATTTCAGTGGTTGTTAGAAGTTGGCTGAAAGTATGTTTCATCACGGTGGTGAAAATCGTTTAAGTAGGTTTTAAGTTACTTTTACTAACGGGTGCGGTATTTTGTTTTCTTTTGTTTGTCATACAAACCTTTAACTACAAGGACCTTAAAATTCCACTGAGAAATTCTTTAGCCTTTTACAGTTGTTTCTACTATTATACATTATAAAAATACGTTAAAGTGTAAATAATTGCAACTTGCATGCCGTGTAATATTAAATTCCATAATATAAGCCGAACAGTGCATTATCAAACGGTGTTTGATAACATGATAACAAAGAGTTGAACGGAAAAAGCAATCAAAACTATCGTTGAGCAACAAATTCCTAACTAGTCAGCCTTGAGACTGGATAGTAAAATAAATGTTTTGTCAGGGTTAGTTGCCATATCGGTACGGCACTAAGGTATACAGCAGAAGACTGATTATAAAATTTTACAGTAATATATCTATACTTCTATGCTAACACTATAAATGTCAAATTAACTATACCTATCTGCCTGATACGTTTTCACGACAACTGAAGAGGTTTTGATGAAAACAGTTCTTTCATGTTATGAAAGGAAAATAAAGCGCCATGTTTATCAGTTTATTTCTTGTTTGACTATAAATCCGACCAAAAGCCAGCATACTAGGCTCCTTTTTTAATGCTCGGGAGCGTAAATACGTAAATACATATACTTCATTCCAATCAAAAAAAAGCAAAACGTAAACAAACTTACTATGGAACTGACACATGTCAATGTCATCTGCATACTATGTTTGTTTACCTTTTGCTTTTTGTTGATTGGAATGAACCATAGTTTAAAATATACAGAGCGCACACGCCGCCGCCGCCGATGTAGGTACTCTATAGTACCTACTTCCTCATACAGTCTACTACCTCCTCGTTAATTTTTTTAAAACTTCAAGTTCAAGTTATCTGATCTGAATAAAGAACTCTGAATGAGGACAACATCAATTTTCACAAAATATATCTTTATATCACTTTTTATTCGACGACAAGCTGCTAATGGTATAGACGCTCATGAAAGTGCTCATGAAACAACTTTCCATCAAGGAATTGACAGCCGAAATATTGTTATTTTTTACTTTCCACTCATATCGTGAATAATTAAATGCGAACGTTGTATAAAAAGATATCTTTTTTACTCCATAAAATTGCTAAATTCCTCAGAGAAAGTTGGTTTCAACCAGCATTTGCCACTTGTCGGCGAACCACCCTATGATTGTGATGATCTCCTAGATAGGAATAGGACACCAATTTTATCGAGTCCTTTGCATACAAATTACGTGAGATTATATCTGGTCTGCCTACTTACATCTACTTAGCAGGCAGAGGTCGGTCCCGAAATAACGGATCCCGCATTTGGTGGCACTCCGTATGAGGTAACGTAACTGGATGCCTGTTTTGCGGCAATTATACTTTCTCGCTGATGCCAGAAGTATTAAAACATTATGATTTCATATCATATCGAATAAGAGAACATTTGTTTAGGGATAAAGTAAATAAAATGGTAAATAAATACAAAGTATTGATAACCAAGACAAATCTGCAAATGTAATACTTTCTCAAATTCCATTTCCATTGAGGAATGGAGGAATCTTTCGGGCAGTAATTTTCTATTTATTATATTACTACCTACTCGTACTTTAAATTAAAGGATTGTATAAATATTTTGGATTCACAATGAAGTATGTATTAAGTACAATATGTTCCGTACTTTGTTATCAAATCCACGGCCGTCCGAGAGCGATCAGAAGAACAAACACATATCATAAAGAATGTGTGATACATAAAAATTACATCATGGTACAGTAACAAGCAGTTAAATAGGTAGTCTGTAAATTAAATACGTTCGTAAGTAGTTGGAGTGAGCGTATGAATAAACCTTCAACTGCGTTACCAACCCATAAATACAGGGTGTTTCACAAAATAGGTTTTATTGTACCTATTGGATGAAAAATATCTGGACAGTACAAGTTGGTTGATTTCGTTAAGAACTATGTATTAGAATTTTTCATGAACAAATCCAGCATTTTCCAATTACTCAAATCAATTACTTTTTATACAATTTTTTGTTCCGAAATTGTTAGGGTTACACAAATATGACATATATTTTTATTAGTGATAGTTTCAGACACAGACTTGCACCACGCTCCCAAGGATCGGAACGATACTGTCCAAATAAAAATGTTTTAGTTTTATAACAAAATTACACAGCTAATGCAAGTACCAAGTATGACTATGCGAACACTTTCAGTCACGTGTTCACTGTACAAATTTACGGCATTACGGTTGTTACTAATTAAAAATGCGTTTTTAAAAAAAAACTTTATTGTTATGTACATGGCGAAGACACAATAATCAATATTTTAATAATGAAGTGAAGTAAAATGAAATGATTTGTTGTGTACAGAATTCAGGTTACAAAAAATTAATAGGTAGTTGAAAATAAGTTCTAAACTTGACTTGTGAGTTTAATTTAGTAACGTCTCAATTTAGTGCTTATATAAACTCATGCATTTATCTATAAAAATTACTCAGAAGAGATTTTCTAAGCCCGCCTGGGTACCTCAACCAACATCGTATAAGTACTTTTTTTTTTTTTTTTTTATGGCAGAGGTGGCAAACGAGCAGACGGATCACCTGATGGTAAGCGATTACCGCCGCCCATAGACACCCGCAACACCAGAGGAGTCACAAGTGCGTTGCCGGCCTTTGATTTGGGAGTACGCTCTTTTCTTGAAGGTTTGAATGTCGTATCGGTCCGGAAATACCGCAGGCGACAATTCATTCCATAGTTTGGTTGTGCGATGCAGAAAGTTTCTAGTGAAACGCACAGTTGTGGACTGCCAACCGTGATGGGGATGAATATGTTGTCGCGTAGAACGATGGCGGAAAGAGGCGGCAGGGATCAATCCGAACAATTCCTCGGAGCACTCCCCATTGTACATGCGATAGAGAATGCAGAGCGAGGCTACATCTCTACGCAGCGCCAGGGAGTCAAGCCGATCTGAAATATCCTGGCAGTCGACGATTCGAGTTGCTCTCCGTTGAATGCGGTCCAGAGGGAGAAGCTGGTACTGGGGTGCCCCTGCCCAGAGATGAGAACAGTATTCCATATGAGGCCGAACCTGCGCCTTATAAAGTTGCAGGCGATGCGCCGCAGTGAAATACCGTCTCGATCTATTGAGCACACCAAGCTTCTTCGAGGCTAATTTAGCCTTACCCTCTAGATGGCCACGGAACTGGACTTCACTCGATATGTCGACACCAAGAATTCCGATACTAGCTAAGGCATTTAGGGGAGTGTCCTCAAAACGAGGTGATACATATTAGTTTTTTGCCAAACATCAATGTCATTAGCCTAATGTGTTCCAGGATAGAGATAGAATAGGCGTTTTTTTTCTAACACAGAATATATGGCAAGCAGTCAACATAATAATAATAATAATAATAATATTATCTGGGACAAATCACACACGGTCATCTGGCCCCAAACTAGGATTCCCTGTATCTTGGGAACCAGAGACTGATATACATACACATATATTTTTAAATACATACATATATAGATATAATACACCCAGACTCAGAGCAAACAATTCTGCTCATCACAGAAAAGTTTGCCCTGTGTGGGGATCGAACCCACGACTCTTGGATAAGAGGTCAGGATCGCTAACCACTTAGCCACAAATATCTATGTAATTTACTTATCATATAATATATTTGTTATTTTCATTTTTTCATTTATTTTATTCAGTTATTACAAAAAACATGGTAATACAATATAAGGGTATTATTAAACCTTCATAGGTTTGTCTCAATACCGATTTCCAGCCTCATTCATTCATAAACAATACGAGTATAATTTAAAATGAAAGTTGCTAACGATAACAAACATAATAAAAAGACAGTAAACATAAACGTATAGTGGTGGGTATGCAGAAAAAGTTATTACAGAATATAGTGCGAAGTTAGTGACATACATATATCGTCGTTCGCAAGTTCGCAAGTCCGAGTTACGAATTACGAGGTTATCTTGAGATGTTACTTACTGTGCATAATTTATTTGTTTTGCATTCATACATTTTAATTCCATATTCATTATTATGAAAAACTTATAATCACTGGATACTTTGAAAAATAATATTCTATTATAAGAGTATTTTCTCCTACTGAATCGATGATGATCAATCAGGGCTACAGTCATCTACTAAATTTAATCCAAAATTTTTAATTAACATAACCCTTTATCTCTCTTACGAGTAGGTAGCTACTCCTTAGAGCTAGGTTACACGCTCAGTCTGGCGTCAGTCTGGTCCATCAGTCTGGCCGGAATGATCGGAGAATGATCTGTAACCCACTGTCTGCCGTCAGTCTAGATTAACCGTATACCGTGAAAATTATTTATATATTTCTTTGACAATTTTTTTACAGAGCACTAAAGTGTCTAGAACATTATGTCTGTTTTTACAATATATTAACTCACAGCCGATACTTAAAATAGGATAATTCCTGTGCTATAAGTACCGAATAATCTTCCAATGTCACGGAAAGGTGTTAAGCTTCACTCTGTGTTTGAATTTACACTAATATTACAATAGTACATATCTTCATTTCTCTCTCATTAAACTGGAGTGGTACTTACAAATAGGTGAGGGCGCCGATAAACATGGCACCCCTGGGCCCTGTGAGCGATATGACGGAGGGCGCCAGCCAGTTACAGATCGCCAGGGTGGCATAGATGATGGCAAGAGACGTGTACCCGTCACCCACAAAGGTCGGGTCATCGTGTGATATGCTGTCCAGTATGGTTTTCTGGAACAAAACAGAAATAATAATAACTAAAGTAGCATGTATATATTTAAAACGTTGCTATAACCACAGTTCCTCACTGCGATCAAATACATTAATAACCACTTAATGCTAAATTATGTTAATAAATCTCAGGTGTTATTGTTTTTTCCTTTTTAGTTAGACAAAAGTTACTTAAGGCCTTAAGTATCGCCAAATCGCAATATTCAATTCAAATTCTTGAAATAGTGCTTAAAGCTATCACCATGGAAAAAATATATAACATACTTGAAACAATAAAAAACAAATTGTCTTGAACAGAATCATAAAAATCACAAAAGCTATGATGAAAAAAAAAAACCTGTAAACCCTGTTTTTTGTATTAATTGCAAATTCGCTCGGAAGCAAAATATTTGTTTACGTTTAAACCAACACCCAAAAATCGGCCATTTTAATACCTTCAGTTTAACTTGAACGGATTTTTTTTAACTTATTTGAAATCCAAGAAAAGTAATAAAAACATCGAAATCTCGAGAATTTTGCGTTCGGCCTTGACGTAACCGCCGCGATGGTACTCGCACTGATCTGAACTTAAAATGAGTGGCGTTACGGTCGATATTATATTATCATGCAGCGACCTTCTCAGATTGAGTGCACTTCCCCCCTTAAATAAATCACAACACGCGTTATATTATCCTTCCTTGTCTTCTAGATTTAATTGGTTAACATGTAGTAGTCCTCGTCTACGTTTGACCCACTCGCACGTAGTTTAGCGCCATAAGAGAAAAAGAGACAGCTAGGTACTCTCCCACCTCGGCGCCATTGCACTGTCCAAGCCTCATTCGTTTTCGTGCGCGCACGGCTACCGCACGTAGTAAAAAATATTTCTTAAAAAGTTCGTTCATTATTTGAATTTAACAAGTGTGCAAAAATGTGCTTAGAAGAAAATAAATCCTTACGTTACTTTTACATAAGAAGATTATGTGGAAAGGAAATACAAAAATCATTTTTAAAAAAAACAAGTGCAGTGAAAGTTATTTTTATTTAAACATGATGGGAGAATATCAAATAATTTTATTTTGCTTCGAGTCAACGCGAGACGTTGACCAATAGCCAGTTTTGCTTCGAGTCAATGCGGGACATTGACCAATAGCCATTTTTGCTTCGAGTCAATGCGAGACATTGACAATAGCTACTTTTATTAGAGTTAATGCGAGACATTAACCACACTATAATATTCCTGTTTCGTATGAACTGGAATCATCAGCTTTCTAATGCTTATGCGGTTGCTCCATCAACCCTCGCTCGCCGCCACAGGTGAAGCGTTTGCAGCATCGTGGCTCATATCACTGCACTGCCACCACAGCCACCGCCGCTTATGCACCTGACAACGATGCTGAAAAATCGACAACGACGATGGACGGATTGCCTCCCGAAACCTCCCCAACGGCGCTGCTGTAACCGCCGTCCGCCAAAACCGCTGCCGGCGCCGCCACCAAACCTGCCGCCGCCTACAGGTGATATGTACCATAAGCACCGTCACGTCTATTTAATCTTCCGGCACATATCCACCGCCATCGTGCGTTTATACTGATGCCTACTACCCGCAGTTGAGATTCCTTCTAGTGTTTCCAAACGCGTGTGTTATTATTTCAAAACCAACCTCGAGAAGGACGGTCTATTTAAAAAATAAAAACAGTTTTCTCGAGTTCGTCATCTGACAATAACTCCAGAAATTGAGGCGATGCTGAACTATTAATCTAAGACGGAGACAAAAACAGGGATATTACAGCTATTTTTCTTAACCATAACGGTTATGTCCAATACCTACCGCTAACCTGATTTATTGAAACAACAGACATCCTGTCATTTCAGTTTATATAACTGATTGAATGAATGAATGAATGAAATACCCGACCGATTTCGGTCATGAGTCATGGCGACCGCTTCGACTCCTGGTAGACTTGTTGACTGTGGAGCGCCCGAAATAGCTAATATAGCCAATCTTCGCGGCAAACCCCCGGTTCACACTGCAGTTTAATTAAGTAATATACCAGCCTTTTATTTATTTCTACATCATATCATAAAATACTTATCTGTGAGTAATAGTGTTCTGTGATACTTATACACTGGAATCGAAAGGGAGACATTTATTCGGTGTTGTGTTCGGTGGTTTTGTGAAGATGTCAAAGGGCATATGCAAAAAGTTAAAAGAGTTTAGTTGCGTCGGATAGCGAGCAGGGAGATACGTATGTATGTATGTGCCACTGCCGCTCAGCCAGCCCAAACGCAACCCGTCGCGTCGCCGCCGCGCCGACGACGCTCTGCCGCCGCCGCGCTGCCGCTGGCGCGCTGACCGATCGCTGCGAAGCGCGCCCTCCGCAGCTCAGCCGCATTTTAAGGTAGCGGGTAGATGGAAATATTTTATGGATGCATTAAAAAGGTATTGTTTGGTATAACTAGACCATTTTACACAAAATATTGAGATAAAGACTCTCATTACCCCAGATGACTTCTTTGCCCTGGACAAGTCCTGGCCAAAATATGTATATTTTTGATCAAAATTGTAAAAATTAACGCAGCAACCCTATGAAAAACTCTTTGCTTCGAGTATTATTTTTATAATCCGTAAAAGTGAAGACAAGTTTAATTTATACTGGATTTAAAATGTTAATCAAATTTTGAATATTGATAATTTGAAATCTATTTTATCAGCAGTTACATGGTAAAAGCAATAAATAAAATAGGCCGATATCCTCGTGCTCATGCACGATTTTATCTTACTTAAAACACTTTTTTCTATATAAGTACTTGTGTTTTACCTTTCAGCCTGTGCTCAACTTTTATATCACTATAGTCCTATGAACACTATAGTGTTCATTAACTTTATGAACAGATTCAGGAGTTTTTTCAATCTGTTTTTACTATATTATTCTATGTTATTCTTCTTTTCGGTCGATAACAAACCTAAATAGTCTCGGCCCAAAATTCAGCCACGCGAATTGCACTGTCCGCGGCACTCATTAGATCTGCCTGCCTGCAGTTATTTGGGCATGCAGGGCACGACGTCAAATACTCCATTGTTTTGGGAATTACGCCACACTAAAACTCCAATTTGGAACCATCTGAGGATGTTATCACCATTATATTATTATCTTATTGAGAGGTGTTAAACTTAACACCAAATATATTTTAAATTAACGAATTAAATATATGTACAATTGTACACATTAATTCTTTAAATAATTAATTGATAGAAACGAGTTCGGTATACGATTCAAAACCCTTTCGATTTACAGTTACCATAACTGACAAGTAATCGTTAATAATTATAATAAGAAAAATAAAAGTATTTTATAAAATAAGGTACCTTATACTTGAAATTGTCTTTTTTGTACCTAGCTTCTGCTACTTACACGAAACTTGCAATGACAGCGTTTCGGGAAGTATTAATTATAATAAATACATATACCTACGTTATTTTTTCTTATGAAGCCATGTCTTCAGTCTAGATGACAATGATTCATAGGTGTGCTTGTTTTTAAGTTTAATGCAAGTTAAGTCTTAATAAAGCTGCCGCAATCACCAGATAAGAATAAACAATAATGTTTGATGGGTGAAATCTGTAAATTCTTAGATGGTGGATAATCAAAATTTTGACTTTTGCATAATCAAAATTTTTGTTGATGCCTCCACAGAACACTGGAGATGTCCTTGTGAGGATGGTGAAAATTATTGATTGGCATTGTTTAAGATCACCTATAATCAAAATATACATTAAAAAGATTTATATTTGTTGGATGAATTAAAAATGAAAAATGTGAACGTCAGCGAATTTTGCAAAAACAAAATTATTATAAGTCATAGCTTACGTGAAACTTCTGGTATATTTTGAACTAAATTATTTACAATTGAAAGTTTATTAACCGCGATATACTTTCGTGGCTATATAAAATTACAGCAATTTTTTTCTCTATAAACCAAACAGGTAGTTTTTTTAAGTAAACACACAACAAAAGAACGAGAAATTAAAATGTTAAAAAGTTGTGACAATAGAATACTATTGCTGGTATTGACAATAGAATACATATAAAACTTGCTGAAATTACCGTTATCGATACAGTTTAGATAAATATACTAAACTTGTTTTCTACTGCATTCCAAAACTTATTAAATAAGCTTATCCAGCCTAAAATAATAATTTTAACTTAAAGAATAAATACAAAATGTAATAAGTACATTTTTACATCTTTGTAATGTTTTCCGGTTATTTGTGTAACTATCTTCAACGGTTCCCACTTTTCCAATTATTATGAACTTCATATTATTATTTCGAAATTATGACTTATTATGTAATAAGTCTTTAAAAAAATGCTGCTCAAGCTACTACCGTTTTCATACCTGACGTAGGGTCTGTTATGAAATCAGAATTTATCTATATTTTATTTCTTATAAGTGAACCTGAAACTTATATTTTCAAATATTGTTTCAAATATATAAGTACTTATTCATTCGTATAAGGAACGAACAAATGCATATCGTCAGTGTTGGATATAAAATTCCTATCACTGGTCGATAATACCAAGTTTTAGTTCACGTCTAGCTTTAAACAGTGGGGGAATATTATCGATCAGGAGTATAGATTCGTTGGTTTGTTCACGGCTCATCCCCATTGCGGGTATACCTATTGTTATTCGGGTTTATGTAACACAAATTACATTTTTTATCAAATTACCTAAAAATTAATTTCAGATGTTCAACGTGAATTATTCAAGCAGTACATGAAAGTACAGGCTAAAACCATATTTGTTAAAATACGATAGGTACATAGTGTAATTAAGGTACCAGAATATCGTATTAGATTACCATCTTAGCAGTTCTTTGGACTTAGAACAGATTTTCCAAATAGCTAAAAGGATGGAAATGTCAAACAGGTTCCCGTATGAAATTTTCAAGTATATATCAATAGATTATTAATTAATTACTAAAGTAATTCATATCCGGTTATGTAAGACATCTAGAAAAAGCATACTTAAACGACGCTGCATATACCTTTCATAAAACACTATCGTCTATCGCTACACTTATGCTAAGTGTAACCTCATCACTCAGAACCTAACTTCAAGTTCAACTAACAATCAGACTAACAATCACATTTATAAAATTTAACAA
The DNA here is from genome assembly GCA_958295455.1 of Coleophora deauratella. NCBI lineage: Eukaryota > Metazoa > Arthropoda > Insecta > Lepidoptera > Coleophoridae > Coleophora > Coleophora deauratella. Next base: position 10,957,717 of record OY282397.1, on the reverse strand, counting down.
GATTTAATTTTATTTTCATATTGTTTATTTGATAACCTTCTAGGAAATGTTATTTTTTAATAATTTATTGTGTACACAAAATGGGCATAATATAAAAGCTTACCATCAAATATACGCAAGGGGTGCAACTTGTTTCTAAAAGAAATTTCTTCCAGAAATAAGTTTCTGTTAATTGAATTGCAGTTATAAATTCTCTCAGATTATATTTTATTGCAATAATTCTCATACCTATTACCTACAACATTGTTAGTCTCTTTAAACATCTACATGTTAACCAATTAAATCTAGAAGACAAGGAAGGATAATTAGATGATCAAACGAACTTACCTCAAGTGAAGTTCGATCTTAATTATCCTTCCTTGTCGGAGAGATTTAAGGTCCCTCCCTGCCCTAGAGTAGACAATACTAGGATGCTAGTATTAAAACCCCTAATACCAATGTTGTAGGTTGTAGGTTGCCTTTTTTATTCTCTAAAATGAATGAGGCTTGGACAGTGCAATGGCGCCGAGGTGGGAGAGTACCTAGCTGTCTCTTTTTCTCTTATGGCGCTAAACTACGTGCGAGTGGGTCAAACGTAGACGAGGACTACTACATGTTAACCAATTAAATCTCTCCGACAAGGAAGGATAATTAAGATCGAACTTCACTTGAGGTAAGTTCGTTTGATCATCTAATTATAAGCGTTATAGCCACATTTTTCCTCACAAGACCCACCAGAAATTGAATCGTTCACTAACCATACTTATACAGCATGATTATTATTCGCTACGAAGTAGCAAATTGTAGAGTACATACACGCCACTCTTTAACTGATCTACTAACCCCAAGGCATCAACATCCAAACGTCAATAGTTTACAATATGTGCACTAGTTTTGTTTATTGAACGATTTCTTTCTGGCGGATCCGGTCCGGATCTCGTGATGAAATTTCTAACAGAGAAGAGGCAACTACTTGTCAATTATTGAACAGCGATTTGCTAACTTTATATGGAAAAACAAAAATACTTCAGTTTCATGAGTAGTATGTCAGCTAATAAAAACTTTATCAGTGTATAACTGACGTAATTGATACGTAATACATGACGTAATTTGGTTAACCGTCTCGAAAGGTTTACTATCAGTTCCAGCTAGGTACATATATCAAACCAGAATAGGAATTAGCGTGGAATTAACTAACGTCAGATTAGCGGCTTGTTTTCTATCGCTAGTTGCAGCTCCACATGCTTTGGCCACGCCTGACTGATTGCCTCAACGATCCTATGAAGTGATAATAACATAGTCAAAATAAATATTATTTTAAATACAACTCAAAATAAGAGTAAAATTTCGTTTTGTTTAATAGAAATTCACCACTTCATATATCTTTAGAATATTTTTTTCGGTAATCATGTCCAATAACAAGTATATGAGTATTCCGTAAGTATCAATATGCATATGCAAAACTTTAGACAGCACACAGTCCAAATAAAAGTCCTTATTTATAGCACTGTGGCAACTATAATAAAAGTTTGCGTAAACTCTTTTGAAACGTGTATGGTATGAATGATGTGTTAACCATTGCGTGTAAAAGGATCATATTATAATAAAACTTTAATACGCGATAAATGTTTCGTGGTCTCCATCAAAACACTGTTAAGGTTTTGAAATTACCAATGACTTGATAATAAACCAAAACTTATGGAAAATTGCTGAGTTGCGCACCGTTAACGAAGTGAGTGAGTGCGCGGCAAATTGAACGATCGAAATACAATATATGATAAAATATATTCAAAGTTATATGACCCAGCTAAAACGTCATGAAAACAAATGTTATTGTATGTAGAATGAAAACCGTACAGCAACGGCGCGGCGCACAGTTATATTTTACACAGGGCCGGCTTTTGGGTCGTGCCGCCCGTGCACAGACACAGGGCGTCGAGCTCATGGAGACGCCAAGCACCCTGGTAGTTGGGGTCCCTATCCTAACTAAAATGGCGCTGAGCGCTCCAAGTAAAACGGTTTTATATTCTTAGATATATTAAAAAATTGCGCGTTCGCTTCGCTCCCGCTTTTTCTAAATAGATTGCATATGTTCATGACCGCTCACCCACGGAAAAATATAATACACTCGATTCACATCAGGAGGTTGCAGGTTTTATGTCCGGTGGGGTTTAGTCGGTATTATAGACTTCGAATTTAGCTATATTACCTAGTAGCAATCGAACGTTCCTTTGAAAAAGAAACACACGAAGAGTATATACATTTTTAATTGAGTACATGGCTGCTTTATTTTACTTTTTTTTTATTAGTGATTAAATAGAAAGGGGCGGCAAATTTCTGATCGGCCCCGGGCGCCGGGTGGCAAAAACCCACGCTACGCCACTGCGTTTGAGTACCCCATTGCGTTGGGGAATTTTGGTAATTATCATCACTTACCATCAGGTGAGATGATGCCAAGGGCTTACCAATTGTGGGTGAAAAAAGACACATCTGCAAGTTATGCATTATCAATTCATCATGTAAGTCACGCTACTTAGGCTCAGTTCCGGCGCTCGGTGTTGAATGTAAGTCGCGGGTAGCCGTTTTAATGGTCAGTTATAAAGTAATAACGTAAAATTTTCACATTTATCGATTTATTTAATGTCATCAATAATAATAAATATCCCGCAAAATCATACACACAAACTAGGATTGCCTGTATTAGGAGATCTAGAGGCTGATATAATAAATACGTTTCTGCTCATCACAGAAATGTTTGCCCTGGTTGGGAATCTAACCCACGAATCACCGAGTCACTACAAAGCTCCCACCCCCACCATGTGAGACTTGTATTACTCGTTACATTATTAATTACTCAACTTTTCGGAAAATATCAACTAGGAAAATTATGAGACCACCTATCCACCACTCTCGGCTAGACAAGGTTGTTGACAAAACACTTGACGTTCAGTACATTAGTACCTACAATAATATCGCACGCAAGTAAATCTGCTTGACCCAATTTAAACACAAACAAATCCTTGATATTATCTGAAAAGACACAAAGATGATAAAAATAATAATATATATGGCAATAACCACGCAGTAACATGCATAAAACATGTGACATTTATAGTTATCGATGAACTTTATTATTCCTTTGGTCAACTTGCATATTTGTCCTCTCTACCGACGTTAAAATGTACTTATTTGATTTGATAGTATTTTATTTTACGTCTTTCTTAATCTTATTGAGGACAATCTGATAAAATTACATATCTATGTATTGTTCTTATTTGAACGAACGTAGAAATCAGTAGTTATTAGCTAACTTGGAAGAGTTAGCTAAGTTACGAAATACTTCGTTCACTATAATATGACGTGTAGAGCCTACGGCCGGCCTACCTACATTATACTCGAGAGGGGCACGCTGCCGCTGCCTCTGCCTCTGCCCGACCGCGACTGCAGCTGCACATATCTATGTATAACTACATTCACAAATCAACTAGTGCTGTAATAATATCGTAACGTAATGTTAATAAAAATACTTACATTACTTTCAGTCCAGTCTTATCTAATTTATCTATATTTTGTAATTCTGAATCAAGATAACTTTACAGCAAGGTAAATACTATAACAAGATAAATGTTAACAACCTCGATGACGAGTTCCGCAAAAGCTTGGAACCGGCTCCAAGGAAAGACCAAGTCAAGGAAATGTCATTACCAAAGGACAGTTACGATTATTAACCTCTTATGAAGATCGATGTGGTATCAAACGTCATCGGTCCAGGTATTTTCACCAATGCACAGACTTATTTTTTCTAGCAACTAAATACAGGATATATGCAGCACTTTTATAAGGGATTTATGTTTCTAAGTAGTATACCTAACGCATTCTTAATGAAGATCATTTTTGATCACTCAGATCAGGGCCTATTGACAGACGAATGTGTCATACGATTCCTAGACCCAGGAATTATTTTTTTTTCTAGCTCGGGGGTTTTTGTTTTCTCTATGTTTATTACAAATATAGAGGTTACAAGAAAATAGGTACAGGACGGTACGGAAATTCATACTGAGGTAGTCCACCCAGCAGTGTGACGACCCACGACCAAGAAGGTTAACATACAAACAATACAAAGACGCAAAGGAAATGCTTGCGCATTATTAGCAATTCCTGTATCTGGGGATATGGAATAAACTTTAATTCATATTAAAATAACTAAAAAAGTAGTAATACCAGTATCGACGATTTACTTATGTACATTGAAAAATATCGAAAGCAGGCATAATAACGAAACAATCCGAACTTCCTTAGATTATTTTGGAATGGAAGCAGTAAATGTGGCGCGAAAAAGTTTCAAATGTGATTATAATCATATTCAGTCAAGGTTGAGCGAAAGACTTCGAAGCAACATAATCGTAAATGAACTATACCTAATGCCAAGCACGCGCGACCGCTCAGGAATGTGGCCCTTTCCAGGCAATAAAAATAATGGATTTTAGGTGCAATGATATATTGAGTAGTTTTTGAAAAGTTCATTGACTAAGCTCTACAAATACTATATTATACCTAGTTTAATGATTGGGTATAGTAACACAAAAAATTAAACAGAAAAAACTCTAGAGCTTTCCCTGGGTAAAGACGAAATACAATAAACAATTTTATTCATAAGATTTTTTTATTGGATATAGGTCCGCCTGAAAAGGTTTCCTCTGTATTCTGAATTTTTGATATGAGGTGAGGTAAAACCTCACTTTAATTTTCCTTGTACATCCTGTGTGAAGGTCTACTTACCTAAATGTTTTTTGGTTTTGCACTATTTCTCAAAAACCATGTGTGAATGTGAATTGTGAATGTCTTGTACTAATTTTACTATGCTATATTAACCGCGCCGGTACCAACGAAGAACCAAAGTACGTGTTTTACTTTGGTTCTTCGTTGGTACCGGCGCGGTTAATATAGCATAGTAAAATTAGTACAAGACATTCACAATTCACATTCACACATGGTTTTTGAGAAATAGTGCAAAACCAAAAAACATTTAGGTAAGTAGACCTTCACACAGGATGTACAAGGAAAATTAAAGTGAGGTTTTACCTCACCTCAACATACTTTACAACTTTCTAATAAATTTATATAAATATTTTATTAATAGAAAACCATTAATTATCAAATAATAACCTTGTATATCTGGTTTATCAAAGGAAATTTTGCATGCATATACTTACGTGTTTATGAAAAAACTGATTAGGTGATCTAACATAACAATTGACATTACACTGTCTGTACTGTACATATTGACTGACAGTTAACATACTTTTGCATTGTAATGAATGATCATAGCCCAATAAATTCCACAACTAATCACACACAACTTAAATAGGAATCCCTATGCTATGGGATCCAGAGATTAATTTAACATACTTTAAAAAAATCAGTAATGTGTATTTTTATAAGTTTAAGACAATAATAATAGAAATATGTTAAAACTATAGAAACTGAAATCTTTTCGTCGCGCAAATGTTTCATTGCGAGGGGATTGAGCGCATACAAGTACAACTGTAGAATTTAATGTGGCCAAGTGAAGTTAAGGGCTGGAACCATTTTACTACTTTCGGAGTTCCCATAAAAATATATAAACATCAATTTAAATAATCTTTATGGTTCAATGTAAACAGTTGAATTACTGTGTTCTGTTAATTAATAAGTCAAGAATTCCATGATGCAAAACTTCTATTTAGGCATTTTTCTTAATTATGTGATACCTACTTGACTTAACTTGACTACTGTTAGGTATTATTTTACTGAGAAACAAATGTTTGCTATTTTTTTTTAATGAAAATATTAAACCCTGTTTAAAAATCCCCAACCCTTAACTATAAAAGAAATAGGACTACATATTATGGGATACTACTAAAGTAAAATAATAATAGATTAATATTATGTATTTCAAAACTTTAACTAGCCCACTTTGAAAGTTTAAAAAGTCTCATTAGCATTTTATATAAGTAATTAATTATTAAAATATAAAATCTATATGATATAGGTATATGACATTCATAAAATATTACTTTTTTTTTTCTGATCGGACAAGGAATTTCCTGTTCAGCTAGAAATCAGGAAAGTATAACAATTCAGATTTGAAGTAATTTTTTCCTTTAGATAAAAACCTATCTAAGTCTAGGTAGTTTTTATCTTTAAATTCTATCCCAGACTCAACACTTCCAACTCAATATAATTATTAAAAACGTAATGTTACCTACAAATAAATCATAACAACCAAATAACGTTTAACGTGTTACATAGCAGGAGTATTTGGTTAGAGAAAATAATATTGACATAGACCAGTCCATGTTTCGAACTATGCAATAGTGTAGGTGGTTTCCCTAGCTACAAAACTTTCAATCATTAACATACCTCTATATTACCCATAGTTTGGAAAGCAGTGAACACGAACATAAAACCAAATCCAAGCAAAATAACGTTTACAAATCTTCGCTCCATCGTTACGAGAAGTATGAATCTATTATAGATTATCCAAGAGAAATTATTTATATTGTGCACTAAGACCAATCACAATTAAAACACGACCGCGGTGTAGACTTAGTTATCTCCAAGTGTTGTTGAAATATCCATTCTTTAGTGGCGATCCCACCACTTTTACGTACGCAATTTATTTGTAAACATTTGTAATGCGAGTGTTGACATTTGTTTGACAGTCAGCTGTAAATGACAGTGACAAATGAAAAATCGAATACACATTTTTGTCTATGGATGTATTAATCTCTTTCGCAGTGATACATATTGCTCCATGGAGGAGTAAGTATTACTCTTTCGCATCTTCGTGATAGTTTTCGTGAATATTCCGGAGATATCTAAGTGGCCGTGCGCGTAAGTGACTGCGTGAGAGAATTGGTTGGCGTTTTTGTGAAGTGAAAGTGAAACATTCAGCGGCTGACAAAAGGGTCCGTCCATTTGATATGAAGGCAGCTTTGCAAGTCTTACAAAACCACCACGCTTGCTACTGCAAAGCATACAGCATGCTCGTCTACGTATGCGAGTTGGTGAACTTGGTGAACTTCATTGTTTTGGGGGATTGCGCTGTCACGTTGTCAACACTGCCAATAAAAAAATATGGAGAGTCTATGTTCAGGACTTTTTGGCGGGAACTCGCGGCAAGAGTTTGTCATTTTTGTTTTATTATCCGAAAAAAATAGATATCGTGGTTTTTAATGTATAATATTGATAGTGTATTGTTCAATAAAGTGCCATTTAAGTGTCTAATATGTATGATAATGAAATAAAAGTGTGTAGACTGTGTTTCGAGTCCTCTCAAGAAGTCCATGAAATCTTCATCGAAAGTGCTATCATTTTGCTGAAGAATAGGTTTAAATACGAAAGACATGGCTTTGGGCTTAATTGAATTTTCCTATAAAGACGAAGAAATACGGAAGAAATGACTTTTAGCCTTTAAATACGACAGAAGATTTACAACAGACTAGGCTGTATAGCTGTGATCCTTTGCCTTCCCCATCTCGGGGTGAATTAAACAAAAAAAGTCTATGGTTCACTTCATTTTCATATTTTTCTGATTCACTCGAATTGATATCTTTTGTCGGAGATTTGTGTACTGCAAAAAATATGAGATTGTTGTGTTAATGAACTTGTGATAATGGAAATGTAGTGCCTTAATTAAAATATCCAGTGTGTGGTAACAGTTTTCTATCTCCGTCTTCCTTCCTTGTTAAAGATGATCTCATTGACGTACTGACATAGGATCTTGCTTGTTTTATTATTTTACTGTTGACTAAGTCCAATGACCTTGTAGCTTCTAATAAAATCACCGAAAATAATTAACAAAAATGAAGAAACAATTTTACAGAGTGAAGCAACTAGCGGATCAAACATTTTCAAGGTAGGTACTGTACTACCTGTAAGTATTATCTACCAAAACTCTGATAAGATTGGCTTTGTGGATTTCTGTGAGAGACTCTCAGACAAGATCAGTGTAGCTACATAGTTGTGATAAAATTTATGCTTGTTTGCCTTAGTGTCTCATAAAAATAAAACAACTAAATAAATTAATTAAAAAATTATGTGCAGGTCTGGAAAGAGCGAAACTTTAACAGATGAGTTGCAAACGGCAGACAGGAAGGTGGAGCACCTTCGAAATGCGCTGCAGCTTATCAGCAAGAGGCTCTCGACGGGCGCTGGCAGCACCCAGGGCCAGGACCCTGCTGCACGCGAGAAGAGGCTGAAGAAACTACCTGAATACCTACTGGGTCTTTCCATGTTAGAAGCTAGTAATTTTGATGATGATGACAGCATATTGAAGTACATTTTGTATGAATGTGGTAAGTTTATGCAAATTGAAAATCCTGAAATTTTTTAATTTATATATGAGATACACTGTGATTATTCCAGTGCTCCTTTTTATTAAGTTTCAACACATTAATAAACATACAACTACTTATTTTCTAAAATCAATCTCTCTTATTTTAGGAAAAACTGAAAAATTCCTCGCAAATGAAATTGCTGAACATGAGTTGAAAGTGGAACAACTAGTCTGTGCACCGCTCACTGCAATCATTGACCAGGACTTGCCGGCCATAATGAAGGCTAAGAAGCAGCTCTCCCGACTGATCAGTGAAAAGGAGTCCGCAGCCAGCAAATATCATGTGAGAACTTTTCTTATTTGTTTTATTTATCATATCTATATCATCAAGTTTATAGCTCAATATTGATTTTATTTTGATTATCCATATTATCTTATGTTTGTGTTTTTTGATATGAGAATAGATAAGCTGTCAGGCTCAATTTCTATGTAGAAGATTTTTAATCTTATATCTAAGAAAGTCCTAATACGAGGAGGGATCAAAAAGTAGTGAGAATGAGATAGAATATAATGACTATTGATATCTTAATAATTTATTTTTCTACATAGTCTCAGAGTCTCTCTACACACAGAGTCCAGCGCTTTTCCAAGGCTTCAATCCCTTTCAAAAAAAAAGTTTTGTCTTGGTCCTGCAAAAAGCTCTCCACGGCATCCATCACCTCGTTATCGTCTTCGCACCTGTTTCCCCTTAAGTATTCTTTCAATTTGGGGAACAGATAAAAATCGCTAGGCGCCAGACCTGGTGAACCAGGGGGTGGTCAACCAATTCGAAGCCAGCTTGTTGAATGGCAGCCATCGCAACTGCCGAGCTGTGCGCGGGTGCGTTGTCGTGATGAAACAGCACTCCCTTTCGAAGTTTCCCTCTCCTTTTCTCTTTGATGGTATTCCTCAACTTGGGAATTAATGCTGCATAATATTGGCCTGTAATAGTGGTTACACGCTCCAGGTAATCAATCAACAATATCCCTTCTGAGTCCCAAAATATTGAGGCCATAACCATGCCAGCCGATGCCACGGCACGAAACTTCTTTGGGGTCGGTGATGATGGCCGTTTCCATTGTGAAGATTGCTGTTTTGTCTCGGGATCAAAATGATGGACCCATGTTTCGTCCATTGTTACAAAACGAGACAAAAAGTTTTCAGAATCTTCTTAAAACTTGTCCAACAATGTCTTCGAAATGTCAAGTCGATTTTGTTTCTGACTGTCTGTTAACATTCTCGGCACCTATTTTGCGGAGACTTTTCTCATATTCAAAGTTTCAATATGGATTGAATACTTCCATGCCCCGATGAAATGCCCGTTTCTTGAACTAAGTAACGACACGAAGCAAACAAATGACTACATTCAGAAAAAAACAAAAGAGAATCGAAAACTTTTTCTTTATTAATATTACAAATATCTGAGCTATGCCTGCCAGTATTAATTTTTTTTCTTACCAAGGAGTATATATATCGTTCTCACTACTTTTTGATCACTCCTCGTAAACTACTTTAAAAAATGAAATTAGTTGTGCAGTCTGGGTTGAGTTAGTTGACCCACAATCTCAGCACTGCACTGTTTATGGCTTTAACAGATGTGAATGTTTATGACTGTTATGTGTTACACATATAATGTTCTATACACTCTGCATGATTACAAAATGAATACTGAAACTACTGGATTACCTTTTGTCAACAAATGAAATTGTCTTCTACAGTATTTAGAAAAACAGAAAGAGGAGAACCCTACAAAGTTGACTGCATCTAGAGAAGAGTTAGAAGAAGCTGGCACAAAAGTAGAGGCTGCACGAGATGTCCTGGCAGCAGATATGTTTGCCCTGGTGGCCAAGGAGGCTCAGCTAGCTCACACACTACTACAGTATGTCAAACTGCAGAGAGCCTACCACGAGTCAGCACTCCATTCCCTCCAAGACACAGTTCCAGAGCTTGAAAGATTTATCAGTAAGTGCCCTTTTGTTTTTGTCAACATTATTGTTGATATGGGACGTCCTAATTGTTTGTTTATGTTATCAGAGGAAAGATAGTATAAACTGGTACACTTAAGAAACTGGAAATATATTATTTCTAAAGTTGAATAACTTAAAGAAAGATATTGACACCAGCCTTGCTTCGCTTAGTTAAAATAAATAAAAATCTGGGACAAATCACACATGTTCATCTGGACCCAAACTAGGATTCCCTGTATTATACACCCAGACACAGACCAAACAAATCTGCTGCACGCAGAAATGTTTGCCTTGGGTGGTAATCGAACCACAGCCACCGAGTCAGTCAAAGATGCTTATACACAGGATTTAATTGTTACAGCTGTATTTGCTAACATGTTATCAAAATGCCATAATTTAGCAATCATAATAGCAACAATTTAATTATGTCCTGACTAATTTGCTCAGTAATTAATTATCATTAAAATATATTTAGGAGAACGAAAATTAACTAATAATGCATTAACTTTCGAGGTTTTACTTCTTATCATAATAGCCTTACAAAATACACTGATGCTTTTTAACAAATAGCAAGGCTTCTGTATACATATTTTAAGTGAACTGCTAACTTCTGTAAGCATTTAATTATCCTTAACTATCAACTGTGTCAAACTGTAATTTCTAAGAGATTAAAATACGACTAACATTAATTGAGATCAAACAATCTTTGTATTACTCATCTTCTAGCATAATATTTATAGTCTAATACATTCTCCACTAAACGATGTCGCTGGAGCCCTTATTAATTGCTCCAATTAGAAGCTAGCAGAGTTATACTGATAATACAATAGACTGGAAGTGACAATTTATTGTTTTCAACAATCCGTTTAGTGTTAAGCATTATAGCACGCGTAACTTGACATCTCACCAGTGTATGTTATGTTATTGTTTGTATACCTTTTGGGAGATGAAGCTAAGCTTGAGGTCATTTAATCTATACTTCATTCCAATCAAAAAAAAGCAAAACGTAAACAAACTTACTATGGAACTGACACATGTCAATGTCATCTGCATACTTTTTTTTTTGTTTGGTTCTTTCCTTGTCATCTGCATACTATGTTTGTTTACCTTTTGCTTTTTTTTGATTGGAATGAACCATAGTCATATGGGGGTCAAACTTCTTGACTGAAAACTTAAAAAAGTACAGTTATCTTGAAATTATTTTATTTTAAAAGAACCGCCACTCTTTTAGTTATTATAAAACTGACTCATAAGTAATTACCAAAGTATGCAGTTTTTGAAAAAAAAAACAGAAAATCTTTTGTGTCTTCAATAATTTAGCCCTAGCTTTAATTTCTGAGATATACGAGCAATTAAAAGCCATCCTGTATGAAGCATTTGTAGTCTTGAGAAAAATATAAATCATTCCTATAGAACGATATTTTAGAGTCAGAGTGCTAAATCATTTGTGAATCAGATGACCGTGTGTGATTTGTCCTGGATATTATTATTATTATTATTCAAATATGTTTGTAATGAAATAATGGCACCCAAAGATGAAGCTCCGTCTGACTTTTTAAGTCACATTTAGTATAATATGATTGTGATTCTATCATCAATCAGTTAAGGAGCTATAAGCAAATGCAGTCGATAAGTTAAAGTCATTATACATTTATAAAGGAAGTCAGCATTCTTTGATTCAGATAATACTTATTAATTAGCATATCAATGTTGCAAGTTGCAGTTGTGCAGTGTGTGAGCTTGGGCAGGATTATATTTTGTTAACAAATACCGTTAATTCTTTTAAAAGTGGTGATGGCTAAAATGCAGTCTGTTATGGAAAATAAACTTGACTGCACCTGCTAGCATAATTGGGTAGATGACTGATGAGTTGCTTTTCATCAAATATCAACCACATTTTATCTAAAAATCTTTGAAATAGTATACTATGACTATTAGTAGTATACTACTCATTTTATTAATTTATAGTCTAAATAATAATAAAAAACATCTCATAAAAATTCAGGGGTGTCCGTTTTTCTACGATTTAAAAGATCCATTTAGAAAACAATATTTCATAATTCATTTTTGATGCAGTCATCTACCGCGATTTTGTTCGCATGAAGGGTAGGGCATCCTTGCCACTTTAGGTTCCCATGCGTACTCACTCTTTACAGAACAAATTTAAGAAAATAATAAAAACAAAACACCCAGTAAAAGTGGTCCACTGCCTATAGACTTTTCCAACATCGGCGACGTTGCCAGTGCTTTGTAAATTTTTGACCCATTTTATGACAAAAGAGATTTACATAGCTCTATTAAAATTAAAATCTATTTCATCGATTCTCAGATGACAGTTCAGTGAAGCCAGTATTCGGATACCCGCTCGAGGAGCACCTGCGGGTGACGGGGCGCGCCGTGGCCTTCCCGTTGGAGCTGTGCGTCTGCACATTACACGAACTCGCGCTCAGTGAAGAGGGGCTCTTCAGAATAGCCGGCGGTACGTACTTGGAAGACGTGTTGGTACGCTAGTGCAGAATATTATTGTGGGGCACACTATGACTTTGCCGTTGTAATAGATGGCGGCACTTTCTTCAAATCACGGATCACCCGCTATAGCTACCGCACTGGGGTCACTTTTGCCCTCGATCGTTGTTGATTTTATTTAGGGAAAATTATGTTTTCAGGTTCGTCCAAAGTAAGAAGAATGAAGCTGTCCCTAGACGCAGGCCTATTCAGCGTGCCCTTGCCGAGAGACTACAGAGACGTGCACGTGGTGGCGTCTGTGCTCAAATCATATTTGCGAGAGCTGCCGGAGCCGCTGCTCACGTACCGCCTTTACGAACACTTCATAAACGCGTCTCGGCAGCCCACAGAGCAGGCGCGGCTCAACGCTCTCTGGGAGGCGATACACCTGCTACCCGATGCTAACTTCCAAAATCTTAGGTATCTTATAAAATTCTTGTCTGCCTTGACACAAAATCAAGGCACCAACAAAATGACTCCCTCCAACCTGGCCATCGTGATCGCGCCCAACCTGCTTTGGGCGGCGGCCGAGGGCGCGTTCGACATGCACACCACCGCCGCCGTCAACTGCGTCGTCGAGCTGCTCATCAAGCACGCCGACTGGTTCTTCAAGGACGACGTCAACTTCTTCATCAGCTTCACCAAAGAGGACCTCCTGCCCGACCAGTGCGAGTACGGCTTCACGGCCAACTTCGTGCAGGGCTACCCGCAGACCGCGGCGCTGAGCCAGGAGCACGCGAACGGGGACTACGGCGGCATGAGCCGGTCCCTGCACGACGGGCCGACGGCGCGCGGGGGCCGGCACTCGCGCAGCAACAGCCACGACACCAGCCTCATCCTGCTCGAGGGCGGCCTGCGGCAGGCGCAGTCCAACAGCTCGCTCTCCGACCACTCCAGCCCGCCGCACGGCAGCCCCAAGCCGATCATCAGGCGGAAGAACAAGCCGCTGGCGCCGGTGCCGCCCAACTTCACGCCCGACAAAAATAAGAAAGTCGATTCGCCTCCTGCGGCCTCGCCCGCCGCCGACGGCGCGAAGGAACCGCAGTCCGTTCCCTCGAAAGCCGAAACTGAGAAAGAGAAGCCCGCTAAACCGCCCAGACCGGTCATATCGGACACCGGCAAAGTGATCTCTGGCGTGCAAACGATCAATCGCTCCACGTACAAGCAGAACAAAGCGCTGAAAGAGGAGGCGGCGCGGAGCGGGAGCCGGGAGAACCTCGCGGACGCCCGCCGGCAGAGCCTCGAGCTCGAGGAGAGGTTCGAGAGCCTCAGGACGGCGGAGAAGGGCGATTCGACGGTCACTGCGAAAAACGTAACGGCACAGTCGGGCGTCGCGAATAGAATTAAAATCGTCGGCGACTCGAGTGGCCCCGCGTCGCTGGGCGCGCCGGCGTCGCGCGCGGTCATCAAGCCCAGCACGATGCCGCCGCCGCGGCCCGTGGCCGCCCCGCGCACCATAGTGCCGGCCGCGCCGGGTGCGGCGGAGGACAACGGGGAGGTGCAGCTGCGCCACAAGCCGGCGGTGCCCGAGCGGCCCGCCACGCTGCGGCCGCAGAGCTTCCGCGCGCGCGCCTCGCTCGCCGAGCCCGACGGCGGCGCGCCCACCACGCTGGAGCGCACCCACATGTACAGCGTGGACAAGCACCAGCCCACCATGATCCAGGTGGGCGGCGGCGGCGGCGGTGGCGGCGGCGGTGGCGGCGACGAGCGGCCGGCGACGGAGGACGGTCCGCGGGTGACGGTGCAGCGCACGCACAGCTCGGGCGGCCGGGACGCCGAGCTGGAGGCCAAGAGCCTGGGCGCCACCCGGCAGCTGTCGCAGTCTGAAGGCAGCATCACGGAGGCGCCGCAGTCGCCGCGCGGGGCCGGCGCGCGCCCGCCGCGGCCGCAGGTGCCCGCGCCGCCGCCGCCCGTGTCCGCGCCCGCGCCCGACCCTGCCCCCGCGCCCGCACCGCCCGAAACCGCGCCCGCTCCGCACGAGAGCACAGATCTCTAGCGCTCGATGCCGACCAAACCGCGGCCGTTGTCGCTGCTGAAATTGCTCCGGCTATGAATTCCGGCTTGAGTCCGTCTCGTCAGCACCATGCTTGTGGCATCGTCGTCGTGTCAGAATTCATGAGACTCTTCACTGTTAGGATTGTGCTACATCTTTTTTGCTATAGAAAATTATTACTGATATCAGGTATCAGTGCCGAAATTGTTATTTCCTTCTTATGCAGTCAAACGATTGTTTTTATAAAGATAGCTGTTGTATTTAACCCTATTACGAGTCTGGACTAGAGTCGAGACTGAGGGCTTCGCTGCGCCTACAGACTTCTGTTTTTTCACTGAGATTGAAAAAAATATTAATGCTATAAGATTTATGAATTTAGAAAATGCTGAATGTAATCAATTTATTTTTATGAAACGAGTCTTAGTGTTACGGACATTAACGCGGCATTTGAGTATCGTCATCATATGATCATGCTTTAAAAATAACAAAAATAATTCGAGTTGTAATTCCAAAAAGACATATCGATTAATTTACAATTACATTAGCTTTTTTAAGGAAATTTGTACAATGTAGGAAAAAAGAATATGCAATTAACCTTTGTGATATTAGAAAGAAATAATTACACAAGCGATGCCTTAGCCGCGGCTAGCACCCGCATGGAGGGCGGTGCACAAACATATGACAAGTAGCCATATTATTTTGTTATTATGTATTTATCCTGCAATGCATTAGTTACATTATAATCCACGCTGTTTCAGTGAACTACTAGGCTTAAGTATGTTATGTTGTATTTGCGACGTTTTTATGTGATACGCATTTTATTAATTATACTGCTTCTGTTGTAAGTAATAAATAATAAATTATATCATTATAATTACCTAATATTTTTATTTAACATACACGATCACTCTTACGTTGCGTAGATTTAAGTGTGCCATTTAACAATGTAATAATTACGCTTGCCTACTCTTAACAAAGACACTTGGTTCGGCAAAATATGGGCAGATTCGGTTATCACTTCATCAATCTTCTTTATTCTCTGGTGGTTAATGTAAAAGCCACCTGCGTCTATTATTCTCATTGCATCATCTGAAAGATAAAATAGAAATTATTAAATATCAAGGCAAACTTATATTAACCAAATTGGTGATATTTTAAAAAAAGACAAGTAAAGAGTACCCGGAACCGACGAGCATGCATGAAAATAGTAATGAATATGGATGAAGCAAGAGAAGTATGTCAGAAAAGGAGCGAATGGCGATCCGTGGTGTCTTGCCTACCCCAATGGGAATAAGGCGTGACTTTATGTATGTATGTAAATATCACATTTTATCAACTCTGAACTGCACATGTTTCGCCCAGATGATTCTCAAACACCAAACTTAATAACTATATGCTTTTATGGATACTTCTCTAGCCTAAAACCGCTATGAACATATGGCATCCAACTGTGAGGCATGGCCAGCAAAGTGACAGTTACCACATCCTAGGACTATCATCCTACCACACAGCTAAATTGGACCAATTTACAAAATCTGTTTTTTTTATTGTGGGGTCTAGGCTCTTGTAACTTAAGTCATAACTTGATCATATTCAGAAGCAGTCTAACAAGAAGCATAAAGAAAATGATCCTGATGAATGATAGACAGGTTTATCAGAAATTAAGTACCTTCAAGTGTCAACTGTAAAGGAGCACAAAACGAGACATGTAGAACGCCGGACCGCCCAAAGACTTGCCAAATGACTTGCAAAATAGCTGCCTAGGTATTAAAAACTGGTTTTCCAGTTCCAGTATACTCCTTAATCTCAGTGTGAGAATGAGATAGCAATAAAACAGGTGTCATACTCACTCTCAGTAGCGAAGCACTTAGCCTTCATCCCCAACTCCAGCACAGTGGTGCCAGGAGAAAGCAGCAGAGACACCACTGGCGCGCCTTCGAACACCTGCTCGATCTCATTGGGTGACAGTGAAATGAGGGAAGATGCGTCCTTGCTGTATATCGCTTTGGTCGCACGCTCCGCTCTAGCCAGCCCTTCCTCTATTATAGAAAGAAATACTTTGTACTAGGTAGAAAAAAATATTGACGATTTAAAAGCATGTGTAAAGCATCTACTTAAATAAAAAAACATTTTGAGTTTGAATATATTAGGTGCTTACCTATGAAATTGCCGTTTCAGTTTTGAAAGTTCAACAGAATAATATTTCCTCAAAAATTAATGTACTTCCATTAAATTATATATCATTTTCTAGCTATATTCAAGGTCTTTCATGAATTAGTGATGTCATGTCTCTCATGTAAAAACTAACTGAGTAGGGTTCCATTAAATACTGTATTGGCGTTTTCTTAGAGGCCAATTGGGTAAATTTTTTCTACCAAAAAAAAAATCAAAATTATCTGAAAATTGTGAAATATTATGCGCAATATGTTAAAAAATACATATGGTAACGAAGAACACACTGGTGTAAGTGTAGCCTTCAAAAATCAAAAATATTTTTTTTTTAAATAAAAAATGGCGATTTTCATAGCTTCTACACCTCTGTGCTCTCAAAATATTCAGACAACTTGCATTTAGCAAGCATTATTTTATTTCTAAATGTCCAATGGTACTTTGAAAATAGTTAGTTGTTTTAAAACCTTAATTATTTAATATTAATTTTCTTTTTGAATTTTTTTAACTAATCGACAATTTCATAGGTAAGCACCTAATATTTGGATAATTCATACTTAAGATATAAAGCATTTATTTTGTCTATGAACGCTAAGAGTTAAGCTTCATTTGTCCACATAGCACGCAGGCAAAGAATGTAAACTACGCGATCTGGGCACCTGAGTGACCTTTTGTGTGACAGAAAGGTATGCAAATTGAATAGCAGAAATGCTATTATGAATTGTTACCTCCGTGCACTAAAGTTGTCAATTGTTGAGCCAAACACATCTGTGGATATCTCTGATCAGGATGCTGTATGTGCTTGAACATGATGTCTTTTATTTCCCCTACACTGTAGAATGTGAATAACTTGAGTAATCTCTCCACATCTGAGTCTTTTGTCCTAATAAAGAACTGGTAGATGCTATATGGACTCGTTTTCTGGGGATCCAACCATATAGCATTCCCTGCTGACTTGCCAAACTTGTCTCCCTCTTCTGTTGTGACTAGTGGTAGTGTTAAACCTGTTGCAAAGTAGAATAACACCTAAACTATATTGCATTATTTAAGACCCAAATTATTTTACATGGAATTCGATTATACGTAGGGTGTTCAGGAAGTCTTGTCGTGTGATTAAATAAATTTATATTTTTGCTTAATAACCTCCGTTACTATTAATACCATTGGTCAAACCCACAATCTACTCATTAATCCAACTGTCCCACTTTTCTTTAGGAATTAATTCAAGTTTTTTTCGCAAATGTACTAACTTACTATTTTTTGACAGAAACTTGTGTCTCCTCTTACGATTTTAACAAAACGAAAATAAAAACCTAAAAACCTAAAAAGTACTGGAAGACCTAAGGAAGGATCCAGTACTTTAATGCCATATATCTGCCAGAAATTATGAAGTAGCACCCGCTTAATGTGCCCACGAACTGAGTCTTGATTTCTGTCCTCGATTATGTAGTTCTGCAATTGATTTAGGTAGACCTATCTCATATTATTGACTAGTAAAGGTACTGTTTCTTTTAAGTATAAAAGATTTTATTAACCCTTGATTATTAAAATAAAAATTCGTCATACGTTTATCGGTGGTTTTTGATTTTCGAACTTGTGTCGGGGCTCTTCATCCTCAAAGAACTATTTGTTGCTTTAGAATAAAGTTGACTGGAAAATCCTTATGATAAATGCATATATCATCACTTGTGTAAATTAAAATTACATTATTTGTCTGGCCATGTTTAAATTATTCAGCACAAATTGTGACCATTCAACACGTCGTTGCTTCTGATGTTCGTTGTAAGAGGGGGGTACCCATATAAAGTATTTTTTTTTTTTTTTTTATGTGATAGGTGGCAAACGAGCAGACGGATCACCTGATGGTAAGCGATTACCGCCGCCCATGGACACCCGCAACACCAGAGGAGTCACAAGTGCGTTGCCGACCTTTGAAATGGGATGGGGGATGGGGGAATGGGGAGGGGGAGGGGGGGGTTTGGCCTCCGGTACCCTCACTCACTCGGCGAAACACAACAAACGTTGCTTCACGCCGGTTTTCTGTGAGGCCGTGGTATCACTCCGGTCGAGCCCGATATTTTTTTAAATTTAAACGCACCGTCATATTTTTGTGTAAAGAAGACACAGGAACATTTATGAGTTTCTCTAACTAGCGATAAGTAATTCGTTGATCTTCTCTAAAAGGATTTTCCACTAGAGTTTTGTTTTTTGCCACTGTAATTTTCACAGGCCTCTCTGGCCTCGGGTTGTCATCTAGCTCAAAATCACCATGACTGAACTGTAAAAACAACTGTTCCATATTCCTTACAGTAAGAGCTTATTAACCAATACAGTAAACATCTCGTGAACACATTGTATGTATTGTCGAACCTGGCTTGAAATTTTAGTAGAAAATGGCAATATAGTCTCGTAACTTAGACGGAATTTACAGAAAGGTGAAATAAACGTATAGTCCTGTAAGAGATGTTACTTCATAACAAAAATAAAATCGTTTGCTTAACTTTCATCATTTACATATACGTCACGACTTCTTGAACACTCTACGTACATAATAAGAACTTACCATATACATCTTTTTTCTCAGTTCTACTGATAAGTTCATGTCCAGCACTTATGTTTCCCATTTGATCACTTCCTCCTATCTGAAATAAACATTAACATTTTGAACATATGAAAACCTAATAAAAAGTAGAATATCAATCTAAAAGGTACCTACTAGTTATTACCTGGAACCTGCAATCATATTCTCTTAGCAAATGCAACCAATCATATGACTGGAAGATCTGATAAGCAAACTCTGTGAAACTCATGCCAACTTCAGAATTAATCCTACTCTGTACACTGTGTTTCAGCAACATGGTACCCATACGAAAATTTCGTCCTATTTCACTTACAAACTGTATGGAGTTTATATCTTTATACCAAGTTTCATTATTGACTATCCTGCAAGAAGAAAATTTATTTAGATTGTTATTTTAAATTGTAGCTAAAAACTATTAGAATAAGAGTCACTCCAATGCATTGGAAATCACCATACAAATTTTAACACCCTATTTTTAACATTTTGTATTTCTTTATTAATGGGCTACGGCCTGAAATAAATTCTATAATATTATATTATTATTATTAATGGTATTCTACATATTACATAGATTAGGCTGCTCATTGTTGAAGTCTCAATTAGATTATAAGCCCATAGCAAATAATTACCTCACAGGTTCTAGCTTGCTTTTATCTTTCCAAATATACTTCTGATGATTTTCAAAAACTTTTTCAAGGTTTGCTTTGATACATTGTATGTTTTCATCTATCACATCTTTTTGTAATGCTACTCTATCTGTGCTCTTACCACTTGGATCTCCTATGTGTCCAGTAGCTCCACCCAACTAGAAAAATATAAATTCATTTCACCACAGACAAATAGCGATATTCAGAGTATGTTCGGCTGAAATTGCATTATTTTTTAAGACAAAATCAAAGCCCTAATAAAGTAATTTATGCTTACCAATGCAATAACTTTGTGACCTCCACGCTGCCAGTGTAAAAGATTGATAATAACAAGAAGATTACCAACATGAAGACTATTTGCAGTTGGATCAAAGCCTGCATAAACACATTGTGGTGATTTATTAAGTAAGTTAATTACCTCGGTCCTGTAAATCACGAAAATTACTGTATTTTTTTACAAAACTGTAGTAATGAACATTTTTATCCGTTCGCACTACGTACTTACGCTGCAGTGTTCGGAAAGAGATCTTGATACATGCCCCGCTCACTAAGCCTCAAGACATTTCTACTACTGTAGAGACGATT
Organism: Coleophora deauratella; assembly: GCA_958295455.1. Lineage (NCBI taxonomy): Eukaryota > Metazoa > Arthropoda > Insecta > Lepidoptera > Coleophoridae > Coleophora > Coleophora deauratella. The sequence goes on along the minus strand of OY282397.1, from coordinate 10,936,932 downwards.
TGACAAACGTAGGGTGTGTGTTTTTTGAATGCACAGTAAATATTTTAGAGGTCCCATCTTCCCCAACCCAGATAAACTGTGTAGATATGATACACAAAGGCAGTTTTATGTTTTAACCTCTAAATCGAAAATGTTTATTTTAGGGTTTTTCATAAGGACTCATCACAGCACTAAACAATATATACAACAAAAACACAAGCTTTTACTATTTGTATTACACTATTTACAATAAAAATTAAAAATGTTCTCAAGAATATTATGCCGTTTAAAATCTGTCAAATTACCAGTGCCAGTGGCTTAGTTTACTTTGAAACTCACACCAGGGCCGCGTTCAGAACCGTGCTACGCCAGCGGAATGTTGTAGCTAGAAGGATGTGAGTATAATAGGGAATTAGAGCATCATTAGGACTAATTGTGCGCCAGCAGCGGAATTTGTGCGTCTTACAATTTCGGAGATATTCATAAAAAACCGATTCCGCTAGGGTAACGTTCCCTCAGCGGCATAATTTTGAAAAAGACGGTCTAGCTCATAACATAGTACATGACTGAGTAGCTTTCGTCGTGTTATAAATGTGCTCAAATAGTGGAATTTGTGCATCTTACGGTTTTTGAATTATCCAAGATCCCGCTGCAGTAACGTTTTTGTGTTTTCTGTATCTCGAAAACGGCTGATAGAAGAAATTAAAAAAAAAACCACTAATACACCTTAATTTGTGCGTAATTTGAGCAATGTTAGTTTTTTGAAAATTATGATATATTTTTAGTAATTAATGAGTTCAGAAAATCAGGAAATTCTAATTTACAAGGAAACGAGTGAAGTTGCAATCGAATAAAGAGCACTCAAATATTCCTCTAGTAGACCCTAATAATGTCTGCAATTGTGGATTGTATTATCCAGTCAACTAGTGAGATATACCATTTAATTACGATATTATGTTAGCGAAATTTTAAAGATTGAATTCAGTGCTGCCATATGACTATGTAACATGAAATTTTACATAAAATTAGAGTGTCCTGCTAGCAAGCTTTCCTGTAAGTTTCAGCTTTGAATAACGTAGATTTAAAAAGATTTACCCAAAAGAAGAAAGAACGAACATTTTCCCTATAACCCGACCAAATTAGAATGTATACGAGAAAGCGGCCGCGCCATACAAAAAGGTAACCTTCCTAAATTGGTAGCATACAACCAGAACTAATTGGACAATTAAGCAGAAAAAAAATTGTTATGATGTTTATAAATGTTTTATTATTTGGCGTCGTATTTAAATTAACTAAGATCGGGTAACATCGACAAGTTGAACAACAAATTTTTTGATGTATTGGCATAAAACTCAAAATGTTTAAGTATTACACATGCTTTTAAATCGTCAATTCTACCTAGAACCATAGAACAAATACCATACCATAGAAGTAATTAGTACTATTACCTCTATGTGTTGAGGTATATTTCTCGCAAAGCAGATATAATCAAATCAATGCTTTGTTAATTTCTGATCAAAGTGTTTATCTTATCGCTTTAAACTGAGCTCCGCTCCTCGCACAGGTAGCTCCCGGGGCACGGGCACAGGGAATGAGCTCCTCCCGTCGCACGAGTTCCCGTGTTTTCGTAACCCATCTACCCAGTGTGACCATTTGTGGCAGATTTCTGCCATTTGGGCAGATTTGGCTACAAAATTTTATCTCTGGCAGAATAAGCTGACGATTTCAAAAAGTGTCAGAATTTGGCAGTTTTCAAGGAAATACTTTTTTTTAAAATAGCAATAGAAAACTTATAATTTTTTTTATGACTTGCTTGCTAGAAAATAATTTTAATAAGGTACTGAGCTAGCGACTTTTGTTTCATACAAGATAGTACGGGAATATTCCGTTTATTAATTTTTAAGTAGGTAAACCAAATAAATAATTATCTATAATATCGGGGTTCCACGTAGTGTAGCAGATTTTAGCAGATCTCTTCTTTCTTCTCTCAGAACTCTTCATTGTTTCATTCTTCTTTTTAGTTTTTATTTTAACCTTCTCGAACTATTAATCAGTATGCTAGAAACTAAACACTACTTAATGTTGCATTTTTTTTATCCTCTATTTGTAAGCCCTTGGCATCATCTCACCTGATGGTAAGTAATGATGACGCCGAAGATAGAAGCGGGCTTATCAAAGAATCCCCAACGCAATGGGGAACTGGCTATCTTCATGTCGGAACACATCCGTGCTGTTAACATTTATGTTTGGCGGCAAGACTTAGATAAGAAACTTAATATCTAAAAATCTTATTACAAGTATCTTTTAGGCGGAAAACAAACTGCTCCGCTCACCGCAGCGAATGGCGGTGGCGCGGATTTAAACTTTGTACTGTAAAATGTTGATTTGTATGGAAAAACCGCCGGGTACCACACACTGACACCGCTTCTCCGTCCGGAGGCGCGATTCGCCGACGAATCCGCACTCCCGCGCGCAGATGCGGTGCGATTCGCAGGGTATGCCACACTGACGCCGCTTCTCCGCCCGGAGGCGCGGTTCGCTTAACGGATCCGCGCTCCCGCGTGGTGCTATTCGCAGGGTAAAGCGTGAGTCTCGCAACATAACGGGGAGCGGGGGGGTTGCCTGACGCGGGGGAGAAGGGTGCGGCGCGCGAAGGTGGCGGTGTTGCAGAGCGCGGGGGGTGCAGAGCGCCGGGGGTAGTGGCGCGAGGGGCCTTGCGGGGCGCGGGGGGAGGGTATTACGGGGTGCGGGGGGAGAGGCTGTGACGCAGGGGAGGGGGAGTGCGGCGCGGGGGGAGGGGGAATGCTGCGCGGAGCGAGGGGGGAGTGCGGCACGGAGGGTGTTGTGAGGCGCGGGTGGAGGGGGGTGGGGCGCGGGCGGCCTTGCGGGGCGCGGGGGGAGGGTGTTGCTGGGCTCGGGTGGAGGGGCTGCGGCGCAGGGGGAGGAGGAGTGCTGCGCGGAGGGAAGGGGGAGTGCGGCGCGGGGGGCCTTTTTGGCGTGGGGGGAGGGTGTTGTGAGGCGCGGGGGAGGGGTTGCGTCGCGGGGGGAGGGGGTGCGGTGTGAGGGGCCTTGCAGGGCGCGGGGGGAGGGGCTGCAGCGCGGGGGGAGGGGGAGTGCGACACGGGGGGAGGGCGCGGGGTTGGGGGGTGCGTCGCGTGAGGGGTTCACGAAATGATCCTTGTTACAAACAAAAACAATCTTTGTTACATACATACACGTTCGAATATTAAATAAACGCATGACGAAAATCGTCGTGCACCGCGGCATCGGACGAAATTCGGACGGAAACCGCCCGGTGGCGCGGAATCCGCGCCTTCGTCGTGCACCGCGGCTTCGGGCGAAATTCGGACGGAAACCGTCCGGTGGAGCGGACCGCTGCCGCGCGCGAATTCCGTTACTCCGCGCTCCCGTCCGGATTCCGCCTCAATGTGTTTTCCGCCTTATAATAGCTTCGTCCCGGCCACTATACGAGTACGTAGGTACTAAGAAAACAATCGTCAATAAAACATTTGCACGCAACTATACTTACAAAGCTTCCTTCAATATACCTGTCATTTAAGAAGGTTATCCTTTTGTATGGCGCGGCCGCTTTCTCGTACATTCTACGCGAACATTCTAAATTGGTCGGGTTATAGGGAAAATGTTCGTTCTTTCTTCTTTTGGGTAAATCTTATTAAATCTACGTTATTCAAAGCTGAAACTTACAGGAAAGCTTGCTAGCAGGACGCTCTAATTTTATGTTAAGTTTCATGTTACATAGTCTTATGGGAGCACTAAATTCAATCTTTAAAATTTCGCTAACTTAATTTCGTAATTAAATGGTATATCTCACTAATTAACCGGATAAAACATTTCACAATTGCAGACATTATTAGGGTCTACTAGAGGAATATTTGAGTGCTCTTTATTCGATTGCAACTTCACTCGTTTCCTTGTAAATTAGAATTTCATTATTTTCTAAACAAATTAATTACTAAAAAAATATCATAATTTTCAAAAAACTAACATTGCTCAAATTACGCACAAATTAAGGTGTACTAGTGTTTTTTTTTTAATTTCTTCTATAAGCCGTTTCCGAGATACAGAAAACACAAAAACGTTACTGCAGCGGAATCTTGAATAATTCGAAAACCGTAAGATGCACAAATTCCGACATTTGCGCACATTTATAACACGACGAAAGCTACTCAGTCATGTACTTTGTTATGAGCTAGACCGTCTTTTTCAAAATTATCCCGCTGAGGGAACGTTACCCTGGCGGAATCGGTTTTTTATGAATATCTCCGAAATTGTAAGACGCACAAATTCCGCTGCTGGCGCACAATTAGTCCTAATGATGCTCTAATTCCCTATTATACTCACGTCCTTCTTAGCTACAACATTCCGCTGGCGTAATGGACACCCTAATATTTTATATTAAAATACTAGTGTAGCTTGCGGGTCGCAAATTGCAGTCCCTCAACAATAATCACAAAAATTCGCTCTAGCCCCCCCCCCCATATTTTTATGAAGTCTGCGCCCCTGAATATTTCTTATTCTAAATAATTTTAAAATGAAAAAAACTGAAGTTAAACAACGTCAATAATAAATTACTAATTAAGTACGTAATATGAAAACTGAATTTAATATTTTTCTTGTCTTTTGAATTGAAAATAATAATAAAAATATTTTTCGGAACGAATGTTAAATGTCTCCGCATAAAAATTCAGGGTCATATAAGGTGCTGAGCAGACGAGGGACAACGGAGGCGCGGTCAATTTTTCCGCCAGAATAGTACGTAGGAGTCTATGCAGAAACGCAAACGAGGGTCAACGTGACTGGCGGACAAACGGAGATTATATTCTCTTTGTGGCGGACACTGGCGGACAGGACTGACCGCGGTTGTCTCACTCATCTCACCAACTCGAATTCGCGAACACTCGCGGTCAATTTGTCCGCGTCTGTCCGCGAGAATCGTCTGCTCAGCGCCTAAAACTAAAAGTTGTCCATCCAACATCAATTTTAACCGACTTCGCTAAGCAGCAGTGCTTGCACTGTTGTGTTCCGGTGTGGAGAGTAAGACAGCCGAGGAAATTACAGGCACAAGAGGCATTTCATCTTAGCCCTCTAGGTTGGCAACGCATCTGTAATCCCCTCCGGGGTTGCAGGTGTCTATGGGCAGTGGTGATCACTTACCATCAGGTGACCCACTTGCTCGTTTGCCTTCCTTATCACATAAAAAAAAAAAAAAAAAAAACTTCAAAAAGGAGGAGGTTCTCATTTCGAGTTTTTTTATGTTACGCGATTACTCGGCCAATAAACTATGAATCGATTGTGACGATTACTTTTTTGTTTGGTAGGTCTAGATCATACGTCGCGGAGGTGGTCCCATAAATTTTTTATCGAAATTGATTCAGCGCTTTTTTTTCAAATCAACCAAAACAAAAAATAACAGTATTTAAGTATTCTAGTTACGATTGAAGTCTGTTGTTTTTAACGTGTTCAGCGTTCTTGGTCGATAGTAGTTATACCTATAGTTTTAAAACAGCGCACTGTATGCCAAGAACCCTTCGGATCGGACATTTTAAGCTAAGCTTAGAGATCGATGCGTTTCGATATTCTAAATACCAGACAAAAACTCCCGAGTGTCAATTATTTCTAGTTTTTGAGAAAAAAAATCCAAAGTTGGTAGATATGTTTTATTTAGAAAATACAAAAAAATATTATTTTAAGGAATAAAATATGCGTCCGTGAAGCTATTTACGTCAAATTATAGAGCGTTTAAAACAACATTTATTAATATGTACCGCTAGTCGAAAACGCAAGCGTAACGTGAAAAAACAATCGTTTTCCTTTTAACGGTTTTTTTTTAAAATAATATTTGAAGTTAGTAGCATCACTTAGAATGTAGGGAATTAAGTTGTGAGTCGTCACAAAAAAAACGCAATTGTTAATACCGTGGGATATCGGATATCGGAGATACTCGTTAATATGTTAAGTTGACTGACGTAGAAAGAGAATGATATAGAATAGGCCTGAGGAATAGGCATTAGTAATAATAATAATTGTAAGAGCGAGACGACGTTATGGAAAATGTCATAAGAGTGAATGTAAGGCAACGATTGTTTTTTGTCTTGTTTTTGCGTATCGGTATTTTTTGTTTGACCTCATTGAATGGAGTCTGTCAAACTGCGCAGCTCGTTGAAGTTTCGTCATTTGTTTTTATTGTTTTCGCGTTTAATATGAGGAGAATACTTTTCCATGTAGTGAATAAGTGTGCCTTTTTATTGTAAACATGGTGGTTTGATCGGCTTTGGGCTGTAATAGTCGCACTGAACGGAAAGAGGAAAATGTAACATTCCATCGGTAAGTAAGCCTTTATACTCTTGATTTGTATACAGTATCGTATTGTCTACTTAATAGCGTCTAGACTGTACTAATATTGTCTAGAATTATTATAAAATAACTACGAAATTACCATGATTTATTTATCATATAACCCTATCAAATTAGGTAGGTCATCCTAGGTAGCGAGGTTACATCATTTCGCTGCTGTCGTTATTTAGGCGGGTTATATTAAGATTGGGGATACCATGTTTAATAGACTTTTCCCTGCATCAACAGATATATATACATTATATATCGTCATCAGCACCAATTCATACAGCATTACTCTTATTATAAAGCTAATCGCATTACTGAAACTGTAGTAGATAAAAACTTATAACTTCCAATTATTGTGCATGTGTATAATTACTTATGTGCTTTATATGTTGTTTTAGGTTTCCTTCTTGCCGCATATTTTAGATATGTGGATTAAAAGCAGTGGGCGTGTAAACTGGCAAACAACTAGAAACTCACGCAATGTTCCAAGCATTTCCGAGAAGCTCTTTTAAAATCTAAGAAGTACACATATTTGAAAACAAGTTCTATTCCGACATTGGTAACACAGGTAAACATATTTAAATTGTATATTAAAAAGTGAAATTCTTTATTGCTTGTTGTTTTTTCAATTGATAGGGATAATAATAATTAGTATAAGGTGAACCTAACTTTCTTTATCTGTTTTTCAGGGAACCCAAGATGTGCAGACAAGGGAAAATACCGGTTGACAGTTTTTTAATAAATTGACCAAAAACATCTCCCAAAAAGCCAATTTATTCAAAACGTATATAGATCTAATATACAATGATTGTGGTGTAAATATTTTGCCTGTGACCTTTGATGGATGTACAACAAATTTTGTCATGACTAATATTTGTGCCGATACTTTTCTTGTTTTATAAGAAATTGTTGTTTTAAAATATTTCGGGCAAATTGCCTTTTTTAACAACGTGAAATGATTACCGAATAATGACTGATTTTGACGAAGGATGTCGTCGTGATCTGCCAAATAAGTAAAAAGATTTTTCACCAACACCCAGAAATTCACAAAAAAAACTTGCCAATAATTTTGGCCGAAAAGTGTCTAAGAACCTGTTTAGGGATTCCGCTATTTGCAAATAATGAACATTTTCAAAATCAATCATTATTTGGTAATCACTTCCCGTTGTTAATAAAGGCCATTTGCCTGAAATATTTTAAAACAAGAATTTATTATAAAACAAGAAAAGTAAAAACAAGTATAGGCGGCGCAAACAGACATTGTACGTAATTTTTATAATAAACTTATTTTGTTTAAAGGCCAATAAATAAAACTTTTAGATTTTATGTTTAGTTTTATTTTCGTTTTAATTCGACAGTTTAGACGGAGACCATTTTGTTCTGTCACTAATTGGTAACTTGGGCCACGTTCCGAGTATGCACTCTAACAGCAACCGTTTTGTACCTTCTCTTTCTTCACACTTACGCGATTTATATTGTGCTATCCTGTTGTTAGAGTAAACGGTTGCTTTCAGAGTCTACCTTCTGAACGAACTACTGGATTTATAAATATATATTTTATTACGCCTGTTGCTAGGTTCGGTATCTAACCCAGCCAAATATGTATACAGAGAGTTAAAAAGGTGCGTTTGAAATTTTAAGGGGTTACTCATAATCAAGTATAGACTATAGGAAAAATATTGAAAAAAACCCATAATAAATCTGAATACCTGTTGAATATGTGGAAAACTCCAGAAAAAGTTGTTGATCGATCTTTTCAGTATTTTTCCTGTATTATATACCTATCTGATTCTGAGTCCTAACCCCTCAAAACTTCAAACGTACTTTTTATAACACTCTGTATACAACGGGTGTTATATACCCCTGTATAAATATTTTGAATTCTTGATTTTGTTACCTACCAAGTTAGCTAAATGAGTCACATAAATTACCCCTAAAATTGGGTAAAGTTTAGTTACTGGGATCACTGATAGTGCATATGTGTACGTAGAAAGAATATCACTTTCTCTTTTCCTATACGCCATGAGCTTGTCTATACCATACTCTGTCTACGTTGACTGAACATTTTGACTAGCAATATTTCAATAAAGTTTTTTCTATGAAGATTCAATTAGGCTCAGTAAACAAAATCAAAGTCTTTGATTTTCGTATAACTACTATCGACCAAGAACGCTGAACACGTTAAAAACAACAGACTTCAATCGTAACTAGAATACTTAAATACTGTTATTTTTTGTTTTGGTTGATTTTCAAAAAAAAAGCGCTGAATCAATTTCGATAATAAATTTATAGGACCACCTCCGCGACGTATGATCTAGACCTACCAAACAAAAAAGTAATCGTCACAATCGATTCATAGTTTATTGGCCGAGTAATCGCGTAACATAAAAAAACTCGAAATGAGAACCTCCTCCTTTTTGAAGTCGGTTAAAATTGATGTTGGATGGACAACTTTTAGTTTTAGGCGCTGAGCAGACGATTCTCGCGGACAGACGCGGACAAATTGACCGCGAGTGTTCGCGAATTCGAGTTGGTGAGATGAGTGAGACAACCGCGGTCAGTCCTGTCCGCCAGTGTCCGCCACAAAGAGAATATAATCTCCGTTTGTCCGCCAGTCACGTTGACCCTCGTTTGCGTTTCTGCATAGACTCCTACGTACTATTTTGGTGGAAAAATTGACCGCGCCTCCGTTGTCCCTCGTCTGCTCAGCACCTTATATGACCCTGAATTTTTATGCGGAGACATTTAACATTCGTTCCGAAAAATATTTTTATTATTATTTTCAATTCAAAAGACAAGAAAAATATTAAATTCAGTTTTCATATTACGTATTTAATTAGTAATTTATTATTGACGTTGTTTAACTTCAGGTTTTTTAGTTTTAAAATTATTTAGAATAAGAAATATTCAGGGGCACAGACTTCATAAAAATATGGGGGGGGGGGACTAGAGCGAATTTTTGTGATTATTGTTGAGGGACTGCAATTTGCGACCCGCAAGCTACACTAGTATTTTAATATAAAATATTAGGGTGTCCATTACGCCAGCGGAATGTTGTAGCTAAGAAGGATGTGAGTATAATAGGGAATTAGAGCATCATTAGGACTAATTGTGCGCCAGCAGCGGAATTTGTGCGTCTTACAATTTCGGAGATATTCATAAAAAACCGATTCCGCCAGGGTAACGTTCCCTCAGCGGGATAATTTTGAAAAAGACGGTCTAGCTCATAACAAAGTAGCATACGAAAATCAAAGACTTTGATTTTGTTTACTGAGCCTAATTTAATCTTCATAGCAAAAACTTTATTAAAATATTGCTAGTCAAAATGTTCAGTCAACTTAACATATTAACGAGTATCTCCGATATCCCACGGTATTAACAATTGCGTTTTTTTGTGACGACGCACAACTTAATTCCCTACATTCTAAGTAGATTTCTGGATGCTACTAACTTCAAATATTTTTTTTTTTAAATAAAATCGTTAAAAGGAAAAAAAAATATTAATTTTTTTTGAATAGTAAACTTCGATAGCCTGTGGTGTAAAAAAAAATACTAAGCTGATCGTGCCAACAACTTTAAAAAAATACTTAGTTATTGACAATTCTAAAATGGTATAATTGTTTGACATTACATTAAAAACAATTTTTTTATGATAATTCTAGTGCACCAAGGTCGAATTTTTGGAGTTTTGCTATACTAAAATTCTATCGACATAAAGTAACTAAGCAAGACTTTGGTTGGTTTGTTCATTTGAATAACAAACGACACGCTACGCCAGGATACAATGGATAAAAATAAAAGACAGTATAGATAATTATTTTTATAATAAATGTTTAAAATTCCCGCCATTTGCCCTTATGCATGCTCTACATCTTTTTACAAAGGACCTATTTAGGCGGCGGGCGTATCCTTCTCTTGAAATTGTTCTGCAGCTCTTATCTTTTTCATCTCGCAGCTGCGTGATATTTGAAGTCTCAGTTGTATAGACTAAATCTTTTAAGCAGCCCGAAGATGTTAATTTATTCTGCAGAACTCTGATCTTCAAGCGGCCCAGACACTATCAGTAATAATGACAGTATTTTTTCATCAGTATAATGACATTCCATCGTTTAGTATGCGTCAGACCATCATTCCAACCACTACACTGTCAGTATAATATCAGTATATTGTCATTACTTGTAAATACTGTCATTATTACTGATAGTGTCTGGAACGCTTCATGGGTAGTCGTTAAGTTCCAAGGTTTGAACCCGCTGCACTTGAAATGGCCAGCAAGGTTGCCAGACCTTATTCCCCTGGATTTCTTTTATTGGGGCTGCTTATAAGATTAGTCTATGCAACGGAGACTTCAAAATAACGCAGCTGCAAAAAGAAATAGACAGAGCTGCAGAACAAATTTCAAGAGAAGGATACGCCCGCCGCCGCCTAAATAGGTCCTTTGTAAAAAGATGTAGAGCATGCATAAGGACTAATGGCGGGAATTTTGAACATTTACAGTAATACCCCGCTTTACGCGACCTCGTTATGCGCGGTTTCGATTTTACGCGAATTTCAAATTTCGCGCTATAATGCCTCTCTTTACGCGGATTGGTTACATATACCTACATATTTAGTAATGTAAGTAATTGCCTAACTTGTCTTTGGTCGCGGGAATTCCCACTTTCTCTGACCATTCTCGTAAATAAAAGAATGGGGAATCCCTTCAGAGTAGGACTTTTTGGGGATTCCCTTTTTTGTTTCGTTCGTCTTACGTAAGTACATTACATATTTTAATCTCAGCTGGCAGTCGTGTTCTAACCTTTGGTGAAAATAATTCAAAGCTACGTTAAAAATGCCGCCGAAGAAAAAGGAGCGCAAAAGCTTAACTTTGGAATTGAAATTAAAAGTCTTAAGAAGAATGGAAAATGGAGGCAAAGCAACAATAGTTGGCAGAGATTTTGGACTCTCAGAATCGACTGTACGATCGATTTTTAAAAATCGGGAAAAAATTAAACTTTCCAGTGAAAGTTCGACACCTATAAGTGCAACAATATTGACTCGTTCGAGGCCCGCTATCCTAGAAAAAATGGAAAAGTTGCTAGCAGTCTGGATCGACGATCTAAATAAAAAGAACACGCCGCTGAGTCAAGCTCTCATATGTACAAAAGCAAACTCTTTGTTTGAGATGCTAAAGTCACAAGAAGGTGAAGGGAGTTCCACCCCGACTTTTAATGCCAGTAAGGGCTGGTTTCACCGGTTTAAACGGCGTTCAAATCTTCACAATATCCGCATAACGGGTGAAGCCGCCAGCGCAGACACTCAAGCTGCAACAGAGTTTCCAGACGAGTTTCAAGAGTTTGTAGCACGAAAAAAAATTCCTGCCTGTGTCATTTTCAACGTTGATGAGACCGGGCTTTACTGGAAAAAAATGCCTTCTAAAACTTTCATATCTAAAGAAGAACGTCAAGCTAGCTGTTTCAAAGTCGCGAAAGATAGATTGACTTTACTGCTGGGTGGTAATGCCACTGGTGATTTTAAGCTTAAACCTTTACTGGTGTATCAATCAGAAACACCCCGAGCAATGCGAGGTACTAATAAAGCAAGCCTACCAGTTGTGTGGCGATCCAACCGAAAGGCGTGGGTTACACGAGAAGTTTTTCAAGATTGGTATTCTAACAGTTTTTGCCCCTCAGTCAAATCCTACTGTGACAGAAACGGACTTGAACGTAGAGTTATACTACTCTTAGACAATGCCCCAGGACATCCAACCGTTTTAGATACGCCCAGAGACTTAAAAGTGTACGTAAAGTTCCTTCCACCAAACACTACGTCAATATTACAACCTATGGACCAGGGAGCAATAGCAAACTTCAAAGCTTATTACCATCGCCGCACATTTAGCCAGCTGATTCATGAAACTGACGGCGAAGGAAGACAGTCTATGCGAGAGTGGTGGAAATCATACAACATCATGAAGGCAATACACAACATAGACCAGGCCTGGAATGAAGTTAAAAAAAGTTGCATGAATGGTGTGTGGCGTAATCTTTGGCCTGATGTAGTGGAAGCACCTAGGAGAAGTGTTCCGATGCAGAGACAAGTGCTTGAAGACATTGCTACAATGATTGAAGGCTCTGAACTGGAAGGTGTCACAGTAGAAGATCTCGAAAATCTTATAGCGATGGATGACGAACCTCTCAGCAACGAAGATTTAATCGAGTTACAGAATAATCCTTTCAATAGTGAGTAGGAACAAGTAGAAGAGAGAGTTTTATCTTCAAGTGCAATACAAAATGCTCTTTCAAAGATTTATTCAGGTTTGGACATATTGCAGAGCATAGACAGTGATGATGACCGTGTTTTAACAGTGTGTCAATCAGTAAAAAGCAGTGTCGCGTGTTATGAAAATATTTTACAAGATCGTAAACGAAACGCAACCCAGAAGACAATAGATACATTTTTCCGTAAAAAAAATTTATACATTTTTTTTCATGATTCATGAAACTGACGGCGAAGGAAGACAGTCTATGCGAGAGTGGTGGAAATCATACAACATCATGAAGGCAATACACAACATAGACCAAGCCTGGAATGAAGTTAAAAAAAGTTGCATGAATGGTGTGTGGCGTAATCTTTGGCCTGATGTAGTGGAAGCACCTAGGAGAAGTGTTCAGATGCAGAGACAAGTGCTTGAAGACATTGCTACAATGATTGAAGGCTCTGAACTGGAAGGAGTCACAGTAGAAGATCTCGAAAATCTTATAGCGATGGATGACGAACCTCTCAGCAACGAAGATTTAATCGAGTTACAGAATAATCCTTTCAATAGTGAGGAGGAACAAGTAGAAGAGAGAGTTTTATCTTCAAGTGCAATACAAAATGCTCTTTCAAAGATTTATTCAGGTTTGGACATATTGCAGAGCATAGACAGTGATGATGACCGTGTTTTAACAGTGTGTCAATCAGTAAAAAGCAGTGTCGCGTGTTATGAAAATATTTTACAAGATCGTAAACGAAACGCAACCCAGAAGACAATAGATACATTTTTCCGTAAAAAAAATGTATAATGGAACGCTACACAATGTGGTTTGCATTTTGTTATGACTTTTGGTTATGATTAAACGTGACCCCCTTATACGCGAATTTCACTTAACGCGAATTTTTGCGGAACGTATCCCTCGCGTAAAGCGGGGTATTACTGTATTATAAAAATAATTATCTATACTGTCTTTAATTTTTATCCATTGTATCTTGGCGTAGCGTGTCGTTTGTTATTCAAATGAACAAACCAACCAAAGTCTTGCTTAGTTACTTTATGTCGATAGAATTTTAGTATAGCAAAACTCCAAAAATTCGACCTTGGTGCACTAGAATTATCATAAAAAAAATTGTTTTTAATGTAATGTCAAACAATTATACCATTTTAGAATTGTCAATAACTAAGTATTTTTTTAAAGTTGTTGGCACGATCAGCTTAGTATTTTTTTTTTTACACCACAGGCTATCGAAGTTTACTATTCGAAAAAAATTTTGTAAAAAATTTGCAAAACTTATTTTTTTACAGGATTTGCCAGCACTTTAAGAAATAATTTACCATTGTGTTTGATGAATTGTGTATTCACGAGTATTTAAAAAAAACAGGACTTGAAAATGTCATAATTTGTAGGAATGGCATGCATTAAACTGAAGGTCAATTTTTTTGAAAAAAAAACTAAAAATACTGATATCACAAAAATAGTGGGACTTTTACAAAAAAAATTTTTGGTATGTAGGTAGTAGAAAATGATTCGACCAATCCGCAGGTGAAGGATTATCCTTCACTTTTTGGACACCCTATATAGGTGATCACCGTAGTCAGCGAAAACAGTGCAGCGGCTGGTTACCGGGGCTGGCTGACTAAGATAACAACCGGCTTCAAATCTATAGGTTTACCCATATACAGATGTTAAAAAAGTGCGTTTGAAATAAGGGTTAATCAGAATCAAGCAGAGAATACAGGAAAAATACTTATTGAAAAAATCCGATCTAGTCTAGCCCTTTACAAATTCAGAATTTTCGGATTTAGTATGAGAAACTGTAAAAAATATCGCTGTTTTCTCGTGGACCCACTATTTTGTCCCACTGGTGGTTCCACGAGGGAGACTTGTTTCTCGTGGTCCCACTACATTGTATACTGTGAACTAACTATATCTTAATTGGACAAAGCATGGTGAATAAATTTTCCTCATCATATACGTACAATCTCTTTGTACTGATAGTATGGGTTTTCCGCTCCCGACTCGTTCTGTGTCGTCGTGACACATAATAGATAAAATAAATTAATAAATGACAGTAGCAATTGTTTTTTTTTTCATCCTGCATTACAAACGTATTTGTACTGCCGAATTATTTCGCTTATGTGGATTGCCCAGTAATTATATAAATAATAATAATAAATAAAATGGAAGATTTATTTGTTGAAAGAATAGGGGGGGGCCGTTTTGTTATTCGAAGGGCGACAGTTTTATAAGCACAAAGGATATAAAAGTGGCAACGTAATTTAGAAGTGCAATAAAACTTAAAAAAGGGTTAAAATCATAACCCTCCTTTTTGCTTCGCCGTAGTCGGGAAAAAATCCTCACTTTTACTTTATTTGATATTACAGGTAAACTTGAAAGTTTTCAGTGCAGCAGCCTGGTACATTTGATACTTCGTGTTCTAAAGTACCAGGAGAGCATGACCGAACAGAAGGTAGTGCCACATTACTTGATCCCCTAAGCAATGCGCGCCTATGGACCCCTTCTACTAGGCCACGGAGGAGATCGGGGTTGGAGGGATTTCAGTAATATCCTATAAAAATATAATGCCACCTAAGTACTAGGTTTTCTAATAGAGGGGACCCATAGGCGTGTAATTGGTAAGGGCATCAACTAGTTATCCGGCACTGTCTACCTTCTGTTCGGCCATGCTCTCCTGGTACTTTAGAAAACGACAGGACATAGAATGTAGTGCGTTAAACGATCATTATGAATTTCATTTGTATGTTTTTAATTGTTAAGTTTTAGTTGTAATTTAATATTCAAAATACAGTTATACTAAAAATAAAATTCTTTATGATTTGTCCTTTAATGTCACATAACAAATTGTTATTTTTTGCACCAAACGGAGTAGTGGGACCACGAGAAACAAGTATCCCTCGTGGAACCACCAGTGGGACAAAATAGTGGGTCCACGAGAAAACAGGGAAAAATATGTGGATCGCATTTTTTCAATATTTTTCCTGTAGTCTTGATCCTTTCCAGAGTAACCTCTAACAATTTTAAACGAGTACATACTTCCCTATTATAAAAAAAATAACTCTAACAAGTATGATTGTTACCAACCTCAATAGACTTATTTATTACTGAAACTGAAACAAACGGTTCTTCCACAATTACTTTTATTATAATATAGATTGTATTATTACACAAAATACATTATTAAAAATCATAATATGCCTTACGACTATTTTATACAATTAATTACAGTAGGTACTATACAGGGTGACCAACGTCAATGATTCGCTGAATAGCGGCAAAAGGAACATGTTATTCATAAATCTGAACAACTGTCGCCAAGGAACCTATTAAATCACTCTACAAGCCAAGTTTGTAAATCCATTGTTAACGTTAATTTATTTTATTGTAAAGATTCCTTGGGGAACTGTTCACTTTTTAAGAGTAGCATTTTGCATTTGCCAATTTTCAATTAATCTAATAATTCACCCCATATACACTTCCAAATTAAAACATTTTGCAAGAGAGAGAATCTCATCAATGCATTTTTATATATTGTTTGTACCATATTGGGAACTATTAATATTACCTTTATCAAACCACATTTTCCAACAATAAAGAATAGACTTTTTACTCTGAAGTGTTTCCATTTGGATTCCTCACTTTAAAATCAACTAAAGAGCTCAACTGACATCAAATGCACAGAATATCAAGGAATTCAAAATGCTTGTCCGAGTTACGTTAGTGGACCATATATCATATCAATACCGATAAATAAAGGAATATTCGGCAACTTATATTCGTATTACAACAATATATTTTTTGCACCGTTTTTGTCCTTAATTAGACCTTTATAATTTGCTAATGTCATTACGATTCTACATTACACAATACTAAAAAATACTTGAAAACATCACCTATTCGACCTAAAAAACATTACCTATAAGCAAATTACAAACTTCTATTAGACCATAAATTCTTAGTGAAGTTAATGAAATAATACTCATAAATACAATACAAAGGGTGCACGTTTTCCTAAAAATTAGTCTTCAAGAGTGACGTTTTTGAAAAGGTAAGACATAGACTCCTTGTTGTGGATACGACGGATAGCTTCGCTCAACAGGACTGATATGTCAATAGTTTTGATTTTTGGGCATTGCATCTTCTGCAGTTCGTGCGGGACGGTGTTGGTGACCACTATCTCGTCGATGGGCGAGTCCTCGAGAAGGCGCGGGGCGTCTGATGACAGCAGCCCGTGTGTGGCTAGTACATAGATTTTATATGCTCCACATTCCTTGAGAACTTCTGCCGCGGCGACGAAGGACTGCACGTCGTCGATCATGTCATCCTATGACGCACACATGCACAGAATGTATAAAGTTAAAGAAAGTGAAGAAATATATTAGAGTGGTTTACACGTTTGGTGTTGACTATACACACTATCTTGAATAAGACATATTATATGTTTAGTACGTTCCTGTTAAAGTTTAAAATCAATAATACTAGGAAAGTGAATACTTTTCGACTAGGGCGTGCAATACCGGTATTGGAATGCATTACCGGTAATGCCGACATTCCAATACCGGTATTGCACGCCCTATTTTCGACCTCCAACTCTGATTTACTACGTAAATGAGACCACTACCATAGAAGCTCTTTGTATTCTTAAGCTTTTTTTTAAATAAATTAAACATAAACATATGCAAATGGGGCCTTGTATAGTGTGTGTGTGAGTTAGGGTTTCTGATTTCTCGACCTTTTTTATTTCTCGAGTTTCGAGAATTCTCGAGCCCAAATTCTCGAGTTTTCTCGGGTCTCGAGTCTTTTTATACAAACCATTGGAATATATTAGAATTAATTTAGAAAATCAAATTTTTTTATCTGATAATTTTGTAGTATTTGGTACCTCTTATTTAAGAAAGGAAAGGAATAAAAATTAAAATTTTCTTACATACTAAAACAGATACATAGATAAACTATAAACAAAACAACTAAAATCAAAACTTAGCACTAAACTAATAGTCGAGTGGGCCCGATGGAATCCCTCCTATCGTGTTGAAGGTGTGTGCTCCAGAGTTGGCTCCAGTTTTAACGCGCTTTTTTTGGTTTTCCTACTCTTCTGGCGTAGTCCCGAACTCATGCACCAAAGCTGTCTTAGCTTTGGTGCACCCGATCCCTAAAAAAGGTGACCGCTCGAATCCGTCCAACTACAGGCCGATAGCCATAACCTCCTTATTCTCAAAGATAATGGAGTTTATTATCAATAGCCAGCTCCTTCGGTACCCAGAGGACAACCAGCTGCTTAGTGACCGACAGTACGGTTTCCGTAGGGGCCGGCCGGTCCGGTGGTGATCTTCTTGTCTACCGTTGGGCACAGGCGATCGAGAAACATTGGCAAATCAGCAGCACCCACTGTTATGCGGATGACAGCACAGGTGATGTCGTCTATACCGGCCGTGCCAACATTTCTCGGGGAAATGTCATCGAGACTCGAAACAATTTTGTGTCTGAAATTGAGGCTTCTTTAAAGAAAGTTTCGGAATGGGGTCGACATAATTTGGTCCAATTTAACCCCACCAAGACACAGGTTTGCGCGTTCACCGCCAAGAAAATGCCATTTGTCGTATCAACTCGTTTTGAGGACACCCCTAAATGCCTCAGCTATTATCGGAACCCTTGGTGTCGACATTTAGAGTGAAGTCCAATTCCGTGGTTATCTAGAGCAGTGTTTTTCAACCTGTGGGTCGCGACCCCCGAAGCCTTTCTCAAGGGGTCGCGGGTACATGAAAATGTAAGTGTTTTATAGGTCCTACACTGGGCCTGTTTATTTTGTATCAATTTTTCAAAACGTGGGTCTATTTTGGAGACGTCGCGTCGTTGATAAGTAAATCGTTTTCTAATTGACGAAAATTATTAACGTAAATCTCAAATCACTTACATTTTGAATGTTTATGGCCCTAGGGAGGTCGCAAGATTTTTTTAAGTTGTAAAGGGGTCGGGTATTAAAAAAGGTTGAAAAACACTGATCTAAAGGGTAAGGCTAAATTAGCCTTGAAGAAGGTTGGTGTGGTGTGTGTGCTCAATAGATCGAGATGGTATTTCACCGCGGCCCATCGCCTGCAACTTTATAAGGCGCAGGTTCGGCCTCATATGGAATAAAGACTGTTCTCATCTCTGGGCAGGGGCACCCCAGTAGCAGCTTCTACCTCTGGACCGCATTCAATTGTAAGCAACCCGAATTGTAAGCTGCCAGCATATTTCAGATCGGCTTGGCCCCTTGGCACTGCGTAGAGATGTAGCCTCGCTCTGCATTCTCTATCGCATGTAGTACGGAGAGTGCTTCCAGAAATCATGCTGCTTCTTTTGGCCATCGTTCTACGCGACAATATTTTCATCTCCATCACTTAGATGGTTAGCTGTCCACAACTGTGCGTTTACGCGACAAAAAAAGACGCACGACGCGCTTGGCGCAATTCACATTCGGAACTCGAGAATTCTCGAGCTCCGGTCATTTTTTTCTCGTCTCGAATGAAGCCAAATTTCTCGAGTTTTCTCGAGTTCGAGAAAGCTCGAGCAGAAACCCTAGTGTGAGTGTGTGTGTACTCCGGAGTGTCAAATAAAGATAATGTACATTAGTTACACTAATTATGTGGGCATTACATACCACCATAATTGCTATCCTGCCGCCGACGTCCCCCACCACATTAATGGGCGGCTTCTCTTTGGCAGGGTGTGCTGGCACGCCCACAGGCACATCCATGGTGCGCGATCTATCAACACTAAAACAAACATCTGAATTGGTACAGACACTGAACAGGTAAAAAAAAATGTTAACTTCTTTTAAGTGAAGTCTCGATACGTTTTTAGGGCCTGACAGTGCCCGGGGCCTTCTCAAGACAACACCTTACCTGGGAATGCAGGGCGGTGAGTACCGGCCATCCACTTCGTCGCTTTCAGCCTCCTTCTGTTCCCCATGAATCACGGCAATGGCGAGGCGTAGCCGCTCTGCGTACGATGTTGCCTTCTTAGCAGAACCGGGGTTGCGAGCCACTATCACAGAGTTACGATAATCTGGGATCTGTGAAAACGAAATGAAAGAAATGACTGACTAAAAGTCACTATACAATATACATACATACATACATATATAAATATTTTGGACTTCCCATACAAAATTGGCGATTCAGTTGATCAATTCGAATGAGGACTCCACAATTTTTTTTGTGAATAGTGTATAGGTTCCTTGGGGAACATTGTTCAGTTTCATGAGTAGAGGCTGCAGTTTTTTTTTCAGGATTTTCAAAAGGACCCTATACAACAAGTAAGGAAGTATCATAGTAAACAGTTATATCAATAACAAAGAATTAGTTTACTATTAGAATGGATAGAATTTCTGGAGTTTTAATTATCGGCATGAGTCATTGCCACTTTCGTGCTCTGTATTCCACTCCTCTCGTGGCTATTTTTGCAGGCATGTTTCAGCTAATTTGGTAAACACATGTATGGCGCCTAAAGTGTTTTTAAAATATGAAGTGGCTATAGTTAATGTTAACACCTGTTGCCACGGCTTTGCCCGCGTGGATATAGTTTTTAAGACTGTCCTTGAGACACAGAATTTTTTTCTTCAGTATTCTTCTATATGGTGAATACCAATAATACAGGCTGTCATTAGTTTCAGCACGAATTTGTCTAAAATAGATTTTCCAGTCCCTAACTATTTTTTTTTCTGGGATAAAGTGTCTCCATGCATTACATTTGTTTGACCCGTTGCTTCGTTGCAGCATGAAAGAAGTACAACTCATTTTGCTTCGCCTGTCTTTATACAGGGTGTTGTTTTGGTCGACAACGGCCTTCTAAGGGATGAAAGTACAAAAAATACTTGTTCTGAATATACCTATATAATATTTTTTTAATAAATTGATTTTACTGAAAAAATGACATAAATTTTCCCAAAATTATCAAAACGCATGTTCGAGCAGTCAGTCAATGACGGCCGGCTCATTCACGTATTTTCCTACAAAAAGGTCAATGACACTTACATAAACGTGGCTGTCGGGAGAAGTATTCCAAGATAGCTTCTTCCTTGAACTCTTGTCTACTTTAGGCTCTACCTTCAGCATGGGATGTTTTTTGGAAGAACACGATTTGCGGAGTTTGTAAATAATAATGTTTTTATTGCGTAACACGTTACGGCGCGGCGGCGCGACGTCAATCCAAATCTCACACACTCCACTTGATTTACACCACACGAAATGTAAATCTATGTACATCGCTCAGTTCACGACTATTGACTATTGAATAAAGACTTGTTTCTGATCATAGCCGTAGGCCGTATAATAGCGTAAGTTCACGCGCAGAGGCGCTTGCTCTCGCTGAGAAAATGAGACGCAGTTTCGGCGCGGAGGCACGCGGCAGACTGCTCGCGCCGCCGCGGCCGCTGCCGCAGCCGGGACCCCTCGCACCCCCCCGCACACCTCACCTCGTTGCTACGCAACCGTTCATTGTTAAAATACGTTACGCAAGGAAACAAGGATACCAAAAATAATTATTTTTTAAGATTTTCTTAAGAAAATTTAAGGTACCATTTTTATATTTTTTTCGGCATCAGTATCATGTATACTATCACCCCTGAAAAGCTCGTTGTCGACCAAAACAACACCCTGTATAAGTATTAGGTATATTATACCATGCATTTTTCTAGGATATAAATAGCCCATCTGTTAACCCAGTGATGATTTATTTAGCTAACAAACCAAATTTGATACAAATCCATTAAGCAGTTTCAACGTGAATGCAAAACAAAAAAATATCCATATCAGAGTTTGTAATTATCAAGATAATTATTTTCTTTGATAATTATCATGCTAATTATTGAATAATTATCTGTGCTGATTCATAATGTTACGACTTTAATTTTTGACTTACAGATTATAATATCATTACATTATAATAGGAATAAAACTGAAAAGAAAACATGAAAAGATTGATGAATGTAGAGGAAGCAAGAGAAGTATGTCAAGATCGTAGTAAGTGGAAGAATGTGGTCTCTGCCTACCCCTCCGGGAAAGAGGCGTGATCTTATAATAATAATAATAAAACTGTCCACAAATACAAATTTTACTAAGTATTGAGTTTGTTGAACACAACTTTTGTGGCCGATTTTAATGTTTTTTAAAATTTGATATTTAACTCATTAAAATATGTGCGGAAGTGGAAAATCACATTTGGATACAAGTAAAGCGACATGATAGCTTAACCATTTATTAAATTGTATTGTTTATATGATTTTTATTATTATCAAGATAATTATCAAGATATATTTATCAAGATAATTATCAGTGATTATTATCACTTCAAACCCTGATCCATACATTTGGCATTTATAATACTAAGTATGGTTAACTGAATAAACTTACACTTTCTTGAATATACTGCAGTAAGAAAGGTGAAGCCCTCAAATTATCCACTGGACAGTCATAGAAACCTTGTATTTCTTTCTGATGGAGGTCCATGGTAATGATATGGGTAAGGCCAGACTTGCACATCATCTTAGCCAAAAGTTTGGTCACAATACATCCCCTCTTCCTCATCTTGCATTGCTTACTGTATGGTAGGTATGGGATCACGCCAACAATGGAACGCGCTGATGATGTCTTACAAGCATAAGCCATTATCAGGAGCTCCATTATGTTGTTGTTTACATCTCTGAAAGGCAATATACAAAGAACATCAAAGTACATGTTATAGTGTAGTATAGAGGACAAGACAATCCGGTAGTTGACTGCTAGTCATTTGAGTTACTTTTTATCAAATGTCAAAAACGGCATTTTGTTCTAAAAATGTTTGAAATTTTGTATGATGATGTCATTGTACAAAGTAGTAGTTTGCATACTTATTAGGTAATTTTTATAAATTAAAAATTGAAAATGCAATGAAAACTAAAGTGAATAAGTTTTTCAATAATTTCAATTAAAAAGCTATTTCGTCAATAATGTTTCGCAATTTAATTTTCATGCAGTCAACTCCCGGATTGTTTGCACGAGTGCTGTCTTTCAATATTAACAAAAAGCTTTTTTACACTAGATATGCTATTATTACAAAAATAAAACCACAAATAAAGTAACCATGTGAGTAAGAAGACTTTACGTACTTGGTACCAGTCTGTACAATGTAGATGTTCTTGCCCCGAATGGAATCTGCTATCTCCACCATAGTTTCTCTGTTAGTCTTGTGGTACACTGAACATCCACCCTTGCGGACACCTAGACGGCTGAAATATACCTCTTTTTAATGTTCTTGCATAGAAGAATAACAAATGAAGTAGTGCAAGGAATATAAACATTTAGAAGCTGACTTAGATGTAAAATATTATGTTACCATTGGGGTAATAATATAATATCTGGGACAAATCACACACGGTCATCTGGCCCCAAACTATATTCAAGTGAATACTTTGTCACTGCTTTAAATTTTGTTTGTCAACAAGAAAGTAGTATTATAACCAAGGTTAAATTATTTGACCTTTTCAAAACTGGAATACGAAACACATTATCACTTACTCGGCTATCAAGTCTGCAAGTTCAGGATGGGAGTTGCCGCTTATAATAACAATGTCCGACGTGTTATTATTTTCCATATTGGTCTTGCGCGAACGGTTCGTGAAGCCCACCAACCTGCGAAACCATGCAAATATAGGTAGTTAGCGGCGGGGAATCCGTCACGATAAGCAAATAATAAGCTGGAAAGGGGGCGACACGTTGGACCAACAAGAAAAACAATAAACCTGGTTTTGTTGAGTAACATAATAACCTGATGGCCGACTTGCACAACACAGCGAACTGAATCAAATGAATAACAATTACAAGAAGAATATTCAGGAATAAGCAGGATAATTTCAGCGTGATTTCAGCAGTACGCACACCGCACACACACCAATCAGAATTTCAGAAATGAATGAATGAGTGAGCAGTAAACGCAGTAGTAAGTCCCACACAAAAAGGTTGCGTTCCAATACCAAAGATTTCATTCGGGTGATGCGAATTTGTGTCCATTACGCCAGCGGAATGTTGTAGCTAAGAAGAATGTGAGTATAATAGGGAATTAGAGCATCATTAGGACTAATTGTGCGCCAGCAGCGGAATTTGTGCGTCTTATAATTTCGGAGATATTTATTAAAAACCGATTCCGCCAGGGTCACGTTCCCCCAGCGGCATGATTTGGAAAAAGAAGGTCTAGCTCATAACAAAGTACATGACTGAGTAGCTTTCGTCGTGTTATAAATGTGCGCAAATAGCGGAATTTGTGCATCTTACGGTTTTCGAATTATTCAAAATTCCGCTGCAGTAACGTTTTTGGGTTTTCTGTATCTCGAAAACGGCTGATAGAAGAAATTTAAAAAAAAAGCCACTAGTACACCTTAATTTGTGCGTAATTTGAGCAATGTTATTTTTTTGAAAATTATGATATTTTTTTAGTAATTAATTTGTTTAGAAAATCAGGAAATTCTGATTTACAAGGAAACGAGTGAAGTTGCAATCGAATAAAGAGCACTCAAATATTCCTCTAGTAGACCCTAATAATATCTGCAATTGTGGATTGTATTATCCAGTCAATTAGTGAGATATACCATTTAATTACGAAATAAAGTTAGCGAAATTTTAAAGATTGAATTTAGTGCTCCCATAAGACTATAAAACATGAAATTTTACATAAAATTAGAGCGTCCTGCTAGCAAGCTTTCCTGTAAGTTTCAGCTTTGAATAACGTTGATTTAAAAAGATTTACCCAAAAGAAGAAAGAACGAACATTTTCCCTATAACCCGACCAAATTAGAATGTATACGAGAAAGCGGCCGCGCGATACAAAAGGATAACCTTCCTAAATTGGTAGCATACAACCAGAACTAATTGGACAATTAAGCAGAAAAAATTTTGATATGATGTTAATATATGTTTTATTATTTGGCGTCGTATTTAAATTAACTAAAATCGGGTAACATCGACAATTTGAACAACAAACTTTTTGATGTATCGGCATAAAACTCAAAATGTTTAAGTAGATGCTTTGCACATGCTTTTAAATCGTCAATATTTTTTTCTACCTAGTACCATAGAACAAATACCATACCATAGAATAGCATAGAAGTAATTAGTACTTTATTACCTCTATGTGTTGAGGTATATTTCTCGCAAAGCAGATGTAATCAAATCAATGCTTTGTTAATTTCTGATCAAAGTGTTTATCTTATCGCTTTGAACTGAGCTGCGCTTCTCACACAGGTAGCCCCCGGGGCACGGGTACAGGTAATGAGCTCCCCCCGTCGCGCGAGTTCCCGTGTTTTTGAAACCCGTCCAAATGTGCAACCGTCCATGTGGCAAATTTCTGCCATTTGGGCAGATTTGGCTACTAAATTTTAACTCAGGCAGAATAAGCTGACGATTTAAAAAAGTTATTGGCAGTTTTCAAGGTTTTTTTTTTAAATAGCAATAGAAAAGTTATATATTTTTTTTATGACTTGCTAACTTGAAAATAATTTTAATTAGGTTCTGAGCTAGCAACTTTTGTTTCATGAAAGGTAGTACGGGAATTTCCCGTTTATTAATTTTATGTAGGTGAACCATATACATAATTATCCATAATATCAGGGTTCCACGTAGTGTGGCAGATTTTAGCAGATCTCTTCTTTCTTCTCTCAGAACTCTTCATTGTTTCATTCTTCTTTTTAATTTTTATTTTAACCTTCTCGAACTATTAATCAGTATGCTACAAATTAAACACTACTTAATGTTGATTTTTTTTAATCCTCTGTTTTTAGCCCTTGGCATCATCTCACCTGAGTAATGATGACGCCGATGATGGAAGCGGGCTTACCAAAGAATCCCCAACGCAATGGGAAACTGGCTATCTTCATGCCGGAACACATCCGTGCTGTTAACATTTATGTTTGGCGGCAAGACTTAGATAAGATACTTACTATCTAGAAATCTTATTACAAGTATCTTTTATAATAACTTCGTCCCGGCCGCTATACGAGCACGTAGGTACTAAAAAACAATCGTCAATAAAACATTTGCACGCAACTGTACTTACAAAGCTTCCTTCAATATACCTTTCATTTAAGAAAGTTATCCTTTTGTATGGCGCGGCCGCTTTCGCGTATACATTCTAGTTTGGTCGGGTTATAGGGAAAATGTTCGTTCTTTCTTCTTTTGGGTAAATCTTTTTAAATCAACGTTATTCAAAGCTGAAACTTATAGGAAAGCTTGCTAGCAGGACGCTCTAATTTTATGTAAAATTTCATGTTTCATAGTCTTATAGAAGCACTGAATTCAATCTTTAAAATTTCGCTAACTTTATTTCGTAATTAAATGGTATATCTCACTAATTGACTGGATAATACAATCCACAATTGCAGATATTATTAGGGTCTACTAGAGGAATATTTGAGTGCTCTTTATTCGATTGCAACTTCACTCGTTTCCTTGTAAATCAGAATTTCCTGATTTTCTAAACAAATTAATTACTAAAAAAATATCATAATTTTGAAAAAACTAACATTGCTCAAATTACGCACAAATTAAGGTGTACTAGTGGTTTTTTTTTTGAAATTTCTTCTATCAGCCGTTTTCGAGATACAGAAAACCCAAAAACGTTACTGCAGCGGAATCTTGAATAATTCGAAAACCGTAAGATGCACAAATTCCGCTATTTGCGCACATTTATAACACGACGAAAGCTACTCAGTCATGTACTTTGTTATGAGCTAGACCGTCTTTTTCCAAATCATGCCGCTGGGGGAACGTGACCCTGGCGGAATCGGTTTTTAATGAATATCTCCGAAATTATAAGACGCACAAATTCCGCTGCTGGCGCACAATTAGTCCTAATGATGCTCTAATTCCCTATTATACTCACATTCTTATTAGCTACAACATTCCGCTGGAGTAATGGACACTGCGAATTTTACCCTAAATCGTTCCAAAACCGAGCCGAGTGAAACCGAGGGTAACCGAATGATCGCCTGACAGTTCTCCGTCGGGATTTCGGAACGCCTTCGTGAATGCGATTTTTAACGCTGTTTGATTACCGTTAAAATTCGCCTGACAGTTTATTCGGCGGGAAGTTCGTAGTCAATGTCAAACAGACTAAGACAAACAAACATTTTATCTTCGGAATTGTTTTGAAATACGATTGCTTGTTTCTGCTAAGGTGTTAAAGTCATAAATAAGACAGAACACTACCCAAAAAAGCTAGAAACCTTTCTGAATTATTTTCGATGACGTTTGTTACCCTGTCACTCTGGAATCACTCGCAAGCGTTCCAAAATCATATTTTTTTCTTTTTCTCAAAATAGCTAGGTACGTCTCTTTCATTTCTCCGAGTTAAATTCTACCTCACCCTCCCTTGGTTTTGGAACGACTTCAAAGCTTATAACCAAAACTGGAGGAAACACTTTGAAATAACAAGTGAAGACGAAAAATATGACCTTGAATGCGCTTCTGTCTCATATGAGGGAGCTGTTGTCTCATTCTAATTACCCTACTTATGGTTCATTCCAATCAAAAAAAAGCAAAAGGTAAACAAACTAAGGTTGCGTTCCAATACCAAAGATTTCACTCGGGGTGATGCGAATTTTACCCTAAATCGTTCCAAAACCGAGCCGAGTGAAACCGAGGGTAACCGAATGATCGCCTGACAGTTCTCCGTCGGGATTTTGGAACGCCTTCGTGAATGCGATTTTCACTCTGACAAGTGCGATTTTTAACGCTGTTTGATTACCGTTAAAATTCGCCTGACAGTTTATTCGGCGGGAAGTTCGTAGTCAATGTCAAACAGACTAAGACATACAAACATTTTATCTTCGGAATTGTTTTGAAATACGATTGCTTGTAAATAAGACAGAATACTACCCAAAAAAGCTAGAAACCTTTCTGAATTATTTTCGATGACGGTTGTTACCCTGTCACTCTGGAATCACTCGCAAGCGTTCCAAAATCATATTTTTTTCTCTTTCTCAAAATAGCTACGTCTCTTTCATTTCTCCGAGTTAAATTCTACCTTACCCTACCTTGGTTTTGGAACGACTTCATAGTATGCAGATGACATTGACATGTGTCAGTTCCAGTTTGTTTACGTTTTGCTTTTTTTTGATTGGAATGAAGTATAGAATGAGATAGGATCTCCCTCAAAGAAAGAGAGAAGCGCATTCAAGGCCCAATTTTTTGTTTTCAGTCCGATCTTAGAGAGTGTTTTCTCCAGTTTGGTTATAAGCTTCTTGATCGTGAATGAAAGAATGAACGATAAAATCAACTTGTCAACTGTCAACTTGTCAAGTCTGCTTTTTTTTCACATATACGGTCCCTGTGATTTTGTTAAAAGAAATACCTACGTATAGCACTATCTTTATAACTCACACAAACTTTTTCTATATTAGAAAGCGTTCCAAATTAGTTTCGTTAGAGTAATTTTTACTCTGACAGCAGGATAGCCTATTATATTTTGTGTAAGTGTGAAAGGGACAAACTCTTGTCAGGTGAATCTTAACTTGGTTATGGAACGGACTTTTTGGCGGGAACTCGCTGCAAGAGTTTGTCATTTTTGTTTTATTATCCGAAAAAATAGATATCGTGGTTTTTAATGCATAATATTGATAGTGTATTGTTCAATAAAGTGCCATTTAAGTGTCTAATATGTAGGATAATGAAATAAAAGTGTGTAGACTGTGTTTCGAGTGCTCTCAAGAAGTCCATGAAATCTTCATCAAAAGTGCTATCATTTTGTTGAAGAATAGAGAAAAAGTTAAAGACGACAGAAATTGATAAATGAGTACTCAAATGAAATAGAAAAATATTTAGAGAAGAGCAAACTACGTAAGAATAGGCTGTATGGCCAGAGAAGCCTTTGCCTTTTCCTTGCAAAAGCAGGAAAGAACCAAACAAAAAAAAAAAAATGGTTATGGAACGACTTCTTAGTGTGGTGTAAACGCGCAACACATGCTTTTTGAGAAATATAGAAAAAGTTACCACTCACGACCTTCATCAAAACAATGCGGTGTGTGTGCATGATGAAAACTGTATTTTGTCGTGAAAAATGGGTCTAACAAAGCAATATTTACGTTACGCGCCTAGCGGGACATTTAATATAATTGCCAGTGCAGATTCCAACTGTACACATGTCTCGCTAAACGGAATAAGTGGACGATATGTGGCGGTCGGTGCATGTGAACATGTTATTATTTGGGATATGAGGCTAGGGGAAAAAGTAAGAACTCCTACCACCAGCTACACAAAAATGCATAGTTAAAATAAAAAACAGTTTGACTGTTCAAGAAAAGTTATTAAAAGTTTGGAGAAAGTTATGTTTTTTTGGTTATTTCAGGCCCAAGTTCTTCCTGGAGAGAAAGTGGTGGTGTCACAGATTGCCGCCAGTCCCTCTGGCAACCATATGGCAGTTGGGTATGTGGACGGAAACATCAATGTGTATGAGCTGACAAACAATGAGGTGGTATGTGTGTTTGCGGGACACAAAAGTGGCATCACTTGTCTGCAGTATGACGACCAGGGGCACAGACTTGTTTCTGGGTCTAAGGTGGGTTGCTGGATGCGTTTGATTGATTTTGCAAAAACAAATCTGTTCATATATAGATTTATTCATGAAACTGTCTCATTTGTTTTTTGTAAATCTCATTTGGCATATTAGAACTTTTCTAAGTACTGATAACTTGTCTTTCAATATTAGCTTAAGGAATCCCAAAGGAAAGGAAAGATAAGATATGAAACACTAGACAGTTTTCTACAGATACACTATGTTCCTCAAAAGCATGTTTGCACTAAGCCTGCAAATCTTTAACAGAATACCTCAGGCAATTTGTAATTTTGAAGATTTTGACAGTTATGAAATCAGGTTATGAGAATTCCTTTTAAATAAATGCTATTATGACAGATGAATATTTTAATGATAGTAACAGTAATAATATAATGTAATATTATGGCATGATTAATTATAATTGTCATTTTATCATATTTTATCCCATGTAACTATATCCGATTTATTTTGGTTCTACATGATTGATTGTTTTAAATAGATTTTTTAAATGTAAATATTTAATTATTGTATTCCTATTTGGGCAGGTTATATGAGACTATTTAAATTTAAGATCTTTGTACCATTGCCTAAGGACCTGCCAATTATTGTGGATTAATTAACCAAGTTAGACAAAGCCTTGCTAACATGAGTTCACACCTATTAATTGAAACAGAGTCACAGTCACTATTAATTGATTAATTCTAAATTGTCAGGACACTGAAGTCATCCTTTGGGATGTAGTCTCTGAGGTGGGCGTGGCCCGGTTCAGTGGCCACAAGGGAGTAATCACAAGTGTATTGTTCATCAATGGCAAGAACTGTGTTGTTAGCTCCTCCAAAGACACATTTGTCAAGTTCTGGGACATTGAGACCAAACACTGCTTTAAAACTCTTGGTGGTCATCAGATGGAGGTAAGAATACTACATGCAGAAGTATTGCAAACAAAAAAAAGATTTTTCCAAGATTTTTTTAAAAATAAAAATCTTTCTCCTAGGTATGGTCGGCAGTTCTTCTAAAAGAGGAGAGATATTTAGTGACAGGCAGTATGGACCAGGAGCTCCGAGTGTGGAAACTAAACTGGACCAGTGATATCAAAGATGAAGAGAAACTTGTGCACCAGCTGGAGATTGTCAAACTTGAGGAGACTGACAATGCAGAGGAGAGTTCAGTTAGTACTTTTATGATACATGATTATTTGAATGATATTGATTCTTCCATTCCATTTTTAAAGTTCCGTACCTCAAAAGGAAAAAGAAACCCTTTTAGATCACTTAGTTGTCCATCTGTCTGTCTGACCCTTTTTCTCAAGAATGCGTAGACGTTTTAAGTTGAAATATATATCAAATATTAACACATGCAATCCCTTGAAGCTGTGAAAAAAACAAACTTCTATGCTAATGCAATCAAGAGATACAGCCGTTTATGCCGCATATTTGGACACTCGCATGGGAATCAATACCTATAGAGTACTTCCCGTTGACCTAGAATCATAATTGGCAAGAAGCAATGTCTTATAGCACAAATAAAGGAAAAAGTCCCAAAACCAAAAATCAAATCTGCGAATCTGCCGGATTACGAGTCTGTTCAACACCGAATAAAGGTGAGGTTGGCAATTAGCCTAATAACCTCCACCAATCTGGACTTGGCCCCCGTGCCTGGAGAATGGTCTAACTTTTCCTAGGTCTGCGTGACAACGAGTGCCAATTCCTAAATAACTGATAAAACTGCGATTTTTTTTTGCGATAAAATTGGGCCTACTATCATATGTGCACTTTATAAAGACTCACACTGTAAAAAGTTACCTTTAACATAATAGAGCATCAGTTGTTGCTCTTAAACGAATTTGTGTTTACACATTAGTAAAATCGAGTCAGTGTACTGTACATGCAAAGACAGAAAAAGATAGGAGGATATCAAAAATGTTTCAGTTAATATAAGGTGTTAACAAATTAGCTGGTACTAGAAATTTCTTAAGGAAAGTTGTTCAGTTTCATGAGTAGCCGCAGTTTAATAAATACCAGCTAATTTGTTAACACCTTAAATACCAGCTAATTTGTTAACACCTTATATAAATAGGGGTCCGATGTGAAAAGCCCTTGAGTGCCAATCCCAAAAAACTGACAAATTGACAATTTTAAAAAAAAAAACTGACTTTAACAGACCGGTTTAAAAAACGAACTTTCACTGAATATACTGACCAGTTTCGACCCCTGAAGAAATTATAAACTCGAAAAGAAACAGTAACAATTCTTATCTGACAAATGTCTTGATTGTAAGTTGGAGCTTAATAATGATCAATATGGGGAATTTTTCTCAATAAAAAAGACAAGCTGTGCCTCTTGAGTTATGATTTATGATAATAATGATAAAATTGTATATCAGATATTACAATGCCACCAAGTGGGGACACTCATCCGTGGCGGCAAAGGGCGCGTGGTCGGTCTTGCGACGGACCTTGGCCAGACTGTGCTGGCGTGTTACGGCACCGACTCTACACTGGAACTATTCCAGTTTTGTGATGATAATGAGGCAAAAGCCAGGATGGACAAAAGAATCAAGAAGCAGAGGAAGAAATTAGCGTAAGTACGCTGAACAGCCAATAATATCATTATATTGATAGCTTTTTCCAATAATATTCCTCAGGATAACATACAATTGTAATTTCGCATGACACAGTACTAATTACATTTGAACATTCTCTGTTAAGTGTGTAATTAAATTTATGTACAGATTTTGATATTCTCAGTAGTGGTTTGGTTTGAGTGTACTCTGCTTGTCAATCAATGTGACTGACTCGGTGGCTCAGTGATTAGCGTTCCTGACTACTGATCTGAAGGTCGTGGGTTCATTTCCCACTGATGGTAAAAATTTCCGTAATGAGCAGTTTTGTTTGCTCTGTATCTGGGTGTATTATATGTATATATGTATGTATTTTATATATCAGCCCTTAGCATGATCTCAACTGGTGTGATAAGTGAAGATGATGCTGAAGATGGAAGCGGGCTTACAAAGATTCGCCAACGCAACGGGGAACTGAAATGGATTCCATAATACAGGGAATAATCTGTCGGTTTGTCTCTGGACATTATTATTATTATAATTAATCAGGTAACAATAACAGCCTATACTAAGTTGGCAATCACATCAGATAATAATGACAGTTCGACATCTTCTGTTTGATCACCATATTTAGTGTTAAAAAAAATATATCTAAAAAAAACTTTTTTTTAGAAAACTAAAAGAATCGGGAGAAATAGACGCTGAAACGACTGAAGTGGCTGAGTTACTGACACTCACAGATGAAGTAAAGCGTTTGATGTCTATAAAATTGGACGCGAAGCTCAAGTCGACGTCACTACTGCTCGGTACGACCGGCGAGCTTAGAGTCGGAGTAACGCTGGCTAACAACACGGTAGAATTGCATAGCTTGAGGACTGGCGACGGTGAAGGTGAGCCATATGTGTGTTAGCGTAAATATTACAGCGTGCGTTTGAATGTTCCCATTTAAATTTTTGTTCATTTATAACAACTATCTATGTGTGTTTTTAGTCAAGTGCCTAAAACAAATAACGCAGCCGGGACATCAAAAAGAACCGAGATGTGTCGCCATCAGTTCTGATAACTTGGCAGTGCTGTCTGCCTCTGCAGATTCCATAAAGTTGTGGAACAGGTATGTTACTGTAAAATTATTACACTGTGATATGTCACTGTATGCAGTTTGTTTGTTTTACATGAATAGTCCAAACTAAAATATATACAAAAAGTCTTTGTATGTTTGATCTAGCTTTAGCGCCTAACACTGACACGCAGACTTGAGTTAATATTTAAAGTTTTGAGTTAATTCAAAGAGTAGCATTATAAATTAATGCTACCATCCTTTTTTCTTATCGGCATTTTTTGGGGTTTTCTCCCTTGATATGAAAGTTATACGAACAGTTACAAGTCACCCTGTCTGTATAACTATACTTCCTGTTTCACTGGGTAGGTTAATTTTCGGGGACCAATTAAAATAAGGTACCATATTACGTACCATACCTAACATACAAATCCAGTTTATTTATTCTGTCTGACTTCCAACAACGCGTATTTTTTGTTGTTACTAGTACAATCCTAATCTTATGTTAGCGTCGTAGGTGCATACCACAGTATAAGGACTCTCCTGCCGCTCTCTGAAGACTACCTCTCACTCTCGTGTGACTTTTAGATGACCAGTTGTCAAGAGATTGGCATACCAAAGACAATTTTATTTTCATATGGAGAGAGGGAAGGCTTCTAAGGCTAGCCTCGCCTCGTGTATACAGTATTCACTTAAAGTCTGCCGTTTACCTTCATATTTCTGTCTATAAAAGTTCTACTGTTTTCGGAAATATCAATTAATAAAGACATCAACATAACAAAAAAAGCGGCCAAGTGCGAGTCGGACTCGCCCATGAAGGGTTCCGTAGCAGCAAGTAACATAATATAAAAGTTCTTGTAGTTCGTTGTAGGTAAATTGCGGTTTACGATTTATGACGTATTAAAAAAAAACTACTTACTAGATGTCGTTCAAGCCAATTTTCGGTGGAAGTTTGCATGGTAATGTACATCATATATATTTTTTAGTTTTATCATTCTCTTATTTTAGAAGTTACAGGGGGGGGGGGGACACCTGTCTGACCACTTTGGAAGTGTCTCTCGCGCAAACTATTCAGTTTAGAAAAAAATTATATTAGAAACCTCGATATCATTTTTGAAGACCTATCCATATATAACCCACACGTATGGGTTTGATGAAAAAAAAATTTGAGTTTCAGTTCTAAATATGGGGAACCCCCAAAATTTATTGTTTTTATTTTTGTGCCAAGTTTCAACAGTATAGTTCTTAAAGTTTCGGAAAAAAGTGGCTGTGACATACGGACGGACGGACAGACAGACAGACAGACAGATATGACGAATCCATAAGGGTTCCGTTTTTTGCCATTTGGCTACGGAACCCTAAAAAGTGTAACCTACGACAAGGCGGTATGACCAAGAAGCCATAGCTTCAGCAGCCCTAGATACTCACACACACATTAACACGTGTACAAACATGAAAAAGTGTCAAATGTTTGATGTAGTAAACAATAACGCGATATTGTATGAAGTGTCCGGGGTGTGGTGCGTGCATACTTTGAAAGATTACGCGAGGAAGTGCGCAGAGTGTGACTTTTGAAATTCAAATAAAGGTGTTTAAATAGATAATGGTTTACCACCACATTTAGTTTAGTCACACAAGTGACATACAATAATGAATAAGACTTATTAAACAAGTTATTAGGAATTAATATCATTCCGGTCTATTTTACACCGTGCAGGACTAGCCAAGCCTGTCTGCGCACAGTGGCGATGGCCGGCAGCCGTCCTATCAGCGCTTGCCTGGCGCCCGGCGACCGCCACGCCATCATCGGCTGCGCGGACGGCTCGCTGCTGGTAGTGGACGTGGCGGCGGGCCGCGTGCTGGAGACCATTCCCGCGCATGCGGGGGAAGTCGCTGCTGTGGGACTTACGCCTGATCTGGTGAGAAACATTCCGCCGATGGTATTAAAAGACAGAAAGAAAATAAGTTTATTCGGCAAACATAAACAGACACGATACTTACAGAATACATAATTAACATAAAGTAATAATAATATGCACAACAATAATTGCACATTTGATTGTTGTTTTCCACCATAACAATCGTCTCGCATCTGTGGCAAACATGTAACTCAAAGACTTCTATTATATGTAACTGTTAAATAATCTTTAAAATTTTACAGCGAGGATGTTATACTGGCAGTGCAGATAAAACAGTAAAACTATGGCAGTTTGAATTAATTGAAGATACAACTGGCGAATCTAGAGCTAAGGTATATTGGTGTCTTAATGTTTTGTAACGTTTGTATTTAATAATAGGGATAAAAACTAAATCAAACTTTATTTTCAGGTGCTTTCCCTTTTACACACTAGAACACTGGAGCTAGAAGAACCAGTGTTGGCAGTCAAAATTAGTCCAAATAACAAATTCATAGCTGTCGCCCTTTTAGATTCCACCGTTAAGATATTTTTCTTAGATACTTTCAAGGTAAGTTAAAATATTTACTAGTCCCTACTTCTCAAATCTAACATAATTTTCGATGAGAGCCAGTCATTTTATGCAGACCCTGTTTGTGCCAATAAATACATAGTATGTATTCATACATGAATATGATACTGAATTAAAAAAGTATTTTAAAAATCCTGTATAAGAAATGCTTTTTTAATAGTTGAGCAATCTGAATGAAAGATCAATAAATATTTTTTAACCTTTAACTAATATATATCTGCTGTATTTTATAAATGTACACAATTTAACTCCTCTTTCAGTTCTACCTCTCGTTATACGGGCACAAGCTACCAGTCCTCTGCCTGGACATCAGCTACGACTCGACTATCATCGCCACCGGCTCCGCGGACCGCAACGTCAAGATCTGGGGCATGGACTTTGGAGATTGTCACAAATCCATCTTTGCCCATAACGACTCTATCACGGCTTTACAGTTCGTTCCGTCTACGCACTATTTCTTTACCGCGTCAAAGGATGGAAAAGTGAAGCAATGGGATGCGGATAGCTATGATAATATTATTACGCTAAATGTAAGTAGATCAGTCTTTTTCTAAGGTAAAAAACCATTAAAACAATGTGTAGCAATTTAGCCAAGCCAATTTGTAGTTTTGTCGGCGTGGAATCATTGCCTCAGTTCGAAGTATCTTAAAGCTAATCTTTTTTTTATGGCAGAGGTGGCAAACGAGCAGATGGATCACCTGATGGTAAGCGGTTACCGCCGCCCATGGACACCCGCAACACCAGAGGAGTTACAAGTGCGTTGCGGGCCTTTAATATGGGAGCACGCTCTTTTATTGAAGGTTTGAATGTCGTATTGATCCGGAAATACCGCAGGCACAATTCATTCCACAGTTTGGTCGTGCGAGGCAGAAAGTTTCTAGTGAAACGCACAGTTGTGGACTGCCAACCATCTAAGTGATGGGGATGAAATTGTTGTCGCGTAGAATCAATCCGAACAATTCCTCGGAGCACTCCCCATTGTACAAGCGATAGAGAATGCAGAGCGAGGCTACATCTCTACGCAGCGCCAAGGGTAGGGTCACTAGTTTTCTTGCAGACAGAAGCATAAAGGTCGTAGTCGACGGTGCATGCTCAGATTCTATGTCTGTAAACGCTGGTGTCCCTCAAGGATGTGTGCTTTCGCCTACACTGTTCCTTCTGCATATCAATGATATGCTGCAAATCAGCAGCACTCATTGTTATGCAGATTACATCACAGGTGATGCCTTCTATATCGGCCGTGCCAACATTTCTCAGGAAAATGTCATCAAGAGCCAAAACAAACTTGTGTCGGAAATTGAGGCTTCTTTGAAGAAAGTCTTTGAATGGGGTCGAGTTAATTTAGTCCAGTTTAACCCTACTAAGACACAGGTTTGCGCGGTCACTGTCAAGAAAATGCCATTTGTCGTATCACCTCGTTTTGAGGACACTCCCTTGAATGCCTCAGCTATAGTATCGGAATCCTTGGTGTCGACATATCGAGTGAAGTCCAGTGCCGTGGTCATCTAGAGGGTATGGCTAAATTAGCCTCGAGCCTCGAAGCTTGGTGTGCTCAATAGATCCAGACGGTATTTTACTGCGGCCCATCGCCTGCAACTTTATAAGGCGCAGGTTCTGCCTCATGTGGAATACTGTTCTCATCTCTGGGCAGGGGCACCCCAGTACCAGCTTCTCCCTCTGGACCGTATTCAACGGAGAGCAACTCGAATCGTCGGCTGCCAGTATATTTCAAACCGGCTTGACTCCTTAATCCATGAGTGTGGCGCACTTGTCTAAAATCTTCTCACTCGAAATAAGTTTACCATAAATCCGCTTCCTGAGATGGAACCCCCAATACTTATATGACGTACAAGTATCGTGTTGATAGTAAAGAAACCCCATAACCTAACCTAACCAAGTCACGTTATAGAGCTGAAAATAACGATCATAAAAAAAATATATTGTTTCATTTTACCTGCAATGTAGTCAACGAACTCTATCAGGCTAAACTTTATACTCAAGACCCTTCTGTCAGGCTAAAGTTAGGGCCCTTTCATCTAACATAACATTTCACAATCGTGTGCATATGTACAGCCTCGGAGAATACCGCGTATGACAATGTTGCAACTTGGATGGTGTGCAGGGGCACGCGGGGGAGTGCTGGGGGCTGTCAGTGGGCGCGGGCGGGTTACACGCGGTCTCGTGCGGCGCCGACCGCGCGCTGCGGCTGTGCACGCGCACCGAGGAGCCGCTCGTACTGGGGGACGTGGAGGAGGAAGAGGAAGGCCTGGCTACTGGGGAGAACCATGTAAGTGTAGCTTCGACAACACAGCCGAATGCTAGGGCTGTCGGTAGGCTTGGATAGCTAACACGCGCACCGAGGAGCCGCTTGTACTGGGGGATGTGGAGGAGGAGGAGGACGGGCTGGCTACTGGGGAGAACCATGTAAGTGTACATTATACAACACAGGTGAATGCTATCGGTAGGCTTGGATAGATTACACGCGCACCAAGGAGCCGCTTGGACTGGGGGACGTGGAGGAGGAGGAGGAAGGCCTGGCTATTGGGGAGAACCATGTTAAGTGTACATTATACAGCACAGGTTAATGCTGTCGGTAGGCTTGGATAGATTACACGCGCACCAAGGAGCCGCTCGTACTGGGGGACGTTGAGGAGGAGGAGGAAGGCCTGGCTACTGGGGAGAACCATGTAAGTGTACATTATACAGCACAGGTGAATGCTGTCGGTAGGCTTGGATAGATTACACGCGCACCGAAGAGACGCTCAATTTTTTTACTGGGGGACGTAGAGAAGTAGGAGGAAGGCCTGGCGACTGGGGAGAACCATGTAAGTGTACATTATACAGCACAGGTGAATGCTGTCGGTAGGTTTGGATAGATTACACGCGCACCGAGGAGCCGCTCGGACTGGGGGACGTGGAGGAGAAGGAGGAAGGCCTGGCTACTGGAGAGATCCATGTAAGTGTACATTATACAGCACAGGTGAATACTGTCGGTAGGCTTGGATAGATTACACGTGCAACGAGGATCCGCTCGTACTGGGGGACGTTGAGGAGGAGTAGAAGGGCCTGGCTACTAGGGAGAACCATGTCAGTGTACCTTATACAACAACAGGTAAGTGTATCTTATACACGCGCACCGAAGAGGATAGAATTTTCGATCTGAATAAATGGATGTTACAATATGCAGACAACCGGCCGAAGTCTTTATGATCCGCTGCGAGCTTACCGAAAGTAGATGTATTTCGCCTGCACACCCCGGACACTTCATACAAATTTCGCGCCATTGTTTACTACATAGTAGACATTAATGTTTGTACACATGTAAATGTGAGCGTGATGTACTAGGGTTGAATCGAGATTCAATAATAAGCCCTCATTGTCTCTATTGTTAGCTAGACTTTTACAAATAAAGTGAAGGCTGTATACACCGACAAGGCTGTATAGCCTGAAAAGCCTTTAACTCTTTCCTTAAAAAAAATTGTCTATGTACTTAGTCAATTCTGTGTTTTGCAGGCCGCCGTACCGGGACTGCCCGGCCTTATCATGCCTACGAAGAAAACCATCGGAGCTGAAAAAGCCGTGAGTAATTATTTATTGAACAGTTTATATAACACAAGTCCGGATCCAAGCTCCGGATATTGTTTTTATGACTAGGTATCTTTGAGGGTACACGAAAATGTTTTTTTCCAAATCCTCTAAAATGTGTTATACTACGTTGTTCCCGGCCTTTAGCTGTTCAGCAGTTTTATCGTGAAAGTGGAATATTTAAATAACCATCCATATTTTCGTCTTTATAATATTAGATGAGATAGTGAGATTTACCTGCACAGAAGTTAATGCTTGGAGTAAAAGATAAAACCTTACGCAAACTTTCAACTAAAGTTATTCGAAGACAGGTTGACGTATGCTAAAATGACTCTTGTTTGTAAGCAGGAAAGACTTGTCATATGGTGGAAACATACATGATCCATGTACGATATAAGTAATCGTGATTTAATAATTTTCCCTTTTTTGTGCTTGCTCGAAATCTATTTTAGGGAATCATAATTGGGGAGCTAGAGGGACAAAAGCTTGGAACATTTTTTTTTTTTTTTTTTTTTTTTACTAAAAATTTGAGTGCGTTTGACTACATCTCACCTGATGGAAAGTGATGATGTAGTCGAGGATGGTACACGCAAACTCAAATAATGCCTATTCACTCTCGCCTTGAAGATCTCCAAATTGTAGGAGTCCGGAAACACTGACGCAGGTAAGGAATTCCATTCCTTCGCAGTTCGCATGATAAATGAGGAAGCATACCGCTTCGTGCGTAGGATTGGAATGTCAACTACAAAGGGATGAAAAGCCTCCCTCCGCCTGGTTGACCGAAGGTGGAATGGAGCTGGGGGAATGAGGTCGTGTAGTTCTTGAGCGCAATCTCCGAAATGAATTCGATAAAAAACCGATAAGGAGGCTACTTTGCGGCGATGCTCCAGGCTTTGGAGCTTATTTAGAACAAGCTCATCGTCACCTATTAGTCTCCTGGCGCGTCGGTCGATAGCATCCAAGGCTTCAAGCTGGTAGCGGGCCGAACCATCCCACAGGTGCGAACAGTACTCCACACATGATCGGACCTGTGCTTGATAAAGTGTAAGAAGCTGTCCAGGTGTGAAGTACCGTCGCACCTTAGAGAGGATAAAAATCAAAGTGTAGCTTGGAACATAATCTTTTAAAAGTATCAAATAAAAAATTTCCTATTAATTATTGATTGTTATTTATCGTTTCGGCCCATAAGATCCGTTTCCGGATTTCATGCGAATCGTGTCGGTTCGCCCCATCGAATTGTACGTGTGGGACTTCATACGTTTGGATCGTTTCGGCCCATAAGATCCGTTTCCCAAATCATCCAGTATGTTCAAAACCTCCGTTTCCCAAAACATCCAATTCCTAAAATATCCAAATCCCATAACATCCGTTTCCCAGAACATACAAATTCATAAAATATCCATCTTCTAAAACATCAGTTTCCCAAAACATCCGTTTGCCAAAACATCCGTTTTAATAGGAAATAAGAAAAAAGCATCAGAAACTTTTTGCGCCACATATTGTAAAAGTTATCATATCGTCAGTGGAAAGGGAAAAATGCTAAAGCACCATTTAGGCTAAAAGGAGTTTAGCGCTTTTCCCTTTCCACTGACGATATCATAATAGTTAATAAATCTCTCTGCTATGAAGTGGCCTGGCCATGCAGTAATTTTATGTTCTCTTGAAATCAATTATCATTTAGACAATCAAAATTTTCTTCGATGTTTTTGTTTTACTGTAATTACGGCCAATACTAGGATAAGGTACCTCCCATACAAAACAACATTTTTAATTTCTGAAGTCTGTCATTGCTACTAATAAGTGATTATTGCTGATTTATGTTGAACAATTTCAATCTAGTATATGCCAGATGAAAGGTTATAGCAGGATAAGTATAGCGAATCGGCCCTCATATGGGAACCTACTTCAAAACTTGTGTATCAGTATCGTCTTGATATACAAAGGCGATTTATATGAGTTTCACCGCAGTACTTCGCTTTGACATTGAGATATTTATAAAAAAGAGCGTAACTATGGCTCTCATTCAAAGTATTATAACTTGGAAACTTTTAAAGTTAGATATTTAAAACCAATGCGAGGTTCTAGGTAACCTTTTGATGCATATAATGTATTTTTATAAGATTTTTAGATCAATTATGAAAACAATTCAAATTTTAAAAATATATTATTATTTATTTTACAGTTCCTTATGAGTGACAATCACAAAAATATATATATGTTGTAGATCTTGATGTGCATATATAATCTTAAAAAAACTTTCGAAAAAACTTTCGAAAAACACTTTGAAAAAAAATTAAACTCAACGCAAAATAAACATACCAGTTAGTAGAGTAGGACGTTAATAAAAAATACACGCATTATTCAAACATGTACAGATTGTAAATAATTATTACAATTATTATAATAACAAAAAAGCTTTTGCAATGCTTCGAAAACATTAAATGTAAAATGTCTAATCACTTTCTGCTTTCACATTATGAATGGTTAGTAGGCAAGCTATTTTACTACTAAACATTATGTCCGACAAATGTATAATGTCTTACGAAGAAAGTGATAACATTTATTTTACCATTTATCTAAATTTGTTTTTTTGAAGTATTGTAGCAGCTTTTTGTTATGATACTTTGAATGAGTTAACTTGGAAACTATTAAAGTTAGAAACTTAAAACAAATGCGAGGTTTTAGGTAACCCTTTCATGCAAATAATATATTTAATATATCTCAAGGTCAAAGCGGAGTACTGCGGTGTAGCTCATATAAATGGCGTTTGAATATCAAGGCGATACTGACACACAAATTTTGAAGTAAATTCCCATATGACGCCCAATTTGCCATACTTACCCTGCTATACCCTTTATGGGTTTCGCGAGAAAGTATGCACAGCGTGGCTGTACAATGTATTTTCGTAATACTTGGATCTTTATCTTATCCACAGTCCACACGCGTGGATATGACTATCGTTTCTATGACTATCCTCCAGAAAGCAACGATTTTCTCCAGAACTTCCTTTTACCGTTTGTGTTGTTTGTCCCCAGCCTTTACCTACATATATTAAATCACACCTCCAAATCCATTCAGCATTTATGGCGTGAGTGGAAAACACAGTCAAACATCCATACTTTCACATTTATAATATTAAAGTCAGAAGTTATAATATTATGGACAGGAACTGAAAATTTTAAGATTTGGTTATTTTGATCAACGGATTCTATGCTATTTGGAAACGGATGGAATTTGTATATTTTAAGACAAATGTTATGGGATTTGGCTATTTCAAGAAACGGATGTTATGTGATTTCGATATTTTAAGAAACGGATGGTATGGGATTTGGATATTTCAAGAAAAGGATGTTATGGGATTTGGATATTTCAAGAAACGGATGTTATGGGATTTGGATATTTTAGGAAATGGATGTTATGGGATTTGGATATTTTAGGAAACGGGTGTTATAGGATTTGGATATTTTAGGAATTGGATATTATGAGCCCAAAGGTTTTATTGATCCCTATTGATATATTTGTTATTGACAGGCGGACTCGATACTGGAATGTCTATCAGTGGGCGCGGAGTACCGGCAGCAAGTGGCGGAGGCGCGCGGGCAGGCCGTGCAGCCGCCGCCACTGATGGCCGCCTACAACGCTAGCAGCGCCGAGGACTTCTTTGTCCACATTGTCTCCAAGATTCGCTCCAGGTATTTGTCACATACTTCATCATTTTAAGCAAGAAGACGTACAATGTTAGACAAGGTCCTCCCGCAAGGATTTCCACAACGACCGGTTCTGCGTCCGCATCCAGTGGCTTCCCGCAACCTTTACCAGTCATATAGTTATGGGATGGGGTTCAGGTAAATAAGACATATTTAATGGCCAATTAATGGCTACCTACAGCTGTGCCGGTGCAGTTTCCAAGTTTCGATTTATGAATAAACTAACTTTCGCCCGCGACTTCGTCTGCGTGGACTTAAGAATTGGGTCCAGAGAAAAATAAAATGTTAAGGCAGCGCCATCTAGTGACAAAGTAAAAATTTCAGTTTTTAGCCATTCCCTCGGGAATCTTCGAGTTTTCCGGGATAAAAAGTATCCTATGTGTTAGCCGGATGCTTTATCTATCTACCTACCAAAATTCATCCAAATCCGTCCAGTAGTTTCGGCGTCAAAGTGGAACAAACAAACATCCATACTTTCGCTTTTATAATATAATAGTGAGATGAGAAGTTGAGTTGGCAAGATGTAGATAACTAACTTACTTGTACAGATACATATCCAATTTTAGGTCTAAAATACTATCTTTACTGCAACAGCATTAATATTTTGAAAATATAATAGTGTGACCATTACAGCCACCATTTCATGATTCATCTCAAAGTGTATTCAAAACCGGTCGAGTGCGATCCGGACAGACATAAAGATTGGGGTAGGCTGACTTAGAAAGCGTTTCATAAGAGTATTTTTAACCTGACAGCAAGATGGCCTATTGTAAATCTTTGAAGTGTAAAATCAGACTAGTCGCGTAAATGTCACCTTGGTTCTGGAACGGGACCTTATCTCCCCGGATCCCGTATGCACCATTTAAGTACGGAACCATAAAATCTAAAGACGCTGTTTGCTTCCAGTGACCTCGAAGAAGCGCTCCTGCTGTTGCCGTTCAGCGCGGCCTGCGATATCGTGCGCATGCTGCCTGCGCTGCTTGACCGCGGAGACCGCGCTGAGCTGTTCTGCAGGTTCGTATGCTCTTGCTTTGTCACGCACAACGGGCGAATGGGCATCAGAGAGAAGATGTGTAATTTAGGGATGTAACGGAGGTGGGTTTACCGGAACCGAAGCCGTAATCGGAGTTTTGAAATTTATTTATTTTATATTTAGTTATCGGAATCGGAACCGGAATCGGAACCGAAATCGGAACCGAAACCAGAACCGGAATCGAAGTCCGCGGTGGAACTCGAGGCAGAAGAGACATATTTTAGGACAATTTAATTAAAAAAAAACACAAAAACAAAAGCAAGCAACCGGCCACCGCGGGGCGGCCCCTTCCCGCGCCTCTTCCCCACCGCCCGTGAGCTTCGACCTCCGTTTTAACCTCCGATTTAAAACTGTCGGAACCGGAATCGAAATCGGATGTCAAATTTCAGTCGGAAGTTCCGACTTATCGGAATCGGAATCGAACCTCCGTAACATCCCTAGTGTAATTGTTCAATACATTTTGATTTTA
Source organism: Coleophora deauratella (assembly GCA_958295455.1). Classification (NCBI taxonomy): domain Eukaryota; kingdom Metazoa; phylum Arthropoda; class Insecta; order Lepidoptera; family Coleophoridae; genus Coleophora; species Coleophora deauratella. The sequence continues at coordinate 10,892,876 of OY282397.1, read as the reverse complement.
TGCGGCATCTACAAGGGTTAATCTATGACATGGGACCACCCCGAAGTCATAATCTTTGTCTTTCGAATAAAATCAAAACAGTAAAGATCGGTTTACAATTGGCGAATACATGTCGTAACACACATAAAAGACATACGATCGTACAGTGTGAGCGACCCCAGCAAGCACTTTTTTCCTGGGGCTCCTAGGATAATCCTACCTATCTCAAATTTTAGAGCATAATTAGAGCAATCATCATGCCAAGGGAAAAAATTAGAGCAATCATACTTTTCGAGATACGAGCGCTTAAAGGTGTGCTTGCTGGATGGCAGTCCACCCAGCAAGCACAACTGGTGCACAAAAACTACGAAGACTTGGAAAAAAAATTTGATGCACAGATTTAGAGCATCATAAAGTGAGTCGGACTGCAAAGTTTCATGAATGTCATGTCAATAGTTATCTCGCTAGAACGCAAAACCTGCTTCACGTTCTTTTCACGAATCTTTCTAGCAGTCACATCAGATCTCAGCAATTACAGCATCTTGGTTCAAAATTTTTATGCCAGGATTTAGAGCAACACGAAAAACCTATGCTCAATTATTTTTGAATCCCAAAAATCAGTACTTTTTGTGCTACGAGCCAATGTTTTTTCCTTGCTGGGTGGACATAACAAAAGTGACAAAGCTGTATAGCTTTGCAACTAATATGAATACAAGACTAGTTCTTATGCTCAGATTTAGAGCAAAATTTGAGCATTCTGCTCAAAAAAAACTAGAATCCCAAACGTTATAGTTACAGCGGTAGACGCTAAAAACTGATTTATCCCGCCAATTTTTTGAATAATTACGGCGACTCGCGGCAGATTGCGACATTGCCCTTATTTATTTCTAGTTCAAGCAATAACTGACTTTGTGCTGTGAGTATAAGGTACATTTGAGTTTCAAACTATCGATTGTCATTTACACTGATAGACAAGAAGTGTTGGTGATCTTACAATACGTAAGGGTTTAATATGACAGGAATTGGTATTATTGTATCGAGCCGGACGACGTACTGCCGTTTTAGTTGACAGCTGATATTATGTCTTTATATTTTATAGCTTAAAAGACATGTCACGAGGTCACTGAGTGTTAATAAAAAAATAACTCTTGAAAAGCCTAAAAGTAAGAGGAAGGGTCTCATTGATGTCGGCTATCGTTGTTTAGACTTCAGGGATCAGTGTCACAAATTAAACGCATTTAGGGCTTTCACATTTTGTTTAATAATCAGTATTACGCAGCAAAATATATGTAGAATCTTTTTATTTACCTAATAATTAAACTGTGTGTAAAAAAGTACCATGCCAAACCAACTCCATAATCAGTAAATGTGTCATCAATTCTTTAACCTTTATACTAGTAAAAATATAGATATTAAAAAATATATATTTTAGAAACAGACATCGATAATCAGTTTTTTGTAACTTTTATACACACGAGGGTTTTAGTCAAGCCGAGCTTCTCTTGTTTTGTTTTGTTGCTTATAATTTTTTTTATATTTCATTCTGTGTGTTACCAACGCAATAAACTAATGACAAATAAATTTTACCCTACATCCAAACATTCGGCCAATGCAACGATGAAGACCGATAGTAATAAAAATCGGTCATCACAGCCGCAGTTCAGTGTGACTTGCACTCTTGCTTTTTCGCGTCGATAACGTAGGTTAACTGAATAAAAGTTAGATAATTATCTGGATAAGTTTTTCTGTTAGTGACATTTAACTCGACTGTTTTCGCGTTTTTCAAGACACTCTGACACATTCGTGCCAATTAATATCTTTAGATGGTAGTCGTAAAGTTATTTCAGGTGTCTGACAGTGGGGTTCACCACTAGCCCTATAATCACCATACAAATAAAAATATTTTTATTTGAAAAAAACTGACTTTTAAGTAGGTACAGTGGTCTTGAACGCGGCACTAGGTATACCTTGTTTCAATCCAATTTAAAAAAGGCAAACAATCTTATTAGGGAACTGACACATGAAAACGTCAAAAATTTCGTACCTGCTTCATATTTTCATTGATTACTTTGATGAAGTTGTACCACGGAACCCTACACTGCGCGTGGCCCAACACGCACTTGACCGCTTTTTATTCAGTCGAATTTATAGGATTTAGTACGGAATATGAATATGACTAATGTGTTGGTCGAATGTATGGATGTAGGGCGTTTTGCGATTTGTTTTTGTACTGCTATATACAAATATTGGAGCATGGCTGAAATCGGAACGATGCCGCCGCCGCCACCACCAGTAAGACGCAATGATCAACCACAAGCGTTCCGTATTATAGGTATTCCGCTATCGTATGATTTACATGTATTTATTCCCATAGAAATATATAAAATCGTCCTTGTTTCTAGTCTATATCAATGTAAGTGACAATCGATAGTTTGAAACTGAAATGTACCTTATAATCACAGCACAAAGTCAGTTACTGCTTGAACTAAAAAAAATAAGAGCGGCAACGTCGCAATCTGCCGCGAGTCACCGTAATTATTCAAAAAATTGGCGGGAAAAATCAGTTTTTAGCGTCTACCGCTGTAACTATAACGTTTGGGATTCTAGTTTTTTTTTGAGCAGAATGCTCTAATTTTGCTCTAAATCTGAGCATAAGAACCAGTCTTGTATTCATATTAGTTGCAAAGCTATACACCTTTGTCACTTTTGTTATGTCCACCCAGCAAAAACATTGGCTCGTAGCACAAAAAGTACTGATTTTTGGGATTCAAAAATAATTGAGCATAGGTTTTTCGTGTTGCTCTAAATCCGGGCATAAAAATTTTGAACCAAGATGCTGTAATTGCTGAGATCTGATGTAACTGCTAGAAAGATTCGTGAAAAGAACGTGAAGCAGGTTTTGCGTTCTAGCGAGATAACTATTGACATGACATTCATGAAACTTTGCAGTCCGACTCACTTTATGATGCTCTAAATCTGTGCATCAAATTTTTTTCCCAAGTCTTCGTAGTTTTTGTGCACCAGTTGTGCTTGCTGGGTGGACTGCCATCCAGCAAGCACACCTTTAGGCGCTCGTATCTCGAAAAGTATGATTGCTCTCATTTTCTCCCTTGGCATGATGATTGCTCTGAGATAGGTAGGATTCTCGTAGGAGCCCCAGGAAAAAAGTGCTTGCTGGGGTCACTGACACGATCGTACAAAGTAATATGGCCTCAAAGTAAATGAACGCCATCTTGTTTGCAGACTTGCAGTATTCTTGCTGAAGGTGCACCACGCGCCGCTGGTGGCGCATCGCGCGCTGCTGAAGCACATCATCCAGATACAAGCCAAGGCCAGCTTGCGACTCAACGAGCTAAGAGTGAGTTTACACCAGTATCTCTTGATTTCTTAGTGTTTTGATATATTTAGGGGTATACGCACGCACGCACCCAGTCTCACACGTGAGATTTTTTGGGCTAAAATAATGCCTGTTCACTCTCGTCTTGAAGATCTCCAGATTGTAAGAAAGCCCGTATAATAAATGAGGAAGCATAAATCTTCGTGGCGAAAGGTGGGAATGCCAACTAGAAATGGGAATATGTCCCCTGCGCCTAGCTGATCGAATTAGAATGGACCTGTACCCATCACATGAAAGTTCGATTTTTTGCAATGGTGATACTTCTATGACAAAACTGTAACTAATACATAAAGTGCACATATGAAAGGGGGTGAAACAAGAGCCAATTTTATCGCCCAGAAAAATATATTTTTTTTAAAGTAAAAAAAAATTGTAGACTTTTATTTATTTTTAATAACATCTGCTGTCCCCAAGTAAACAAAACGTTGTAACTTTTAAATTAGGCAAGCTAGAATGTTAAAACAAAAAAGTGAGGACAGGAGGGCAGTAGATGGCCGCACCACAGAAATAAAAAAATACGCAAAACTAAGATTAAGGAAATCCAAAACTAGCATTTAAAACAATAGTGTAAAAAATAGCGTATCTGGAATACTACCTAGGTTAGAAACTTGGGTTTTTTTATTATTTGAAAGTAAAATTAATGTCAAATATCTTAATAAAAAAAGGGTTAATAGGTGTTTTTTTTTTGCAATTAAACACATAAAATGAAAAAAAAATCTGTAAAGAATGCTTTTATTTAATTGATGGTGTTTATTTTTTGTGTAATTTTTTTTTGTGGCACTCCCATCTACTACCAATCCTCACTTTTATGTTATAACCTTCTAACCTACTTAATTTAAAAGTTACGTTTACTTGGAGACAGCAGATGCTATTAAAAAAAATAAACGTCCATATAATAATAATAATATCTATAATAATATCTGGGACAAATCACACACGGTCATCTGGCCCCAAACTAGGATTCCCTGTATCTTGGGAACCAGAGACTGATATACATACACATATACTTTTAAATACATACATACATATATAATACACCCAGACTCAGAGCAAACAATTATCACAGAAAAGTTTGCCCTGTGTGGGGATCGAACCCACGACTCTCGGATCAGAGGCCAGGATCGCTAACCACTTAGCCACCGAGTCAGTCAAATAAAATAATAAAATATATATTTTTTTACTTTTTTATTTTTCTGGGCGATAAAATTGGCTCTTATTTCACCCTTTTTCATATGTGCACTTTATAAAGACTCACACTGTATAATTTAGTGTTATTATAGTGAAAATTAACGCAAAACAACGCAAGTCGCACTTGATTGTCCGGTTGTTTTCATCTATATTTCAACCCATCTATCTATCCAGGACATGGTGGGCTACAATGTGCACGCGCTGCACTGGCTGCGGCGCGAAGCGGAGGCGGCGGACCGCGAGCAACTGTTCCACGAGGCCGTCAGCGCCAAACGAGCGAAGGATAAGCGCCGCCGCGCCCGCCAAGCCCTCAAGCGACCCATCGTCACCGTCACGTAGTGTCAATAAATGTTATTAATGATTACACTGTTGTTTCATTAAAAAACTTGTCGAATTTACCACATAAAGCGCAATTCACACCGCGAGCGGGTGGGTGGGCTGGCTAGCGGGCTGGCGAGCGAGCTGGCTGGCGAGCCGGCGGGTGGGCGAAGAGTATATTTAGGGTGGCGGGATATAGAAATAAAAATAATTTTAGCTGCTATAATTTATTTGTAAAAAAATATTCTACTCACTACATAGCCAATATTATATCAGTTAAAATTTTAATAATTTAAGTATCCATCCCTGCGTAAGTCACATTATTTATCATCTATACAACAATAATTAATGTTTTCACAATGAGTATTCCGGCCACATCTTAGAAACAATCTCAATTGGATAATTTATGCTGAAAGAAAGTTTGAGATACTCGTAACAGTTCGAAAAAGTTAGGAATTTTTATTATTGCTTTTCTTTACCTTATGAATATGATTTAGACTTGTCGAGTTACATTTATTAAAATTATGTTACTACAACTCGGAGCGCGAGGAAATCAATACACTGAAGTCTACAACAGGATAAAAATCATGATCGTCTAATAAAATGTCTCATATGCTTACGATTAGGTATTTGTTAAAAAAAATATATACTTGTATTATTCGTCTAGAAAGCTTTTATATAATTTTCGATACAATTTCTTTACAAGTAGGTACAAAAGAATCCACAGTAAAACTGAACAGTCTAAGATATTATTTCGCCTACTGGTTGTAAAACATTGACAGCTTTTTCATGTACCACTTTAACATCGGTGTACGGTAGTTTGACTATACCTAAATCACGGTTGATCTGATTAAAAGGTACCAAATGCCAACAAATAACGCATACGTCTGAAACCCAAATGCTAAACTTCTCTAAACATTATTTTATTCTTATTTTGGCTCAAATCTGTGGCGCGTAGGTAGTTCCCCTTAGCAGTTCTGCCGCGCCTCAGACTAGAAATTACAAACCGGATCACATTTGATTAGCGTTTAAGAGAAATACAATCTGATACTCGTTTTACACACATCTCACCACATTCTTATTGCTTTTGTAAATTACACACCTCATCAAATATCACATTGGTTTCAAACGAGCAATAAATTATTGAAACGTTTCAAGATTACGCGCAAATACTTCAGTCAGTCTTCGTAGCACGACGATTTTGAAGTCGACTGGAATTATTATGAGATTCTATTATTTCAGCATAAATTATAATATTTAGGTACTATAAATTGGTACTCGGCCCTTTGCCCAGCGCGAGACAAAAGACGAAACAAAATCACAAACACATGCTTGTTAGAGCGTAAGCACACACAACACAACCGGTTTGTTAGTAACTTAATATCAATATACTTTGTTCATCAACTCTACACCTTTAAATCCATAAATTAACCTAAATAATAATAAATAACCAATTGGAAGATCCAGGAGAATAGCAACAATCACTACATTTTGTATTGCTTTGTTTTAATAACAAACTGAAAGAAAAATATTTTACATTGGCCTTTAGTTATATTCCAATCGGTAATGAGATTTAGTAAAAGAGAAGACACATAAGATTACTTACGTCACCTGATACTAAACGACAGACTAAAACTAATTAATTATACACAAGAAATTCGGACGTCAACTACGTAAAACCTACGAAAATGTAAACATAATAAACCTACGACTCATGTACAGAGTAAAGTTGAATAAAATAATACTGTATCACTGCTGCAAGCAGCGTCGTTTTAGTGGAGATTGTAGGGTTAACCTAGGGTCGAACGTACTATAATACATAAGATGCGTGTACCGCAATAAGTTTTTTAGCAAAAGACAAATACTATACACAGTACACCTTTAGAAATTGACGAGTATCAGAATTTTCGAAGACTACTATGGTCTTAAATAGAATATTAAACAAGTTTAGAAAAATAAGCACAATAAGTGCAGATCTTACCTATTAGAGACATGGCCAAATATAAATTAATACATCAGTTAAAAAGAGAGCTAAATAAATAGAGAGCATAATTTTGTGAATTTAGTTACTTTTTCTCGCTAAAGAGTGACTCGAGACTCACGAATATAATATTTATTGTCGAAAGTATACTGCCCTTCTTAACGGCGCTATTGATTATTCAATTATGATTTAATCTAATACCATCAGTTTATATTTCCAATTTAATGGTGAATTTCAATGAATAATTAGAAGAAATGGATCTTAGTACTCATCATATTATTACCCAATAATAAAGTATAAATAATCTCAAGTTTTAAAGCTTTTTAAATACATTAAGCTTGTCGCGTAATATGCAGACACTTGGATGAATTATTCGTAATACACAGGTAAGTAGCTGCATCAAATCACGTGAAAGTATCGGCCACCTTCCTTCGGCGGCCGAGTTTCGTCTAGTTAACTATCACAATGTCTCATAGACTGATTCATATTACTGGCCCGTAGGGTTACAATAACAAATTAAACACTAAAGTAAGTAGACTTCATAAAAAGGACGGCGGTAAAGAGGACTCAATTAAATAAATGAAGTGAAGCAATAACAAAATAGCTAGGAGCAGGATATGTTGAAAGTATGCAATGTTAAATGCTTTAAAAGGTAATACATAAAAACTGACCGCAATGAGGTTAATCGGTAGATAGTTATTTCATAAAAATACAATAATGCCACAAACGTTTGGTGAAACACTTGTTTATATGTTTATGCAAAATGCCCAACACTTCAACATGGATAACTTCTTATCAGTTTAAATATAAATAAGTATTTTATATAATTTCAAAATTATAATATGCATAATTTTATACATAAACCTACATATAAGCATATTTATTATTATGTTAAGTAATCGGTTTTGTCATATTATTTTTGCTAAAATGGTATATAACAGAATGTCAAGAACTATCTGAAACTTTTGATATTCTAGTAATTGTATGATTTGAAATATTCAAACTTCTTTAGACCTGTTTATAATTATTGCTTCTTATATATAAATATTTATACTTAGTTCTAAAAAAACTTGACCACAAAAATACTTAAACCGTAAATACTGACCGAAATGGGAAATAAATTAGAAAACTATAATTTAATGAATTCAACTTAAAGTTAATGCTAAGTAAATAATTCAAATGTACAGTAACTTAAACTATCTAGACCTAAACGAATACTTGCTTCCTGCAATAGGTAACCGTAAATGTAATTTCAATATCAAGAGAGCATTTAAAGGCAAGGCTAAAATAAAATCATTTTTAATCGTAATTTAGTTTCATACAGACCAATCAACGTCTCACCACCTTACCACTCCCAGACTTCAAAGATATCACCGCGATTAGTTGTGCAAATTTTTACAGTTTGCGAGGATGGGCTTGTCTGGGATTTATTATGATTTTTTTCATACGCTTTCAAATCTATATACAATAAAGATACATCCAATCATACCTATCACATCTCTGGAAATACATGAAAAATAAAACTCTCGGTACCTTTAGTGGTATCATTGCTTGCACTTTACGATAAATAGGCACTAAATCAATGACAGCGTATTCAAATTGCTTTTCCTTAGATCGTTATAATGCCCTGCTTTACGAGAGTCTACTAACATACTCTCATCAACTATTGTCTTTACACACTGGCCTCTATATCACTATATAGAAATATGAACAAAAACTTTATTTCATACCTATACAGTTTTTGAATCATCATTATCACCTACTTCTAGGTTTTACTGGAACTGATGTGGGCTTACATATCAGCTTAGCTGTTTGTTTACAATTATATCAAGTAGGTACGGAGGACACCGCCTCATTGAAATTGTTGTATATGCTATTCGAGATTTCATATACGCGTTATGCAGTCTATAGTTGGAGCTTGAGGAAATTCGTCGGATATTCCGTTGGCTGAGACGCCTCCATATCAGCTAGTCGATCGACGCACTACCGCAAACATTTGATGAAATGCGAACCTTCCTTGTTCCGTAATTTCGAAGTCAAGTTCGAATATTATCCTTTCGATTTAAAGTGACCTCCGAACGAGGGTCAAGTGGCGTGGTTTGCATTTCGATCTGTGGAGGCGAGCATACCTCGGCGTGTGGCCGTGTGTCAGTGGCAGAGCGAGCTCGGCGGGCTCAGTGCGACTCTTCGGCGGCCACGTGGCTCGCCACCAGGTTCAGCGGCGCCTCGTCGTACTCTTGAGCCTGATGATGTACCAAATGCTCAATGTAAGTTATTATATTATTTACTATTACAATTTGTAACTAGACTAGGATTTATTTATAGTCATAGATTTCGTTTTATTGATATCGACATATTCTTAAATTGAAGAATAAATTATAGTAATATGCGTACGAGTCCTATAATCATAGATAACAAAATATAACCATACGCTTGGATAGTCGGTCTGCCTATTGCACTGAAATACCATGAAATCGGTATAAAACGTACCCTTAAATGCTCTACGGTTACGCGCGCACTAAGATAGAAAATCGTCAGTAAAAAAAAATTACAATCAATGTACATAACATATGGGTTTACAAGGAAGTAAAACACACATGTGTACAAAAACTCGCTGTGAATTTATATTGACAATGTGAATAACATTCGTGCCGCGATAAATTCGCATCGTAGTGTGCACCAAGTCTAATACACTCAATCCGCTACCGCCGCAGAGCCGCTATATAGCACGGCTTTCCCTCAGCCGGCCCTGTCGCGGGCAGCACTGCGCAGTACACTCATAGTCAAAATAAAATAGTTTGCTTTCTTACAAGGCACGACGCGCGATTGTATGTGTGCGCATCAGTAGGCACGCTCCTTTCGAATGCACACTACGATAACTATAGAGGTGATAAAGTCGAAATAGTTGAGGGGCCCGACTAGTGTGCGTGCGTACGGGGAGTAAGGTAGCTTAGGTAGGATAGGTATAAGACGCGCGACGTGCCCCTGTATGAAGATAACATAGTATTTTATTGTTACTATGGTGCAGTGAGGAGATCGTAGAACCAAAGTAACTGACATAGCTCTCAGAATCGCTAAGTAGTAGTGGGCGGGGCACATAGCTCGTAGAACAAATGGCCGTTGGGGCATTAAAGTTGTCCATTAAAGTTGCCAAAGCTGTCCAGGGAAATTTCTGCACGCCATCATTTCCACCACTGCACATGGGAAATGATTCATTGGCCCACGACGCAAAGGAGAAAGCCGATCTCCTAAGCAAACTCTTTGCGTCCAACTCGACACTGGATGACGGGGGAAACGAGCCGCCGACCATACCGCGGTGAAAGAGCTGTATGCCGGATATCCGGTTCCACCAACGCTCAGTGCGTAAAGCACTTTTTTCCCTCGACATTCATAAGTCGAGTGGGCCCGATGGAATCCCTCCTATCATGTTGAAGGTGTGTGCTCCAGAGTTGGCTCCAGTTTTAACGCGCCTTTTTCGGCTTTCCTACTCTTCTGGCGTAGTCCCGAAGTCATGGAAAACAGCTTTAGTGCACCCGATCCCTAAAAAAGGTGACCGCTCGAATCCGTCCAACTACAGGCCGATAGCCATAACCCCCTTATTCTCAAAGATAATGGAGTCCATTATCAATAACCAGCTCCTTCGGTATCTAGAGGACCGCCAGCTGCTAAGTGACCGACAGTACGGTTTCCGTAAGGGCCGGTCCGCTGCTGATCTTCTTGTCTACCTGACACATCGTTGGGCACAGGCGATCGAGACTAAGGGGGAAGTATTGGCGGTTAGTTTGGACGCGGGGTCTCATTGCATACAACGAAAACCTTAGTTCATTAAAATGTCAATAGATAGCACGACAAGTATCGATTTGTAATCAAAGTTCATGCAAAACGAAGAAAAAACCCATTAAGTTGCTAAAAATAAGTGTTTTGATTATTGTAATAACCAAAAAGTATGACAAAGGCCGGTGATGCACTTTATTATCAATTACTACAAATTATCTGATGACGGCGATGCATATCAAAACTACTTTCGTCTTAACTTGTCAGTTGAGTAATGACACGTACTAGTTGAGTACCAGTTTATAGCGTGAATTGATAGATGGCGCTGATACAATACGATTAAAAAACGTAATAGGTGATTCATGTTTTGTTTTTCATGTTTCAAATTATGTATTTTTATTATTTAGTAATATCACAGATAAAATAATACTAGTAGGTTATGTGCAGAAAAAATCAACAAAAGCAAATGAAGGTACAGGTAAGCAACCAGAATGTCTGCATTTATAGGCCGCGCCCTAGATGTCGCTAGTAGCGGTAGTTCTCATTGAGTGAAAAAAATAGCCCGAAGAATAGCCCGAGTTACTGCAGTCGCATTTCGTTGTATGACAAGAGGTATCTGTACGTTAGTATTATAAAATCTGTGGTTTGGACATAGCGAAGGCCTTCGATCGGGTCTGGCACAAAGCACTTCTTGCTAAGCTTCCTTCTTATGGACTTCCAGAGGAATTATGCAAATGGGTCACTAGTTTTCTTGCAGACTGAAGCATAAAGGTCGTAGTCAACGGTGCATGCTCAGATTCCCTCAAGGCTGTGTGCTTTCGCCTACACTGTTCCTTCTGAATATCAATGATATGCTGCAAATTAGCAGCAATAATTGTTATGCGGATGACAGCACAGGTGATGCCTTCTACACCGGCCGTGCTAACATTTCTCGGGAAAACGTCATCGAGAGCCGAAACAAACTTGTGTCGGAAATCGAGGACTCTTTAAAGAAAGTCTCAGAATGGGGTCGGCTTAACTTGGACCAATTTAACCCCACTAAGACACAGGTTTGCGCGTTCACTGCCAAGAAAATGCCATTTGTCGTATCACCTCGTTTTGAGGACACTCCCCTTAATGCCTCAGCTAGTATCGGAATCCTTGGTGTCGACATATCGAGTGAAGTCCAGTTCCATGGTCATCTAGAGGGTAAGGCTAAATTAGCCTCGAAGAAGCTTGGTGTGACGGTATTTCACTGCAGCCCATCGCCTGCAACTTTATAAGGTTCGACCTCACATGGAATACTGTTCTCATCTCTGGGCAGGGGCACCCCAGTACCAGCTTCTACCTCTGGACCGCATTCAACGGAGAGCAACTCGAATCGCTGCGTAGAGATGTAGCCTCGCTGTGCATTCTCTATCGCATGTACAATGGAGAGTGCTCCGAGGAATTGTTCGGATTGATCCCTGCCGCCTCTTTTCGCCATCGTTCTACGCGACCATATATTCATCCCCATCACATAGATGGTTGGCAGTCCACAACTGTGCGTTTCACTAGAAACTTTCTGCCTCGCACAACCAAACTGTGGAATGAATTGTCGCCTGCGGTATTTCCGGACCGATACGACATTCAAACCTTCAAGAAAAGAGCGTACTCCCATATCAAAGGCCGGCAACGCACTTGTGACTCCTCTGGTATTACCACACCTGTATATGCGTACGTGCGAAGAAACTTCGATGTCGCGTTCTAGACAAGGTTGTAGCGAGTACGGTAAATGTCGCCACAGATTGTGCAGTGTTATAGTAGTACACAAAAAAATAATTCGCGTCGGTAATCTTTGTTCGCGCAGACAAGAACAAACTATCGACGAAAACACCCGAAACAATCAACGCACGGTGACAGTTTTCTGACGGTTGACAATTTCATTGAATCAGGCGCGAAATCAATCAACCAATAGCGGCAGAGATTTTAGGAACGTGTAATGTCACCTACATTGAAACTACTCGATTGCTCCATCAAATTCCCGCGTAATTAAAATGTGTCCACTGCGCAGGTAAATCGGGCAAGCCTTATTAGATGTGTATTAGTGTACCTGGTGGTGCGGGGGGCCGCGCGCGGAGTGCGCGTGCAGCGCGGCCAGCAGGTGCGGCTGCAGCTGCCGCCGCAGCGCCGCCAGCACCGCCTCCTCCGCCGCCGGCTCCCCCCCGCCGCCGCACCCGCCGGCACCCCCGCCCGCGCCCCCGCCCGCGCCCGCCGGCTTGGGCGACTCCGCGCACGCGTTACCGCTGCGGCGGGACTCTGCAAATGGGCCTTCTATTTAGATAAATCAAATCGTATCGAATCGAGCCGACGACTGGTTTCCGTGCCACAGGGACCAGGATTTGAGATTTTCATACATTTTGTCGGCTGGAGGCGACGTCGTTGGCGGTGGGGGTACGCACGATTTGTCAAAGAGTAACGTGGCGGTCAATGGGTTAACAAAACAGGTAGATCATAATAATTAGTGAGCATAATAATTAGCGACATTCGTAATATGCGTAATAAGCACAGTCTCAGTAAGGTTGCCGGCTATATACTAGTTATTTTTACACATAAGCTTGTTTTTCTGTGTGTAATATTCATATTCAAATACAAATTATTTTGTTTAATGAATAAATAAATAAATAAAATATATATAGCCGGCAACCTTACTGATACATCAGGCATTCGTGTTACAGTGAGTGCTCGCCGTTTCAAAGTCACGTTATCAGGGAGATCTCATCTGTCAGAATCACGGAGTTATGTTGTATGTGCAATAGCTAGATACTGACTGTTCCTTGCGTGCTTGGGGTCGTGGCGCGGGCGGCGGCGGCGCGTGTGGATGGTGTCGCGGCGCATGGCCGTGGGCCGCGGCACGCCGTGTAGCTTGTAGTACAGGCCGCACGCGTTGCACACCATCTCGCCGCGCGCGTCGCGCCGCCAGATGGTGGTGGTGTGCGTGCCGCAGTTGGTGCACGTCAGCTCCACGCGCGGCGCCCCCGCCGCCCCCGCCGCCGACGACCGCGAGGTCACTGACCCCGCACCAGACGCGTCCGCTGCCTCTTGCTGGAAACACGGCAAATCGTTAGTATTGTTTTTAACCGCCTTCGTGTTCCAGTGCCTAGTCCGCTCGCTTCACATCAGGAGGTCGCGGCTTCGATTCCCGGCGGGGTCCAACTTTGTAGGAATCGGTTTGGTTGGTGGTAGGACATTTCTGAGTCCACCTGGCTAGCTACCACCATCTTATCTAAGTCTTGACACCTAACATCAATGTTAGCATTGATGTGTTTCGGCATGGAGATATCCAGTTCCCCATTGCGGTGGGGAATCTCGGTAAGCCCGCATTATTACTTACCACCAGGTGAGATGATGCCAATGGCTTACGTGAACTGTGCATAAAACTCCACGTCATTATGACAGATAAACATGTAACTTATTATTCTTGCAACCCAACTCGTGCCGTGTGTAGGTGTGTAGGTGTGTAGGCGCTAGGCAAGCTCAGAGAGAGTACTCACGCTGTCGGGCGGCGCGGGCGGCGCGGGCGGCCAGGGCGGCGTGAGCGGCGGCTCGGCGGGCGGCGGCTGCGCGCGCACCGGGAAGCTCTGCTTCCTGCGCGCCGTGCCCGCGCCCGCGCCCCGCCCCGCGCTGCCCCACTCGCCGTTCTGTTCAATACAAACACGCATACTGACAAAATAATCCTCAAAGAAATTTAAAAAATGGGGCAACCTCTTGCCCTCTTTACCCGATTTCGGGGAAGCCAATTTATCTCGGTCGATAGGGGCTGCCTTCGCAGCGAGCCTTCAACCCAAAATGGACTTTTGTGTCGACCTCCGACGGATTTGCACTGATCTCTATTCAAAAATATGCAATTCGCTGAGGGGGAATTGCATGTAGTCCTCAGGTGTAGGGTATGGACAACCATTACCAAGGAGGCTCATACGCTTATTAGCTAAGACGTATTAAGCGTAATAAGCACAAACAGTAGATGTCGCACTGATTATAATATATGTAACTGCACCACAGACCCCACAAGTCGCATCATTCGTCACCAATTTTCAACGCTTCCTTCATGGTCCTAAGACACGTACTGCTAGTTTTCCAATTTATCAAGTAGGATATTTGGAAGTTTCGCTCCTGTAGTTAATCCTGTTACCTCTTAACAACGATAACTATACATAAGAACTACATACAGTAAGGACTTTTCCTGGCCCTGTCTAAAGGCGATGTATAATGTATGCATAATATACGATATAATGTATAATGAAGCAGACACTGCTTAAACCGTCTGTAACAGACGTATAAGGCCTATGATGAAATGTGCTATGTAAAATGTAAACAGGGTGTAACAAAATATCCGGACCAATTTGTTAGAAAAGTTCTAAAGGTTTAGTATTTCAGCCATTGGCGTAGCCAGGGATTTCTTCTGGGGGGGGGGGGGAGGCCGCACAGAAGTATCACAGTCATTTGGGCCCCGCCCGGTAAAGCGATACAACGCGTTTCACGCGCATTTTCAGTGCATACTTAGTAGCAAATTTGTTGTGTTTGTATGGAAACAAATATGCGTTTAACGAGGCAGCGAAAGTAATAGTCCTGTTTATATAAAAGACGCGAGCGAAGCGAGCGCAAAAATTTTTAAATTATCGAATTAAATACTAGGGTGGTTTGACAAGTCTCTTGGTTAAAGTAGTTGCAAAAGATTGCGGCCAACAAAACACAACAAAACAAAAACATACAACAAAACAACAACAACATTTCACCCAAAATACTGTTTTATAAATAGGTGGTCTTCATGATTACAAACAAATCGGATGCAAACTTTTTGAATGACAACTGTTATAAAAAACTTTAGCGCCAAAAGTAAAAATGGAGAAAATTTTTAACCGTGGGGTAATTTTGTTCTTCGTTTGAAGGGAAAAACGGCGAAAGAGATTCATGAAAAGGTATTGCTTACATTGGATGACTAATGTCCTTCCTAAGAAACTATTCTATTTTGGGTAAATTACTGCAAAACCGGCAGAACAAACGTCGTAGAGACATCACGTGCAGGAGCTCCGAAAACAGCGGTCACATAAGAAATTATTGATAAAGACCATGACATGGTTTTGAAAGACAGATGACACAAAGCTCAAAAGAGCGGATCAAATTCATTTTAAATTATATGTTTCACATGAAAAAGCATTGCACGAGATGGATGCCGCGTTTGCTGACTCCACAGCAAATGAGAATCCGTATCCGTATCCGTAAGTTTCTCATGAAAAAATCGCCAAACAGTCTATCAGTTTGGCGATTTTTTCATGAGAAACTTTTGGCTTTTTTGAGCATAGATGAAACTAGGGTTCACCACTACTCCGCTGAATCAACCAAGAAAGTGAAAAAGAACAGATGAACCAGCTCCGAAAAAAGCAAGCTGGAAATGATAATGGCATCAGTATTTTAGGATACGAAGGGATTTTGAAAAACCCTTCCTTAGTGGATGCCTTCGTACTATAAGGAAACTCTGTGCAAAATTTTAAGTTTCTAGACCCTGGGGTCTGGCCTGTACTTTGCCATACAAACTTCCACCCCCATTTTAACCCCTTCAGAGGGTGAATTTTCAAAAACCCTTCCTTAGTGAATGCCTCCGTTCTATAAGGAAACTGTGCGAAATTTTAAGTTTCTAGACTCAGGGGTTTGGCCTGTACTTTCTTATACAAACTGCCACCCCCATTTCCCATAACCCCTTCAGAGGGTGAATTTTGAAAAATCCTTCCTTAGTGGATGCCTCCGTTTTATAAGGAATCTCGGTGTAAAATTTTAAGAGTCTATACCAGGCTACTTTGGACCCCCGTTTTACCCCTTAGAGTGAATTTTTAAAAAATCTTTCTGAGTGCATTACTAGACCTCGTAAGGAAACTATTTGCAAAATTTTGAATCTCTAGACCCAGGGGTTTGGCCTGTGCGTTGATACATCTACTTCGGACCCCCGTTTCACCCCCTTAGAGGGCGAATTTTGAAAAAAATCCTGTCTTAGTGCCCCCTAGACCTCATAAGGAACCTACTTGCCAAATTTGGAATCTCTAGACTCAGCGGTTTGGGCTGTGCGTTGATGTGTCAGTCAGTCAGTTTCTTATAAAACCACCCTCGTACTTCAGTCTACCTGCGTTTTCAAAAAGTTTTACTTACACCTACACCCTTATTTTAAGAGACTGTAAATTTGCACTTCTGTGTTAATAGAATAATCTACGAAAATTTTATATTTATCAAATGAAGTGTACCTGCATTTTAAGAAGTTTTAAGTCAATATGTGTTTTAATGTTTTTTGTTTTTTTATTTTTTATTTACATAAATGTCTCTCTTGTAATAGATTTACTACGCATAATAGATAATTACTCTGCTGATATAAAAAAGAAACGTAAACATGAGATTCAAAGGCTATAATAGAAGAACTTACGATTGCGTCATACAAAAGTTGCGAGCGTTAGCATCGTGAAAATTTTAAAATCTAAAAAAATCTGCTACATGGAACATTTGTTTTTATTGAAAAACTTTAGATCCCGAAAATTTCGTGGGGAATACAACCCTCGAATCCCGCCACCTAAGAATGACTATGCTTTTGGTCTGGTCATGCGTACTGGTGATTTTTCTAGGGGGGGGAGATTTCTATTTTTCTTTTATATTTTTTCCAGCTACGCCTATGATTTCAGCATTTTTAGAAAAAAAAAGATCATTATAATGAGTAGTAGTTATCGGGTCCTGCAGCTATTTTGTTACACCTGTATTTATATTGCAGCGTAGGTATGGGTGATAGTCTGACTCAAAAAGATTTCATCTGAATCAATATGAGTGATTAGTATTGTGCTGAGTAACTAAGCAAACATGTAACTGATATGATAAAGGATGAATGTCAGTTAACGGTCAACTCACGATTCTCGCTAGCTAGAACTTTATCAATAAAATCACATGCAACGACTTTTTTGTCGTCAATATAATAAAATATTCATACGTTCGCGGTACGCGGCTTCAAGGAAAATTGTTATTTACGGCGTAAATTTCCATAATAACGTTTCGACAATAACGTACTGTGAGTAATAAAGAACAAAACTCCCGTCACAACTGTCCTACATTCTCTATATGCAGTCTTCAGTTGGTTATCGATGTTTGAAGGAAACTGTTCAGTTGTTTAAATTTATTTCAACTATAATCTATAGCAAAAAAATACAATTTAGCCTCAAAATTATAATTGTCCATGATTCAATGAAAGCATGTAAAAACGGCATTGTTAGTCTAAACGGAGTCTTTATTTTATCGTGCTGTGTTTGTGCGTTTTGTTATGAAAATGTATTGACTAAGGTTTCGTGGTCATTCTTGTCACGAGTTATTTACACAATTTTGTTTGAATGATATTTTATGTTACGATTTTTCAGGTTTTCCTCCATCTCGTAAGATTATTTTTTTTGTCCCGCTTTTTTTTTTGTAAGATTGAGTTCAAGGATAATTATATTACACACTTATATTCAATAAAAAAACGCAGTCGGCGCTAGCTGGCTATCCATCTCCGTTTTATATAAACTACAAAAGATGGCGCTTAGATATGAATACATTTTTGTTTTCTCGTGACATGCGCCTACAAATTGTGCCTCACCGGTTTTCTCTATGCGAATAACAATCACCACTACATTCAATATTGCTTCTTTGTCAAATGATTTTCAAAAAATTATACTACGTGTCGTTAGAAGCCTTGATGGAAAGATACATCCGAAGATTTGCAATTTCTAGAATATAACCTAGCGACGATTGCGAACGAGATTGAAAAGGCTAGCCTTTCAAACCTAAATTAAAGCTCTAAATTCGGAGCTCACTCCGCTAGCGAGCTTGCTTTTTTTTACACTGTGCCTTTTGGATTCCTAGTTTGGAAGTAAACGACGCAGCTGCTGATAAAAAAGTTTGAAGTCATGAAATTATAGTGCTAACCAACCATTAATTTAAAAGCTAAACAGTTGAAAGTGGATTTTCAAGTGCGTTTTCATCATAGTCTTCGTTGGTTTAACATGAGATCGACAGAATAGAAGCCCCGAAAGGGCTCCGTCGACTGCTTCTTAGTTTAATATAATCCGCGAGTTGCCTGCATCAAAATTAAATTATGAAATATTGTTCACAAAATAGATTTTTTATTAAAATAGATTTTTTATTGAAACTGCAGAAAAACATATTCGCTTGGATTTTCATTACATATTCAATTTTTAATTTACAAAAATTTCGTAATAAGTGCGCAAACTACTACATTGAACAATGGACGTCAAATCGTTCAAAATTTCAAACATTTTTAGAACAAAAATTCGTTTTTGACATTAAATAAAAAGTAACTCAAATGACTAGCAGTCAACTACCGGATTGTGATCGGTTATAGTGCGAACATTTATTTTGTTGTAAACAGCTTTAGTTTTATAGAGCAAACCATTTATTTTGTTGAGAAGATCATTATTTTTGAAGGAAAGTAGGTATATGTCTTCTTAAAGTGGTTAAATATTTTTATAGTTATTTAAATTTACTGCCTTAATCTTTTGTTACAATTATTTGAATTTATTTTAAATTGCGTTTAAATACAGCCCTTTACGAACCATTTATAAAATATTAACACCCTTACCGGAGATACTGAGCCATTGGGCGACTGCTGCAGGGAGGCGGCCAGAGGCGACGTGGACGCTCTGAGCGGGGCCACCGTCATGCCGAGGTGTTTGCTGTTGATCAGCCGCCGCAGTAGCTGCGTGGCCTCTCCTCCTCGGCCTGTTGGTGAAAGAAAAACCTTTAAATTCAGTTTTCAATTCAGAGAAAATGTCGTGCAGGTCGACTAGTTAACTGAGACGTGTTATTATTCCATCTGACGGTTCTAACACCCACGCCCTCATCGCTCAACGACCATAGCCAACAAACCAGTTGAGCATCAAGCTATTATCTTTAATATTTGTTACTCATCATCCTCTCTAGCATTTTTAGCAGTTATTTGACTCGTCCATTCTCTACATTGCAGTACCGAAACTTAGGGATATAGTAACAAAAGAACACTGTTAAAAACATAAAAAGTACCGTTCTGCTGGCGAAGCGCCTGCCACAACGACTCCTTCTCGTTGTCATTGTCGTGGTGGGGCTGCGGTGAAGACTGCGTAGACCTCGCTGACTGGGTTTCCTCAGGGTCTTCCTGAAGTTACAAACAAAATCATTTAACATCTACTGTGTACAAATAGGAGAACGTGATAGAGAGGATGTCTTTAGAGTAATTTTACCTGCGACATCTGTGAAATATCCATTTGTAACCTGTCCGGATCCGAACCGCTGCTGCTATGACTGCAGTCATCATACACCGATGAGTTGTCTTTAGAAGTGTTCGTTTTACTGGCGGACTGACCGAAACAGTAAGTTTGAGAAAAGAATGTTTTGGTTGACTCGCGATCTGCTTGCTCGTTATGTTCGAGTGGTTCGTTTTTAATGGAACTGTACAGTGAAAGATCCATTTCTTTGTTGTCATGGTCCTCGTTGCTCCCAGGGCTGGTAGCGTTCTGTGACGCGTTGTATGTGTACTTATCTTCTGAGTACTCGTGCGGATAGTTCACCTCACTGACCGATGGGGCGTGCGTTCTTTCTATGACGCCGGCATAGTTTGCCGAAAACTTTTGAGCGTCTTCGTTTTCCCTTTGCGCGACTGCAACTGCCTTGCTGATTATGTCGATGACGGCGTTGCAGTGCATTACTTCCTTAGCCCTCTCCGAGGGAGGAAGGCCAGGTACACTATTAAACACTATAGGCGGATCATTCTCTGTTTTTACCACGTATTTGGTCGGGTCGTAGTTCTTTATCTGCAGTAATGTGACCGCAGCTTGTCGACTTTCCAAGTTCTTCATCTCCTCCGTCGAATCTGGTGATCCGATTTCAGAGTACTTGTGTTTATCGAACTGACCGTATTGTTCCTCATTCAGTGGCTTGATTATTTCTTCTAATTTATTCGCTGTGATATTCAGGACCTCCTAAAATAAAATAAAAAAACAAAGTGTAATGAATAACCGTTGGTCTACAATGCTGCACGATAACACAAATAAACATGAACCAATAGGTGCTCGCTCATTTCGTGACACTATGTGATACCAGTAACTCTTGTCTGATAAGATAAAACGCATTATATCCGAAGAAGCTAATTTAGTTTTCTTTATGTTACCGAGGAAAATGATCCTGTTTGAAAATTTTGGTGTAAGTAGTGTTTCGTAAGGCGAAATTAGACTACCAGTGCACATGTATCTATAGATTTGTGATATTTAGATTTGATTAACGGTACAACGGTATGTTTGTTTTAGGCGATAGTGATATTGTGCGTCCTAGTTGCTGCGAGTGGCACCGCCGCCGATAACAATGTGAAAAGTGCCCCCTGCGATGTGACCGTGCAGGATGACAAAAGCTACACGGTCAATTGCTCGAGACGCAACATCGATAGGATCCTGAGCTGGCCACAGGAAATAAAAGACATAAGCAAAGGTAAAAATGGCGTTCCTAACAATTATCTATCTACGTTATAGACACTATAATTAAATGTGACCGATATACTAACAGTAAGATTGTAGTGTTTGTAGTAGTTATTACGCGTTTTTTTTTAATCAGTCAAGATAGATATACGACTAATAACGAAATTGTTCAGCATAAGGTATTTTGTGTTAATCGTCTCTCTATCTCTCATAGTTAGTTACCCTAATTGCAGTTAGAATGCCCGCGGTCTGTCAGAAATACTTAAGGCTTTAATCTTAGGTGATCATAACCTACGACAAAAAAATATGTATGGGGTTACAGCAGTAATGTTCGACATGAAAAACAACTTAACGATGGGGTAATACTTGGAAATCGAAATAGAATGTAAAAAAAACTTTGTAATCAATGTTAAGAACATCCAATGTCAACAACATCCATGAGAACGAACGATCGCACTTGTGAAATAGATCCAAAAAGTGTTACCCATTCGTAGCCGGAAATAACTACTTTTTTTAGTATGTGGCAGAAATGAACGTTCCGTTGGAATTTGTGATTTTTCATAGATTCCCCCAAATCAGTTGAGAAAAAATACGTAGGTATATGTGAATGAATATCTTCCTGACACAGAACAACGTTTGTATATAAATATATGAAAATTGTGATTGTCAATCGAACTGATAACGTAGATACAACCGATAACAGATAACACAAAAAATACCGGTCAAATGCGGTTCCGACCAGCTACATGTAGGGTTCCGTAGTTATATCATTTACCTGCATCCTGCATAATTATACGTATCAGTTTTATTTATATTTTTTATCTCCGTAATAAAAAAAATGGGTTATCAAAGAACACACGAAATTAATTGCAAATTCTTAGGCCGTCTATTATAAATAACTAGTTACTGCCCGCAGCTCTGCCCGCGTGAATATTATTTTTTTGACTGTCGTTGAGGGTGGGCAGTGCGTGAGCCGCGAGTAGCTCGCAAACACGGAAACGAGTTTTTTGGAATAAAAACCATCATAATACGTTGATACCCGCCCTCTATCTAAGCTCTTTGCCAAATTTAAATGAAATCGGTTGAGACATTATGCCAATAAATAGCGTTGCTGTAGTTGCATTATTTTTGAGGTTTTTGATGTAATTCCAATGGAAATTTGATACTCTTCCAGGATAAAAAATTGCCTTGTCTTTTTAACGAGTTTGACGGCCACATAGACTTGTTAAACGCTTAGTGTTTCAAGAGCGAGCAACGTATATATATTAAAAAAAGTTTGCGCAGATAACATTATTTCGTGGATAAAATAAAATCTGGGAAAATTAAACAGGATGTGTATAA
This sequence comes from Coleophora deauratella, assembly GCA_958295455.1. Taxonomy (NCBI): domain Eukaryota; kingdom Metazoa; phylum Arthropoda; class Insecta; order Lepidoptera; family Coleophoridae; genus Coleophora; species Coleophora deauratella. The sequence continues at coordinate 10,870,414 of OY282397.1, read as the reverse complement.
ACGTTACAGAATCCCACGTGCTGATAACTTTCTTCAACGACAGCATCACGAACGTGACGCAGTTGCCGCGCGTGCCGGGCTCTCGGATCGCTATCAGCTTCAAGTCGAACCGCATCACCGAGATAGAGGTAGACGCGTTCAGGAACCTGGAACGCCTTGTCTACTTGGATCTGAGCAACAACCAGATTACAGGTAGTCCTTACGATCTGCTCCGGCTATTGCCAGAGATATAATAAGCCATCTTAATCACCAATAAAGATCTGGTCCTCACTAAGCCTATCCAAAGACAATATTGTCGCCATCACCGAACCGTGTTATTTAATCCCCACATCAAAATTTAAAGGATGTAATATTTTAATTGGGTAGTTAGATAGATATCTTCGTGGTATCTACAATGAAAGTTTCCATGCTGCTGTTGCTGGATTATTTTTCATATATTTCAATGAGGAATCGTTTCTATTTTAAAATTAATAAACGGTTTCTAACAAACGCATGTGATTTTGACACTATCTGACTCATAAGGCACGAGCGTAAAGCATTGTCAGCAATAATGGAAATTCCAATAACTTATTGTTCGAGCAATTTAGTAATGCTTTAGATATGCAAATAAATAAGCTTATGTCTAATATTAATGAGTTGCGAATTCGCAATATGTATATCAATATCTGTTTCAGGACAAGTGCTACGAAGCGAAATATTTCAGGGACCGTACGACAATGGTGTGTACAGCGAGATCGCGCTCGAGACCTTGATTCTCGGCTTCAACGAGATCCACTCTCTGGACAAAGACCTGTTCAAGTACACGCCGAACTTGACGCGACTTTATTTAAACAACAATCCCATTGAGATATTAGATCACGTCACGGTCCTTGCACTGGCCAGAGCCACCAAACTTGAGGTAAAAGCTGATCACGGAGAGCGGATGCACTCATATCTTATTTGAAAGTTTTTAAAGTACCTATAATTCGATTACGTATCATGAAGGTTGTCTGAATTACTCTACGACCTCCGTGACTGTGAGGTATTTACAATAAACGACGTCTCGTAAACAAGATAATTATGTCAACAAACAAACACGAGTCAGTCTGTAATCAAAGTAAAACAGGTAGAAAAAATATGATTAACATCTCACATAGATGGTTCTCCACAGAAGATACCGATTTTTTTAATTCCTGTGTGACTAATAATAATGAACTAATTCATAATTATCATTTTAGACATTATACGTCTGTAATATACGTAGCAGTGTTCGTTGCACGTATTCTGTGATGCACGGGTAAAATAAATCACTTGAAGTGATAAGACCGCCCAATGTATGATCTGTAAAAATGTATAGTGGGAATATAGCATGACATTTGATGTAATTTTCCAGATGCTGGACTTATCAAACACATACATCGACAGTATTCCTTTGGACGCCTTCGTACGCTTAGAGAACCTGCGTCACATTGACCTGTCTGGGAATAAGTTCACAGCTGTGCCGGAGAGTTTAAGCCTCGTCGGCTCCACTCTGGAATACCTGACCTTTAACAATAACCCCATTATAGAACTGAACGACGACAGTTTTATCAGTACGTCATTTAACACTTTTAGTATATTGTATAAATAAAAACTATAAAAGAAACATAATAACTTTTGTCAAATATAATCGCAAGATTTTGAATGCAGACTTCTTTTGTGACCAAAATGAGAAAAGTGTAGCATTTTCCTTATTTCACCAATTTTAATCATACTTTGTTACAGATCTGTTTAACCTCAAGCAGCTCGAGGTTGGTGAGAATGAATACCTAGAAGAAGTGAAACGCAGCACGTTCACACCGCTCAAGAGCCTGACAACGCTCCATCTCTGTCATAACCCCAATCTGAAGTACATAAGCCATCTCGCTTTTCGCGGTTTAAAGGACCGATGGACTTTGAAGGAGGTATACAAAAATTATGATAAAGGGGTTATAGTTAACAACCCATAACGTCCCCACTGCAGGGGCACGGGTCTCTTTCCATAACTGGGGAAGGTTAGGCCACACACGGGGGCCAAGTCCGGATTGGTGGAGGATGTGGGGCTAGTGGCCAACCCCAGTGTCAGAAGTTTTCAAGCCGCCTTTAAGGCCTCTGACAAGGCTTAACGACTGCCATCTAATGATAGCAGCCAGCACCAACAGCTTAACGTACCTTGCGAAGCATGGAAACGGTTGAGGTAAATGCCACTAACCGGTAAAACCCATCCTGGTTATGACCATGTCTGTAGTCAGTTAACCTGCGTGATCGACGCGACCATACAAGCAGCACTGAGCCACGACCGCTTCGAAAGGGGTTATAATCCTAGTTATATTATAATGTTAAAAATTATATTATACAGGGTGTAAGGGACAGGTTTCCAAAAACTTTAACGGCGCGTGTGCACCGGCCGATAAAATAAGAGCCGACAGCCAAGCCACTCCCATCTGTCGGTCCTCTTAAAAACTATAGGATGTACGCGAGTGCACTGGTCCGATAAAATAAGAGCCGAAATAATCATTCCACTACTTGAGCCATATAGTAAGCGTCGTCGTCGCGTCATTGTTTCTGAATAGTGTTGTGCGCAGTACTATAGAAAATGTGCCCGGCTTTTAGCCAACGCCAATTATTGGCGTTATTGTTATAAATACAGCGTAAAGTAAAAGCATAGGTAGGTAACCAAGAGTTTTAATACATCTAAAATGGCGGTTATATCATAAAACCTACCATATTAAAAATACCATATCATGAATGAACTTGCATATTCTAAAAGTGTATATAAATTTCTGTAGGTACAACAAATAAAAACGAACGTTGTATTTTTATTAAAAACGCATTACATTAATTAAAGCACTTGGGTGGTTACAGTATACAACCTAAATATGTAAATATTTTTGAAAATCAAAGTATTCTTTATCTACGTAGATGCTTTACTTACACATTTTCTTAAATCATATTTTTTCCAATTAATACAAAATATCATAATATATCTACACATATACCTATGCATTTGAATATTCTATAAATGTATATTGATTTCTGTAGGTACCTATAAAACATTATCATATTAATATACCATGTAAATCGATAACTTAACTATACATATGTCGATAAATGATGCACAACACTTCGTTTCGTCCGGTATGAATGTTAGTGTCGGATGAGTGCAGCAGCGTTCATAGAAAATGTACAGCGATTAGTAAGAGCCGATAAAATAAGATCCGTTCTATAAGTAATAAGTCCGGTAAGAATGTTAGTGTCGGATGAGTGCACTCGCGCTCATACAAAATGTACAGCGACTGGATCGGACTGTGACGTCATCATCTGTCGGTTCTTACCGTGTCGGCTCAGTGCACTCGCAGCGTAAGGGCTTGGGTCAGTAGACGAAACTGAACAACTTTCCACAAGAAATTTTTTGTTCAGTTTCGTGTACTGAGCAAGCACTTAAAGTTTTCGGAAACCTGTCCCTTACACCCATTATAAAAAAATATTATTATGTAAATAATGGGAAAGTAAGTGTTTGTACTTTTTTAACGTCGCAACGGAGCGACGACGGATCGACATGATTTTTAGTCAGAGCTAGTTGAAGGGTGGGAAGTGACATAGGCTAAGACTCCCTCGGAAATCACACGAGGAACCCCAAAATACTGTAAATCGAGAAATCAATTATCGCTATAACTACTTAAATGATTTCACTGAAAATTGGGAAAGAGCTTAAATAAAGGGGAGGGGAACATCATATGACATTGTTATCCCGAAAAACTCATTTCCGTTCTCGCGAGCCTCTTGCCGCTCGCGCAATGTGAACCCTGAATGACATTTAACAAACTATATCCTTACGGATGAAAATACGACAAAAGCTAGTGAGTTATAAAACATCATATAACAATCAATAAGCAGAAGATAAAAGTCGTTTAATGCCGATCTTGATATGGATGGACTAATATTGCAGTTTCTCTTGGCTGGGAAGATAACGCAGCATGATTACTAATTAATTTAAATATAACTTGTTATGGTTAAATCGCAGTTCTGAGTCGTTTTCCTTATGGGAAATCACGTCATTGTAAAATCTTATTGAGAGAGATAGTACCTTCTGATAACACTATTATCAGTACCTACTGCTTTATGGTTAAAAACATTGTGCATTATTTCCATCCAATTATTGCACTTTGCTATAGAAGGATATAGTTTTATAATAGGCACAATTATGAGTCCCATTAGCTATCAAGATTCAACTTAAGTGCAGTTGTGGCTTAACACTAGCACCAGACAGATTTTAATATGAAAATTACCTATCTACTTACATAAGCTTTAAATAAGTAGAATTTTAAATAAAAACTATATTTTTCTCAATGAAATGATCTAGAAAATCTCCTTTAATGTAGGTAGTATTCAAGTAAGAAAGACGAAAGAGCATTTCAAACATTGACGAAACTTTAATGTTTGATTTTTAAAGCCTTTTACTTGCTATTTCGCAAGTAAAATGTCTTCAAAACAACACTCGTTTATCACGTAATCATCATCAGAATATGATGTGCAATCCAATGGCCTACATTTATCTGCTAACTTACACTCTCCGAAAACTGGGTCAGTCAGCTGATTAATCATCATAATATTCAAGTATTTTATAGTTAATCAATGATTGCAAAATGTCTTAAATCTAGAGCATATTATGTGGAATGACTGTACCTACTGATAACAGCAAAATATGCACAAATATAATAGCAAACATTTGTATAAAATAATGATTATTCCGTTATGTATGAATTTTGAAATAAAACTTTCCTACTCAAATAATACTGTAATAAACAAATGAAGAAATCATTATGCAATTTGAATGTTACCTAAAGGTTTATTTATTTATAACTTAGAAAGAATTTCTTGTTAACTTTACAATCACATGTTTTAGGTGTATTTGGATGATAATAATTTGAGTGAACTCTCTGCGGACTTGATGCCTTGGAGGAAACTGGAAGTTCTGGGTATGACTGACAATCCCTGGCTATGCAATTGCGACCTCGCCAATATCGTCACTAAACAAGGCGCTGGCAAAAAATTCAGAGCTGGGGATATTCCTTTGTAAGTATACCTATATACTGCATAAATTGCATATTACTTTTTATAAACATGTTAATTATTCAAAACTGGAAGAAAGCCAAACATTGCTTATCCATCGTGTCATACATTAGAGGTTTTTATAAGCATAATTTTATCAAATACATTTCACATAGAGATCAAAAGGTTTATATTTGTATGAGTATTAGTAAGATCCTCATTATGGTATTAGTCACTACAAATGTTCATGGCATTATCAACTGATGTTTGTGATGATAGTGGGTTATATATACTCATGGACAAAAAATCGACTCAAAGTTTGTTGCACGACTTTTGAAAAAATAACTGTCTTCTTCTTCAGTCTAGCAAAAAACACTAAACCAAAAGTTCAAAAACTGCGTGTTTACTCTTTATGATTTTATTTTATGGTTTCTAGTTTTTTGTTTTTAGTAATTTTGTAGACTGAGTTATTTTTTCAAAAGCCGGGTAACAGGTTTTGAGTCGATTTTTTTGTCCATCAGTGTAGTTATCTTAATAATTTAACCTGTAATCAATTATCTGATATAACTAGTGGAGTACCTACAGCTTTATCTACATAGACGTTGGATGTAAGCAACAGATTGACTCCAATGGAAATCTAGTTTAACACATAAACTTTAACACCCCACTTTGAAAATATTGAAATTATTATTTATAATGCTCCTCTGCACTCTGCACGCATACTTTTTTCCGATTTTCTATCTTCATTAGCTGAGCTTGTATGTCACACAGTCAGTCAGCATGTCACAAATGACATAAAATTGTACATAGCAAATTTTAATGGCACTTAATTACTTTATCAAGATTATAAAATAAAATGTTTACTTTTAGCTGTGCTGCACCAATGAAGCTTACTGGAGCCTATATAACAAACATTTCAATTCCCTACTGCCCAACATTTGATACTACATTTACATCAAAGAAGAAGTTCAGTTTAGCAAGTCTGAAGCCCAAACACGTGCTGTGGAGTATCTTTGGGGTTGCCATGATAGTGTGCTTGGGCATGGTCCTAGGCCTACTGACTAAAGCCATTAAAACAATCTACATCAACAAAATAAGGGACCAACCAGTTCGCTATCTTAATCTTAATAATGATTCTACTTTTGCTTAAAATTTTATTAAGGTTATAGGAATATCTGAAAATACTTATAACTCAAAATGTAGAGAACAAAATTTAAATTCTATTATTCATTTAAGAATTTGATATTGAACAAAAATAATTTGTAATGTACATATTTAGTAGATTATTATTAAATTACTGTTTCAAAATAGAAGTTTGTAACAATAATGTTTCTTTTTTGTTATGCTTACCTCTTTGGGACCAGACAATGAATTAGCATACTGTAAAAATTGTTCCAGAAGTCTCTCAGACTTGTGTGACAATTCCCTGAATGTGTGGAATTCATCAAGTTTATGTGCACAGCTACCACAAACCACTTGTGGCAGCAAATCTGTTGGAGAAACCTAAAAACATAATTTAATAGCATTAGAGAGGCACATTGACTTGTTTCACAAGATACAGTCATTAAATGAGGTGATGTGGCCAGTGACCTTTTGCAAGCGTAATCATAGCTGATGACTCATTGATTAGGTACCAGGTAATCTGATAACAATTTATATAAAAATACCCAAATATGTTTACTCCCATGCCATACTAAAACTAAGGTAATTTTAAGTTCACTAAAAGGCGAGGGAGACTCCCCTGCAGTAGACTGATACCCCTAAAATAACAAATCTAAATATAGAAAATATTGAATACTCAAAATAGCAGTGTTTATGGACAAGCAAAATGTATGGGCAGGACATTGGTGTGTGTACATAAACATGTGTATCGTTTGGGGCGAGGGAGTGCGGGCGGAGGCGGCTGGGGGGCGCGCGAGCGAAACTCGGCACTCGCTCCTTTGTTATCAGTGCGCCTGGCTGCTGCATCTCCCGGACCAAGCCTGCCGCCCGCTTCCCGCCTCGCCTATCGTTTCCACGAACCACATTAGTCATACGTCCGAGCCACTAACGCGTGGGCCGTAATATGATATCACAATGCGAAAATACCCAACACTGCGAGAAAGTTAATGGCGCTTATCAGCATCCACAATCTCGTACGCTTATGTTAAACTTTCACACGAGAAAACGGCATCTTCTCGTTGTTGTAAGGGAATAATAACGAAATATTATTACCATTATAGACAAATATGTCATTATCATCTCGGAAAGTCGAGATTTATCCTTATCACGGTCGAATATTGGAAGTTTAACATCACTGCAATTATCGCCACAGAATGATAAACAAAGGCGACACACTGAATGGAACTTCGGCGGCACATTACACATATTTAGAAATCAAAACAGAGAAAGGCAGACACAACAAAAGAAAACATTTAGAAATTAATCGAGTAACACTAATAAAAATTAAAAGATTGTTGAAAATATTATAACTCATGCGATGATGTAGAATTCATCACATCGCGATGCGATTGTCAACCAAACCAACCAACCAAACGAACAAGTACGAACGAGCGAGCAAGCAAGCTACACACACATGCAAAAACCAGAGTAGAAACTATTGTTTACTCTGCGTGTGTAGACATTTAAGTTTGTTCTCATTGACAAATTGATAAAAATTGATAAGTTGATAATAATGAAAGATAACGTTATCTTATCATTATCAACCACAAAAGCTGACGAGTTTTTTGCATGTTACTTTTTTTGATCTAGGAGCTTATTTGTACAAATGTCAGCAAACAGCTGTATTGACATTATTCTAAATACATAGATATTTTTTTGCTAAAACTAAGCTAAAGATTTAACTTGTTTTGAACCGACTTCAAAAAAAAGGAGGTTCTCAGTTTAACCTGTATGTATGTATGTATGTTTGTCCGCGATTACCTCACGTTTGGCTGAACCGATTTTAATGCGGTTTTCAGAAAAATATTTGTTACACTTAGGAGAAGGTTTTAGTATTTTAACCGACTTTAAAAAAGGAGGTTCTCAGTTTGACCCGTATGTTACGCGATTGAAGTCGGTTTTTTGACGCTTTCATAACGATCATTAATGCAGTTTTGCACGATACGGAGAGTCGTAGAAAGATGTTATAAAACAATCTTTATAAACTGTTGGTTCATATTGGTATTGCTTACTTACTTTGTCCTTCTCACACTCGCTCGCTGTATAAAAGTTGGAAAATATGTTCCAATAGGTCCAAGAGAAATAAGGGAGCAGCCAACAAATTTATTTTTGCTGAGCCTACGTAAATGGCTGATTGACAAATGCTGCTATAATTTATCGGAATTTTTTGATATGAAGTAAATTGTATGTAAAGTTTTATAGTTATTATATTTCATTTATTGTAACGATTTTTATTAGTACTGTAGAATTGACATGGTATGGAATTTTTTGTGTGATTTTTATTTAAAGAATATATTTTCCGTGATTTTCTATGATCATAAATAAGTAATGGTTGACTATGTTGTTTATTAAAGTTAAATATATTTTTGCATGCCAAGATTGGTAAAGTATGAGGAGCTCTGTATGTAATTTTAAAAGATCTGTATGTAACCATATTTTATGCAAATAAATAATTTGATTTGATTTGATAGGTACCTAAATTCACTGTAACGATCACGCACTGCATTAATGTTTTGCTAAAATGTATAAACTAAGTTTTTTTGGTAGGCAATTTGTAGGTAACATTTTAATAAAATTTCATATTTCAAAAATTTCTCCAAGTTATCAAATTATTTGCTTTAGGTTATTTTTGGTTAGTGGTTAGAAGGACCTTTAAACATTCTCCTAAAACAACGTACCTATACTTCTTTCCAATCAAAAAAAAGCAAAAGGTAAACAAACATAGTATGCAGATGACATTGACATGTCAGATCCATAGTAAGTTTGTTTACGTTTTGCTTTTTTTTGATTGGAATGAACCATAAGTAAAAGAAGCTGCCAGAATCCGACACTTTGTGGTCCGACGACGCGGTCCGACATACCCCCATGCCTTCTTTGTATAGTCCGACTACGATCTTTTGGCATGTGGTCAAAAGCCGGAACTTACGCCGCCATGTTTAAAAATGATACTATTTTTATGTTTGCTCTGAGGAAATTTGCATCAAAAGCGCCCCTCTGTCAATGTCATCCACACGCGAAAAGATCGTAGTCAGACTATAATGTGTAGGTATGTTTTCTTTGTCTCGTAATATTATCAATTCCTCCATAAAATGGCAACATTTATCAATAGGCTGAGAACAACCACCTCGTTCTCCATTCGCCTCCGTTTTCTCTGAAATTACGATAGCACCGTTTTTCCTTTGGGCACTATTTGGTAGTATTTATTGGCATAATCGGAATATCTAAATTCTATGATGAGGCTGCCAAATGAACGCTCACAGTGAAATAGCTACCTAAAAGTCGTTCCAAAACCAAGGTAGGGTGAGGTAGAATTTAACTCGGAGAAATGAAAGAGATGTAGATATTTTGAGAAAGAGAATAAAATATGATTTTGGAACGCTTGAGAGTGATTCCAGAGTGAAAGGGTAACAAAAACGCAAAGCTATTTGTGAATGGCGCTACGGACGCTTGACTCATAACAACTTTCAATTTGTTCCGCGTTTTTTATTATCGAGGTGTAATAAAATAGTTTTTTTTCTGTAAAATTGTTAAATGGAAAATGTATGCGACTTGGACTGTTCCTTAATTAAAGGCAAAGTTCAAAAATACATAATTGAAAACGTAAGTTTTCCCACGTCTTCTTCATCCGAGAATATTTAGGAAATTAATGAGTTCCATTATTATTGCAACCAATCACCACACAACGCGGCATTTTTTTAATAAATAAATGTTTAGTTCACGTAAACAGTTTTGAACTATGAAATTCCCGCCGAATTAACTGTCAGGCGAATTTTAACGGTAATCAAACAGCGTTAAGGCGCGACGTACACTCAATCTGAGCAGGTTGATGCATGATAATATAATATCGACCGTAACGCCACTCATTTTAAGTTCAGATCAGTGTGGGTACCATCGCAGTGGTTACGTCAAGGCCGAACGCAAAATTCTCGAGATTTCGATGTTTTTATTACTTTTCTTGGCTTTCAAATAATTTTTAAAAAAACCGTTCAAGGTAAATTGAAGGTATTAAAATGGCCGATTTTAGTGTATTGGTTTCAACACAAACAAATATTGTGTTTCCGAGAGAATTTGCAATTAATACAAAATACAGGGTATAGAGGATTTTTTTTCATCAAAGTTTTTGTGATTTTTATGATTCTGTTCAAAGCAATTCGTTTTTTTATTTTTTCAAGTATGTTATATATTTTTTCAATAGTGATAGCTTTAACCATTATTTCAAGAATTTGAATTAAATACTGCGATTTGGCGAAACTTAACTCCTTAAAAATTGCACTTGTCACAGTGAAAATCGCATTCACAAAACAGTGCCAAAATTCCAACGGCGAACTGTCAGGTGATCATTCGGTTACCCTCGGTTTCACTCGGCTCAGTTTTGGAACGATTTAGGGTAAAATTCGCATCACCCCGAGTGAAATTTTTTATATATGGAGTTTTCAGATGACGTATGTTTTCAGATGGCGAAACTTAACTCCTTAAAAATTGCACTTGTCACAGTGAAAATCGCATTCACAAAACCGTGCCAAAATTCCGACGGAGAACTGTCAGGTGATCATTCGGTTACCCTCGGTTTCACTCGGCTCAGTTTTGGAACGATTTAGGGTAAAATTCGCATCACCCCGAGTGAAATTTTTGATATAGGGAGTTTTCAGATGACGTATGTCACACCGTTCTTAAGATTCTTAATAGATGGCGTTTCTAAGCTTTGGAAATGTATTTTTAAAAGCAGCGTAGAATTTATGAGATTTAATATTGTTGAAAATATACAAGCCACCCGAACATAGATTCTAATTAATTGAATTATAAGAAACGATTAATTTCCAACTTGGACAAGTATGAATGACGTGAAGGGTGCATTCTGGTTTCTCTGTTATTTGTAATTTTTTTCTACCAAACCAAAAATAAATTGATTTTAATACATTTGTTATGATTAAAATTCAATTTATAACTCGGTGTCATGTAGAATTCTTTTAAGAAATACAAATACAATACTGATAAGCTTTGTGTATCAAAAATTATGAAAAGTATTTTTTGGCTCAAAATACAAAAATATATTCAGTGAAAAGTAATCTTCGGAAACTATTTATCATTATTATGATATTATTCAGTAATATCAATCAGTTTGACGACTTTTTTGAGATTTTCTTATTTCCAATGTTGATCAGCGTCATCTAGTTGAATCTAGAGAAAGCCGTGGAAAAACTGTGTGAAAAACTCAGTGAAATGGACTTTTTGGCGGGAACTCGCGGCAAGAGTTTGTCATTTTTGTTTTATTATCCGAAAAAATAGATATCGTGATTTTTAATGCATAATATTGATAGTGTATTGTTCAATAAAGTGCCATTTAAGTGTCTAATATGTAGGATCAAAAGTGCTATCATTTTGCTGAAAAACAGGAAATTCAAATATGAAAGAAATGGCTTTGGCCTTAATTGAATTTTCCTATTAATACGAAGAAATACGAAAGAAATGGCTTTTGGCCTTTAAATACGACAGAAGATTTACATTTACAACAGACTAGGCTGTATGGCTCTGATCCTTTGCCTTCCCCATCTCGGGGTAAAATAAAACAAAAAAAAATGACAGTGAAATGTCTGTCATACTCTTGCTTTGTGTTTTTTGAAATGACGTATACTGATCTTGTGTTTGCAAAAACTGAAACTATTATCCTTGAATTCATTTATGAAAATATATTTATAAGCCTTATTTGTATCATGTGAAACTCAGTGGTTTGTATTATACTACTATATATACTACAAAAATTATATTATACAGTTAACCTACCTTTTTATTGAATTTCTATGGAAAACGAGGAAAACATGATTAATTCATCGAATAGCGTTACTGAAGAGGATGCGAGCGAAACTACTACTGACACAGCCCAGTTGATCAGCAACGATGAAGCCAGCACATCCAATGTAGCCCACCTCAATAAGTCAGTCCATTTTCAGGTAAGAAATCATCCATAAGATTTCATTTACATGGACTTCCTGAGGATACCGTCTGACCCTTAGCTGACAAGTGCATTTTTTGCTTATTAATTATACACAACATATTTTAACAAAAGTTTTTTAGGATTCAGATGAAGATGAAATGCAAGGTAGCCATGGCATTCGGCGTCGGCACCCAATTCAAAAAATTGAACCTGGCTCAATGAATATTCTGTCAGCAAAATATGAAGTAAGTTATTATTTTTTGATGTTGCATTTAAGCGTTTTTATTAAGGTAAATGTATCATTTTTTAATTTATTAATTTCTTTAACCATTTGACTGCGAGAGCCTCCAGCTATTTTCATATGTGCCTATATTTTCACATTTCACATTTGTTCTCAAAAGTTATGTGCACATCAAAACACCATTTTCAGTAAAACACTGTTAATGTTAATGGACAAAAAGAAAAAAAAAACATAATTTTATGGTGACACTCTCAGATGTGTGTTATGGTCATCCAAGAGTTAACAAAAGAAAAATATTAGAATTTATGACCCTTTGTATTTGTAATCTTTGTTCATGTAAGATAATAAATTATTATATTATTAAATCCAGTAGTGATGTGTGTGTAATAAATGTGCTAATACACATAGCCCTTCTGAAACTTATTTTTTAAATCTTTCTCTCTTTATTTATTGACTGACTCAGTGTCTAAGTGGTTAGCGATCCTGACCTCTGATCCGAGAGTTGTGGGTTTGATCCCCACACAGGGCAAACTTTTCTGTGATGAGCAGAATTGTTTGCTCTGAGTCTGGGTGTATTATATCTATATATGTGTGTATTTAAAAGTATATGTGTATGTATATCAGTCTCTGGTTCCCAAGATACAGGGAATCCTAGTTTGGGGCCAGATGACTGTGTGTTATTTGTCCCAGATATTATTATTATTTATTTTGTTATGGTCTTATAAACGGATAATCCAATGCAACGGTTCTTAGCATTTACAATGTGATGTTCGCTCGCTGCCCCACGCACATTGTAAAGGGCTCTACAGAAAACCAGCATTGCAGCCAGCCTGCTGATTACAACACATGCTGAGTGGAGACCCATTTGATGTCTGAGTAGCACCTTTTACAGTATTTTTAAGTTTTGTTTGCTTTAGGTGTTGTTTGTGATGTTGAATAAATGTATTTTCTATCTTTTTTTCTAAAACAATATATTTAATCAGAAAAGACCCTGAAAATTCAATATACTAATAATTGTAATTTATTCCAGAGTTTGGATTATGATACTTGTGAAAATCATCTACTGTTGGATGAGGAGCGCAAACGAGGTTATGCTTATGTGGTTTGGAAGGATATGGCGAGGTGGCTAGTGATGCTGGTCATTGGTGTTATAACAGCACTCATAGCATTTATCATTGATATTTGCATAGAAGAATTCTCAAAAATCAAATATAGGGAACTTAAAAAGTGTATCCTTTTCAAGCTTTACTTTTGTGTGGTCGAGACACGATTTTCGCTTCGCAAGGCACGTTAAGCCGTTGGTGCCGGCTACTATCGCTAGCTGTCGTTAAGCCATGTCAGAGGCCTTATAGGTGGCTTGAAAACTTCTGACACTGGGGTTGGCCACTAGCCCCACAACCTCCACTAATCCGGACTTGGCCCCCGTGTTTGGAGTATGGCCTAAACGGCAGTGGGGACGTAATGGGTTGTTAACAGATTAAGTTTCCTTCAATTATTATTATTATTATGCTATGTCGCAACAAACAACAAAATTTTGTGGCATTTTAGAAATAAGTTTTAAAATAGGTATATTATTAATTTAAAAAAAAACTGCAAATGAATGAAATTGAAGAAAAGCAAACATGTTTATTTCCTTAACATCTATTTGACAGCTGTTGATCAGTATGTATTACTAGACAGATTGTACATTCCGTATCTATTGTGGGTGTTATCAAACATTGCAATAGTATTTATTGGATCTATGCTAGTTGCATTCGTAGAGGTGAGTCATGTGCATTATTATTTAAAATTTGTGAGGATGGGACTGAGAGGGACGAAGAAACAAATGATTAAGTGTGTGCTACGGTACACTTATGTTTATAACATTACTAGTTGGGAGACCGAGTGTCGCTCGTTCAATTGGATTTTTATAAACTAAGATAACCTGTTTAGTAGTACATATAAGATATATTTTCTATGAAACATTTTGCAGGGTGTTGTTTTAGTAGGTGTAGTGGCCTTCTAAGGGACGAAAGGACAAGCAATATTTGTTCTGAAAATATCTATAATATTTTTTTATAATTTGATTCTATTGAAAATAATACACGCAAATTATCCTTTTTTTTGATAAAAAAACAGAAAAATATTCAATAATACGTAATATTAGAAAGTTGTTCATCATTTATTATTATATTAGTCAGTAATATCAATCACTTATGGCGGCTTTTTAGAGATTTTCATGAGATTTTCTTATTACAAATGTTATCAGCGCCATCTAGTTGTGTTTAGAGAAAGCCGTGGAAAATTCCCTATTGTCAAAGACAGGGCAGGGCGGCACAATCATCAGCAGGGCTTGAAATACCGGTACTTTTGGGAACCGGTACCATTGACCTTGATATGGTACCGGTACTAGACAAGTACCGGTACCAGGCGCAGTACCGGTACCACATCGAAGTCAATGGTACCGGTATTAATACCGGTACTAGAACCGGTACCAAACAAATATTTTTACGTTATATTGAGAAAATTAGGGCTACGTGACGTGGACTAGAGACGTGAAGGTTACCACACAGAAACATGCCTCCGCACTTGCGTCATCCCATCCAAAACCTTACCCTTCCATGCGTACCTCCCTTCCCGCACATTTCATCCCCCCACCCGAAACTTCACCCCTTTCTCTGCACACCGATCTCACCCCCCTTCTCCCCGCTTCGGTGGTGAGGTGTTTTTCTATGGAAGCCCTTAGTTCCGCGTTTTGGGCACACGCCATAAGGTCGCACTAGCATAATCACATTATTGGCATGGCACAATAATAATTTACGACATAGTAATCCGTGTATTACCTACAAACAGCGAGAACTGCACGAAATGGCAAACATAGCAGGTACCGGAATTTGGTACCGGTACTTTTTAGGTTCCAGTACCGGTACTCATTTGGAACCGGTATCCGAGTACCGAAATGGCAAGAACCTTAAAGTACCGGTACGGAACCGGTATTTTTGGTACCGGTTCCAAGCCCTGATCATCAGGTATGTAATTCACTTATATGGCGAAAGATGGCGCTATTTGTCTCTAAAATACAACGAGGTTAAAATATATTTTTTTAACAAAATAAAAAATAAAAAGACAAAAAAACTATAAAGTCTCATGAATGGGATTCGAATCCGGACCTAAAAGCAGCAAAATGTAAGTAGCTCGCACCAAAACCGCTAGTCCACCTAAGTACTTGTAAGGCACGGTTAAAATAAGCATCATATGCGTTCTCCTTTTATGTAATTTCGCTCATATCTCCCTTAAATGAATTTTTTCGAAGTTAATTCCCTCATAGATCGATTTCTGATGATTTTTAACCCCTAATCCTAGATTTTCGTCAAAAGATTTTAATCCGTTTTCGAAATCGTCGGGACACTTAACTCGTTTAATAGTATAGGATTATAACCCCCTCTCATGCATATTATAGGATGTAATTGAATCAAATCGAATAGCAAATAACTTATTTATTTATAAAAATACATTTTATCATAACAGAATAATTTCCAAGGAAATAGAATAATAAAATGAAAAAGAATAATTTACGAGTACATAAATACACCATAAAATTTATGAATAATGATAATAAATAAAAACAAACACTTTTTTATAATTTATAGTCATTTAAGAAAAAGTACCACCAGGCAACATACATTCCACCAATTGCTTACACTTTAATCTCTTACTCTCAAACAAATCACAATGCGTTGACAACGCCAGTCGCCACATTGAGTAAAAAGTTGATAATATAGTAGCGTTACTTTAAACCAAAGTGGTTAAATGGAAAAAAACCACCTTACCCTAAGAGTTATTTACCCAATAATACATTTTGTAGTATGTATTGCAATCAATTGCAATACAAGAGTACTAATCGACTTTTTACTACCTAATAAAAGTTCTTACCACTCGGATCTGCAAAGTTTGGGAAGTGAAGAACAACCATTTATTTGACCTCTAGAAACTTTCAAAAGTTGATACTTTGCCTATTTATTACGTAAATGTTTAAATAAATTAAAGTATTTTATTCGGAGATCGATCATAAGCGGTCGTGGCTCAGTGCGGATTGCGTGGTCGCGTCGATCACGCAGGTTAACTGACTACAGACACGTTCATAATCTGGATGGGTTTGACTGTTATGCCTCCGCCACACTCGCGCGAGTGGCGAGTCAATTGGGGGTCACCGTGAAGTTAGAAGCCTCATGCTCGAATTTAGATATTCTGATTAAGCCAAATAAATACTGCCAAATAGTCCCCAAAGTGCCAAAAAATGTGCTGTCATAGTTTCGAGTTTTTCACTGACGTAACAACTGAGATAACGTTACGATTACGATTGGCATAATCAGAATATCTAAATTCTAGCATGAGGCTTCTAACTTCACGGTCGATTCGTCGCCACTCGCGCTGAGTTTGGCGGAGGCATTTATCTCGACCGTTTCCTTGCTTCACAAAGCACTTTACGCCGTTCATACCGGCTGTTATCACTAGATGGCAGTCGTTAAACCATGTCGGACGCCTTATAGGTGGCTTGAAAACTTCTGACACTGGGGTTGGCCACTAGCCCCACCACAACCTCCACCAATTCGGACTTAGCCCCCTTGTGTGGAGTATGGCCTAACCTTGCGGAGGTGTGCGAAGAGATGCAGTGGGGACGATATGGGTTGTTAACATTAAGGGATCAAAAGTTACATTGCAATTAACAGAAGAACACTTTCTATCTATAAAGGGGTTTTATGTTTGTTGTATACCAGAAATAATAATTATGTATTTACGAGGAGGGATCAAAAAGTAGTGAGAATGAGATAGAATATAATGACTATTGATATCTTAATAATTTATTTTTCTACATAGTCTCCGAGTCTCTCTACACACCGAGTCCAGCGCTTTTCCAAGGCTTCAATCCCTTTAAAAAAAGAGTTTTGTCTTGGTCCTGCAAAAAGCTCTCCACGGCATCCATCACCTCGTTATCGTCTTCGTACCTGTTTCCCCTTAAGTATTCTTTCAATTTGGGGAACAGATAAAAATCGCTAGGCGCCAGATCTGGTGAATAAGAGAGGTGGTCAACCAATTCGAAGCCAGCTTGTTGAATGGCAGCCATCGCAACTGCCGAGCTGTGCGCGGGTGCGTTGTCGTGATGAAACAGCACGCCCTTTCGAAGTTTCCCTCTCCTTTTCTCTTTGATGGTATTCCTCAACTTGGGAATTAATGCTGCATAATATTGGCCTGTAATAGTGGTTCCACGCTCCAGGTAATCAATCAACAATATCCCTTCTGAGTCCCAAAATATTGAGGCCATAACCTTGCCAGCCGATGCCACGGCACGAAACTTCTTCGGGGTCGGTGATGATGGCCGTTTCCATTGTGAAGATTGCTGTTTTGTCTCCATGATGGACCCATGTTTCGTCAATTGTTACAAAACGAGACAAAAAGTTTTCAGAATCTTCTTGAAACTTGTCCAACAATGTCTTCGAAATGTCAAGTCGATTTTGGTTCTGACTGTCTGTTAACATTCTCGGCACCCATCTTGCGGAGACTTTTCTCATATTCAAAGATTGTTTCAATATGGATTGAATACTTCCATATAAAATGCCCGTTTCTTGAACTAAGTAACGGATGGTTATCTCTTCGATCGCTCAATACAATTTTCTCGACTTTAACAACATTTTCTTGGGTGACTGACGTCGATGGGCGGCCGCAACGATGTTCGTCTTCCGTGCTCGTTCTCCCTACTCGAAATTGAGAAGCTCACCTTGCAACTGTGGAATACGGCGGAGCAGACTCTCCTAATGTTGCCTCCAAATCACAGTGAATCTCTTGCGTCGTTAACTTTTTTAAACAGAGGTATTTAATAACGGCTCCCACTTCGTTTTTCTCCATTTTCGAGAACACGTTCTGACACGAAGCAAACAAATGACTACATTTAGAAAAAAACAAAAGAGAATCGAAAACTTTTTCTTTATTAATATTACAAATATCTGAGCTATGCCTGCCAGTATTCATTTTTTTTCTTACCGAGGAGTATATATATCGTTCTCACTACTTTTTGATCACTCCTCGTAGATTCAATATTTTTTTGGGGGAATGTGGCATATATTTCGTTGTAAAAATCCTTTTACAATATTTTTGGTGAGCTGTTAACTGTTTGGCTTTTATCAGATAACTGCTAAATACTACCCATAGTGTAATAGCCAGCCCCAATGTCACCCTGAGCAGCTGCGTCGTAGCCCTACTTGACAACTTATCTTAAACTGCTGCTGTAAGCTATCTAACTTGATATACTTACAGGTTGAATCATAATTTTCTACACATATATATTTTTTTGTTTTAGAGTTAATTACTACTAACACTACTTTTACTAGAATCAACTTTTATTTATTGGTCAAATATAAATATGGTTCCGTTTTTCTACAGCCTGTAGCTGCAGGCAGTGGAATACCCCAAGTGAAATGCTACCTTAACGGTGTGAAGGTACCCAGGGTGGTGCGCGTCAAGACTCTTATTGTGAAGACCATTGGGGTCATAACAGCTGTGGTCGGTGGGCTTGCTGGTGGCAAGGTCAGTTCACCTTTTTATTACAGACTAATAGCTTTTGCCCGTGGCTCCGCCCGCCCCGACATCGTTGTTATGACTGTCCTTGAAGCAGCACAGTAACGTTTTTCCCGACCCCTCTTTCCTTTTCCCCTTTTTCCTTTTTTTTCTTTCCTCTTTCTTTTTTTCTTTGTTGTTCCTCGGCCTTGAAGTTAGCGATAAGTCGAAGTACTGTAACAACGGTTAAGTAGTTTTAGCCAGCGATCTATAGACCGAGTGCCCTATCCTATCAAAGGCTTTTCCCGTTTTCTAGGGATCCATAGTTTTTTTCCGGGATAAAAATAATTATCATTTATTACCCACAGTGATGCCAAAAGGGTTTAAATATTTGTGAATGAAAACTGCGAGATCTGTTTGGAAATTCAGATTCTTTACCTACATTTGCAGGTAACAAGTTCATTTACATTTTCAGGAAGGGCCTATGATACACAGCGGTGCTGTGGTAGCAGCCGGTGTATCCCAAGGCAAGAGTACCACTCTGAACAAAGACTTTAAAATATTTCAATATTTCCGCGAGGACCACGAAAAACGAGATTTTGTGTCTGGAGGTGCGGCCGCCGGAGTCTCAGCTGCTTTCGGGGCACCTATTGGTAAGAACAGAGGTCATCGTCATCTCAATCAGAATACATACACTGTTGAGTTGACACACCCTGGACACTCTATACAAATCGGCCGAGTTATTTACTTATTACGACCTCCTGATCTAACACGTAGGAGCTGAGTGACGACTGTATATTTATGGACCGTCACCAGATTTTACTCACAGGGAGGGGTTCGATCGCCTTGAGAGAACAGCACGGCAGGGAGTGTCCAATGTCCATCCATACTGTATGTAATACTATTTATCTAATACACTGTGCTGTTGATCAGAGACTTCCATGCATCCAGAGCAGCTTCTTGCACGCGTCTCTAGACCATCAGTTCACCTCGTGGACCGTCCAACATTACTTCTTCCTCTGACAGAAAATTCTAAAAGTATTTAATGTCCTATCTACAACAAATAACATTCGAGTTAAACCTGTATGACCAGTAGTTAGTTACCTTCTACCATCATCTATGTCTTTTGCTTCTTACGCATAGCCAAAATGAGTTTATACTTAAATATTTAATTTCATAGAAGTTTTAGTACAGTGTGTTCATTGTTATGTTTTCTATCATCCTTCACCGTATCAGCTAAACTTGAATAAGAATTAAATTACAAAGTCTCTAATAAGTTGTCGTGGTACTGTGTCATTTATTATTATTATCATTTTAGGTGGAGTATTATTTTCTCTAGAAGAAGGCACTAGCTTTTGGAACCAGGCGCTAACATGGCGAACGTTTTTTGCAACTGTTGTATCAACTTTCACGCTGAATATCGCATTGTCGGCATACCATGGCCATCCAGGAGAATTAAGTTATCCAGGTTTGGCTAGTATTTTGAAACTATTCAATTATTTTTTTATTGTGTAAAGTATGGCGGACCATCTGATGAAAATAGGCTATAGTAGAATAATGATTATTCTCTCGCTGAAGACTGGGTCGTAAATCATCGAAGCGTAAGTGTTGGATGGTCGTCATCGATATATACAGGGTGTAACAGTAAGGTGTGATAATACTTCAAGGTGGGCTTTTACCCATCAAACTGAACAACTTTTGTTCTACAACTATGTTGAAATCGCAAATAAATTTTCGGACTTTTCATACAAACTTGGTTCGCCAGCTGATCGATTTGTATAAAAAGTCCAAAAAAAATTTTGCGATTTGAACAAAGTTGTAGAACAAAAGTTGTTCAGTTTGATGGGTAAAAGCCCACATTGAAGTATTATCACACCTTTCTGTTACACCCTGTATATTTTTTATGTAAATATTTTAGTTGATTTATTGAAATAAATATATTTATTTAACAAAAATTTATAATTAGTGATAATGCCGCCGTTTTTTGTTTATTTATGTGTTTAATAAAGTGTGTATTCATTCGTTTTATTAATCATTTTCTATCTATTCCTACTTCACTATTACAACAAAATAAAAATAAAAGAACACCATTTATTATCGATACCCGTACCGTTGTCCTAAGTGCGAAAGAGAGCGCAATATCGCTATTTCATATATATGATTTATGAATGTATGTAGGTATATTATTTTGTCTTTTATTATATGCTTTCTGAAAATATAATCTGACTAAATGTTCTGCAGGTCTACTGAACTTGGGAAAGATGGAGCCCTTCCCCTTTCAGTTCTATGAACTGCCAGTATTCATGTTTTTTGGCGCGGTTGGAGGCTTGCTGGGTGCTCTGTGGAATTACATTAATTATAGGCTGGCCGTGTTTAGGATAAGGTATGTGAGATTAAGAGTATGTAACATTATTAGTATTATACTATCTGTGATTTCATGTTTAGGTTTATCCGGTTGAAAAGACCAACTGTCGAAAAGTTTGAACAAAATATTATACATATCTCTTCAATTAAATTATTTTTCCTTTTCAGCGAAAGCTTTAAGAAATTAAACAAAATAATAAGCTATTTTTTTCTCTATATGTATTTACGCTTTAATACAGTAGGGTATTTGAGTCCATCAACAATTAAGTATGAAAAATATTTTAAAAATAAAAACCCTTTTTTTGAAACAGTAGAAAAACTTACTAGCTTGGAATCCGGGAGTTGACTGCATGAAAAATAAATTACGAAACATTATTGACTAAATAGCTCTTTAATTGAAATTGTTGAAAAACTTAATCACTTTAATTTTCATTAAATTTTCAATTTTTATTTTATAAGAATTTCCTAATTAGTATGCAAACTACTATTTTGAACAATGACGTCATCGTACAAAATTTCAAACATTTTTAGAAAAAAATGCCTAGTTACACAAATGCATGAAAAAAGAATACGAAATATTATTGACTTTGAATTATTGCTTATAATAAGAATTATTGCTAATATTGCTTTTTAATTGAAGTTGTTGAAAAACTAAATCACTTTAATTTTCATTACATTTTCAATTTTTAACTTATAAGAATTTCCTAATGAGTATTCAGACTACTATTTTGTACAATGACGTCATCGTACAAAATTTCAATTTTTTTTCGAACAAAATGCCGTTTTTGACATTTGATAAAAAGTAACTCAAATGAGTAGCAGTCAACTACCGGATTGCATGCCCAAATTCTCCTTTGGGTTGGTTGCCAGGACTTATATGAGGAAGAAAACTGACAAAGCTCGCCGATAGAGGCGCTGATATCGCTTGACTCATACTAACTGTCAAAACGTATAGAAAAAATTGTTTACATGAACTAAACATAAGAGTATTAAAAAAATGCCGTGTTGTGTGGCGATTGGTCGCAATAATAATGGAAATCATTAATTTCGTAAAGATTCTCGGATGAAGAAGACGTGGGAAAAGTTACGTTTTCAATTATGTACTTTTCAACTTCGCCTTTAATTGACGAACAGTCTAAGTCGCATACATTTTCCATTTAACAATTTTATAAAAAAAAAACTAATTTATAACACCTCGATAATAAAAAACGCAGAACTAATGGGGAAGAAAACTGACAAAGCTCGCCGATAGAGGCGCTCATATCGCTTGACTCATACTAACTGTCAAAACGTATAGAAAAAATTGTTTTATATAAGATTATTAAAAAAATGCCGCGTTGTGTGGCGATTGGTTGCAATTTGCAATAATAATGGAAATCATTAGTTTCCTAAAGATTCTCGGATGAAGAAGACGTGTGAAAAGTTACGTTTTCAATTATGTACTTTTCAACTTCGTCTTTAATTGAGGAACAGTCCAAGTCGCATACATTTTCCATTTAACAATTTTACAGGAAAAAAAACTAATTTATAACAACTCGATAATAAAAAACCTCGGAACTAATTGAACGTTGTTATGAGTCAAGCGTCCGTAGCGCCATCTGCAAATAGCTTTGCGTTTTCTTCCCCATTAAAAGTTGTTATGAGTCAAGCGTCCGTAGCGCCATCTGCAAATAGCTTTGCGTTTTCTTCCCCATTGAAAGTTGTTATGAGTCAAGCGTCCGTAGCGCCATCTGCAAATAGCTTTGCGTTTTCTTCCCCAACGAGCACACGTCTGTTGAGTTAATTTTACAAATATTGCCGTTTTAGAATAGTTTCAACGTTATCTTTGTGATGGACAAATAGTTGTGATCCTGATTCGAGATAAGCGATAATAAGAAGAGGATTAACTCGGGAGACAGCTCCGTTTTCCGAGTTTCAGCAGCAAACCACCACGTGGAGCGTCTTTAAGTGCCCATCACCCTTAGAGCCGTCACTTTCACTAGACATTGGCGTTTCGCCATTTTTTTTTATTGTAGAGAAGATTCTCCCATTTTTCACTAGACATTGGCAAAATCTCGCTCGGTATGAGATGTGGAATGCCAAAAAGAAAAATATAATAGAATAGAAATAGAACTTCTCCTTTAAAAAAGAAATTGTAATGAGTATGGAAACGACTACACTAAATAGGCTAGATGACTATTTACTGGTCATTTGAGTTACTTTTTATCATCTGTCAAAAACGACATTTCGTTCTAAAATATTTAAATTCAAAGACGTGACCTCATGTTTTTAGCGTCATTAATGGACTAATTTTGTAGTTTTTATTAATTAAAAATTAAAGAAGAGATTGATAACACAACAAATACGATTTTTTGAACTTTTAGTAGGAGGACAATTTAGTGAACTTAAGACTTAAGCTTATAATTTATTTTTAGTACAAATTGACGTTTTTGACATACATATGATAAAGAGTAACTGAAATGACTAGCAGTCAACACATGTACTGGCATGGGCACGGGCAGGTACATCCGCGCGGCGTGGCTGCGCGTGGTGGAGGCGTGCCTGGTGGCGGCCGCGAGCGCCACCTGCGGCTTCATCATGATGTTCCTGCTCAACGACTGCCGCCCGCTCGGGGAGGACCCCACCAAAGTGCCCTTACAGGTCGGTCATATGTTAATGATTTTCAGGTATGTACTCAATGAGAAGTGGTACAGTCAGCTTTTACTTTTTTATTAATGAAAAAAAAAACAATATATTTTAACTGACTCGTTGGCGTTGTCGTGTGGAAGGGGGGAGTTCAGTGGCACTAACAAGGTGGGGTATACCTCGGTACTGGTCTTTTTAGTTTCATTATCACGAATATATTTAACCCGAGACAAGATATTTAACGAAAAATTAAAAATACTTAAAAATCGAACTTCAGCAATATTAATGATTCTCCTCTAGCTATACTGCGCGGACGGCGAATACAACGCTTTGGCCGCCATCTGGTTCCAAACGCCCGAAGCCTCAGTGCGTTCGTTCCTGCACGACCCAATGGGGTCCTACAAGCCGACGTCTCTGCTGGCGTTCGTTCTGTGTTACTTCCTGCTGTCGACGTGGACATTTGGGCTGGCGGTGTCGAGCGGACTGTTCATACCGAATTTGCTGACCGGCGCAGCTTGGGGACGACTCTTAGCTATTGGGATACAGCTTATGCTGCCATCGAATGTGAGTTAATAATTCATATCTCCAAACTTCCGGGGCTCGAGTCTCTTCTCATACCTCGGGACGGTTAGGTCATATTCCATACATGGTGGGGGCTAAATTCCGATTGGTTGTGTTGGAGCTAGTGGTCAACCCCACTACCAAAATTTTCAAGCAATCTGTATAAAACTTTTCCGAAAACTGGCTGAAAGTCCCGCTCTTTATATCGTCAATATCCAAGCCATCACAACTTTACGCTGCGAATTGCTTTAAAATCGCTCTTTTGATAATTATTTTTATTTATTTCGAAAAACCTCCCAACTTTACTTGTAGACAATAAACCCAGCGAAGTACGCGCTGGTCGGAGCCGCGGCGCAGCTGGGCGGCGTGGTGCGCATGACCATCTCGCTGACGGTCATCATCATCGAGACCACCGGCCAGATCTCCAACGCGCTGCCCATCATCATCACGCTCGTCGTCGCCAAGTGGGTCGGCGACTTCTTTAATGAGGTCAGTTTCGTAGTTAGTGAGCTTTGTGACAAGTAGACTGCAGTGACTGCCTCTGCCGATGTCGGTCAAAAATTCAATGAAATTATTGATATTTGTGCAGGTCATCAAATTAAGTTGGTTCCATACCAATAACTTCATACTCTTATCGCGTGACTTAACAAGATATAAAAGGCGCGGTGGTAGCCGTAAAATAATCAACAGCGCTGAACACGTTAAAAAACCGACTTCAATCGTAACAGCTACAATTTTGTTAGTTTTTTTTGTTTTTGTTGATTTTTTCAAAAACTGCTAGATCAATTTAGATAAAATTTATATGGGACCACCTCTGAAGTATCACCTACCAAACAAAAAAGAATCATCAAAATCGATTCATAATTGGCGAAGTAATCACGTAACAGACATACAAAAAAAAACTGTTGAATTGAGAACCTCCTCCTTTTTTGATGTCGGTTAAAAAACTCATTAGAACATATAGGATCAGAAATTATTTTAGCTCGCGCTCGTTTCTATTCACGTTATCGGACAACATAAACAATGTTTAGATGGAAAACAATCGTAACATTTTGTGGTATTTAGCTAAAAATGCACAACTTTTTCAAAACACAACAGGGCATATACGACATCCACATCCAACTAGCGGCGGTGCCGCTCCTGCCGTGGGAGCCGCCGCCGCTAACGCACAACATCTACGCGTCAGAAGTGATGTCCCACCCGGTGTTCACTCTGCGTACCGTGGAGAACGTCGGCCATATAGTCGAGATACTGCGGGTGGTGTCGTACAACGGGTTTCCGGTTGTCGATCCGCCGTTGGCTGATGATGTAAGTACGAGTATACTAGGTTAAAAAGATTCATTGTTAAACGTAAAATGTCTTTCGGCTAAGTCGAGCGATGATTTCGCAAGGTGTGACAGCTGGAGGGTTAAAGATAGTCACATGTGTGCGTGTGTGCGCCTCTTAGGTTTTCTTGACGCCTTTAAAAAGGGGTCATACTTCTTGTCATTAATCATTTAACCGTACAAGTTTTAGCATAAAAATTTTCCTTATAATATTGTAATATTATGTCTTTTATACCTTGACATAATACTATTTTTGTCATCTTATCCTACTTATACTGCGTCATATTTTTCCTGCTCATAAAATACTAATACATACTTTCGCATATAGTTTTCCACCACTGTTTTTAGAGCTGACTGACCCCTCTGAATAATCAGACATTAACCCATGATGGAATTTGTATAATTATTTTGATATGTATTATATCCTTACTTATACAACGTTTCTCTAATTTATATTTAGAAAATTAAAATAAAGTTTCTTTACAGGCTGAAGTGACAACTTATAAGCGTTTAAGAGGACTTATCCTTCGATCTCAGTTGATAGTTCTGATCCAGAACAAGATTTACAATGAGAATGCCAACACGACGTGGTCTAACTTCAATGTGGATATGAACATGTTTAGGGATGAGTACCCGCGGTTTCCCTCTGTTGATGAGGTAAGGATAATATTGTTGTGTGATATAATTTTATAAAAATTGAGGAGGTATATCTCTCCAATCATATCCCTGTTGCTTTTACACTAAGCGATCTTTGAGTCTAAATATCGCACAGACCTTTTCATTTAATTTGTTTAAAACTATCCTTCAACCTACAGCTAGACATAGCAGAGTGGGAGAAGGCGTGCACAATCGACCTGCGGCCGTTCATGAACCCGTCGCCGTACACGCTGCCGCACCGCGCGTCGCTGCCGCGGCTGTTCCGCCTGTTCCGCGCGCTGGGCCTGCGCCACCTGCCCATCGTCAACGACGTCAACGAGGTAAGCACTGTATGACGTCACCAATCTTTACCCTTCCTTAGGGCGTCCGCTGCGTTAAACGGGTGCAGCGCGCGGGCTTCCGCTCCGGGTGCTGTTTCATGTCATTTCATAGAGCAGCGTTTCGTGAGGCGGGTCTACCGTCGCACGCGGCGCGGGCGGCGAAGGCGAAGAAGGAGCACACGAGCGGAGCTGTTTCAAGAAAATTAGTGAGCGCCGCTGCGTTATCCGTGTCGCGGGCGCCCGCGACGGGTCAAATTTGTCCGCAACGGAGCACGGCGCGGGTCCCCGCGGCGGACACCCGCGCCGGACACCCGCGCCGTGCACCCGGTAACGCAGCGGACGCTCTTAAATGTATGTTGTAGCAAAAATGCGATGTGTAGTTTAAAATTAAATTCCAGTTTTATTAAATTATTTTTATAACCCATTAATGTTTAGTGACTACTGAACGAAGACATAGGCTGCACAAATACTATGAAATGAGTTGCCGCACGCAATTAGTAACAAAACGGTATCTAACTGTTATCTTAAACAGTTTTTCGTAGTATTTATTTCACCAAAATAGAAAAAAAACCGGCCAAGTGCGAGTCGGACTCGCGCACAGAGGGTTCCGTATAAATTCATCTTCACACATGTCTTGAACTCTATATCAAATTCTCAGGCCTGCAATCCCTTGAAGTTGTGAAAAAATCAAACTTCTATGTCAACGCAATCAAGAGATACGCCGTTTATGTCGCATAAGGTACAGAATATTCTCTGTTTAACAACATTTAAATAAATAGCGAGCTTGGTTGCGACGACGCAATAAAGTTTTATTTTATTTTTTATTTATTTATTTAGGACACAAACAGTCTTTTATAAAATTTAGACACAATTTAAATTTTCAAGGCCCCTATGAAATTAACAAAGATAAATATTTTCCAGTTACAAGCAACAGCTTAGAGCGAGATAACTGGTAACATTAAACAATTTGTAGCAATGATGTAAAAAGTATGGTTAAATAAACAAAAAAAAAATAACAAATAAATTATGAGGGAAACACAAATTATTTATAATTAAGAGTTATTTTCCAACACTTCGCTTACCATTTTCTTGTAAGTTAATAAAGAACTAGAGAAAATGTCAACATTATTCAACGACTTGTTATAATAATCACATGTGCGCCTGAAAAATGTATTTTTGGCATAGTTAGTGTGATAAAAAGATACTGAGAAAGTATGTTGTGAAAGTTCAATTCAGTTCACAACACAGCGTCAAGAACCCACATCGATATTCACCTACACTTTCCATCTTTTTCGATCGCGTAACTCTTTTAACGCGGCAAGGGTTTTCACAATGTGAACGCTGAAAACTAATAAAGAAGAATACCGTATCCATTACTGTTATTCAATTTTTGATAAAAAACAAACGTTACAAATACGAGTTCTTATTGAAAAACTGTTAATGTATAATAAATATTGCTTACTATCGCATCTCACTATTATTATAAACAAAACGTTTTTTCTTTGTATAAACAAGAACAAATTTACGAATAAACTTCTTTTTTGCTTCGCCGTAGTCGGATGAAAACAATATTTTTTGTTATCCGCTCTCACGACGAAACGCAGCACGTGGCAACCGTCGAACTATACCCGGGCCGGACGGGACAGTTCATGTACTTACAGCTTTATACCTAAAGCGCGAAGAAAACCAGAATTTTTTGTTACATCACAAAAAAATTTGGTTTTCGGACTTTTCCCTTTACTTGTGTTATAAGACATTGCTTCCTGCCTTTCATGATTCTAGGTATACGGGAAGTACCCTATAGGTTTTGTTTCCCATGAGAGTGTCCAAATATGCGGCATAAACGGCCATATCTCTTGATTGCATTGGTATAGAAGTTTGATTTTTTCACAGCTTCAAGGGATTGCAGGCCTGAGTACCTATTTGATATAAATTTTAACTTGATGCGTCTACGCGTTCCTGAAAAAATAGGTCTTGACGGACAGGCAACAAAGTGACCCTATAAGGGTTCCTTTTTTCCTTTTGAGGTACGGAACCCTAAAAACATGCATTTAGGGGTTATGTGCATAGCTGTGCAACATGCTGTTGTTGTATCTGTTCTATGAATTGTATCTAATTTACCATATTAATGTTTGAATACATTTTTTAATTGTTCCAGGTTGTTGGCATGGTGACACGAAAGGACATTGCTAGGTATAGGGTGTGGAGGCATCGGGGCCACATGGGCCTGGAGGAACTGTTACTCTCTAGTGAAATTTAGTTTCTCGATTAGTAGGTATTGCCATAAATCATAGGTATTATTTGTTAACCAAAGATATGGAATATAATTTATAGATATATTTTATTCAAAAAATTATGACATTATTGTTTTATAGGTATGTATGTTATTGTTTTCTATTTTCTAAAATATTGTTTAGAATAACTTATTTAAAATATAATGTTTATAAGTAGAACAGTGCTGTTGACTCATTCCATATAATGATAAAAAAAGCTTAAAATGAATAAAATATTGTTTTACACTTTTTATGAACTTTTTTATTTCTAATACAGCATTACAGATGGTATACATAAATCCACTAAAATTACAATAGATTGATGATAGATTTCATCACAAAACTGTCTTCATAGCTTCATATGGTCACACTTCACACACAATGCAGTCAACCTCATGTTCCGAAGGCAGTCGAATAATACTTCAATGAAACAAAATTCTTCAGTTGTTGACAAACAGCTCCCAGCCAATGCCAGCCCACATGTTTATAAACAATATCACTGGCAAAATGACCAGTAAAATCAATAAATAGTTCACGTATTCATCCATTATTACAAATCATTCGGTAACACTTCCCAAGTTAGTTGCAACTTTATGAAATAGTACAACAAACTATTATACACAAATTATGGTCTATAAACATACATAACCTAAAAAAAGGAACAGGCTGATGTCACTTGTCAGCAGGGCCGCGTTCAGAACCTGCACTCTGACAGCAACCGTTCACTCTGACAACAGGATAGCATAATATAAATCGCGTAAGTGTGAAAGAGAGGGTCCGAAACGGTTGCGGTCAGTGCAGGTTCTGAACGCAGCCCAGTCAATGTAGAACCATAAATGCTACATAACATACCTATTTAGAACCCTAAAAATAAGCGTAAACTTTATGGCTCACTTATTCGCAGTAGTAAGGTATCAGTGCGCTAGGTGTCAGCACTTAATCATAAGATGGGTACGTAGGGTAGGTAGGTACGTATTTTGAATTCGTTGCTCCAATGATATTTTGCAAAATAATAACCTACTGTAAAGCGATTTTATAGTATCCTTGATATGGAGTGAATTCAGACATAACCCGTTTTTAGCGTAAAAATCAAGTTATTAATACATTTCGCTGAAGATTTTAAAAGTAATAAGTACGGCACGGAAATACATGTCAGTTGCAGGTTTAAAATATTTTAAAATCATTAAGTTAGTTTATAAAATAAAGAAATAAAATAATCAAAAACTAATCGAAGAATTAATCAACGACGTTTTAAATACTATAGGCTGGACACTCTTAAGTAATCAAAGATGTTTTACATACTACAAGCAGGACACTCTTCAGTAAACATCTTCCTACCCTATCTTAAAAAAGCAAAATACATTACATAATTTCAATAATGAGTAATAACATAATTCAGAATATAACAAAATAATAGAAAAATATTATTTTTAAATACAAATAAATCAACCGATATTTAGGCGTTTACTTCTAAAATGAACTAAAACTACAAATTATAAGTTCTAAA
Organism: Coleophora deauratella; assembly: GCA_958295455.1. Taxonomy (NCBI): domain Eukaryota; kingdom Metazoa; phylum Arthropoda; class Insecta; order Lepidoptera; family Coleophoridae; genus Coleophora; species Coleophora deauratella. The sequence goes on along the minus strand of OY282397.1, from coordinate 10,839,868 downwards.
AAGGCTGGTAATGGCTTTATGAGCATCCTCAAAGTAGCGAGGTTGATCGGCCCTTGCGATACCATAATCAGGTTCAAGAGATGGGAGCAATCCTGGGCTGTGATTGCCTTTGTTAGAGCAAAGACTGTAATTCAAATCTCGGTTTCCTGTGTGGGAAACAAACTTGGTACTTTGAGGCGTGTATAACTTGCTCCTGGCATTGTTCGCCATCCTCTTCGTTCTTTCAACATTGTTCTTGATTGTCGTCAACATCTTGTTGTGTTCCGGAATTTGCAGGTATTTAGTGATATCCTGTAAATAATTATCAAATGGTCACATCAGTGAACACCTAATATAAGGCCTAAGGCCACCTAGGTCTACCAAGTTATAGTAATATGCAAAGTTTTATTATAATCGTATTATTCCTTATTCTACGTCGAATGTCGACCTTGGTCTGTATGAAAGGTCCCTTATCAAATTTTTCCCTGAATAAGGAAGTACCTGGTGTGATAAATAAATAAAATAGGTCCAATAAATAAACAGGGTGTCCACTCAAAATTCCCAAAATACTTCCCTGACTTTTCCCTGACTTTCCCTGACCATTTTATAAAACTTCCCTGACCCTTATAATCCATTTTAGAACCGTTTTTGAGTTCATTTTTTATTGCTGGTTTGTTGTTGATTTTCATGTGGAGACAGCGCAAAAGTGATTCGCAATCTGCCATAACTGATTTCAGAGCAGCTAAACGTGCTTTTAACAAAGGTATTTTCATTGAATGTCGTCAAGTTAGTGACTGTGGATTTCTAGGACCGTGTTATCTATTACAAACTGGCTCATCTTTAAATATATTTTTGTGCTCTTTCAAGAACAGTATAATTTTTCAACCATCTTACTGAGGTGAATTTCTGTGTTCTGGAAATGAAGAGCCTCCAGTGATAGCAGTATTAGCACTGTAAAGAGCTCAACGTGCTGGACTGTCTTTGAATAGCTCGTACATATATTTCAATACATCGTATTATCGTCCCTCGCACGACTAACTCTCCTATCTCATAACCTTGATTATTTGAGTTTGAACTTTATACAGGGTGACTTTAAATTAGTTCTTGATACCAAAGGCTATGAATGTGCTCATGATAACAAACAACTTTCCCTAAATAACCCATAGTCAAATCGCAAAAAAAATTGTTGACTCTTCATACTAATTTGGCCGCTCGGCTGATTGATTTGTATGAAGAGACCAAAATTTTTTTTGCGATTTGGCTATGGGTTCCTTAGGGAAAGTTGTTTGTTTTCATGAGCACATGCATAGCCTTTCGTATCAAGAACTAATTTAAACTCACCCTATATAATTGAAATAGGGTTGCTTTTAAAAACTTACGAAAAATTAGATAGGAGAGTTAGTCGTGCGATGGACGATATGTTCCACCAATTATGTTGATGGCTTGTCTAACAGCGCTATTTACTGTATTTAGACCACAGACTTCAGTTCGAGTAGAGGTTTCGCGCTCTCCTACTATGTGCCAACAACCTGGAAAGTTGCAAATGTGCAACCAGTTCCCAAATCGGAGGATAGAACTGACCCGTCGAATTACAGGCAAATAGCTATTATCTCACTCCTTTCAAAGGCGGTGGAGCATGTAATTAATACACAGCTCCTAGCATTTCTAGAAGATCGTGACCTTATCCATGACCGCCAATACAAGTTTCGTCATGGCCGGTCAGCTAGTGATCTTCTAGTATGCCTAACACACACTGTGCCGAAGCCATTGAAAGTCGAGGGGAGGCATTGGTATTTAACCTGGATATAGCTAAGGCGTTCGACAGGGTCTGGAATAAGGAACTTCTATCGAAATTACCAGCGTACGACCTACCCGTGGGATTGTGCAATTGGATCGCTAGCTTTCTGTGCGATAGGAGCATTAAAGTCTTCTGCGACAACTGGTCCTCTGACACTAAACATTAATGCTGGTGACCCGCAAGGTTCTGTACTCTCTCCAACTCTATTCATCCTGCATATTAACAAATATCTTCAGCAAATACGTGGTATTCGTTGCTATGCAGATGACAGTACGGATGATGGGCAGTACACAGGCCGAACAACATTCCATGGGCCGAAGTAGAGGAGAGTCGTGCCAGGATTGTGTCTGAAGTCGAATACACTTTGAAGCAAGTCTCCGATTGGGGGTAGACTATACTTAGTCCGTTTAACCCCACTAAAACGCAAGTCTTCACGTTAACCGCGTTAACTACTTTTTACTGTAGCGCTTCCATTCCAAGGAAAAACGCTTGCTGTTGCTACGAGCATCGGGATTCTAGGTGTCGAGATTTTTAGCAACGTCTAACTTAGGGTCACCTCGAGGGCAAGGTTACCCTTGCAGCGAAAAAACCTAGAGTGCTCGATAGAGCGAAGCAGTACTTCCGACCTAGACAGCTATACAAATACAAAGCTCAAGTGAGGCCGCATATGGAGTACTTGGCAGGAGCACCCAAGTATCAACCCCGTCGATTCCACCGAGCAATGCGCGATCAGAATTGTCGACGACCCAGAGCTCACAAGCGGTCTAGAACCCCTCATCTTTTGTTCTACCAATTACACAACGGCTTGTGTTCCGAGAACCTCTTCGAAATGACGCCTACGGCACAATTTTATCACCGCAATACTCAGCATCGGAATGGAATTCATCCCCACCAGCTAAAGCCAGGTCTCGAACCGTAAGGTTTTAGAGGTATTTCAATTGGTACCTAGATCCCTAAAGCTATGGAATAGGAAGTCATGATGTAGATCACTGATAAATAAAAAAAATATTCAAAAGTCCGGGTTAAATAAATATCAGCAAAGACAAGGAGATATCAGATTAGAACATCTCCCTCAGTAACGATCATTGGGAAAAACTCAAATATCCCTGACTTTTCCAGGTCATCAGGTCATTTCCCTGACTTTCCCTGACCACCAAAAGCTTCCCTGACTTCCCTGACTTTTCCAGAAAGTGGACACCCTGATAAAGTACTGTATACAAAGGTATATTAATTATAATTGATACAATATATATTTTTAAATAAATAAAAAGTGTTTTATTGTGATGACATTTTTTATTATTATTTTGTGATTCTATACTGTAGAGTAGGGATGTTACGAATATTCGCATTTGCATTCGCATTCGCAAAATATTCGCATCATTTCAAACATTCGTAATGACATTCGCATTCGCATTATCCGATGCGAATATTTTGCGAATGCGAATATTTTACGGAGACTGCGATGTATTCTTCTGTTTTTGATTTATTTGAGGGACTTTTACTATGTCTCCGAGAAAGAAAAGTCATATACGGGGTGTAACAGAAAGGTGTGATAATACTTCAAGGTTGGCTTTTACCCATCAAACTGAACAACTTTTGTTCTACAAATTTGTTAAAATAGCAAAAAAGTTTTTGGACTTTTCATACAAACTTGGTTCGCCAGCTGATCGATTTGTATGAAAAGTCCAAAAAAAAATTTGCGATTTGTACAAAGTTGTAGAACAAAAGTTGTTCAGTTTGATGGTAAAAGCCAACCTTGAAGTATTATCACACCTTTCTGTTACACCCTGTATATGCCGTTATTTTACAACAGTAGCTAGAGATCAGAAAAAGTTTATTTCCGTATCGGGCGAACAACTGCGGGATTGCGACTTCATTTAAAATCTGTCCATTCGAATGAATATAACCTGGAAATAAATGCAAATACGAATATTTAGGTAAGGCATTAAAACGAGAGGTTTTATTAGCAGTTCTATTAAAATCTATCATAAACTTCACGTTGCATACATGATGTAAATCTACAGGTGCGTCATATATTACTCCTGATTCTGATCAACTTTCCCCAAAGAACTCATAGTCAAATCGCCAAAAAAAAATGTTGGACTCTTATAGGTTTCTTGGGGAAAATTGATCAGAATCAGGAGTAGAAGATCTGATTCAATTTTGACGCACCTGTAGATTCACACCGTGTATGTAACGTAAAGTTTATGACAGATTTTAATAAAACTGCTAATAAAACCTTTCGTTTTAATGCCATACCTAAATTTTCGCATTCACATTTACATTCGCACATTCGCACCCTAAATATTCGCGTTCGCGAATGTCGAAATATGACATTCGTAACAACCCTGCTGTAGAGCCTACAGTGTAGACAATGTATCCCTATCAAAATATAAGTTTCGATTTTTTACATGTAGTTCATAAGTAAAAAAAGCGGCCAAGTGCGAGTCGGACTCGCCCATGAAGGGTTCCGTAGCAGCAAGTAACATAATATTAAAGTTCTCGTAGTTCGTTGTAGGTAAATAGGGAATTTTCCACGGGTTTCTCTAAACTCAACTAGATGGCGCTGATCAACATTGGAAATAAGAAAATCTCTTAAAAATCGTCAAAACTGACTGATATTACCGACTAATATCATAATAATTATGAATAGCTTTCGAAGATTACTTTTCATTGAATATTTTTTTGCATTTTGATCCAAAAAATACTTTTCATATTTTTTATGCACAAAGCTTATCAGTATTGTTTTGTATTTCTTCAAAGAATTCTAACATGATACCGAGTTATAAATTGCATTTTAATCATAAAATGTATGAATGTATTAAAATCAATTTATTTTTGGCGGAAGAAGAAATTACATATAATATAACGAGAAACCAGAACGCACCCAGGTTATCCATACTTGACCAAGTTGGAAATTTATCGTTTCTGTTAATTCAATTAATAAGAATCTATGTTCAGCCCTAGTAGCATGGCGACATATCTCGCGCGCGACGCGAGTTTTAAAAGCATTTTGTTCCGTTCTAACGCCAAGCTAATGAAAGAGACAGCCGAGCTGTTTTATCGCGTTTGGCGCGACAGACAACGTTGTCTTTGCGGTTTCCGATTTATGACGTATTAAAAAAACTACTTACTAGATCTCGTTCAAACCAATTTTCTATGGAAGTTTGCATGGTAATGTACATCATACATGTTTTAGTTTTATCATTCTCTTATTTTAGAAGTTACAGGGGGGGGGGGGCACACACACATTTTACCACTTTGGAAGTGTCTCTCGCGCAAAGTATTCAGTTTAGAAAAAAATGATATAAGAAACCTCAATATAATTTTTAAAGACCTATCCATACGTATGGGTTTGATGAAAATTTTTTTTTTATTTCAGTTCTAAGTATGGGGAACCCCCAAAATTTATAGTTTTTTTTTCTATTTTTGTGTGAAAATCTTAATGCGGTTCACAGAATACATCTACTTACCAAGTTTCAACAGTATAGTTCTTATAGTTTCGGAAAAAAGTGGCTGTGACATGCGGACAGACAGACAGACATGACGAATCCATAAGGGTTCCGTTTTTTGCCATTTGGCTACGGAACCCTAAAAATTGTATGGTTAGTAGTTTTCGTGTAATGCTGACATGTGTCTTTCCATATAGCTGGCTAGTGACAAACTGCACTGCGCAAAGATTCCAACGACGACTTGCTTGATGACTACCCGTTTTTCGAACCTTTCAAAGCAGATAGCAATGAAGTCAACGACTTTGTTTTCGAGTCGCTTAATCTGCGTGCCCTTAACATAAGAACTAATACTCGTATGTACCTCTTTCACATCTTGGTATTTAGAGAAAAGCCACAGGTAGGTGCACAATATGCAGAACAATTGGATTTCACTGTTGCTAAAGCGTAGCATGAACTTCAATATTGGCGGTATACGGTCTCTCTGTAAAGAAAACGGAATGATTAATCTCCTATCATTAAGGAACAATAATGAATACCTTAGTGGGCTGCGAATTAAAACACTTACTCTATAAATCTTGGGTCCAGTTATTCTATATCTCGTCAAATTTACTAACACCGAAGCAGCCGACTTCAAAACCTCTACACTAGAGATGGATCTGTTCATAACAGACATGTAGATGTATACTCGACTTACGATTGACGAGGCGTTACTCGTATACATCATTGGGAACACTTCCGTCAATAATTCTGAAACAGAAACGCTAATAAGCAATTGATGTCAAAAGTAGTGGTGCATTTGGTTTGTATTCAATTTATCTGTGTTAGTTTCTTACCAAGGGACCTGAACGCCCTGATGACAGTCTCAATGTCGTACATATTTCGGAGTACTTCCATCGCTTCCTCGTTGCGTTCCTTTAGCGACTCCTGAGTGGAGTGCAGCGCCCCTTCACGCCATCTGCGCCGGAGATCCGCGACGCGGCTGTCTGCCGTCACCGCCACACGAACTTTGTGTCCTCGGAAGAGAGCCTTGATAAAAATAGGACATCATTATGCTATGCCCCAGCGAACAAAAAGTGAAATATGTCAAATTCATTTTAAACATATTTCCATAATGTTACCTGTATTTTAGAAGCAGCCCTTTCGCGCCTTTGTTCTTCGCGTATTTTCTGCATCTCTTCTTTCTTTACTTGAACGTGTTTCCGTATCAAGTATCCTCTTGCCGCAGCCTGCAATCTCACAATCATTCTCCTCTTCTGCATGTATTCACAACGCATCAATCTAGTAATAAGCTTCCCTCTCCATATTTTCTGCATGAAAATTACGTGTTTCCTATATTTCTGGTACTGCGATTGAACAAGGTAACGCCGAAAGTTCTTCTGTATACATATTGCCGCTTCTACTCTTTGTTTTTTTATGAGATCCTGTTTTCTTTTCAACCTGAAAGCTGCTTGTATTGTCACTGCAGCAGATCGAATCTGCAAATAACGATGCCTTGCAATGTGAGCCCTTACATAACTCTGCATCGTTATTGTATTTCTTCTTAGTTGTACGTACTGTTGCCTGCATTGTTGGCTGAGTTTGTAAGAGCGGTAATATCTTTGAATAGTTATCGTTGATGTTTTTATGGTCAAAAATCTCTTTCGAAGTATATACATACGATATGTGGCTTGCAAAAGTACTACATTTTTCTTCAAAGTCAGGTATTTATTACGGCACTCGTTTCGTTTCTGAACAGATCTAAACCACGATTGTATTTTCCGAGCTGCTGTTTGATGTCTCATTTCCCGACGTACTTGGTTTCCTCTGTGACGGCTTTGAATCATAACGGCAGCGTTTTTCAACTGCAAATACTGTGTGCATATCCTTCTCATTTCTAAAACACTTCTAAACCATCTCTGAACAGATATTGTAGCAGATTTCATCTTCATAAATACAACGCGTTGTCTTTTGCCGATCAATTTGGCTCGGTAAACTCTCTGAACCACAATGGTTGCTTTACGAAGCTTTTGGAATGTAGATTTCTCTAACAACATGAGGACTTGTGCTCTGTATCTTCTCTGAATTGTAAAAGTAGCGCTACGTATTGATATGTAGCTCTTCCTACATTCTTTCATTGCTATTTGAGCTCTGTAACGTCTTTGTAAAATTAATGTTACTTGTTTTAGTTTCAAATATTCTTCTCTTTGTTGTTTTCCTGCAATAAAAGCTCTGTAATAACTTTGAATTGTAATGCAGGCTGTGCGCAAAGTAGTATATCTGAGTTTCTCCAGCTTCATAAGATTTTGGGCTCTAAATCTTGTTTGTATCACTACAACTGCCCTTTGAATCAGTCTGCGTGTAAGCTCCTGTTTTTCCTTCTTCAACTTTTCAAGAGTTTCCTTAGCCTCCCTTATCATTTTCACAGATTTGTACCATTCTTCTATTTTCAGAACGCAAACTTTCATTTTTAGGAAACGAGTCCTACAAAGCCATTTTCGGCAGTATTTTTGAACTATAATCACTTTTGCTATTTGTTTCTTTCTGAGATCCTGTTTTCTTTTCATCCTGTAAGCTGCTTGTATTGTAACTGCAGCAGATCGAATCCGTAAATAACGGTGCTTTGCAATATAAACTCTTACATAACTCTGCAAAGTTATTATATTCCTTCTTGCTTCAACATACTGTTGCCTGCAGTATTGAGTCAGTTTGTAAGAGCGGTAATATCTTTGAATAGTTATCGTTGCTTTTTTTATGGTCAAAAATCTCATTCGAAGCATGTACATACGATATGTAGCTTGCAAAAATACTACATTTTTCTTCAACGTCAGGAATTTATTATGGCACTCGTTACGTTTCTGAATAGATCTAAACCACGACTGTATTTTCTGAGCTGCTTTTTGCCGTCTAATCTCCCGACGCACTTGGTTTCCTCTGTGATAACTTTGAATCAAAACAGCAGCGATTTTCAACTGTGTATACTGTGTGCGTATCCTTCTCATTTCTAGTATGTTTCTTAACCATCTCTGTATAGATACTGCAGCAGATTTCATTTTCATGAATATAACGCGTTGTCTTCTGCCGACCAATTTGGCTCGGTAAACTCTCTGAATTACAATGCTTGCTTTACGAAGTTTTTGGAATCTAGATCTCTCTAACAACATTAGGACTTGTGCTCTATATCTTCTTTGGATTGTAACAGTAGCGCTATGTATTGATAAGTAGCTCTTCCTACATTCCTTCATTGCCACCTGAGCTCTGTAACGTCTTTGTAATATTATAGTTGCTTGCTTCAGTTTCAAATATTCTTCTTTCTGTTTCTGTCCTGCGATGTAATCTCTGTAGTACCTTTGAATAGTAATGCATGCTGCGCGCAGAGTAGTATATCGGAGTTTCTCCTGCTTCATAAGATTATGGGCTCTGAGTCTTGTTTGTATCAGTATGATTTTACGAATGCTTTCTTTGAACCGTTTCATACACAGCCACCTCCTTACATAACTCTGAATTAATGTTGATGATCTATGAAAAAGCTCTTGTTTCTCCTTCTTCAATCTTTGAAGAATTTCCTTAGCCTCCCTTATCATTTTCACGGATTTATACCATTCCTCTATTTTAAGGATGCTGTATTTCATTTTTAGGAATCGAGTCCTACAAAGCCATTTTCGGAAGTACTTTTGAACTACTATCGTGGCCGTTGTGATTTGCTTCATTTGCCATTCCACCAAGCGATTGTATTGAATTCTTCGCCACCAACACTGAATCACACTTGCTGCGTTTGTTTGTCTCTGTCGCAATTTCTCGTCTTCCCTTCGTTTTTCCATAATCACTTCATACTTCTTTCTCCACCACGTTTGTATAACGTTGGCAGCTTTGACGAATAATGGCGCGCGGAATACGTGGATCAGCTGCCACAGAAGAGACAGTGTCTTTTCCCGATGTCCGTCAGCAATATCGTTGGACGTAATGTCACCAACGATCGCGAAATTTGCTTCTTTCAATGCATTCAGCGCAACCTGTACGTTGTGTATTTTCTGGAGTCGGGATATAGCGGGAGTTCGTAACTGATTCAGCAACCCATTTTTCATTAGTATTATCTCCATAACTTTAGTCAGTCTGACTCCATCTCTCATATCCACTGCTATGTTGTGAACCGCATACTTGTACTCATCCAGATACGATTGTTTATGACAAACTACATATCCAAGGGGTCGAAGGTGTTTAGTGATATCCCCTATGCCAGCTATGAGTTCCCTTGTGAACCTTATGATCACTTCTCTACTCTCCTTACAAACAGCATTCCTGCAGAATAAGCAAGGGTCATGGGATACTATTTTTTTCTGCTTTGCTTGATCTAAAAAGAAGACGAGCATAAAGAACTTTTTCAGAGTAAACTTCTTGATCGCATCCATGTAAGCAGGTAGCAGCATGTTCGGCGCTGTAGATTTTGAGTGCTTGTTTTTGAGATGAGGGTTTTTAAACATTCTTTGGATTATGAAAGAAGTCAGTCCCTCAATATCACTGTTCGATTTTAATGGCAACACAATACCATAAATAGCTTCCAGGCCTATACGAAGCCACAAGGGGTTATATGAGAGGAGTAATTCCATAATTATTTTCTGCAGTCCAACATCTAAATGAAGATTTCTGTCATTTCGAATAGCAATGAGTTTTTTCTCTATTTGGGCATTTAATTTTTGGAAGACTTGAGTTATTTCAGGGCTCATCAGCAAGGCTCTAGCAGCTCTCCGTAGGCTCTCTAGTCTGTGACTATTGTGGTACACACTGCAAACTTGCTCCTTTGTAGGAGCAGCTGGAACTTCTTTATTTCTGTTCTCCAGCCAAGCCTTGCCAACATCTATTTTCTGTTCCACGTTGCTGTCTAAATCAGCAGGAGGAGTAAGTATGTAGTTTAGCCATCTTCTAAACTCTACTTCAAACTTGTCAACTGCCTCTTCATCATAGAAATAAGTAGAAGACATAAATGGATCCACAGTGAAGGACTGGGAATAAACATTGCCAATTGTGTTGAGGGATATGTTTTGGCACAAATTTTTGTTTTCAAATGTACTGGACATTTTACCACTCATTGATTCTTTTTTGTTTATACTGGCTTTAGGTTTCAATGACTTTCTGGGCAATGCAATAGGTACCTTCCATATTTCTGGTTCTGCTCTAACAGCTTTTTTGGCCCAAGAGTTTCTGTTGGAAGATATGGAATTTCTTTCAGGAAGTTTGTCGAATGTGCGATTGATAGTGAATGTAGTTGTTTGCTTATCAGTTTTCTCAATTACTTGTGTATCTGAAAGCTGTATACTCTCCTCAGGAATTGATTGAAGAGGTGGCGTCAGAGATCGAGGTGGAGATTTTATGTCTGCTCTCAGATCATTTGCCCATGTGTGGACTTCATACGGATTTAAATATTTTTTGTCATAGAATTGCTGTTGATACTCTCTGAATAATGCTTGTCTACACATTTTGGGATTCTCTTTCATGAAGATATTAGGAGGTCTTTGATCTGCATACATTTGATTGTATTGTTCCATTGGAGTATTAGGTGAATCTTTTGTGTATGTATCAGAGCTGAATTTATTGGGCTCCTCTAACAATTCATGAGTTTCATTTACTTTTGGAAGAACTTTTCTCTCTGTAGAAAATCTTGGAGGAGCAAAGGACAAATCACTTATCCTCGAAAAGTCTGTGTTGATGGAGAAATTCGGGCTGTGTAATTCTTTTGGTGAGGAAGTGTTTGGAATCTTTTTATTTTGTACAGTTGTAGTCTCTTCAAGTTGATTATTTATCTGTGTATGGGGTGGGTGGTTAATAGTTAACCATTTGTTTTGTGGTTGTGTAGAAGTTACATAGACAACAGAAAGCATGTCATTTTCTTTGTTGCCTGATTTCAGATCCAAACTGTCATCAAGTTCACTCTCAGAGTTCATGCTGAGGATAATTTTTGGGCCCTTGTCCAATTTGTCACATTTATTGTTAAGAGTTTTCAAAGGTGTAAAGGTAAGGTTGTCAAATAAATCTGATGCTGACGTGTCTTTCATTTGCTTATTAGAGGGCATCAGAACATTAGGCGGTAGTTCCATTTTATATGACTTGTCATAGGTGTTTTGAAGTATTTTTTCATCATATTTTTTTCTGAAGTTAGAAAATATTTCAGAGGTGTCAAAATTTAAATCAACACTGGTTGGAGAATCAAAAGGACATTTTTCTGAATAAGACTGCATAGAATAGTCATTGAAATTAGATATGTTTTCCTTATTAGAATTTTTAAGGACCCTGTGTTCAGTAGATTGCGTAATGCTGACTGTCTTCTTAATTTTGGTTATATTGTAAATTTTTTCAGACTTTTTCTTGTAAATAGATACTGGAGATTTTTTTGATGCCCTCTTTTTAATTTTACCTGGAGATGTTTTGAAACCTTTGGGTTGATTATTCTTGCCCTTTATGTTCTGAAAACAAACAACAAAGACTTGTTTTTTTATAGTTTCTTAATATATAAATATGACCACTCTAAACAATTAATAGAGAAATAGTCTCTTAGAAAAATAGGTTTATTTAAGTTAGTACAGTGAGTAGTCACTCACTGGATTAATTTCCTGCAGTTATTAAATAGTTACATAATTACCATAGTAGATTTCAGCACAACTATGACATCATATCTGCCCCGGTTCTCATTAGTAAAACGAATAGTTTCTCGCAGAGCTGTTGGCTGCAATGGGGTCCACACCATTGTTAGAGTGTAGCATGTCTCCGGCTCCACCTCCAGCCACTCTCGAGGTAGCTCAACGACTAGTTCAGGGGGCAGGGCACGACCAAGTGTGATCTATATTGGTGTTTCAAGTCAAGTCAAGTTTTATATGTATATTTTATTGAGAAAAATAAACAAGGTGTTAAAAAAATGCATTTGAAATTCTAAGATTACTCAGAATCAAGTACAGAATACAGGAAAAATTAAGAAAAAAATATCTTCCGATTTTTTTCTAGTTTTCCATACAAATTATTGAATATTCGGATTTAGTATGGGAATCTGAAAAAAATATTTGAAGAGTGGATTTTTTCAATATTTTTCCTGTATTTTTTACTAAATTCTGAGTAACCACTTATTACAAACATACTTTTTTAACATCCTGTATACTACATTTTGTAATAGGATAGCTATAATTTATAACCAAGTGAACAAGTTTAGTACTTTACTGGGTTTTTTCAACATGTTTTTATATAGGGCAATAACAGAAGTTCATACCTATTTACGAAATATAATTAATATATTTTATATTTTTTATTTTCTTATTTTTTTTTAATTTACGAAATTACCAAATAAGGAAGAGCATACCTGTTGAACTTGCTTGGAAGGATTACATACTTCCAAGTGCCTCTCGCAAGATGTTCCAATGAGAACATTTTCAAAAACCACTTGTGGAGGACGCGAGAAAGGAGCCAGCATCAAACGAGGGCATTCTTCCTTGGGCGACTCCGTTCGTGCCACTTCCTTACGACGAGTCCTCCTGATGTGTTCAGGAGTATTCTCAATCTAAAGGTAAAACGTGTGTGTGTATGTAGTCTCTTTATTATACAAAAACGTAAGAGAATGAAAAGTTAAACAAACGGTATAATTGACAAAACTTGTTTACATATAAATATAAAACGACGTTGCTTACCTCGAAGTACATAATTGGAATACACTTTTAAACTTTACACTGATCCGTCACCATAACCGTCATACAAAAACAATTATTTTTGTTGGAAAATCACCTAAGAACTCAATTTTTTTGATCATTTACGGCATAAACCGCAAAAACATAAAATTCAAACTGTGAAACCGTCGGTTACCATCATCAAGGGGGGAGGGTGCTATCCAGGGTTGCTAGTTTTTTTCTTTGTACTTACTTTGTACTTTCAGTAAAAAATCTCCTAACCCTTTAGTTGGTAGACAAATTACACATCATATTGCCTATAACAACTTATACCATGTAGAGTATAAAGCGTATAGTATTAGCAAGCAGGAGGTTTGCCTTCAGGTTACATACTCAGTGCGCTTGTTTTGTATTTCGTACTCTCATTAAGTACACGTACGGTATTTCTTCTCGTACCTAATCTAGCAACCCTGCTCTCATATGTCAGTCCAGCCGTCCAGCCCCTCAGACCAAAGAAACTAGAGGACATGAAATATTTGTCTATATGAACAATCAGTTATACAAATATGGGCCATTTTGATAGCGAATTCTAAAATATACTTTTATTTCTTTCTAACTTATGTAATTCTTCTCAGTAAAAAAAGATGAACGTTATCTCCTCGGGCCCATAGCTCAAAGAGGCTTCAGACCTGAAAAAACCCTTTGTACCTGAAAAATGATTTCTTATTTTGACACTCACAACATTTGTACCGCTGTCTGTGAGGAATGATTGACAAAAGAGTTTGGGCCATACGGCGCCATCTTGAAAATTTGTTTTTCCATTTTTTTGATAATTTGGCTTTTCTCCGACCAGATTTGAAGGCCTAACACGCGTTACATATCATTTGTAACGGGGCTGGTGTACTCAGTTTGTTTCTAGATTGTCTAGATTTTCTGTAATTAACCTCCAAAAAAAAGCCCGACGGGCTTTTTTTCCCATGCTAATTACAGAAAAACTAGGTACTCTACATACCAGTTTATTACATCAGCCCCGTTACATATGATTTGTAACGCTAGTTAGCCCTTCAAATCTGCTCGGAAAAAGGCCTAATAATAAAAAAAAGGGAATAACATTTTTCAAGCGTTACTCCGTCGGGCCCATAAACTTTCATCGATAACTCCATAACGAGTGCGGTACAAATGATAAGAATAAAGTATTACTGAAATATTTTGCTGGTACAAAGGTTCTATGAACTTATTTTGTTAATATCTGCAGTAATTATGGAGAAATTCAAAGCGAAAGTTTGTATGTAGCTCACGAAATAGGGTGACAATGATTGTTAATGTTATTGGAATAATACTGGTTAGTACTAAAATGTTAGGTAGGTAAAAATTATAACGAAATAATCACAGATAAATCAATCTAGGTACCTGCAGTAACCTTATTACCAAAAAAAATGAAATATTGTATTATAAATAAAATATTATCAAAAAAATATGCATCCATCGAAATTCTTGTTAAGAATTATTGGTTGTTCGACCCAATGGTCATAACAAAAGTTAGATAACGCTTGTTAACATAATAATACATAAATAATACGGTCATTATGTTAACAAAATAATAGAAAAAAAAATAAGTTATTTAGGTAATAAAATAAAATGAATGAGCGAAGGATTTGTTAGGTGGGGAACAATTTTAGGTTTTTATTTGAAATTTTTCATAAATGTCCTAGTTTGCAACGGGTAAGTAATAGAATCTATAAATACAAAAGATATATCATTTAGAATATATACAAACCAAACATAATTTTCTTAAATATAACGATTGCCAGATATAATAAACTCTAGATATAATTTTAAAAAGAATAATTTCATAAGGTATAATAAACGCTGTATATAATAAACATACAATATAACAATTATATGATATAAGACTCATTTAACCTACTATTTATAACGTATAACATATCTTAGATATAAATTTAAAAGATATAACAGTGGAGATGACAAAACTGAACTGACAAAATATTGAATCGTAAGTCAGAAAATACAGAATGCGAGTTTTTAAGAGCTTTGGCCGCTAACTTGAGTTTGAAAAAGAATTAATTTAAATTTAATTAAATGTTAAAACTTAAACTCATTTTTTTATTTTATTTATGTAGATGCGTAACACATGCTTTTAAATCGTCTTTTTTTCTACCTAGTACAAAGTCCCTACCACGCGGGACTTGTACACTCAGCGTTTCAGGAAGTGTAAAATATTGTTTTCTTATTAATATTACATAAGTAATGTGAACTCTTTATAAAATATATTTGTATACTAAATTAATTGAATTTTATTTGTCAAGTATAACAGATGCAAGCAAGCACGTAAGCAAGCATGCAAGCAAGCATGCAAGCAAGCATGCATGCAAGCATGCAAGCATGCAAGCATGCAAGCAAGCAAGCATGAAGGCAGGCAAGCAAACATGCAAGCATGAAAGCAAGCAAGCATGAAGGCAGGCAAGCAAACATGCAAGCAAGCAGTCGATCTGTGGTCATTTTATCAATCAAACCTAACACGGGGACTGTGAGGGGAGGCGAGCAAGCTCGCCTCCACATCACAGTCTCCGAACCTAAATTATCCGAGTCGGGGTGCTCCGAATTCCCGAGCTCGCTTCGCTCGCTCCCACATCCTATTTAGAATCCGTGAGAATTTTGTATGTATTCTGAATAGTAGAATTTTCATAAAAAAACCAGTAGAAAATAAAACCCAGGTAATTTCTCTGCTCACTCGGAGCATTATATCTAAAGTTATTATATCTTATGAAAATTATATCTCCAGAATGTTATATGATAATAATGATATGTATTATAAATGTTATATCAAACGATTTTATATAATGTAATCGTTAGAGCTTATAATTGTTATATTCAACAAAATTATATCATCCGTTGGTATATCTCGTGATAATTATAGCATTAGAGCGTTATTGAAATGAAAATATATCTCCCGTTTTTATATAAAATGAGACGCACCCGTTTGGGAACTATAAATTTTAATGCATTTAATTAAGTTCCTGAGAGATGAAGAGAAATTGGGATTTTTGAAATTGTATTAGGTATTAGTTCACCATTTGTAAAATTAATTTATAAAATAGATGCCTTTACCAACTTATCACAGACTACTGAAAATGCTTGCCTAACTTATTTTTACTCTGGAGTGATTGCTATGGCTATGAATAA
This sequence comes from Coleophora deauratella, assembly GCA_958295455.1. NCBI lineage: Eukaryota > Metazoa > Arthropoda > Insecta > Lepidoptera > Coleophoridae > Coleophora > Coleophora deauratella. The sequence continues at coordinate 10,823,816 of OY282397.1, read as the reverse complement.
TCGAAATTATGGTTCAATTTAGTAATAAGAGTCGAAACAGATACTTAACTATTAGTGTAATAAATACCTACTCCGAATCGGAACATCATAAGGTTACCATAGCCAAAATGCCTTAGGATAAACGGGATTATAAGTTTTATGTTTACATAAAACAATATTAAAACTGTACAGAATCTATTTGATGAGAGTCTTTTACTTAAAGTATTTTAAATTGTTTTATTATAAATAAAGTTACATAGTGGGGTTTTATACGTAATCCAATGTGTATGGGGAGGTAAAATTTGATGATTAAAGGAAATCACTTGACACACGTATATGTTAAGTAAATAGAAGCTGAATTAGCCCAGTAGCCACCCCTCACTCCCTGGCAGGTGATGAGGGAGGGCCGTACAAAGTCTCACTTTGGCGTGCTTTAGAAAAAAAACTATCTATTTGACCTATCATCTTGAACTTGGTGTCATTTTCGAATAAATCCAGAATGTAGCTTTCATTTTTGGCATAATTTTTGTTCAATTTACTACATTTATTGTGGAAAAAAAAAAGAAAATGAAAAAACTCTCCAAAAAATCTACTAGATTTTGCTTTAATATATAGCATATTAAAAAATATGCACTAGTGGCATAAATAAAAAATATTGGTAACACAAGATATTACAAGACCAAAAAAGAATTAATGTTGTCCATATTCTATGCTCTAACAGGGGGTGATACCATTTCAGCCTCTAATGGAGGAGGAAAGAAAACCGCGTCGTAAGCCTGGAATGTTTCTCCTCCAGCAACTCTCGGTTTTAAAACGATGGGTTGTGGAGACTTTGAAGGGGCCAAAAAAAATTTTTGAAAAAATTATAGTAACCATGTGCGCCTATGACAAGACAGTTTGAATAAAACGATATTTTTGTATTGTACATAGATTTCTCTGTTTGGGTATAAAATTATTTTAAATTGATTTGTTTTTAATATGTTTAAGATCCAGCTACTGCACCAGCTTAACCCATTGCAGGCGAGAATCATACTCTAAAAGATAAGGACAAATAAAAAAAAATCCATCATCGGAAGACAGTTTTCAACAACATCTTCTGAGAGCAGTATACCAGGGTGTCCGCGTATGGGATCAGTCAGACATTAGTGCCCGTTCAAAATCTCTCACGTCCGGCTCAGTGAAAGTGGGAAATAGCTACAAATAATCAGTAGATGGACTACTGCTGTGGCTGCTACCGCTTGTTTAGAGCTAATTCGGTGCAAATGCAATTCAAACCACATTGTGGCGTTAAATACAACTGTCAAAAAAGACAAATAAACTGCCCCGAATTATGCCTTTGCAGTGGAAAATGTCGTTCTGAGGAATGAGCACTCAGCTAGAACAAAGGTATACTCGTTATTCATTAGTGATGGGGTTTCCGGCCTAATAAAATAGAAGCTTCCCTATTCTCAACTAGTTGTTATGCAAGTGAGGTACTTATACATCTGGATTCTGGACAAAGGGATCGCCCACCCTTTAGGATACGGAGCAAAATATTTATGAGGGAACAGGAAAAGGACTGCAATATTTTTTTGAAACAAAAATAGCAGGTTCGATTTTTGATATTTTTATTTTTTTTGTCTGACATATCGTCCCTCGCACCACTAAGTCACGTATCTCAGTTTTTTAATGATTTGAGTTACGACTGCGGCTGACATTCTTGGGTCGTTCTCTATGTTTTCCTTTAACTCACGCTTCTGTATGAATAGTGGTTCTCATGATATTGGTATTTATATAATTAACCTATCTCATAAAAATCCAGAAAAAAATTCTACTAAGTGACGTAACTCACATAGGGTTTTTAGTCAAAATCTGTTTTAAGACTTTGATAAAATATTATATCCTATCTCATATAGGATTTATAGTGAAATGTTATTTACTTAGGCAATGAAACGATACGATATTATTATACTGTTCTTTATTTTGGCGGGAGATAGACGGTTGATATGCTGTTAGGCCGCGGGTGCACTCATCTGATCCGGTCAGATCCGACAGCCCAGCCCCGCCCACCTGTTGGTCCTCTTAAAAACTGTCAGATGTACGCGAGTGCACTGCCCCGGTAAACTGTCGGACGGAAACAGTCATTCCACCGTTTTACAGCGCTGCTGCACTCATCCAATCCGGTCAGATCCGACAGCTAAGCCACGTCCACCTGTCGGTTCTGTAAAAACCTGTCGGATGTACGCTGCTGCACTAGTCCGATAACTGTCGGATGGAAACAGACATTCCACAGCTCCGCCCGCTCCACATAGCAAGCGTCGTCGTCGGTAGTGTTGTCTGTTGTACGATAGAAAATGTGCTCGACTTTTACACCAACTATTATAATATTATTTAATAATTTTTACTCGTATGTTTAGTTATATTTATAGCCCATAGGCGTATTGTATGAATATATACGTAAGTATTTATTTTTCATTAAAAATGCATTACGCTTAAGTACTTGGGTGGTAACAGAACCTAAACAAGTAAATATTAAAAACTGAAAAATCAAAATATTTTATATAAGTAGATGCTTTACAACTGAAGAAAACTATCCCTACTTAACTTAGTTGTAATATCAATTGTATATTGTTATGTATTTATAGTATTTGTATATTTTTAAATGTATTGTATTTTATATATTTCTATGGGCCCTGTGCCTGAAATAAACTGATAAATAAATAAATAAATTTTCTTAAATAGTATTTTTCACTTAGTACAAAATACTATAATATATTCATACATACATATGCATTTGCATATTCAATAACTATACATCAAACCTTAACATAGGCATTAATATATATAAATCGATAACAACATGTCGATAAATTATGCACAACACTTCTTTTCGTCCGGTAAGAATGTCAGCGTCGGACTATGAGTGCAGCATCGTTCATAGAAAATGTACAGCAACTAGTAAGAGCCGAAGAAATAAGAGCCGCTTTAAAAGTCATCGGTCCTGTAAGTAAACTGTCGATGTCGGATACGTGCAGCAGTGCTCATACAAAATGTATAGCGACTGAATCGGACTGTGACATCATCTTCTGTCGGATCTGATCGGATCGGATGAGTGTAACAGCGCTGTTAGCCATAAAGTAAGCGTCGGCGCGTCGTTGTTTTTGAATAGTGTTGTGAACAGTACATGTGTGCCCGGCTTTTAGCCAACACCAATTATTGACGTTTTTGTTATTAATACAGCGGAAAAGTATAAGCATGTCTGTATTTGATTTATGATGTATTTAAACACTTGGTTACCTGCCTAGGTAAACAAGTGTTTTAATACATCTAAAATTGTGGTTATATCATAGAACTTTTCATATTAAAAATACCATATCATTATATGAAACTGCATATTCTAAAAGTGTATGTTAATTTCTATAGTTCCAAAAATAAAAACGAACCTTGTATTTTATATTAAAAACGCATTACATTAAAACAAGAAGGCTTGGGTGGCTATAGTACAGAACCTAAATATGTAAATATTATTAAAAATCAAAGTATTTTTTATCTAAGTAGATGCTTTACATTACACATTTTGTTAAATTCTATTTTTTTCTATTAATACAAAATACCGTAATATACATACACACATATGCATTTGAATATTTTATAAATTTAAATTGATTTCTATAGGTACCTATGAAACATTATCATATTAATATACAGGATGTAACAGAAAGGTGTGATTATACTTCAAGGTTGGCTTTTACCCATCAAACTGAACAACTTTTGTTCTACAACTTTGTTGAAATCGCAAAGAAATTTTCGGACTTTTCATACAAACTTGGTTTGCCAGCTGATCGATTTGTATGAAAAATCCAAAAATTGCGATTTGAACAAAGTTGTAGAACAAAGGTTGTTCAGTTTGATGGGTTAAAGCCAACCTTGAAGTATTATCACACCTTTCTGTTACACCCTGTATATGTAAATCAGTGTTTTTCAAACTGGGGGTCGCGACCCCCCGGGGACATTAATATAATAACTAAATCATTTTCTAATCGAAGTCAATTATGCGCCAGTATAAACGTAGTCTTTCAAATCAATAACATTATGTAAATCGATAACTAAACTCTACATGTCGATGAATTATGCACAACACTTCGTCTCGTCCTGTAAGGATGTCAGTGTCCGACTGTGTCGGATGAGTGCAGCACGTTCATAGAAAATGTACAGCGACTAGTGAGAGCCGATAAAATAAGATCCGTTTTATAAGTTATAAGTCCGGTAAACTGTCGGAGTCAGATGAGTACACCCGCCCGCCCTCATACAAAATGTACAGCGACTGGATCGGACTGTGACATCATCTGTCGGATCTGATCGGATTGGATGAGTGCATCCGCGCCTTTAGGATGTTTGCGGGGGTGAACAACGGTGGCGCAGGGAAGTTCTGGCTAACTAAACTATAGGACTTGGTGATAAGTAGTTCTTTAATGATTAGATAAATTTTATTACATATAGGTTGAAAACAATACTGTTACTCCTACCACATAAGGTTTGATGAGGCGTACAAACAAAGTACAAACTAATATTATGTAACAAATCTTTTATGTGGGAAATATTCCTATTTTCATAACAAAACTATGATGAGTTTGCAGTTTTTATTTTCATAAACTAGTATAACTGTAGGATCGTAAGTGGAAAATTATTCGGATATTGAAAAGCAAAGTTATCACAAAGTCTCATATCTGTTTTCAAAAATGAAAAAAAAAATACTAATACAATTAAGCGAGTAGGTAATATATCAAATGAAAGCAGAAACTTTATTCTATATATAGATATATTAGTTTTATTTCAGCATGTCCTTGGAATTAAAATATAATAGAAGTTTGAAATTCCCTAACTGAAAAACGGTTGTTTTGAAGAACTTGCAAAAATTAGATACGTGAGTTAGTGGTGCGAGGGACGATATGTAACAAAAAATTTTTGGTTTTTGGACTTTTCACTTTTTGTGCTATAAGTTTTGCTTGTTGCCACATTTCATGATTCTAGGTATAAGGAAAGTACCCTATAGGTTTTGATTGCCATGCGAGTGTCCAAATATGCGGCATAAACGGTCGTATCTCTTGATTGACTTGGCACAGAAGTTTGATTTTTTCACATCTTAAAGGGATTGCAGTCCTGAGTATTTGATATAAATTTCAACTTGATACGTCTACGCGTTCCTGAGAAAAAGGGTCTTGACAGACGGACAGACAGACAGACAGACCGACGGACAGACGGATGGACGGACAACGAAGTTGTCCTATAAGGGTTCCTTTTTACCTTTTGAGGTACGTAACCCTAAAAATTAAAGATGCTATCAGAAATACATCGAAAAAAATCTTTAGAAAATATCTGATGATGAATGAAACTTTAAACATCGGCGACGTAAAAAAAAATACTGAATGGTTTTGTCTCATATGCTTTAAAAAAATCTTGTTTAATGCCCATTTTAGAAATGTACAATACTTGTACATTTTTCTAGCAAACATTGAGTGAATTACTATTTTTGACATAAAGGTGCTGATTTAAAAAGAAAAACATTATATTCGAGATTTTTCACATAAAATTAATTAGAATGATTAAGGATAGAAAGGAGATCATGTGTGTGTTCTACAAGGGGGTCGTTCATTAATCATGTGATATTTTTTAGCAACTTTTTAGACTCCCCCTCTCCCCTGGTGATACGTGGTGAGGTTTTAGACTACCCTCCCCACGCCTACCCAAAATCACGTGTATTTTTTTGATACAAAATATTATCTTTAAATACAGGTGTAATGTAATTTAATTTTGGAAATTAAAGCACTGTGATAAAAAATTCAAACTGACGTTTAGGTTGCAGGTTGTTTCTGACTACCTGAAGCCGTTTCGAACCTTGGGAAGAGTTAAAAACAACATAACAACAACAGTCCGACGCTTAGAAATTACTCTAGAAATCGCGCGTTGAACGAAAAAATAAATACACGTGATATTTAAGTACCCCCCCCCCCCCTTGTGATATAAAATAAATAAATAATAGTTTATTATATATTTCAACCTCTTTGTATTTTAGAGACAAATAGCGCCATCTTTCGCCGTATATGATGATTGTGCCGTCTTGCCCCTTGTTTGACAATAGGGAATTTTTCACGGCTTTCTCTAAACTCAACTAGATGGCGCTGATAACATTTGCAATAAGAAAATTTCTCAAAAGTCGCCAAAACTAATTGATATTACTGACTAATATCATAATAAATGATGAATAACTTTCTAATATTACGTAACATTGAATATTTTTCTGTTTTTTTTTATCAAAAAAAAAAGGATAATTTGCATGAATTTTTTTCAATAGAATCAAATTATAAAAAAATAATATAGATATTTTCAGAACAAATATTGCTTGTCCTTTCGTCCCTTAGAAGGCCACTACCGACTCAAACAACACCCTGCAAAATGTTTCATAGAAAATATATCTTATATCCTATACTATTAAACGAGTTAAGTGTCCCGACGATTTGGAAAACGGCTTGAAACCTTTTGACGAAAATCTAGGATTAGGGGTTAAAAGTCACCAGAAATCGATCTATAAGGGAATTATCTTCGAAAAAATTCATTTAAGAGAGATATGAGTGAAATTACATAAAAGGAGAACGCATATGATGCAAATTTTTAACCATTACTTATAAGTACTTTGGTAGATCAGCGGTTTTGGTGCGAGCCACTTACGTTTTGCTGCTTTTAGGTCCGGATTCGAATCTCACCCATGAATCTTTATAGTTTTTTGTCTTTTTATTTTCTATGAACTTATGTAAATATTATGTAAATAAATAAAAATACTTAAAACTAATAAAAAATATGTTTTAACCTCTTTATATTTGTATTTTAACTATTATGTTTCAGACGATCATATTATACTCTAAATCTAAATCTGCAGGGGCTTTTCTTAATGAACTCTTTCTATAAGAAAAAGCCCCAAAGAAGATGGAACTGGAAAAGCCCTGATACTGTGACCAAAAACGAAATAGATTTCATCTTGACTGACAAGAAGCACATATTCAGAGATGTCTCCGTAATCAACAGGTTTAATACCGGCAGCGATCACCGACTTCTCCGAGTCTGAATATCGATTACAAGCTAGAAAGAAGTCGTCTGATGAAATCTTCTCTTCGTCCTGATCAGTTTTAGGTCCTACTTGCTTCCGAGCGATTCCAACTGGAGCTGAAAAATAGCTTCGATGCTCTTACCCCATAAGTTGGCTTAGACGAGGACCTCAACAACGTGGTAAATACCATGAGGGCTGTGGGAGAAAAGTTCTGTAGAGTCAAGCATAAGGACAGGAAATCAAAACTCTCGGATGAGACTTTGGAGCTTATGAGGAAAAGGCGAGAAAACACGACAGCCACTTCGGGAGATGACAAAACTCTCTCAAAGCGGATACGTAAGCTGATGCAATGAGATCTTCGTCGTTTCAATGCTCTTCATATCGAAGAAGCTATAGAGAAGAATCGAGGAACTAAAGTTTTCGTTCAGCAGCTTGGGAGAAGTCATCTGACAAAACTTACAACATTCGACGGCAGAGTCGCTACGTCTAAGCCCGAGATCTTGTCCGAGATCGAAGATTTCTATAGTCGGTTATATGCTTCAAAAGCTTCCAGACCAGATCCCCATAACACGGAAGCCCGAGCCACGTTGACTTGCCACTTCACTGACGAGCTTCCCGATATCAGTCACGACGAAATCGAGTTAGCCCTCGGACAGCTTAAAAATGGAAAAGCCCCTGGAGAGGATGGAATAACTTCTGAGCTACTGAAAGCAGGTGGTAAGTCTGTAATCAGTAGGCTTCAGAATATATTCAATGTTGCTTTACAAAACGGGAGAACTCCAAAGGCGTGGAACAGAAGCATCGTGGTCCTGTTCTTTAAGAAAGGTGACAAAACTCTTCTAAAAGACTATAGACCGATATCGCTTTTAAGCCATGTCTACATGCTTTTCTCGAGGGTCATCACAAACCGACTCGCACGTAGGCTTGATGAATTCCAAACACCAGAGCAAGCTGAGTTTCGAGGAGGTTTTGGCACTCTAGACCACATACACACAGTGAGGCAGATTACACAGAAGACAGAGGAGTATACCGACCGATATCGCTTTTAAGCCATGTCTACAAGCTGTTCTCGAGGGTCATCACAAACCGACTCGCACGTAGGCTTGATGAATTCCAAACACCAGAGCAAGCTGGGTTTCAAGGAGGTTTTGGCACTCTAGACCACATACACACAGTGAGGCAGATTACACAGAAGACAGAGGAGTATAATCAGCCCTTGTGTCTTGCATTTGTGGACTATGAGAAGGCCTTTGACTCCATCGAGACCTGGGCTGTAATGGAGTCCTTGTAGAGATGCCAAGTTGACTGGCGATACATCGAAGTGCTGAGATGTCTTTACGACGACGCCGCCACTATGGCCGTCCAAATACAGAATAGTCAATCAAAACCCATCCAATTGCATCGAGGAGTGAGACAGGGGGATGTCATATCCCCAAAACTGTTCACAAATGCGTTGGAGACGTTTTCAAGACTATAGACTGGAAAGGACGAGGCATAAATGTCAATGGCGAACACATCTCACACCTTCGCTTTGCCGATGATATCGTCATAATGGCAGAATCGGAAAGAAAGGATATGCTGGATAGCCTTAATGCTGCTTCCCGACTGATTGGTCTCGGGATGAACTTGGACAAGACTAAAGTCATGTTCAATAAACACATCGTCCCGAGTCCGGTTATAGTCGAGGGTAAACCTCTCGAAGCTGTTCAAGAATATGTCTACCTCGGGCAAATCATGCAGTTAGGTAGAAACAACTTCGAGAGGGAGGCCAGTAGAAGAATACAGCTAAGCTGGGCAGCATTCGGCAAGCTTCGTCACATATTCACGTCGCCAATACCACAATGCCTGAAGACAAAAGTCTTCAACCAGTGCGTCCTACCCGTGATGACATATCGTCCCTCGCACCACTAACTCACGTATCTCATTTTTGCAAGTTCTTCAAAACAAGCGTTATTCAGTTAGGGAATTTCAAACTTCTATTATATTTTAATTCCAAGGACATGCTGTAATAAAACTAATATACCTATATATAGAGTAAAGATTCTGCTTTTATTTGATATATTACCTACTCACTTACTACTAACGCAATTTTTGATAAGAAATAGATGTAGTTTGTTTGCGTAAACTAGTAGTCTTTGCTTGTTATTATTTTGTATTTTAATCGAGTTTTAATTGCACTGCTGACTAAAGCTGGTTAAAGGTGATAAAGTGAATTCAGTCACTTTTAGTTTGAAATATCTAGTTGTAGGTTTTATTATATACTTATAATATATATAGTTTTTATCTTATATAATATTTAATTTTATATATATTATGTCAACTTCGATGGACGACACCGACCAAAGTGACCACTTTTTTTCGTTATCATCCGAATCGGATGTATTAAATAACAGTGACAGCTACCAAAGCTTACCTTGTTCTTTGAAAGACTCACTGGAAACTGAGTTTTATAATTTTTCAAAAAATTTTAACGTTGTGCACATTAATGCACAAAGGATCCCTGCGCATTACTCAGATTTCTTAGCCACTTTTGAAAACAATAATAATATTCATGCCATACTAATCTCGGAATCCTTTCTTCATCCAAGCCTTCCATCAACTTCATACTGTCTACCAGGATTTATACTTATACGAAATGACCGTACTAACACTTCGCATGGCGGCGTGGCAATTTATCTGCGGAGCTATATTCCATACAAAATTATCAGTCGTTCCCCACAGCCACCTCCTCCTGGTACTGCTGAACATCTTTTCATTGAAATTAACCTGTCACACAACAAAGTACTTCTTGGAGTTTATTACAGCCCTTCATTAAGTGTAAACTATTTTCTTGTTTAGAAAACCTCCTAGAAGATTTTGTACCCTCATATAATCATATTATCATAATGGGTGATTTCAACACCTGCCTTCTTAAAGACGATGCCCGATCACGCCGTCTAGTTGATTTAATTAAAGCCAGTAACTTATATATCTTACCGTCTAATGCCACCCACCTTTTCCCTGGTTGCCTTCCCTCACTTCTCGATCTCTCCATCGTCTCTTCAGTCAGTCATGTTGAAAGACATGGACAGCTAACAGCTGACGAATTTTCATATCATGAATTAATTTATGTCTCCTACAAAATTCGTCCTCCTAGAGTTAAACCCCGCATTCTTCTCCTTCGAAATTTTAGTGGAATGGATTTAGATAGTCTCCGTGCAGATGCGTGTGCTACTGACTGGTCCATCATTGAGCAAGCACCAAACGTCAGTGAACAGGTAGTTCTATTTAATTCATTGCTCACAAAACTCTATGATGTACATGCTCCTGTTCGCCCTGTGAAGGTCAAGCATGTTCCCGCCCCCTGGTTAAATGATGATATCAAATCGTTGATGGTCAAGAGGAACTACGCCAAATCTAAATTTAAGGCTGAGCCGTCAAAGAAAAATGAAACTAGGTACCATCGTCTACGGAATCGCTGTAACATGGTTTGTAGAGATGCACAAAGACGCCACATCCACCAGTCTGTTGAGCGAGGGGACCCCGCTAAAGTGTGGAAATTTCTCCGGACTGTGGGTGTAGGCAAATCGCGTGAAACCTCTGGTTCCAACAATATAGACACAGATTCTTTAAATATGCATTTCTCTTCCTCTCCTAAAATTGATATCTCAACTAAAACTAGTACTCTTAACTATTTATCCTCTCTGACTTCTCCAACTTCTTCGCCTTTCTCTTTCTGTCAGGTATCTGTGGATGATGTCAAGAAGAACATTCTAGCTATCGGTTCTAATGCTGTTGGTGCTGACTGTATTAGTCGTACTATGATCATTCCCTTAATTGACATCCTATCTCCTATTATCACCAAAATTCTAAACCATTCCATTGCCTCTGGAGTATTTCCTGATTCTTGGAAGGAAGCCAATATAATTCCACTACCCAAAAAAGCAAATCCTTCCGCCCTAACAGATTACCGTCCAATCTCTATTCTCCCATTCCTCTCCAAAGTCCTTGAACGTTTAATCCATAGGCAACTTCCTAGTCAACGTTTGGGATTCTAATTTTTTTTGAGCAGAATGCTCTAATTTTGCTCTAAATCTGAGCATAAGAACCAGTCTTGTATTCGTATTAGTTTCAAAGCTATACAGCTTTTTCCCTTTTGTCATATACATCCAGCAAGAAAAGAACATTGGCTCGTACCACAAAGAGTACTGATTTTTGGGATACAAAAATAATTGAGCATAGGTTTCTAGTGTTGCTCTAAATCCTGGCATAAAAATTTTGAACCAAGATGCTGTAATTGCTGAGATCTGATGTGACTGCTGGAAAGATTCGTGAAAATAACGTGAAGCAAGTTTTGCGTTCTAGCGAGATAACTATTGACATGACATTCATGAAAATTTGCAGTCTGACTTACTTTATGATGATCTAAATCTGTGCATCAAAAATTTTTCCCAAGTCTTCGAGGTTTTTGTGCACCAGTTGTGCTTGCTGGATGGAATTCCACACCTTTAGGCGCTCGTATCTCGAAAAGTATGATTGCTCAAATTTTTTCCCTTGGCATAATGATTGCTCTAATTATGCTCTAAAATTTGAGATAGGTAGGATTCTCCTAGGAGCACCAGGAAAAAGTGCTTGCTGGGGGTCACTTACACCACTCATCCAATCCGATCAGATCCGGCAGATGATGTCACAGTCCGATCCAGTCGTTGTACATTTTGTATGAGGGCGGGTGTACTCATCCGACTCCGACAGTTTACCGGACTTACTTATAACTTATGAAACGGATCTTATTTTATCGGCTCTCACTAGTCGCTGTATATTTTCTATGAACGTGCTGCACTCATCCGACACAGTCAAACACTGACATCCTTACAGGACGAGACGAAGTGTTGTGCATAATTCATCGAAATGTAGAGTTTAGTTATCGATTTACATATATATTAATATGATAATATTTTATAGGTACCTACAGAAATCAATATAAATTTATAGAATATTAAAATGCAAATAATGTGTGTATGTATATTTTGGTATTTTGTATTAATAAATAAAATACGATTTAAGAAAATGTGTAAAGCATCTACTTAGATAAAAAGTACTTTGATTTTCAATAATATTTACATATTTAGGTTCTGTACTGTAGCCACCCAAGCCTCTTCTTGTTTTAATGTAATGTATTTTTAATAAAAAATACAAGGTTCGTTTTTATTTTTGGACCTATAGAAATTAACATACACTTTTAGAATATGCAGTTTCATATAATGATATGGTATTTTTAACATGAAAGTTCTATGATATAACCATAATTTTAGATGTATTAAAACACTTGGTTACCTAGGTAGGTACCAAGTGTTTTAATACAGCATAAATCAAGCATAGGTATGCTTATACTTTTACGCTGTATTAATAACAATAACATCAATAATTGGTGTTGGCTAAAAGCCGGGCACACATGTACTCCGCACAACACTATTCAATAACAATGACGCGACGACGCTTACTTTATGGCTAAAACGGTGGAATGACTGTTTCTGTCCGACAGTTCACCGGACCAGTGCACCCGCGTACATCCGACAGTTTTTAAAAGGACCGACAGGTGGGCGGGGCTGGGCTGTCAGATCTAACCGGATCAGATGAGTACACCCGCGGCCTTACAACATATTAACCGTCTATCTCCCGCCAAAATAAAGAACAGTATAATAATATCGTATGGTATCTCATTGCCTAAGTAAATAACATTTCACTAAAAATCCTGTATGAGATAGGATATAATTTTTTATCAAAGTCTTAAAACAGGTTTTGATTAAAAACCCTAAGTGAGTTACGTCACTTAGTTGAATTTTTTTCTGGATTTTTTTTAGATAGGTTTACTATGTAAATACCAATATCATGAGAACCACTATTCATACAGAAGCGTGAGTTAAAGGAAAACATAGAGAACGACCCACGGAAGTCAGCGGCAGTCCTCGAAACGTGGACACTAACAGTGCAGTTAGTCCACAAGCTCAAAGTCACACAGCGTGCCATGGAGAGAGCCATGCTCGGAGTTTCTCTGCGCGACCGAATCCGAAATGAGGTTATTCGCCAGAGAACCAAAGTAATCGAAATTGCTCAGAGAATTAGCATACTGAAGTGGCAATGGGCCGGACATATATGTCGAAGAACTGACAACCGGTGGACAAACAGAGTGCTACAGTGGAGACCGCGTTTGGACAAACGTAGCGTGGGACGCCCCCGGCTAGGTGGAGCGATGATCTGCGCAAGGTTGCTGGTAACAGCTGGATGCGCGTGGCCGAAGATAGGTATAAGTGGCGTGCCTTAGGGGAGGCCTATGTCCAACAGTGGACTAATGCAGGCTGACGATGATGATGATGATGATGAACACCAGATAGCCGATTCAGCAGCATACTTTCGAACAGCTTGTAGATGTGAAAAAGGAGGGAAATTGGTCGGTAATTTTTAGGGTAATCACAGAATTTCCAAGGTTTTGGGATAGCGATTACTTTTGACTTTCTCCAGAATTTGGATATTTTTGCGGTCTCAAGACACTCGTTGAATAGTTGAAGTAACCACGAGATACCCACAGGGCCAACATGTTTAATTTGCTCAATAGATATTTTATCAAAACCTAAAGCCTTCCCGAGTTTGAGTGATTTAATTTCTGTTACAATATCACTAATACTAAAAGCGTAACATATGGATTCCTGTGACGGTGGGAAAGTAGCTTTGGGGATTTTGTTGAGTCGGTGATTTGGTTTGCCATTAATAAGTAATTGGTGAGCCACTTGGTGAGTCAGTCCAGTGAGTCAGTGACGAAATCGTGAGTTTTGAGACATTAATAAAATCTTAAGTATAATAGCTACGACATTCACACTTTGTATGTTTAATGATTGTACTGATGGCATTCTATCTTGAAAAATTTAAATATTTAGCATCATCCAAAGCAAAGTTATAAGAGTTCAAAAAAACGACGAAGCGTTTCGAGAAAAGGTAGGTAGTGCCCTTGCGCTTCGCCTGGCTCGTCCAAAGCAAAGTTATGAGAGTTTAAAAAAACGACGAAGCGTTTCGAGAAAAGGTAGGTAGTGCCCTTGCGCTTCGCTTGGCTCGTCTTGGCGGGGGTACTTCCGTGCCCCCAGATAAATTAAAAGTTAAAGGGGCTCCCCTACTAGAAACGTGTATTTTTGGCGTTTTTTGCTCGATCTTAATAATGGCAACAGGTAGACGCTTGAAATTCTCACAGAGTTTGTATTGCTATAGTCACTAATAAAATATAATAAAATGAAATTATATTTAAAAATTAAAGGGGGTATACATACAATACAAAAGACGTGTTTTTTGGAGTTTCTTGTTCGATGGTACGGTACCCTTTACGCGCGAGTCCGATTCGCACTTGGCCGGTTTTATTTTCTTTTTTTTATCTCAGGTCACGGTAACCTTATACAACACTCACATGATATCCTTTCTGTTCTTAGTCATTCTAAATAATTTTGTGTCAAAAAGCTCGAATATAATGTTTTTTTTTAATCAGCACCTTTAAGTCAAAAATAGTAATTCACTCAATGTTTGCTAGGAAAATGTACAAGTATTGTACATTTCTAAAATGGGCATGAAACAAGTTTTTTTTAAAGCATATGAGACAAAACCATTCAGTATTTGTTTTTTACGTCGCCGATGTTTAAAGTTTCATTCATTATCAGATAGTTTCTAAAGTTTTATTTCGATGTATTTCTGATAGCATCTTTAATTTTTAGGGTTACATACCTCAAAAGGTAAAAAGGAACCCTTATAGGACAACTTCGTTGCCCGTCCGTCCGTCTGTCCGTCGGTCTGTCTATCTGTCTGTCTGTCTATCTGTCTGTCTGTCTGTCTGACAAGACCCTTTTTCTCAGGAACGCGTAGACGTATCGAATTGAAATTTATATCAAATACTCAGGCCTGCAATCCCTTGAAGATGTGAAAAAATCAAACGTCTGTGCCGAGTCAATCAAGAGATACGACCGTTTATGCCACATATTTGGACACTCGCATGGGAATCAAAATCTATAAGGTACTTTCCGTATACCTAGAATCATGAAATGTGGCAACAAGCTAAGTTTATAGCACAAAAAAGTGAAAAGTCCAAAAACCAAAAATTTTTAGTTACATATGTCAGACAAAAAACAATAAAAATATCAAAAATCGAACCTGCTATTTTTGTTTCAAAAAAATATTGCAGTCCATTTCCTGTTCCCTCATAAATATTTTGCTCCGTATCCTAAAGGGTGGGCGATCCCTTTGTCCAGAATTTAGATGTATAAGTACCTCACTTGCACAACAAGTAGTTGAGAATAGGGAAGCTTCTATTTTATTAGGCCGGAAACCCCATCACTAATGAATAACGAGTATACCTTTGTTCTAGCTGAGTGCTCAATCCTCAGAACGACATTTTTCACTGCAAAGGCATAATTCGGGGCAGTTTATTTGTCTTTTTTGACAGTTGTATTTAACGCCACAATGTGGTTTGAATTGCATTTGCACCGAATTAGCTCTAAACAAGCGGTAGCAGCCACAGCAGTAGACCATCTACTGATTATTTGTAGCTATTTCCCACTTTCACTGAGCCGGACGTGAGAGATTTTGAACGGGCACTAATGTCTGATCCCATACGTGGACACCCTGGTATACTGCTCTCAGAAGATATTGTTGAAAACTGTCTTCCGATGATGGATTTTTTTTTAATTTGTCCTTATCTTTTAGAGTACGATTCTCGCCTGCAATGGGTTAAGCTGGTGCAGTAGCTGGATCTTAAACATATTAAAAACAAATCAATTTAAAATAATTTTATACCCAAACAGAGAAATCTATGTACAATACAAAAATATCGTTTTATTCAAACTGTCTTGTCATAGGCGCACATGGTTATAAATTATATATAAATTTTTTTTGGCGCTTTCAATGTCTCCACAACCCATCGTTTTAAAACCGAGAGTTGCTGGAGGAGAAACATTCCAGGCTTACGACGCGGTTTTCTTACAAAGTCAAAGTCAAAGTCAAAATATTTTTTATTTAAGTAGATGCTGTACGCATACTTTTAAATCGTCTTTTTTTCTACCTAGTACAAAGTTTCTACCACGCGGAACTTGTATACTCAACGTTTCGGGAAGTGTTTTCCTCCTCCATTAGAGGCTGAAATGGTATCACCTCCTGTTAGAGCATAGAATATGGACAACATTAATTCTTTTTTGGTCTTGTAATATCTTGTGTTACCCAATATGTTTTATTTATGCCACTAGTGCATATTTTTCAAACGATAGCATATTAAAGCAAAATCTAGTAGATTTTTTGGAGAGTTTTTTCATTTTCTTTTTTTTTCACAATAAATGTAGTAAATTGAACAAAAATTATGCCAAAAATGAAAGCTACATTCTCGGTTTATTCGAAAACGACACCAAGTTCAAGATGATAGGTCAAATAGATAGTTTTTTTTCTAAAGCACGCCAAAGTGAGACTTTGTACGCCCTCCCTCATCACCTGCCAGGGGGTGAGGGGTGGCTACTGGGCTAAATCAGCTTCTATTTACTTAACATACACGTGTGCCAAGTGATTTCCTTTAATCATCAAATTTTACCTCCCCATACACATTGGATTACGTATAAAACCCCACGATGTTTAACTTTATTTATAATAAAACCATTTCAAATACTTTAAGTAAAAGACTCTCATCAAATAGATTCTGTACAGTTTTAATATTGTTTTATGTAAACATAAAACTTATAATCCCGTTTATCCTAAGGCATTTTGGCTATGGTAACCTTATGATGTTCCGATTCGGAGTAGGTATTTATTACACTAATAGTTAAGTATCTGTTCCGACCCTTATTACTAAATTGAACCATAATTTCGATTATTCATAGCCATAGCAATCACTCCAGAGTAAAAATAAGTTAGGCAAGCATTTTCAGTAGTCTGTGATAAGTTGGTAAAGGCATCTTTTTTATAAATTAATTTTACAAATGGTGAACTAATACCTAATACAAGTTCAAAAATCCCAATTTCTCTTCATCTCTCAGGAACTTAATTAAATGCATTAAAATTTATAGTTGCAAACTAGGACATTTATGAAAAATTTCAAATAAAAACCTAAAATTGTTCCCCACCTAACAAATCCTTCGCTCATTCATTTTATTTTGTTACCTAAATTACTTTTTTTTTTTTCTATTATTTTGTTAACATAATGACCGTATTATTTATGTATTATTATGTTAACAAGCGTTATCTAACTTTTGTTATGACCATTGGGTCGAACAACCAATAATTATTAACAAGAATTTCGATGGATGCATATTTTTTGATAATATTTTATTTATAATACAATATTTCATTTTTTTTGGTAATAAGGTTACTGCAGGTACCTAGATTGATTTATCTGTGATTATTTCGTTATAATTTTTACCTACCTAACATTTTAGTACTAACCAGTATTATTCCAATAACATTAACAATCATTGTCACCCTATTTCGTGAGCTACATACAAACTTTCGCTTTGAATTTCTCCATAATTACTGCAGATATTAACAAAATAAGTTCATAGAACCTTTGTACCAGCAAAATATTTCAGTAATACTTTATTCTTATCATTTGTACCGCACTCGTTATGGAGTTATCGATGAAAGTTTATGGGCCCGACGGAGTAACGCTTGAAAAATGTTATTCCCTTTTTTTTATTATTAGGCCTTTTTCCGAGCAGATTTGAAGGGCTAACTAGCGTTACAAATCATATGTAACGGGGCTGATGTAATAAACTGGTATGTAGAGTACCTAGTTTTTATGTAATTAGCATGGGAAAAAAAGCCCGTCGGGCTTTTTTTTGGAGGTTAATTACAGAAAATCTAGACAATCTAGAAACAAACTGAGTACACCAGCCCCGTTACAAATGATATGTAACGCGTGTTAGGCCTTCAAATCTGGTCGGAGAAAAGCCAAATTATCAAAAAAATGGAAAAACAAATTTTCAAGATGGCGCCGTATGGCCCAAACTCTTTTGTCAATCATTCCTCACAGACAGCGGTACAAATGTTGTGAGTGTCAAAATAAGAAATCATTTTTCAGGTACAAAGGGTTTTTTCAGGTCTGAAGCCTCTTTGAGCTATGGGCCCGAGGAGATAACGTTAATAAAAAAAGGACAACAATATTTTTGTCCTTTACAAAATGGCAACTTTGTTTTCGTGACGTCAGCAAAATACCTATTTGCGACCGATTCGCCATTCTCGTTTCTCGGTGTCACTGGTACATAAGCTGTCAAAGTGCCTTCGCTCGCGAGTGTTTTAATTGAAAATTGTTAAATATGGTTAAACAAAGCATCCGAAAACAATAAATTAAGTGAAACAACACAGTAATTAAGATGCCTAATTGTAGTGTTACAGGATGTGGCATCAAAATGAGCCGAAATCGGCCGAACATTACACTGCACCGGTACGTATTGTTATCTTGTTGAAATATATCTTATTTTCACAAACTAAATTACGTATTTGTCTTAATGCAGAAGATAAGCGATATAAATAACCGAAAGTAGCTTTTCAATATAATTTCAGTCTGTCTTTTAACTTTATTTTATTAAAATATTTTTCGGCTCTAACGTGGCTAGTGTTGTTCTTCGGGGCTCTTTTAGACATCGATATTTATGTAGGATGATGATGAATTTTAGAAAAAGTTACTTACATATAATTTTTTTAGGCTTCCGCGAAGTGAATATAAAAAGAAAAAGTGGTTGGCAGCAATTGGCATAGAAAACATCATCAAAAGCCATCAACATCTGTTCGCTTCATTTCCATGAATCATGTTTACCGCACATTGGACAAAACAACATTGCATGATGAAGCTGTACCATTAAGATTTTTAATGGTAAGTATACCTACCCACGTTAGTACTTAATGATTAAGAGTGTTGTCAGTGGTGAATTTTATTCACAAATTTACAGTCAGTCATATAATCCCTCAGTTATTTCTGTTTACATTTTTTTTTATGGCAGAGGTGGCAAACGAGCAGATGGATCACCTGATGGTAAACGATTACCGTCGCCCATAGACACCCCTACATGAGGCTACATCTCTACGCAGCGCCAAGGAGTCAAGCCGATCTGAAATATCCTGGTAGCCGACGATTCGAAATGCTCTTCGTTGTTCTGTTTACATAATATGGAAAAAAGTGGATAAGCGCGATACATATACATAGCGCGACTTAATAATGTTGATCAATTTCGTCAGGCACGGCATTCTTCCTAAATATAATGTTAAATTCTGATTACAGAAAAATCTGAAAGGCATTAAGCATGATGTTTTAAGAGGAAAACATTGTATTATTGTACGTCCTGTAACAGCTAAAGGATTCGTACCCAGTGGCACCAAGGAAAGCAGTGACAGCAGCTCAAATTCTGAAGATGACAATGTTGATGCTATATCAGGTGTAAATCATCAAGTTATTTATTTCGACCAGAATGTTTATGTGAATAAAACTAAATAAATTTTCTTTAAATGTCCTAGGCTTGTTTATTTTCCCATTCATATAGTTATAGGGATGCAGAAAACAAACTATTGAATACAATGATGAAAAGTAATTTTATTTTATATTAAAAACCTACAAGTATTAAGTTCATTTAGATTGTAGTATTAAATGTTGGAATGTAAGCGATAGTGGCGCCATTATCATCATCAGCCGAAAGAAGTCAACTGCTGGACAAAGGCCTCTCCAAAGGATTTCCACACCGACCGGTCCTGTGCTGCTCGCATCCAACAGCGCTATCATTAATTTTTTTTCAACTCTTTACGGCCAAGCTGTAAATTAAAATACAGTTCCGAATATTTATCTTTATTTTGAATACCTACACCTATAGCGCTGCAAGACACGAGCCATCTACACTCATTTCACATCTTCTGTCTCCTACTTTTTGCCTTTTATTGTTTAAGTGTAAAAGACACAGTAGATAGTAATTATATTGGTGATTACAGACCATTTACATACTAATTAACTGATAAAACCAATATAATTAATTTCTTGTTTCATTTCGTTAATCTGTTATTGCCCATCTCTAGTTTAGGAGGATATGTCAATTTTGACCATTATCGTCAAATAATAATAAAATAATCGAAAGTTCGCCATCAGTTGCGATTTATGTACGAGTAGAGTACAAAAAAAATAGACGCTCATTCTCTGCATGCCGGTGATATCGATAAAACCATATCTCATATAATGGGTATGCACTATGCCGAACGACCATTTTCGTTTCTCAGCAAGTTTAGGTATGCACGCTTTTTCTGTAGGTATGCCATGTCCATTATCTCCTACGTCATTGTCCAGCCCCCAATGTCCAGGGCCGTATCCATTGTGTCCATTACGCCAGCGGAATGTTGTAGCTAAGAAGAATGTGAGTGTAATAGGGAATTAGAGCATCATTAGGACTAATTGTGCGCCAGCAGCGGAATTTGTGCGTCTTATAATTTCGGAGATATTCATTAAAAACCGATTCCGCCAGGGTCACGTTCCCCCAGCGGCATGATTTATAAAAATACGGTCTAGCTCATAACAAAGTACATGACTGAGAAGCTTTAGTCGTGTTATAAATGTGCGCAAATAGCGGAATTTGTGCATCTTACGGTTTTCGAATTATTCAAGATTCCGCTGCAGTAACGTTTTTGGGTTTTCTGTATCTCGAAAACGGCTGATAGAAGAAATTTCAAAAAAAAACCACTAGTACACCTTAATTTGTGCGTAATTTGAGCAATGTTAGTTTTTTGAAAATTATGATATTTTTTTAGTAATTAATTTGTTTAGAAAATCAGGAAATTCTAATTTACAAGGAAACGAGTGAAGTTGCAATCGAATAAAGAGCACTCAAATATTCCTCTAGTAGACCCTAACAATATCTGCAATTGTGGATTGTATTATCCAGTCAATTAGTGAGATATACCATTTAATTACGAAATTAATTTAGCGAAATTTTAAAGATTGAATTCAGTGCTTCTATAAGACTATGAAACATGAAATTTTACATAAAATTAGAGCATCCTGCTAGCAAGCTTTCCTGTAAGTTTCAGCTTTGAATAACGTTGATTTAAAAATATTTACCCAAAAGAAGAAAGAACGAACTTTTTCCCTATAACCCGACCAAATTAGAATATATACGAGAAAGCGGCCGCGCCATACAAAAGGATAACCTTCCTAAATTGGTATCATACAACCAGAACTAATTGGACAATTAAGCAGAATTTTTTTTGATATGATGTTAATATATGTTTTATTATTTGGCGTCGTATTTAAATTAACTAAAATCGGGTAACATCGACAAAAGTAGATGCTTTGCACATGCTTTTAAATCGTCAATATTTTTTTCTACCTAGTACCATAGAACATACCATAGAATAGCATAGAAGTAATTAGTACTTTATTACATCTATGTGTTGAGGTATATTTCTCGTAAAGCAGATATAATCAAATCAATGCTTTGTTAATTTCTGATCAAAGTGTTTATCTTATCGCTTTGAACTGAGCTGCGCTTCTCACACAGGTAGCCCCCGGGGCACGGGTAGGTGATGAGCTCCCCCCGTCGCGCGAGTTCCCGTGTTTTTGAAACCCGTCCAGATGTGCACCCGTCCATGTGGCAGATTTCTGCCATTTGGGCAGATTTGGCTACTAAATTTTAACTCAGGCAGAATAAGCTGACGATTTAAAAAAGTTTTTGGCAGTTTTCAAGGAAATACTTTTTTTAAATAGCAATAGAAAAGTTATATATTTTTTTTATGACTTGCTAACTAGAAAATAATTTTAATTAGGTTCTTAGATAGCAACTTTTGTTTCATACAAGGTAGTACGGGAATTTCCCGTTTATTAATTTTATGTAGGTGAACCATATACATAATTATCCAAAATATCAGGGTTCCACGTAGTGTGGCAGATTTTAGCAGATCTCTTCTTTCTTCTCTCAGAACTCTTCATTGTTTCATTCTTCTTTTTAATTTTTATTTTAACCTTCTCGAACTATTAATCAGTATGCTATAAATTAAACACTACTTAATGTTGATTTTTTTTAATCCCCCGTTTTTAGCCATTGGCAACATCTCACCTGATTAATGATGACGCCGATGATGGAAGCGGGCTTACCAAAGAATCCCCAACGCAATGGGGAACTGGCTATCTTCATGCCGGAACACATCCATGCTGTTAACATTTATGTATGGCGGCAAGACTTAGATAAGATACTTACTATCTAGAAATCTTATTACAAGTATCTTTTATAATAACTTCGTCCCGGCCGCTATACGAGCACGTAGGTACTAAGAAAACAATCGTCAATAAAACATTTGCACGCAACTGTACTCACAAAGCTTCCTTCAATATACCTTTCATTTAAGAAGGTTATCCTTTTGTATGGCGCGGCCGCTTTCGCGTATACATTCTAATTTGGTCAGGTTATAGGGAAAAAGTTCGTTCTTTCTTCTTTAGGGTAAATCTTTTTAAATCAACGTTATTCTAAGCTGAAACTTCCAGGACAGCTTGCTAGCAGGATGCTCTAATTTTATGTAAAATTTCATGTTTCATAGTCTTATAGAAGCACTGAATTCAATCTTTAAAATTTCGCTAACTTAATTTCGTAATTAAATGGTATATCTCACTAATTGACCGGATAATACAATCCACAATTGCAGATATTATTAGGGTCTACTAGAGGAATATTTGAGTGTTCTTTATTCGATTTCTACTACACTCGTTTCCTTGTAAATTAGAATTTCCTGATTTTTCTAAACAAATTAATTACTAAAAAAATATCATAATTTTCAAAAAACTAATATTGCTCAAATTACGCACAAATTAAGGTGTACTAGTGGTTTTTTTTTTAAATTTCTTCTATCAGCCGTTTTCGAGATACAGAAAACCCAAAAACGTTACTACAGCGGAATCTTGAATAATTCGAAAACCGTAAGATGCACAAATTCCGCTATTTGCGCACATTTATAACAAGACGAAAGCTACTCAGTCATGTACTTTGTTATGAGCTAGACCGTCTTTTTCTAAATCATGCCGCTGGGGGAACGTGACCCTGGCGGAATCGGTTTTTAATGAATATCTCCGAAATTATAAGACGCACAAATTCCGCTGCTGGCGCACAATTAGTCCTAATGATGCTCTAATTCCCTATTATACTCACATTCTTATTAGCTACAACATTCCGCTGGAGTAATGGACACGTATCCATTTCTACGTAGTACAGTTGCCAGTCAGCCATTGAGTCATAGACAACATAGAATCACAACTATCAAATAAAAAAATACGCAATGCGCACTTAGAGTTTTTCGGCGCGTTTCTAGTGATAGATAACACATTTTCTGAAACTCCAAATTAGTTATTTTTTAATTTTATTAAACTGGCAACACAGCTAATGACGTCCATCAATTCCATCATCTGCTTCTGTCATCTCCGCGCTGAGAAATTTTTGTTCTTTCGTCCTTCTTTTTATTACATTACGTAGGTATAAAGGCAATATAATAATTTTACTGGGTATGAATGTTGAGGGTATACAATTCCAAAGAAGCAGTAAGTTAACCAAACATTGCTTGTTATAGAGCCCACTGAATATGGCCGAGTCCCAAGACACCAACACTTGCGTGGTGTGTTTCAAGAATGTCGAGTATTATTCAATTGGGGAGTGTGACCATCCCGTATGCTTCGAGTGCTCGACCCGAATGCGGGTGCTCTGCCTCCAGAATGAGTGCCCGATATGCCGACAGGACCTCTCAAGGGTAAGTTGTAAAAACACAAGTTCCGGTCTACTATACAAGTCTGGTTCCGTTTGTATCCTTCCTACTATTATGTGTATTAATATTGTGTAATAATTTGTAAAGTTCATTTTAAGTATTTAGATACCAAACAAACTTGATAATCATTGTTTATTAACCACCACAACATAATAGGGTTTTATGTAAGAAAAATAAAAGTTTTTTTTGCTTTTACAGGTTGTATTCACTGAAACAATTCAACCTTATAAAGAGCTTCGTAACAGAGTGTTTACGGACCGACTCTTTGAACGGCAGTTTAAGATAGGGTTCTGTAGTGAAGAGATAAAGAGAGCCTATGAGCACCTGTTGGAAAATCGCTGCAAGTACTGTGATAAACTACCACCGTTTCGGACCTTTAGTATGCTCAGTGATCATATGAGAAAGGCCCACGAGAGATATTTCTGTGATCTTTGTGTTAAACACTTAAAGGTAAGGCAATATAATTTTTACCTTCATTTAAAAAAATAAAAGATCAATTTATAAACCTTCTAGATCAAGATGAGGGCATTTAAAAATAGTATTTTGTTATATGGCAATACAAATCATTATTAAATATAGGGGAATTCCCTTACTAAATTTTTGCAATAGTCTGTTCTGCTTTACTTTGTTGTCCATAAATAATTTTATAGACTCTTATGAATTTTAGATATTCACTTTTGAGAGAAAGTGCTACACAAGGCAAGAGTTGGCTCATCATCGACGGAAAGGAGATCTTGATGACACCTCCCATAGGTAATAAAGTTCACTCAAGGGTAAAAGTTCAGTCAAGGGTATGCTCTTGATAATATACAGCTTAATTGGTCAGAAATTGCTTCATTCCAGAGGTGTAGAAAAGCTCTGCTGCAGAAATTTTAATTTTACAGTAAGAAATAATAATTTTCTATTAGGTGGGCCTTTTACCTTATTACCACCTTTACCATAAAAAAAGTCTTATTGGACAGTAATCATATCACCATCCATAAATTACGTCACACGTTAAGCGGGAGGGAGGGGGTCAACAAAGTGTGACATGTGAAAAGGGGTAGGGGGAGTCATAAACATTGTTGACGTCACATAATAAATAATAATAAAACACAAAAAAAAATTGTAATTTCTGTTTTCATTTATTTAATTCTGGGTGAAAAATTGCAAAATATGTGACGTCGAATTAAATTGAATTGAATTGAATCGATTGAATTTATGGATGGCCCATTGTTATAAAGTACCTACCAAGGTTCGGAACCGGTTAACAAATACCGGTTAATTTCGTTCGAATTTCGGTTAACGATTCCGTTCAGGTTAAACCCGGTTTCCAGCTTAACCGGTAAATTTGAATAAAATATCGGTTAATCAGGGAGCGGTTTTGTAACCGAAATAAGAACGAAATTAACCAGTTAAAATTAAAACCAAACTTAAGTCAAGTTCAGGCGCGTCGCGCGGGTGCCACTGCCCGAGTTTTCTGCTCACTTTATCGCACGCTTTCAACTGATCATACGCGGCAAACATACCTACAACGTCGCATATTCTTCAAATTAACCAGTTAATTCCGTTCGAACGAAAAAATATCGGTTCTTGTATATACCGGTAACCAAAACCTGAACGAAACCTTAACCACAATTATTTCGATATCGGGGTCAATGACCGAAACCGGTTATTTCAAAAAACCGGTTTCCGAACCCTGGTACCTAGTTTTACAGAATTTTGAGAATACAGTATTTTTAACTAGGAGATGAGAGAACAGAAATCAGAACAGTTATTACTTTTGTAGTTTTTAATTTCATGTGAGAGATGTGATGTGAGAATCATTTTAGTGCATCTTAAAGTTGCTCAAGATATCTTTTATACAACAATCAAAAATTCATTAGTCATGACAACATTTTTAGGGTTTGTACCTCAAAAGGAAAAAATCTGTTATCCGTCCGTCTGTCTGTCTGTCTTTCTGTCAAGACCCTTTTTCTCAGGAATGCGTAGACATATCAAGTTGAAATTTATATCAAATACTCAGGCCTGCAATCCCTTGAAGCTGTGAAAAAATCAAACTTCTATTCCAACGCAATCAAGAGATACGGCCGTTTATGCCGTAAATTTAGACACTCGCATGGGAATCAAAACCTATAGAGTACTTCCCGTATACCTAGAATCATGAATTTTGGCAGGAAGCAATGTCTAATAGCAGAAGGGAAAAGTCCGAAAACCAAAAATTTTTTGTTACATCACAATTTTTTTGTGAACCCTCGCAGAAGTAAACGGAAATTAAGTCCAAAAACCAAAAATTTTTTGTTACGTCTCAACTTTTTTGTAAATCTTTGCATGTAACAGTATACAAGGAGATTTGTTCAGACCATTATAACAATTGGACAAAGAGGATTATCCTAATTAAACTTCATAATCACAATATTACTTATTTTTGGTTTTATCTCATTTTAACAAAGAAACAATAAACTCATTGCCATAATCTCATACCCTTATCTTTTATACAAGTTGTTAACATATTAGCTGTTATTACTTAAACTGGGACTTCTAATAGTGAAACTGAACAACTTTCCCAAAGGAACCCATAGCGAATTTGCAAAAAAATTGTGGACTCCCCATACTAAGTGGGCCGATCAGGTGATCAAATTGTTAGAGAAGTACAACATTTTTTTCGCGAATTGACTATGGGTTCCTTGGGAAAAGTTGTTCAGTTTCACTATTAGAAGTCCCAGTTTAAGTAATAACAGCTAATATGTTAACACCTTGTATAAGAGGTAAGGGTGTGATCTTTAATATTTTTGGCGATGTGTCTGTTTCTCTGTTAAGGTGTTTCATAAAACCAAAAATAAGTAAAATTGTGATTATGAAGTTTAATTAGGTTAAGTAATAACAGCTAATTTGTTAACACCTTATATTTCTTGCCTTGTGTTTCACATGGACTATTGAGTTTTTTTAAACCATAAACCAGAGGCCACCCGCTGTGCGAGTTCTGCGAGGAGAGGTTCATGGACGCGGACGAGCTGTACCGGCACCTGCGCAAGGAGCACCTGTACTGTCACTTGTGCGATGCTGACGGCCGCAACCTGTACTACGCGTCGCACGCGGCGCTAGCGGGCCACTTCCGCACCGACCACTACCTTTGCGAGGAGGGGGAGTGCGCCAACAACCACCTCACCGCTGTGTTCCGCTCCGAGATCGATCTTAAAGGTATTGTAACGTTGTTGCTAAATGTTTTGCAACATGTTAATACTTTTTATAGATTATATCTTTTCACATAATATTTTTATAGATTTATCTCTTCACACTTTATCTTTTAGAGATTTTATCTTTTATGACAAGTTTTTGTTTTTATATCTTAATTGTGTTAGTAGATTTTACTGAATACAGTTTAGGTATATTGCTGAATATTACGTATTTTGCTGTGGAGGTCAACTATACAACTCCTTCTCCCCATCAGCTTCAGACGTCTATTAAAAGGATTTACTACCTCATTGATAGCTCCGTTTACTTAGATTATAGTTATACATTGCATCTTCAATTACCTTGGACACTGGCGGAATTGCCATAAATTTGGCAGAGGCCAATAAATAAAAGTTAAAGTTGAAGTTAAAGGATAGCACGATTAATTGATATATTTTATCTATTTCTTCCTTCCTATCATGTGGCACAGCACAAGCGTCTATCGTCAAGGTGTAGACTGCCCTCATAAGAAAGAAGGCCGCAAAGTATATGGAGTTTCCGCAGCACGACCCTCATACGTATCTAGTGATCAGACGTGCAAGTTTCCTCACAATGGAAAACCTTCACCGTTAAAGCAACCTGTATGAAAGTGAACGTAAGATTCGAAAAAAATCATTGGTACATTTACCAGGATTTTAATCCGAGACCTGTGGTTAGTATGTCGGAGCCACACAACGCTTTATCTATTGAAAGGGTTATATTAACGAAATAACGAACCATAGCTCTCTCGCTCATGATATGCGCCACTCGCGCCAGAGATATCTTCGCGTATTTTGTCTGCCATCTCTCTCTCTATCAGGCCATGTCTGGAATAGTATTACTTATATTTTTAAGTTTTGTGCTTGTTTTTCTGCAATACCGTCTCATATTTTAAACGAGCGATGTTCAGATAATGCGTACAAAACACAAGGTCAGGGTCTGAAATGCCGCAAATTATAAGTAAACGGTGGTCACAGCGCACAAGGCGACGGTGCACGGGCGCGGGATGACGCGCGGCGCGGCGCGGCAGGCGCGCACGCTGGAGCTGCAGTTCAACATCACGCCGCACCCCGTGCTCACCGCGCGCGGGCCCAGGTCGGTCACATACTAACACTAAAGCCTTAATTGCTGGTATTTTATACCTTGTTTCATCATCATCGTCAGCCGAAAGGCGTCCACTGCTAGACAAACGCCTCTTCCAAGGATTTCCACACCGACCGGTCTTGTGCTGTCCACATTCTGCAGCTTCCCGTGACTTTCACTAGATCATCGGTTCACCGAGTGGCCGGCCTACCCACGCTACGTCTTCCAATGCGCGGTCGACTCTCGAGAACTTTAATGCTCCACGAGCTATGTGCCCCGCCCACTGCCACTTCAGTTTAGCGATTCTGTGAGCTATGTCCGTTGCTTTAGTTGCTTATGTATGTCCTCATGTGATATTAATAAATAAATAAGTGCACATCAGTCCGTATCAGCGTGTCCCGCTGGTCACTTGGCGACAGGCAGAGCAGGACGCTTACCGACTACTGCGATAGCACACCGGCTGTTTTTGCCTTCCGTAGCACTAATAAATCGATCTTGTAACTTGACTTTCGAGCGGAGACAGAACACAATTTTTGGTAAGATTTCAATTTCTTTGGTAACCACCGAATCATACAACATACCCCGGACACTGGATGAAAATATTTATGATGTTTTTACACGCATATAAAAGTGTTGCGTAGCTTACGCTAAGTAAATACAGATACGAGATTGTTACCGGATCTTAACCGTACAAATGTGAGGTTGCTTTTAACCCCTTGACCGCCACAGTCGGCTAGGGCCGACAACCGGTTTCCATGCCACAGGCGCCAGGATTTGAAATTGTTCATATATTTTTTTGTCGGCTGGAGACGACGACGCGACGTTGGCGGTGAGGGCACGATTTGTCAAAGAGTAGCGAAACGATCAATGGGTTACAGGTAGGGCTGCCATCCGTCCGGGTTTCCTCGGATTGGTCCTAGTTTGAAGGGCGTCCGGGGGCCGTCGGGCGGGATTTACAAAAAGCGTCCGGGGAAAACCCGGAGGCCTTCTGTGTCCGGGGGAAAACCTATCATTTGAATGTTATTCAATTTTAGTTAAAAATTCACTGAACTACATCTACCCACGCATACTTCGGCGCAGCACGTTTTAGTCGTGTAGTCAGGTATAGTTTTAACAATTTGCTGTATTTACGAGAAAGTAGGGCTCTGTTTGGTTGTTTTTTTTTATGTGATAGGTGGCAAACGAGCAGATATCTTATCTCAGTCTTACCGCCATATGTCAATGTTAACTAACAGCATTGATGTGTTCGGATGTGAAAATAAAGGCAGTGAAGAGGCATGCAATGCAAGGAAGATTGTGCAACGGGGTGCACTTTCACCTCCCCTGGTGGGAAATAGCCATAAAAAATGTTTGCTCGTATTATAGGGTAAACATTTATGCGGTCATTGCTTAAATAAAATTTTACTTATAATAATTACGAAACGCATAGATTATTTTTATGCAGATGCACCCCCTTGAAAACAATCCTGCTGTCGTCACCCATGTGTTTATTACAAAAAACTAAGGTGTCCGGGGAAAAAATCTGGTTTCACCCAAATGCCCGGGGTTTTCGTAGTTCTTGTCCGGGATCGGCAATTTAGGTGATGGCAGCCCTAGTTATAGGCCATACTGTACAACAGCATCATGTTCTGTTTCTTTCATTTTACGTATCGAATAAACATTAATATCTGGTAACAGCATTATACAGGTGAGCTTATACAGTATAGCATTATACAGGGTGAGCTCATACAGTATGTCTACAATGCGTTTGTCGGTGTCAGGGATCGGGAGCGGGAGCGAGAGCGCGCGGAGGCGCCGAGCCCGCCGCCGGCGGCTGCGCAGGGCGGCGCGCGCATCGACACGCGCTCGGACGCGCAGTTCCCGCGCCTGTCCGCCGCGCCGCCCGCGCCGCACCCGCTGCTGCCCACCTCCGCCCCCGCCGCGGCGCGCTCCGCGTACAAAGGTAGCTACTGGTGTGGTTTTCACGATTAAACTTATTTGACAGGATTAAACTTAAGTGTTCCGTATTTTTCTTTCTATATCGAAAAGACAAGGACAGGACGCTTAAATTAAGTGTAGTCCTGTCAAATAAGTTTAATTGTAAACACCGAATCGACACCACTGTTTTGTTAACGACTCTTATTGTCTCCGCCGCAGGGGCTCAGGTCTCTTCCAGGGGGCCAAGTCCGGATTGGTGGAGGTTGTGGGGTACACAAAGGTACTCTGTTCAAAAAGCTAAAACACAACTTACAAACACAGCTTCATTTAAGATTTTATATAGTACATGCATAATGGAAGTACCTTTAACTGAATTAAAATATAAACGACCCAGTTAAGTTCTGTTAAATGCATATTCAGTCTGCACAGTTCGGTTTGTAATTTCCAGAACGTAATCTAAAACTGTAACTATGGTAGTTTTGTTTCGCGTGTAGAATAAAAAGTAAATACTCTATTCACAGACTTGAGTTGGTGTCTCAGTACGTAGCACTCCTGACTGATCTGAGCACCACCCAAGGCTAACACTTGTGTAATGAGCAGACTTTTTTGTTCTGTATCTGGACACTCTGGGTGTATTATATTATTTATGTGTAAGTCTCCGGATCATAGTTTGGTGCCGAACGGTTGTGTGTGATTTTTCCCGGCAACTTTGACAATACTCAGACAGCCCGGTAACCACACAGGCGGGGACAACTTGACGCGCAACGAGAAGAACTTCCCTTCCCTGGGGGGCGGCGCCGGACCCTCGCGCCCCGCGCCCCGCCCCGCCGCGCCCGGCCCCGGCGC